>OZ010603.1:68733528-68788528 GCA_963932145.1 Acanthosepion lycidas | reverse complement strand
TTATTATACACAAACACGTAGACATATTTAGATATATAAACACACAAAAAAAAGGGACGGAACAGGAAATAGGTGTCTATGACCCCTTAAAAAAACAAAACACCTCGCTAAAAAAAAAACAAAAAAAAAAAAACACGACAATATATACATACAATGACAGGCACGTATAAACGATTATAGACACATACATTGATAAAGACAAGCACATATACCCACCAAGACATATTCAAATTTGAAAGTGTTAGTAAACGAATTCAAACATAGTATTAAAATATAACTTATTCGGGCAAAGATATATATTACGTTGGTGCAAAAATAATGACGTAATAATGTCGTTTTTTGACGTTAAAAATACGTCAAAAAACGACATTATTACGTCATTATTTTTGCACCAAACTAATAGTTAAAAATGGTTGATTATATAAATTTAATTTAATATAGGTAGAATAGAAAAACAAATATTCGTCAATCAACAACATAAGGAAAAAAGACACTAATATATATATACAAATGGATAAAAAAAATAAATATATCTATACATATAAAGAAAAAAAAAAATTCAAATGTCCAGGCAAAATTTAACACTTAAAAATAAACACTATCTAATATATAAAAAAGAAAACTCCTAAACACAGACATATATAAATATCTCGTATATATTAGGTTGGTGCAAAAATAACGACGTAATAATGTCGTTTTTTGACGTATTTTTTAACGTCAAAAAACGACATTATTACGTCATTATTTTTGCACCAACCTAACACTCATATACGCATTAGTACATATACACGAGTACAAATATATAACAATATGTGAAAAAAAATAAAGAATACATACTTACATATGTATCTGTCTATATTTCTGAGATGATGTATTATGTACATGATTTACATTATTCGGACTATTGTCCTCATATTTGTCGCCATAACCATTACAACGTTTCGGCCGTTGTACGCACCGGCCTTCTTCAGGTGGTTGAAATGTCAAACTGGGGCATATACATATACATACACGTATACCCATATGCATATATATACCCACATATACACATATACATACATACACATATACGTATATGCTCATATACACACATATAAATATATCAACCTACACACCAACATAAAAGTAAATAAAATAAATATTTATATATATATATATATATATACACAGACATATACATATATATATATATATATATATATATATATACACATATATAAACATATAAATATATATATATATATATATAAACACATACATACACATAAACACACAACTGCACACACACACACACACACACATATATATATGTATAAAGTTCATACAAGCAAAAAACAACTGTTGATTATTAAATCTACAAGAAATTTTGAAACCAAACAAAAGTAGATTATATTTAGCATAGATAATACATTCCAAAACACTAGGATATACGCATATATAGATATATACAAAAATATACACACATACACCTATATACATATATATATATATATATATATATATATATATATATCCACATATGCTGTTTTCCCCTGTCTCTTTTTCCCTCTATTCGTCCCGTGAGTATCAGATTCTTCAGGCCCTTCTTTTCTCATCATGTATCCCAGAAATTTCATCTGCCTCTTCCTTATGTTAAGGATAAGATTCCTCCTTGTTTGCAACGTCTCCAAGACCTCAACGTTACTCATATGCTCGGTACATGATATACTCAACATCCTTCTGCAGGACCACATCTCTGCCGCCTCGAGTCTCTTGGTGGATCAAATGTAAACAAATGACGTCACACATTATGAAATGGACAAAGTCCGACAATTATTTTAAGACATTTTATGATTTCATAGATGATTGAAGTTTAAAAGTAGTAAATTCGACCGTGTTAACCGATCGCTCCTCTGTGGCCGAATCGGTTAAAAAGCACGTCAGGCTATATGACGGTTCCGTATAGGATACAGGTTCGAATCCTGTCGGTGGACGAATATTTTCTCTGAAAATTACTCGGGCATTGAGGCCGGTAAATGTTGTTTGTTATATACAGAGCATTTACCTATATATTTTTATGTATAGACATAAAATATCTTAAAATAATTGTCGGACTTTGTCCATTTCATTTTTTATATATATATATAGAAGAGAGTAAAAAAAATCAAACTAAAAAGTGCTCTTAGAATGGAATTAATTACACAGGTCAACACGATTTTTGGTTTCAAGAAACAAATCACGATTTTTAGCTAATTTTAGTTGATTCCGAAACTGGCCTTAATTTTTCATGGTTAGCCACCATTGAAATTGCTCATTTTCAGGGAAAAAATCAGTTTACGATTATTTACAAGAGCCTGATCGCAAAATTTTGTTAATAAATGTCGTAGAAACCCATATATATATATATATATATATATATATATATATATATATATATATATATATATATATATATATATATATGTGTGTGTGTGTGTGTGTGTATCTGCTGTTCACAAGTTTGAAGCTACCTTAGTGTTTTATGGTTAGCTAGCATTTTTGAAGTACTTTTAGATTTTTAGATAGATTTTTTACAAGAGCCTGATCGCAAAAAAATATTTAATAAAGGTCGTAGAAACCGATGAATTTTCAAGGAGGCCGAGCAATTTATGACCCCTTCCTGAAAATAAACTATTTTTATAAGAAAAAAAAATGTGTTTCTGTTTCGAAAATTTTAAAATAGAAGCACCGAATTTTCCCATTTTATCGACAAAATTCAAATTAACTGATGTACTTTATCAGTAATACAATTCAGTAAACCTGATAATTAAGACATAAAAAAAAAAAATGAAACTTGTTTGATATTCATAAATTTATCCCATCACTTTTATCCCTTCACTACGGGAGGAAACCAAGTACACTGAGAGTATTTCACAGTTAGAAAGAAATTTCAACTGAAGACAACCCAATTGAATGCACCTATTCCAGTTATTATAAGAAAAAAAAAGGACCAAACTTTAATAAAATGAATTATGAATACGATCACAGTGTTCTGGCCGTATTTAGAAATTAAGACTATGTCTACATTCAGCAACATCTATATCGTGAACAATAGTACTTTTATACCGTGTACAATAGTACTTACACAGCATTTATTATAGTAGGATAATAAAAAAAAAACGTAATCTTTAAAAATGGATAAAAGTTTAGCTGAAAGCGCTCTGAACCAACAAACTTTGGGTCATTTTTGCATTCATTTTTGCAAGAAGTCAAATACGTGTACACAAGAAAAACGTAAGTAGCTTGACAGACCTGTTCAAAGAAACGTGTAGTAAAGGGTGATTGCTGTACAAATAGGCACTGATGATCAATTTTAATAAAATATAATTCACTAGATAGATAGATAGATAGATAGATAGATAGATATTGAATAGACTTACATAGACGGGAAAAGATAGATAGATAGATAGATAGTTATTGAATAGACTCACATAGACGGGAAAATATAGATAGATAGATAGATAGACCTGTTCAAAGAAACGTGTCGTAAAGGGAGATTGCTGTCGAAATTGGCATTGATGATATATATATATATATATATATATATATATAGAGAGAGAGAGAGATAGATAGATAGATAGATAGATAGATAGATAGATAGATAGATAGATAGATAGATAGATAGATAATTAATAGACTCAGATGGATGGGAACAGATAAATAGGTAGATAGATAGATAGATAGATAGATAGATAGATAGATAGATAGACAAAAGACTACAATAGAGTTATCAATAGACTGTGAGAGATACAGTGCGATATATAGGGTTGTGAGCCCGAAATCAGAAATAATTACATAATGCATACACAGAAAAAAGTTCCTGTTGAGTTCTTACGAACCAGGATGAATGTAAGTACATTACATATACCCCGCTCCGATATAATCTCAATACCCTTATTTTCTCCCCCACTTCTATTACGCTTTGCGTTCTGCGTTATTTATTTTTATATAATAAAGCGTCAGGAAATTATTTAGCCCGGACTGCCTGAAGATTTCTGAAAGGTTGAAACCAAGGCAGCGTGATCGGCTAATCTCCAAATTATATATATATATATATATATATATATATATATATACATACATACATACATATATATATATATATATATATATATATATATATATATATATATATACACATACATACATACACACACACACACACACATATATATATATATTAGGTTGGTACAAAAATAATGTCGTTTTCTCATATATGTTACTATGTGAGAAAACGACATTATTTTTGCACTAACCTAATATATATATATATATATATATATATATATATATATATATGTATGTATATATATATATATATATATATATATATATATATATATATATATATATATCTTGGTGTAAGACAACTCTTAACCGAGAATAACAACTTCGTAGACTAAATCTACGTTGAGCACATGCTTATGTTTGCATATATTGTCAGTGATCCTGTGACAACTTTGACCTGCAAGGTATATGCATGTCACATCAAATATATTGCATGTCATTGTTCAAGCGATATCCTGGCTTTCTGTATGCTTATCTATCTATCTATCTATCTATCTATCTATCTATCTATCTATCTATCTATGTCTGTACCTTATTTTTTCTTTTCTGTGCCATGTGTCCTTGAGGAGCACTGGTAAAAATGGTTGCTGAAAACATTGGCTTTATAATACCCAGAAATTCTTACCCAGATGTCCTCAAGTGGATAAAGGCGTTGGTTAGATCCAGTGACAGACCCAAAGAGTGTGAGTTCAATACCCGGTTAAGGCAGTGGAGTACTTTCATAGGGAAAATTAGTAGGAGATAACTGATAACTGACATCCATCAAACATGGCACGTGGAACTAGAACAGTCTACCCCAGGGATCGAAATAAAGGGTTCAGTTCGAAATTCCAACCACCTGAAGAAGGCTGGAGCGTACAATGGCCGAAACGTTGTGACAAATATGAGGACAATAGTCCGGATAATGTAAATACTATATATATATATATATATATATATATATATATATATATAAACGGGATTTGGCATTAAATGACCCACAGGGGGTTGATATGCCAGAAAAACCCATCAATTCAAATCAAATAAAATCAAATCGAGATATAGAATTGAACCCTCAATTTAATCTACATATATACACTGTTCCCATTCTCATTCTCGTTCCACTGTCTGTGTCTCGCGAGATCTCATTTTGTTTTTTTGTTTTTTTTAGTAGTGCTCAGTTAATTATCTTCCTGTTTTCACTGAGTTTGAGACTACAGTACCCAACCCAAGGATTGAACTTTCAGTTACTATGCTACTCACAAACGAACATTGTAATCCACAAGGCTAAGTCTACCATTCGTCCTTGCTTTAAATATTGCTTCCACACATGGCCTAGTGCTCCTGCTGTATATTTAGAGATTCTTGATAAAATCCAAAGAAGAATCCGCAATTTTATTTGTCATAACCTGGCATCTCGGGTCCTAGCTATAAAGGTCTGAAATGGTGGAGCAAAAGAATGTATCATTTTTTAAATATTTTCTAGTGCTAGCATCCATGAGAGTGACGCATTGCACATTCTCGAACTATTGGATTCAGCTGACATGTAGTGGAAAGAGCACATTGAATCGATTGATAAGTTTTTAGCTAAGAAAATTGGTTCACAATGTTGTGATAGGCTATTATTCTTGTCAGAATGTATTTATAAGTCTACCATTCGTCCTTGCTTTGAATATTGCTGCCACATCTAGCCTGGTGCTCCTGATATATATTTAGAGATTCTTGATAAAATCCCAAGAAGAATCCACAGTGTTATTGGACTTGACACGGTACCTCGGCTCCAGTCCTTTTCCGACCGCCATAATGTAGCTTCCCTCTGCCTTTTCCATAAATATTCTCAAGGTAACTATTCGGATGAGCTCTTAGCTGTGTTGTACTAGTTAGGACTTTCATTGAGACAATGAGGTATTATGGTGACTGTAGTAAGCAAAGGTAAGTAAGAATGCGTTGTTTTGGTGTTAGGAATATTGTGGTATGATTGGGTTAGTGTTTGTGGCTAGCTACGTTTAAAGTTAAGACAGAACAAGACCGTCCTTTTCCCCATTTTCCATTTTGGCCTTGTGCCACATTTTGTAAATAATTACGAATAAATATAGCTCTTCGCTATGATACATTGGGGCTAGATTTTAAATTGATGTTTTATTCCACTCCCCCATAGACAATGAATTGTATATATGGGGACTAGTTAGAACTTTCATAGAGACAATGAGGTATTATGGTGGATGTAGTAAGAAAGGTAAGATTGCGTTGTTGTGGTTTTAGGAATATTGTGGTATGATTGGGTCAGTGTTTGTGGCTAGCTAAGTTTAAACTTAAGACAGAAGAAAACTGTCCCCCCCATTTCCCATTTTGGCCCTGTGGCACATTTTGTAAATATTTACAAATAAATATCGCTTTTCGCTATGGTACCTAGACTTTATGAATTTAAGCGTTGGACTAATCTGACGACGAGGTCTCATCAAATTACAGTCTATTTAGCTAAATGTAACCGTAAGTCCTATGTTAACAATTTCTTCTCCCGCAATTCTCCCTTGCGGAACTATCTTCTGACTTCTTGCATTTCAGATATATTTGATATTCAAAAATTTAAATGCAATGTCAATCGTTAGGTAGTGTCTTAATTCTTGTTATTTTATTTTTCTCGATCCTTAATAATGTTTGTCTTTTACTTATTCTTTCACGCTCAGTAATGATCTGTGTCTTAGTGGCTTTACTGCCTTGCTTGGGGTGAAATGATTAAAAAAAAGTCTCGCTGGGCAATCCTGAAACATAACTCCTATGTAA
Source organism: Acanthosepion lycidas (assembly GCA_963932145.1). Taxonomy (NCBI): domain Eukaryota; kingdom Metazoa; phylum Mollusca; class Cephalopoda; order Sepiida; family Sepiidae; genus Acanthosepion; species Acanthosepion lycidas. The sequence goes on along the minus strand of OZ010603.1, from coordinate 68,781,679 downwards.
TTGCTTGCTGGACTCGTATGATATGTTTCACTCTAACGATCCCATTTTTGTAGCAGGCTTTAAATTAGAATTGGTCTCGTAGAATTGTTCTGAATTCAATACCAATTAACCTTTGTTCTGCTGCAGATCAACCGCCTTCTGACATTTGCCTGTCTTTCTTTGACGGTTTATATTCTCCATCTTGTCATGAGGAAACTCACAGCAGCAGCAGCTGAAGCAACAACCGCCTTTCCAAAGGGTGGTTTGCGTTTTACACTTAAAGCGATACGAGTGCTTGACTCGAATTCAGCCTCTCGCTCGTCGTTAGTTTTCGGGCAGAGGTGAGGACAAGGAAATAGAACGGGATTAGCTCCATCTTTGTTTAGGCATGAACTTCCGTTTCCTTTTCAGTCAATCACTTCTAATACGGACTTTGGAGATGTTTGATTTATTCTGATTATTTAATGGGATCTTTTTTGGCATCATTTTTGTTTTTGTTTTTGTTTTTTTGATTTTCTGCAATGTTATTTTTGACTGATAGAAAGTGATGAGAAATTTAACATTTGGATGAACAAGAAAGAAAAAAAAACTCAGAGAATTATGAAATCCTCCAGAGAAAAATAAATTCTCGTTTAGAGATTTAAAAAAAGAAAAAATCATTATCACCCCAAGCAAGGCAGTACAGCCACTAGCACGCCCGGTTACAGACTGTGCAAAAGAATTAGGAATAGAAACGTTAGCAATGAGAAAAAAAGAAAATATCAATCAGGAAGACAGTATATGGCGATTGTCATTTTATTTAAATTTTGGCAGATTAAAGTTGGTTGAAAAGCTTGGAGGCGGAAGGGAGTTCCACAAGCAAGAAGTGTAAGATAAGGAACTGTCAGCATAGAATTTGCGTCTCCATCTAACTAGCTCAACTGTAAATTGATGAGATTTCGCCGCTAGTCTAATACTGCGCTTAAACTCAAACAGTCTAGATACCATACCGAAGAGTGATATTTATTCTGATATATACACAGAAATGTGGCACAAGGCCAAAAATGGGGATTGGAGAAAAGGATGGTCTTCTGTCTTAACGATAACTTAGCTAGCAACAAATACTAACCCAATCATACAAACGATATTCCTTACATCAAAATATTGTTTAATATAATAGAAAACGAACGTCTATTATGTTTGATCATTCTTACGTACCTTTCTTACTACATCCACCATAATACCTCATTGTCTCTAGGAAAATACTAACTAATCCCTATATGTAAAATTCATTGTCTGTTGGGGGGGGGGGATAAAACAAGAATTCTAAAAAACTAGACCCAATGAGTATTTACAATATGAAAAAAAAACTATTTACAAGAAACTTAACATAATAAGGTTAGTAATAAAACCCTCACAATCACTAAATGTGTCAGAAATATCAGTTAACAGGTCGAAATCAATGCGGAACTATAATAATATAAACATTCATTCATCCCAAGCACTCACACAGACACGCACTCATTCAAACACAACAACAAATACGAAAACACAGACGCGAAACGAAAGGCGCCCCGCATCCGCCAGTGAATTGTCATCACTGACCACCTAACGAGGGAGAGGATGGAAATTAAACTTAAAGAAAAATAGGGACAGAAATAAAAGGGGGCCAGTTAACATACATACCTTAGCTAAGTTAACTGAAAAAAAAAAAAAAAAGCAAAAAAAAGCGAGGATCTCATCTGAGCAATTACCATGAAAGTATTTACAAAAAAAAAAAGTCACAGACAGGAAACCTTACGGCGGTGGACAAGTGTCCGAAGTCGAGACACCAGATCAGGACCAATAATATCAGTGATTCTTCTTTGGATTTTATCAAAGAGCTCCAAGAAAATAACTGAGACAACCGGACCATATATGGCAGCAATATTCTAAGCATGGACGAAGGGTAGACGGAGAGGTATGCAAAATAAATTCCGGAGTTTAAAATTGTCTCGCTCGTGACAGTGAACCTAAGGATGGACTCAATGTAGTCTTTCCCAACTCTTGTCAGCTGAGAACGTTAGTCCGAGATTCAAATAGTGCTTGTGTATATCTCTCTCCCACTCTCTATCTGCGCGCGCGCGCACACACACACACACACACACACACACACACACACATATATATATATATATATATATATATATATATATATATATATTAAGACTTTCGTTGTATAATTTAGACATGTTTTGTCTAATTTTTGATAAGATCCTTTCATACCCACGGATAAGCTTTTTGATGTCATTATTGAAGGACGAGAGAAAATTGCCGTGTTTATACATATTTGTTTTATTACCAAGTACTTTCAACGTATCCATGTCATCATCAAAGTATTGTTTATAATAAAATAATAAAATAAAATAAATATTATAGTATTCGTTATTGTCAGAGACAAATTATTGTGTTTAAAGTTAAATTTCTTATAAATGAAGTGAGGAACGCTGCATCAGTGCGTGACCGCTGAAACCGTTTAAAGGAAGATAACACTCTGATGATGACATAGATATGTCGAAAGTACTTGGAAATAGTATATTTATTTGTGAGTATGATTAAATAATGGCGTTTCTTGAGGTTAAAGGCAAATAAACATACACACATTTTTCCTTTCTTTTGGGGTCTGATGAACTGTTTCTATTTGTCAAATTTCTTAAAAAGTGACGGGTTCGTATGATCCCATAAAAAATATGTATGAATAAATGTGGCCTGATGATTGTGGTCAAGCATAAAACAGTCTGTCGCCGCTTGGTGTGGACCTCAGTGACCACTTATATTTGGTGTATTGGGGCAGCAGATCATTATTCAAACATATAAACATATATTGTTTAATATAATAGAAAACGAATGTCTATTATGTTTGATCATGAGCCGTTCTAAGTTTTGTATTGTGGCTTTAGTTTCGGGAGAAAATAAAGACAAAATCCGTCCAACATTTGGATATTTTCCGTCTAAGCTTTCGAGTCACATGAGCCATCATCAGAGTGGTTATATGGACATTACAACAGAGATGTTGACATTAGAGATGTCATCCTGTTTTGTTTAAATAGAAGTTGGCTATGCGATGATAACGGTTGCGGAATAGCAGACACAGGTCGTAAATTCATAATGGGGTTCTATGAAGTCGTACACGATAACACGAGAGAAAAGGAATGTTATCAACAGTATCTTATGTTTAAATACACTATAATGTTTTTGACTGATTTGAAATATAATTTTGTTGAGTGGGGGTTGTTTTGTTGAAACGTAGATGGCCTCAAATATCTTAAGGGGCGACAAATCATTCACTTTATGGCTGATCTCTTTAAGGATCTATTCTTTGTATTGAATAGAAGTTAGATTATTTAAGAATGAATTACATCACGTTCTTTCTTTGAAATTATAGGCGTGTGTTTATAATAAGTAATAATGCTATTATTAAGTTTTCAATGTATTTTCACCTTAAAGAATTATGTTCCTTTTTTCATTAGAACTCCGACTAGACAGACACGCATACACAATTACGGAGACACAATACCATTCGATGTTTGGTTGAATAATATCAAAATATTCTGTTTAACCAATTTTTATTAACTTTTTTAAATTTCTGAATTAGTTATTTTATGCAATTGTTAAAGTTCATATTTATTACTATTCATTATATATATTTTGTCAAATTTTAAAAAAACTTCATCGAGGTTTCTATATCCTAATTTTAAAAAAACAAATATATATATATATATATATATATGCGTGTGTGTGTGTGTGTGCGCGCACGCGTGTGTGTGCGTGTGTAATTAAAATAGATGTATGATATAATTTCATTATGTATATATATATATTATTGCTTCAATTGTATTTCTGAGTGGATATATACATTTTATCGTATATATATATATATATATATATATATATATATATATATATATATATATATATATATACATATATATATATATATATATATATATATATATTATAAATTAATTGATTTAAAATATGTTTTTTTCGCTACACAGATCTAACCATGTTTCAAAAATGGAAGCTAAAAGCTTCGAATTTAATTTACATAAGCCATTATCAAAGCTGACATTACGATATATTAAGCAATACACGGACAAAATACTTCTTGTTTTCACTCTCGCATGGTCATATGTGACTTCATGAGCTGCGGTGCGATTTTCCCTTCCAGCGTCTAATATGCACGTGTTTGTCGTTGCTTGGAAATCTTCCATGTAAACAGAAACAGACTATCTTCACTGTCTTGTCTGTGTATTGCTTAATATATTGTAATGTAATTGTTATCTTTGATAATGGCTTATGTAAGCCGAAAGCTTAGATAGGATTAAAAAATATGCATCAATATATTGATTTTCTTTCTTCGTTTAATGATAATGTTATTAAGTTTATCAGACGATATGTAAAGAATTTACATAAAATAAATAGACAACATTTGTTTATATTATTTAATGAAACATGCATCAATGAAAAAATGCTGCCTAAATATACACACAATATATATATATATATATATATATATATATATATATATATATATATATACAAAGAAATAATCACACATAGAATCAGTCAGAAATATTAATGCGATTATTGGCGACATCCATCGCTAGTAGTATAATGTATGCATTAAAATACTGTTATTCCATAGAGTGAAGTGATCCTCGTCTATAAAATTGATGTCTGCTGTTTCCAGTTTTTGTGGTATTAAAATGCGAGTACTTACGAATAGTCTTCTATTCATCATCAGGCATGTGTTTTTTTCCCTATAAAATCAAAAACTTGAAGACTAAATAATAAGTTTTTAATTTTATAAGGAAAAAAACACATGCCTGATGATGAATAGAAGACTATTAATATTTCTGATTGATTCTATGTGTGATTATTTCTTTGTAAATTATTTGCTGCCTAATGTCTTATGTTTATATATATATATATATAATTATTTATTTTTAAAGAAAAAAAAAATTTATAACATAAATATGTTATAAAATCACTACAAAAATAGCCATTTTGTTTCAACACCTTCGGTGTCTTATCAAGTGATGACGTTGAATGTAAAATAAATGGTTTTAAAAGTTTCAAATTAATTAATATTCTACGCAAGGGGAAAACGTTGTTACAAAGGCTAGATGGACCAATCAGAACACAAGTACAGGAAAATTCAAAAAGCTCGATAACGAAGTCATGTTATAATATCTATTCAGATGTTTAGTATTAAAAAATAATTTATTCCAACGAATAATTACTAAATTATATGATAAAATTTAATATTAAAATTTAAAACTGCTAATTACAAAATCAAAATTTAACATTTATTCGCTATCAAGTTTACAACTATAAAATTACTGAGGATAAAAGAAGAAATATATATGTTATTCAATTTATTTTTTCATTGAAGTTACTTTAGCTATATTTAATATCCGGTGTTGGTTATTGGAATTCATTCCATATACACCAATCATATACTTGTATATATATATATATATATATATATATATATATATATATATATATATATATATATATATATATATATATATATACATATATTTATATATATATATATGATTAGTATATAGTTTTTTTTTAATTTTTTTGTTTCAACCTTTAAAAGGGCTGTTGTGAATTAATTCATTACATGGAACCTTAAAGTGGTCTGTTTTTATTTAAATTATTTGCTCTGGATTTACATTGAGCTCTCTGGATTTTATCCTCCTTTGGTTTAGACAAACGGATTACCTAGTTTTTCATAAACTAACTAACTATATATATATATATATATATATATATATATATATATATATTTGTTCGTCCTCCGATAGCCTGAAAATTTCTCGGACATTCAGGCCGGTAAATGTTGTTTAATACTGTTTATTATAAACAGAGCATTTACTTAAATATTTGTATCTATAAAAAGAATGTATAAACATAAAAAAAAATGCTTTAAAATAATTGTCAGACTTTGTCCTTTTCATAATGTGTGACGTCATTTGTTGACATTTGTATACGCCATGAACAGATATGAATATACGTGAGAGAATCATGGAATATATATATGTGTATGTATGTATTCTGGGTCAGGTAAATGAAAGCAAGGTGTCATTTTAAGATGCAACAACCAAAGATTGCAACAACCAAAAATTGTTCAATTCAATGATGCACCATTTAAAAAAAAAAAAAAATTCCTGTGTGATACAGCAAATGTTAAATTTCGGTTAATTTTACCTGTTATAAATGTTTTTATAGTGCGTATTATACACGAGAAAATTACTTTTTCAGCTTTCATAGCCGACATTAGGTCTGCATATTGTACATCCGCCCGTATCATTCACAATTGATTCTGGGTAAATTATTTATAGTTACGTATAAAGTTAAGCAAATGTCGGTATATAAGATTTTACTACATATTCTGTATTGCCACTGCGTTTGTGAATTTTTAATTAGCGCTTAAGTAGTAGGTTGGTGCAAAAATAATGACGTAATAATGTCGTTTTTTGACGTATTTTTTAACGTCAAAAAACGACATTATTACGTCATTATTTTTGCACCAACCTAATAATTAATGCACCTTGTCTTGTGCTTAATATATTTTGAAAAGATCTCGGCACAACTATTATTATTAACATATTAAATAGACAGAGCAAAGCCGTTAGGTAAACCTCTCCCCCATAAAAGCCAAACTTTAGCACCAAAAAGCTGTTACGCTCATTGAAATCTTTGACAGATGCCAGTCATATATATAATCACACGCTATTGTATCGTGTATATGTCAATGCGTTTTATTGTAAAGATGTCATCCATCTTGCTGGGATTCCTTGTTACATTTGCTTGTTGGACATTGATATTTCGACTAATTTTTTTATTTAGCGGATTTGTAAATGTATGATTGCCCTTTACAGTGTAAAGCTCTTTTGTGCTTTACTCCAACGCTACTCAGAGTGCGCCACGAAAGGCGGCGACGGTACGCGAATTGTCGTCTGGCGGTTGCCGGCAGCCGACAAAAGCTGAAAAAAAAAAATTCAAAATTACGAACATTTTTTTTGTTTTTTTTGGATACAATTAAAAACTGGATAAGTTTGAGATCATTGAAATTGTTTTGAAAGACCTTCTACCATTAATTTGTACTTTCTAAAAAATATTTTACAGTATAGTTCACTCTGTACAAGGCTCGGTAGCCACTCAATGTAGAGGACTAGAGCACTGTATTACTCTACCGCGTGTGGCTACCAGGTCATATAGAATGTGAACACCATTCAAACGAATAGACTGAGAAGGTTAGATAGATAGATAGATAGATAGAAAGAAAATTAATAGAATATGATAGCTAGTTAGCTAGCTAGCTAGATAATGAATACAAAAGGATATATATATATATATATATATATATATATAGATAGATAGATAAATGAAAATGGATAGAATGAGATACATAGACTGAGATAGATAATGAATAGACTGAGATAGATATAAAGCCAGATGGAAAATAGATAGAGTGATATATATATATATATATATATATATATATATATATATATATATATATATATATATATATATATATCAAGAGAGAGACAGTACTAGATAGATGAAAAGAATAAAATAGATAGAAACTGACTGAAATAGAGTCAGACAGCCAAAGATATAGATAAATATAACTCTATGTATATATCCCCCCACACACTGACACACACACACACATATATATATATATATCCGATGCAATGAGAAGGAAAATAATATATAAATTCTAACGTTCACAACATTAATACAAAAGAGGACTCGATACTGATAGTAGACCAATAATTATTTATTATAATTTTATCATATAGACAAAAACAGTGTACTCGCTACAAAGATGCAACTTCGCTTCGGTGCATTTCAATTGCATCTCGACTGGTGATAGCCAAAATTGGTTATGAACAATTCTCCTTCTAAGCAGGCCGTCCTTCACCAAACTGCTATCAACAAGCACTATTGTTTCACTTCGTCACCTTTTTGCTATATGTATATTTCTTCTCAAACAAATGAAAAAAAAAAAGAAGTGACGTTTCACATACGGCTTGCTTACAAGCAGAATTTTTCATATATATTACAGTAAGGTTCAGCCTTTACGAGGTCTGGGGACATTCGATTTAGAGGTTGAGATTATAGTGATCGGGGAAGCATCCTCTTATCAGTCGGTTCGACAGAGTAGTGGTTCGCGGGAAGTAGCCGTTCGAATGGTACTTCTCACCGATGGTACACAGGTGAATTTTGGTGGATTGCTAGAATGTGCGTGGTATAGCGCGTTCTAGGCGTGAAGGTTAGAACTAGCTGAACCAAGGAATCTAGTTCGTCCGAGCACTTTCCATGGAAGCGGCGATTCAATATATTTATGTGAGAGCCATTCAATAAACATGCAGAAATGCAAATGATAACCATTTTCAATTACGTGTCTTAAATTGAACAACGTTGGTTGTCGTAACAGTATTAATATTAACCGTTTCCTTATAAGGAAATATTCATTGATCGAGCTGCCAACGCTACCGGGGATTGAAATATATAAAACCTTTCTATTAACACAATTTTTCACGAAAATTGGTTTCTCATGTCCAGTAGCTGTTATCGGTCTTTCCAGCCTATAGAAGCAGCTTTGATAGGTGTTTCCTTCTTAACGTTTTGTTTGAAGCAGTATGGGAAATCAATATCTTTATGTCATTATATACTGTTTTATGTGATATCCGTTTTAGTTGTTGCAGCTGTTGGTAATCCCTAAGTAATGTAGTTTCTGTCATTTAGTATAGTTCTTTGTTTGTGGTTATGTAGCCTCAGTCTGCGAATGCAGTATTCACTTTACATTATTTACATCGTACGGACTGCCATGGCCAAGTGATTTGAGCAATCCAAAAAGTGACTTGACCCAGAGGCTTCTGAGTTCAATACCTGGCTACAGCAGAGGGAAGAAAAACTTGGAGAGCTGAGTTACTAAAGGGAATTAACTGATACTGCGATATGAAAAATGCATGGCATGTGGAATTAGAGCAAAATAACCTCGTGGAATAAAAGGTTTCGTTTCGAAATTCCAACGTATATCAGCTGAAGAAGGTCGGGGCGTACAACGACCGAAACGTCGTGAACATACCAATAAAGATGAGGGCAACAGTCCGAACAATGTAAATAGTTAAATTACCTCATCTCAGAAATATAGATAAATCTAGAAGAAGGCCGAAGTGTACAAGGGCCGAAACATCGTGAATAGGGCAATAAAAATAAGGGCAACAGTCCGATCAATGTAAATTTTGTAAATAGTTACAATACCTGATCTCAGAGATATAGAAAAATCCTGAAGAAGGTTGAAGCGTACAATTGCCGAAACGTCGTGAATATGGCAATAAAATCAGGACAACAGTCCGAACAATTCGAATAGTGTAAATAATTACAATACCTCATCTCAGAAATATAGACAAATCCATAAGAAGGCCGGAGTGTTCAACGGCCGAAACGTCGTGAATATGGTAATAAAGATGAGGGTAACAGTCTGAACAATGTAAATAATGTAAATAATTACAATACTTCATCTCAGAAATATAGACAGATCCAGAAGAAAGCCGGAGCGTACAACGGTCTTGAATATGACAATAAAAGCAAGGACAACAGCCCGAACAATGTAAATAGTGTAAATAATTACAACACCTCATTTCAGAAATATAGACAAATATTCACTTGCAAAAATATTCTTACAATCCAAAATATGCTTCAAAGGGGTGATAAACCGTAAAAAAAATTAATCAATTAAAATCAACCATTGTTTCAGAATTAACACAGGCGAGACGACAAATTGCAATCCTGTAAGATTTTGCAGCTAAAAGTTTTATTAGTGGCTTTTGAAAGCGTAGTGAGTGGTTCAGATATTCAGTGAATTTCTTGAAAAAGCTTCGCTCGATAATTCAAGTTGCCTTCATGAGATTGAGATCTTAAAAAAAAATCAATTGGCCGACATCAAGAACCGTCAACATCTTGCAACTATCATTGTAAACCGCTTCGTCAAATAATTATACAAGCTAGCAATAATGTAATGGCGACGATGGTGTAGATTGGCGTACATCCTGAGATCAACTGAAATATTGACGAATGATGGAAGATTACGTCATTAATATGAAACTACTTTTACTAATGCTAATGGTTGTTCATTAAATCTTTTCACATCTCATGACTGGGCTCATAACACTAAGAGTTATACTGTATTTTCCGGCTTACAAGACGCTACAGCTTGGAAGACGCACTGTTATATTGAAAAAAAAATTCTAAGAAAAAAGTCAATCTCACACAACACATTCACCATGCGTCCCTCACATACCAGGTATTGTTTACATGAACCACTCGTCCGATTTTGTTTGTTGGCAATGAAATACAAATAAAGAGCAGAAAGGTTCCAGCATCTGCTAGTAAAACAGAACATATTTAAGCTTGTGGCTCGGCTCCAGGAAGGTTTATAGACTTGGAAATACTTCTAACAGCTAAGTACTGAGGTTACATCATATAAAAGGCTGAAGTAGATAGCTAAAATTATAGTGTAATGACTCAACATACAAATCTACGTCCCTATCAGCCAAGCCAATTAGATGGCTCTTAGTAGTATTTTTCCACGTCCCTATCAGCCAAGCCAATTAGATGGCTCTTAGTAGTATTTTTCCACGTCCCTATCAGCCAAGCCAATTAGATGGCTCTTAGGAGTATTTTTCCACGTCGCTATCAGCCAAGCCAATTAGATGGCTCTTAGGAGTATTTTTCCACGTCCCTATCAGCCAAGCCAATTAGATGGCTCTTAGGAGTATTTTTCCACGTCGCTATCAGTCAAGCCAATTAGATGGCTCTTAGGAGTATTTTTCCACGTCCCTATCAGCCAAGCCAATTAGATGGCTCTTAGCAGTATTTTGCCACGTCGCTATCAGCTAAGCCAATTAGATGGCTCTTAGGAGTATTTTTCCACGTCGCTATCAGCCAAGCCAATTAGATGGCTCTTAGGAGTATTTTTCCACGTCGCTATCAGCCAAGCCAATTAGATGGCTCTTAGGAGTATTTTTCCACGTCCCTATCAGCCAAGCCAATTAGATGGCTCTTAGGAGTATTTTTCCACGTCCCTATCAGCCAAGCCAATTAGATGGCTCTTAGGAGTATTTTTCCACGTCCCTATCAGCCAAGCCAATTAGATGGCTCTTAGGAGTATTTTTCTACGTCCCTATCAGCCAAGCCAATTAGATGGCTCTTAGGAGTATTTTTCCACGTCGCTATCAGCCAAGCCAATTAGATGGCTCTTAGGAGTATTTTTCCACGTCGCTATCAGCCAAGCCAATTAGATGGCTCTTAGGAGTATTTTTCCACGTCGCTATCAGCCAAGCCAATTAGATGGCTCTTAGGAGTATTTTTCCACGTCGCTATCAGCCAAGCCAATTAGATGGGTCTTAGCAGTATTTTTCCACGTCGCTATCAGCCAAGCCAATTAGATGGCTCTTAGCAGTATTTTTCCACGTCGCTATCAGCCAAGCCAATTAGATGGCTCTTAGCAGTATTTTTCCACGTCGCTATCAGCTAAGCCAATTAGATGGCTCTTAGGAGTATTTTTCCACGTCGCTATCAGCCAAGCCAATTAGATGGCTCTTAGGAGTATTTTTCCACGTCGCTATCAGCCAAGCCAATTAGATGGCTCTTAGGAGTATTTTTCCACGTCGCTATCAGCCAAGCCAATTAGATGGCTCTTAGGAGTATTTTTCCACGTCCCTATCAGCCAAGCCAATTAGATGGCTCTTAGGAGTATTTTTCCACGTCGCTATCAGCCAAGCCAATTAGATGGCTCTTAGGAGTATTTTTCCACGTCGCTATCAGCCAAGCCAATTAGATGGCTCTTAGGAGTATTTTTCCACGTCGCTATCAGCCAAGCCAATTAGATGGCTCTTAGGAGTATTTTTCCACGTCGCTATCAGCCAAGCCAATTAGATGGCTCTTAGGAGTATTTTTCCACGTCCCTATCAGCCAAGCCAATTAGATGGCTCTTAGGAGTATTTTTCCACGTCCCTATCAGCCAAGCCAATTAGATGGCTCTTAGGAGTATTTTTCCACGTCCCTATCAGCCAAGCCAATTAGATGGCTCTTAGGAGTATTTTTCTACGTCCCTATCAGCCAAGCCAATTAGATGGCTCTTAGGAGTATTTTTCCACGTCCCTATCAGCCAAGCCAATTAGATGGCTCTTAGGAGTATTTTCCACGTCCCTATCAGCCAAGCCAATTAGATGGCTCTTAGGAGTATTTTTCCACGTCGCTATCAGCCAAGCCAATTAGATGGCTCTTAGGAGTATTTTTCCACGTCGCTATCAGCCAAGCCAATTAGATGGCTCTTAGGAGTATTTAACCACGTCCCTATCAGCCAAGCCAATTAGATGGCTCTTAGGAGTATTTTTTCCACGTCCCTATCAGCCAAGCCAATTAGATGGCTCTTAGGAGTATTTTTCCACGTCCCTATCAGCCAAGCCAATTAGATGGCTCTTAGGAGTATTTTTCCACGTCCCTATCAGCCAAGCCAATTAGATGGCTCTTAGGAGTATTTTTCCACGTCGCTATCAGCCAAGCCAATTAGATGGCTCTTAGGAGTATTTTTCCACGTCGCTATCAGCCAAGCCAATTAGATGGCTCTTAGGAGTATTTTTCCACGTCCCTATCAGCCAAGCCAATTAGATGGCTCTTAGGAGTATTTTTCCACGTCGCTATCAGCCAAGCCAATTAGATGGCTCTTAGGAGTATTTTTCCACGTCGCTATCAGTCAAGCCAATTAGATGGCTCTTAGGAGTATTTTTCCACGTCGCTATCAGCCAAGCCAATTAGATGGCTCTTAGGAGTATTTTTCCACGTCGCTATCAGCCAAGCCAATTAGATGGCTCTTAGGAGTATTTTTCCACGTCGCTATCAGCCAAGCCAATTAGATGGCTCTTAGGAGTATTTTTCCACGTCGCTATCAGCCAAGCCAATTAGATGGCTCTTAGTAGTATTTTTCCACGTCGCTATCAGCCAAGCCAATTAGATGGCTCTTAGTAGTATTTTTCCACGTCCCTATCAGCCAAGCCAATTAGATGGCTCTTAGGAGTATTTTTCCACGTCGCTATCAGCCAAGCCAATTAGATGGCTCTTAGGAGTATTTTTCCACGTCCCTATCAGCCAAGCCAATTAGATGGCTCTTAGGAGTATTTTTCCACGTCGCTATCAGCCAAGCCAATTAGATGGCTCTTAGGAGTATTTTTCCACGTCCCTATCAGCCAAGCCAATTAGATGGCTCTTAGGAGTATTTTTCCCTTTGCTCAGGCCCCGATCCTTGTTCCGTCATCCATTTACAAATTTCGTCAAATAACCGGATCGCTGTATTCCTTTTTCTCTCCGGCCCTCAATATGCTCCCCATCACCACTTTCCTTACCAATTATATGTCCAAGGAACTGTCTTTTCATTATTCTGAATATAAAAATGTTCTTTTTGTTGCCATTTCATTTAAAATTTCCTTGTTGCTTACTCGATCCTTCAATTCAATTCTCAGTATCCTTCTGTAGAAACACATCTCTATTGCGTCTAGAATTTTCTTCATTCGCAAAGACATTGACCGTTATTTATCGCCATATCTGTAGCTGAGTAGTATAGCACGTCAGATCAGATGACTATTTCGTATAAGACACAGGTCCGATTCCTGTTGGAGGACCCATATTTTCTACGAAATTTCTCAAAGATTCAGGCTGATAAATGTAATTAATACTGTTCATTTAAAAAAAAACAGGGCTTTTACTTAAATAAAATGTATCTATAAAAAATAACGTATATATATATATATATATATATATATATATATGCGCGTACCAGATTTTGACAAATGGTAAGACAACCTACGAGATCTTTAATAAAAACAGTTATATTAAGCTACAGCTCTAGCAGTAATTTAGAAGTCAAAATAATTTAGAAACCAAAATAAAAATAGAAAATTAAAAAAAAATTACGTGCAGCATGATATCGTTAGCAGTGAAACTATAGAAATAAAAATAGATGTCTACTAAACAGAGTTTGCAAAACTGCCTGAGTAATTTACATAGCAGAATTAAAAGATACAAATGGCCAGACCAAAATATACATAGTATGTACTGAAGGCAGCTTCAAGACGAGATGGTACAATCACAAGATCATTCAAGCTAGAAAGATTGAGGAATTCTATCAGACTAGCCAGCCATAAAAAATAAAAAAGAACTGGGAAATTTCAAAAAAAGTCAAACCTTACACCAATCATGGTAATATCTGCAACCTTTGTCAGGAAGAAAAGTTAACAATAATAACATTTCTAGACCAGAAAATCTTTCTGAATGAGAGACCTGAAATATGGAGACGATGCATACACACTAAAAAGTTCCTTTTGAGTTCGTACGAACCAGGATGAAAGTATGTACATTTCATATAGCCCCCTCCGATACAATTTTAATATTCTTGCTTTTCTCCTCCCCCATTACGCTTCCGGTTATGCAATAATTTAGTCCGAATCGCCTGAAGATACCGAATTGTTAAAACCAAGGTAGCACGATCGGCTAAAATCCTAATATATATATATATATATATATATATATATATATATATATATATATATTGTGTATACTTAGGCAGCGATTTTTACATTGATGCATGTTTCATTAAATAATATAGACAAGTTTTGTCTATTTATTTTAAGAAAGTTCCTTTCATATTGTCTGACGAGCTTAACATTATCATTGAAAGACGATGAAATTGTTAGGTGGAGAATGGCCAGAGTGGTTCAATCTGACAACAGTAGTAGCTCAAAGAAGCACTCTTTACAACAGAGGTATACTGAAGAACATCTCTGAATTCACAACGCATTGAACCTTAAAGCTGATGGGCTGCAGCAACGGACGTCTGCACCAGGTGCCACACTTGTTAGATAAAAAAAAAACTAAAAAAAACTGTGAGGATCGTTCTTTGATGATCATAAAAATTGGTCATCAGAAAATTTGGTTAGGATGTGTGTCAATTTCCCATGGGATATTCAAATGGAAAGAATTTTATTTAAACATCATTAAATCTATCGTTGCATTCTGCCTTACATAGACAAGTCATTCTAGTGGTGATGTATTGGTATATATATATATATATATATTGGCATGTAATGAGACACGTTGTATAAATAAAAAATCATTTAAATGCCACCGCCTATCTAGATAATGTTGCTGATCATGTGCCTTCGTTTAGGATTACGGGGCACCCATTCTCTATTATTTTCCCAATAGGGCAATGCACTATGCCTCAATAAATAATAAAAGCAGATTGGGCTATTGAATACATCAATGAGTTTTCACTGTTAAGCTTGCTTTCAGATCTCAATCTTATAGAGCATCTTTGGGATGTGTTAGAAAGGGCAACTTGAATCTTGGATATCCAACGAACCAATCAAGGCAAATTGTGGGATAGAGAATATTTTCTTGGCATGCAATGAGAACATTGGTACCAATAAAAGATCATTCATATACCAAAGCTTACCTCGGTATTGTGGCTGACCATCTGCATTAATTTATGACTGATGAACCTAAGATGTGCTCATGGTACACTCAGTATGTGCATATGTTTTGAACGCTTGCTTTTCGACCATGAGGATCAGTTCGAATCTTTCCATGATCGATTTTTCAAGAGGATGAATCTTGAATTGATCGGCCAGAGAAGGCTATCTCAGATTGCGGCATCTTCGGAAAGTGACTGAAAAACATGCACAACAATTGATCCAAAATTTGTGAGCAGAATTTGTAGACAGAACTATTTTGGAAGCTGTTGATGTTTGTGCTGGCACGAAGTCACATGTCATCGTGACCGAGCGTACTTGTTCAGACTATTGATCACGCCAGATAATGCGTTCTCTCCCAGACACTGCAACTACGTCCAACCAAACATAATTGCAGTATAACCTATAGGTGATCTCTGAATGTCGAAAAAACACAAACATGCCCGAGAAGATATCTGCAAGTGGGATTAGCTGCCCTAGCAGACAGACAGGTTGGGATACGAGCAAAGAGGTATTACGGCACACCTATCCAACGTTAGGCACTTTCTTATGTCACAAAGGTTGAATGGTTAACCCTTTAAGTTCTGCGTTCCTGGACAATTTTAACTCTTCTGACGGAGCTCCTGAGATAAATTCTCAAATAATTGACAAGTAATGTTTCCCGGTAGCTACAAAAATAATTACAAGTGTTTACCCACTGCTCAATCGGTGGCTGGGCATTAAATCATTTTTCTCTACCACTGTTCAACCAGTGGCTGGGCATGAAATGAATTTTCTATACCACTGTTCAACCAGTGGCTGGGCATTAAGTCATTTTTCTCTACCACTGTTCAACCAGTGGCTTGGGATTAAATCATTTTTCTATACCACAGTCCAACCGGTGGCTGGGCATGAAATGAATTTTCTATACCACTGTTCAACCAGTGGCTGGGCATTAAGTCATTTTTCTCAATACCATTGTTCAACCGGTGGCTGAGCATTAAGTCATTTTTCTATCGCACTGTTCAAACTGTAGCTGGGCATTAAGTTATTTTTCTCTACCACAGTTTGACCGATGGCTGGGCATTAAGTCATTTTTCTATACCACCTTTTAACCAGTTGCTGGGCATTAAGACATTTTCTATACCACTGTTCAACAAGTGGCTGGGCATTAAGTCATTTTGCTATACCACTGTTCAACCGGTGGCTGAGCATTAAATCATTTTTCTATCGCACTGTTCAACCAGTGGCTTGGCCTTAAGTCATTTTTATCTACCACAGTTTAACCAGTGGCTGGGCCTTAAGTCATTTTTATCTACCACTGTTTACCGGTTATTGAGCATTAAGTCATTTTTCTATACCGCAGCTTAACTCGTAGCTGAGCATTAAATCATTTTTCTATCGCACCGTTCAAACTGTAGCTGGGCATTAAGTCATTTTTCTCTACCTCAGTTCGACCGGTGGCTGGGCATTAAATCATTTTTCTCTACCACTGTTTAACCGGTCGCTGGGCATTAAGTTATTTTTCTATACCTCAGTCCAACCGGAGGCTCGGCATTAAGTTATTTTTCTCTATACAACTGTTAAACTGATGGCTGGGTATTAAGTCATTTTTCTATACCACTGTTCAACCGCTGGCTGGGCATTAAGTTTTTTCTCTGCCACTGTTCAACCAGTGGCTGGGCGTAATGTCATTTTCTATACCACTGTTCCACCAGTGGCTGGGTATTAAATCATTTTTCTATACCTCAGTCCAAACGGTGGCTGGGTTTTAAGTCATTTTTCTCTATACGACTGTTCAACCGGTGGCTGGGTTTTATGTCATTTTTCTATCCTGCCTTTCAACCAGTGACTGCGCACTGTCATTTTTTCTATACCACCGTTCAATCTGTGGTTGAGCATTAAATCATTTTTCAATCGCACTGTTCAAACTGTGGCTGGGCATTAAGTCATTTTTCTCTACCACAGTTTGACCGATGGCTCAGCATTAAATCATTTTCTATACCACTGTTCAACCGGTGGCTGGGTATTAAATTATTTTTCAATACCACAGTTGAACCAATAGCTGGGTATTAAGTCATTTTTCTATACCACCTTTTAACCAGTTGCTGGGCATTTAGACTTTTTCTATACCACTGTTCAACAAGTGGCTAGGAATTAAGTCATTTTGTTATACCACTGTTTAACCGGTGGTTGGACATTGTTATTTTTTATACCACTGTTCAACCGGTGGCTGTGCATTAAATCATTTTTCTATCGCACTGTTCGACCAGTGGCTTTGCATTAAGTCAATTTTCTATACCTCAGTCCAAACGGTTGCTGGGCATTTTTCTCTATACCACTGTTCAACCGGTGGCTGGGCATTAAGTTATTTTTCTATCCTACCGTTCAGCCCATGACTGGGCATTAAGTCATTTTTATCTACCATAGTTTAACCAGTGGCTGAGCATTAAGTCATTTTTCTCTACCACAGTTTGACCGATGGCTCAGCATTAAATCATTTTCTATACCACTGTTCAACCGGTCGCTGGGTATTAAGTTATTTTTCAATACCACTGTTCAACCAGTGTCTGGGCCTTAAGTCATTTTTATCTACCACAGTTTAACCAATGGCTGGGCATTAAGTCATTTTTCTATGCTACTGTGCAACCGGTGGCTGGGCCTTAAGTCATTATTCTCTACCACTGTTTAACCGGTTGTTGGGCATTAAGTCATTTTTCTATACCGCAGCTTAACTCGTAGCTGAGCATTAAATCATTTTTCTATCGCACCGTTCAAACTGTAGCTGGGCATTAAGTCATTTTTCTCTACCTCAGTTCGACCGGTGGCTGGGCATTAAATCATTTTTCTCTACCACTGTTTAACCGGTCGCTGGGCATTAAGTTATTTTTCTATACCACAGTTCAACCGCTGGCTGGGAATTAAATCATTTTTCTATCGCACTGTTCGACCAGTGGCTTGGCATTAAGTCATTTTTCTATACTACTGTTCATCCTGTCGCTGGGATTAAGTTATATTTTTTATGCCACTGTTTAACCGGTAGCTGGGTATTAAGTCATTTTTCTATCCTACCTTTCAACCTGTGACTCGGCATTAAGTCATTTTTATCTACCATAGTTTAACCAGTGGCTGAGCATTAAATCATTTTTCTATCGCACTGTTCAAACTGTGGCTGAGCATTAAATCATTTTTCTATCGCACTGTTCAAACTGTGGCTGAGCATTAAATCATTTTTCTATCGCACTGTTCAAACTGTGGCTGAGCATTAAATCATTTTTCTATTGCACTGTTCAAACTGTGGCTGGGCATTAAATCATTTTTCTCTACTACAGTTTGACCGATGGCTCAGCATTAAATAATTTTCTCTACCACTGTTCAACCGGTGGCTGGGTAATAAGTTATTTTTTATACCACTGTTCAACCGGTGACTCTAGCATTAATTCATTTTTCTCTACCACTGTTCAAATGGTGACTGGGAAATTAAGTCATTTTTCTCTACTACTGTTCAACCGGTGGCTGGGCATTACGTCATTTTTCTATACCACCGCTAGAGCGGTGGTCAGGGCTCAAAATGTTAATGAAATATGGCAAGGTGTTTTCTGTGTTAAAGGGCCCTTCACAATCACCAGATATTAATCCCAGAAAAAAATATTAGGCTTTTGTGTAAAGAGAGATTTAAATTCAAGATGTACCGCCAACCAATCTTGAAGAATTGCAGGATGCCATAATAACAGTGTGGACTTTGAATTTAGAAAAAAAATGATTCCGAAATATTTTAGAGTTTATGACCTGAAGAAATTAATATGTTCTAAAGTCAAAGTAGGGGCTAACGTATTGCTAGATGATTATGGCTAATAAAGTGGCCGGTGCATTTTAAATGTAAACGCCATTTTTGCTCCAAGCCTTATCTTGTGATTGTACGGAAAGGTCCTGAGAAATCCTTGGCCTATTCCACTTCCAAAACTCATTTTTCGTGATTCCGCTGTTGAAAATGCAGACTTCAGGAAGCTATCTGGTCTGAGAAAGTTCAGCAGCTCGACTCCCGTAATTCTTCTTATCGCCATTAACAACATGGTCAAGGGAGATAACTCAATAAAACTGTTTTATTTCATTCATACTCAAACCTTTATTAGTCCGTTCATTAATTAATTTCTAATCTAATCTATTTATACGCTCAGTCCTACAGTTTATGATCTATGGTTTTCTACTGTCTCGTTTAAAAAGAGTTACGCCTCTGCAGTAAGTCACTCCCGACCTCTTCGGCCTCCGCCGGAAAGAATCGAGTATAATTTTCATTTGCATGAGACAGTCGACTTCGGTAATTAATGGCAAATTAATGCCAAGCCTTGTCCATTTCTGTTTCTCTTACCGTTTGATCTGGATCAAGTTAGCGTTTTCACAGTGGCGCCTTCTTTGCAAAACGTCAGTTGATCGCTGATTTGATAGTCAAATTAGCAGACGTAAAATCGAGTCTAGTAGCTGACTGATGAGAGCTTTAGTTGCGAGCCAAGTTGATTGCAGACAATAAGGTGGAGTCAAAAAAAAAATCATTTTCTTTTATTTGCTGCAAACGAACGCCAAAAGGAATATTTTTTGGCAAACATGGACAAATGTGCCGCTGTAAGACGTGGAGTCAAAGGACGTTTTTTTTTTCAATGACATAAATTTTATTTTAAATTCTTCTCGCCAATGTTTATTGTCTTTAAAAAGAGATGATTAGACCTGGAACAAAATCTAAAAACTATGATGAAAGTGAATTTATACAGTTTTTTCTGTTTTTTGTGGTGAGGTCGTTTTGAGAATTTACAACAAAAATATTAAGTACTACTGTAATTTCGTATCCGCCACACGCAACTCTGTTTATTAACCTTTAATATATATATATATATATATATATATATATATATATATATATATATATATATATATAGAGCATAATGAGAAGCCACGTATACTTTCTTAATATGTATATATAGAAAAATATGCAAATTAAAAAAATTATGTTTTATTTTATGAAAGTATTTATTTATATATATATTTGATATTTCAAATTGTCCTCAATCTTTCATCAGAAATAACTGTTTGTTACAAATAAATTAAAATTACTCCTATATATAATCCAGGTGGATCCTAGTAATATCAAATATTAAAATTGATCCACAGAGAGCTCAATGTTTTTATTATAACAGAGCATATATATTTTTCTCCCCCACAGAAAACACTTAAGAGCCGAAGACGGCTGGGTTCAGATCAGCCAGAAATAAACTATACTCATGCTGAGGTAATTTTAGTTTTACAATATATATATATATATTATATATATAAAGATTTAAACATACAAAGAATTAATCACTAAAGTTAATATAATTAATGGCGAAATCTCTTCGCTAACAAACTTAATAAACCTATTACTCTAGTAACCATTCATTGAATGACGCGATCCTTATGACTAAAATTGTAAGATAGATTAGATGTTTTGGTGCTAGTACTTTCGAAAATTTCACATTTTCTTCATCAGGCTGTAATTTTTTTTCCATTTCAGGTAAACTCCAAGGCGAAATAGAAGTATTGTAGACCGAAATATATTTTGTTTAAAATTGTGTTGTTTATTAACGGTTATATCACTTTGAAACGTGCAGTGTCGCAACTCTAGAGTTGACGTTTAAATATTTCAAGTGAGAATATTATGTTTGAATATTTTCATTGAATTTTGTTGTAAGTGTTTTTTCAGTTAACGTGACATAGACAAAACTGAAAAAAAATTACAACAAAAAAATTCGTTGATTCAGCACATTACTATATTCAAACAAAATATTCTCACTTGAGATACTTAAACTACAACTTTAGCCTTGCGACACTACACGGTCTAAAAGTATATAACAGTTAATAAATAACATTTTTTAAGAATATCTTTCAATCTACAATACATTTATTTCGTCTTGGAGTTTACTTGAAATGGAAAAAAATTGCATGATGATGAAAATGTAAAATTTTCGAAAGTACTACCACCAGAACATCAAATCCATCTTATAATTTTAAACATAAGAATAGCGTCATTCACGAAATGGTTAGTAGGTTAATGCTTTATTAAGTTTGTTAGCGAAGAGATTTCGCCATTAATTACATTAACTTCACTGATTAATTGTTTGTGTGATTACCTCTTTATAATATATATTTACTACACTATCTAATATATATATATATATATATATATATATATATAAAGATATTTTTATGTTTTCAATATTCAATATAAAATATAAATAACATTATCAAACTTAACATTACAAAGACGATGGACACAAGAACATTATTGCATATAAGGATTTTTGTTTGTTTTTTCCCGTATATTTTTCTTCATACTGTCGGATCTATATCCATATATTTGCTTACATATATATATATATATATATATATATATATATATATATATATATATATATATATATATTGGAATGTAATTACTAGTTAAAATTTTTTTAAGCGTTTCATATCAAGCAAGGCGGGGAGCCACTAACACGCAAGGGGTTACAGAGAGTTGAAGCGAAAAAAAAAAAAAAAAAAGAAGAAAAGAGGAGTGATAGAGGAAAGGATGAAGAGAAGGTTAGGGGATAGATCAATGCATCTGGAGACGTTTAATGACATCACATTTAAATGATTGGAGATTATAGCTATCAGGGAAACAGGAAAAGAGGATGGAGTGCCACAGGCGAGAGGTGCGAGATATGACGCTTTTGGCGTAGAAGAGACGGTTACATTTAAGAGTTTCAACAGTAAAAGGGTGAGAGCGAGATGCCAGCCTAGTTGAACGCTTAAATTCATGAAGTCTGGGAATCAGCGAAAGCAGCTCATCGGAGCATTTACTGTGAAAGTATTTGTAAAAAAAGACAGAGAGAGGCGACGGCACGTCTGAGAGAGGGCGACTGCAGACGAGATGCCAGATCAGGGCCAATTACGTTGCATATCCGTCTCTGGATCTTATCAAGAACCTTGAGACAAACATAAGGGGCACCAGACCATATATGGCAGCAATACTCTATGCAAGGGCGAATGGTTGATTTGCAGATTTGAAGGATCGACTCCGGCGAGAAAAAATTTCCTGGCGCGGCAAAGGGAGCCAACTTTCCTAGCGGTGGACGAAGCTATTGACTCAATATATTCGTTCCATCTCAGCGGATAATCTGAGACCGAGCAGTCGCAAAGAGGTGCTCTCGTGGAGGTGAGCGTCATACATTCTAATGGGAAGCAGAGATGGTTCTCTCTGGTGAGTAATAGAGAGCAGTTTTATTTTTGAGGCATTAATTCTTTGTGGGATTACTTCTTTATAATATATATTTACTACACTATTTAATATATATATATATATATATATATATATATATATATTAAAGACATTTTTATGTTTAACGTTCTTTTTATAGATACAAGTATTTAAGTAAATGCTCTGTTTATAATAAACAGTATTAAATAACATTTACCGGCCTGAATGTCCGAGAAATTTTCATAGAAAATATTCGTCCTTGGACAGGATTCGAACCTGCATCCTATACGGAACCGTCATTTACGCTATGTAAATTTCTTTCTCAACCGGTGATCGCTAGTTGTTCGGGGCTTCTTGGAGAATCACTAGGCCGAAAACTATGTGGAGTTTGTTGAGACCCTGATGAAGAACTACGGAAAAATGGGCTGCAAGTTGTCCCTCAAAGCCGATATGCTTGACAGTCATCTTGATAGATTAGATTTGAAATTAATTAATGAACGGACTAATAAAGGTTTGAGTATGAATCAAATAAAACAGTTTTATTGAGTTATCTCCCTTGACTATGTTGTTAATGGCGATAAGAAGAATTACGGGAGTCGAGCTGCTGAACTTTCTCAGACCAGATAGCTTCCTGTAATCTGTATTTTCAACAGCGGAATCACGAAAAATGAGTTTTGGAAGTGGAATAGGCCA
This sequence comes from Acanthosepion lycidas, assembly GCA_963932145.1. Lineage (NCBI taxonomy): Eukaryota > Metazoa > Mollusca > Cephalopoda > Sepiida > Sepiidae > Acanthosepion > Acanthosepion lycidas. Next base: position 68,758,186 of record OZ010603.1, on the reverse strand, counting down.
AGGATTTCTCAGCAACTTTCCGTATAATCACAAGATATGGCTTTAAGCAAAAAAGGCGTTTACATTTAAAATGCACCGGCCACTTTGTTAGCAATAATCTTCTAGCAATAGATGAGGCCCTACTTTGACTTTAGAACATCTTAGTTTCTTCAGGTCATAATGTCTAAAATATTTCGGAATCATTTTTTTCTAAATTCAAAGTCCATACTTTTATTATGGCATCCTGCAATTCTTCAAGATTGGTTGGCGGTACATCTTGAATTTAAATCTCTCTTTCCACAAAAGCCTAATATTTTTTTCTGGGATTAATATCTGGTGATTGTGAAGTCCCCTTTTGATTGGTTAACAGCTTAAGCTCTGCGTTCCTGAACAATTTGAACCTTTCTGCATGAGCTCTTGAGTCAAAATTCGTATATAAATGATATGTAATGTTTCTCGGTAGCTATAAAAATAGTTACAAGTGTTTACCCACCTTTCAACCGGTGGCTGGGCATTAAGTCATTTCTCTTTACCACCGGTAAAGCGGTGATCAGGGCTCAAAGGGTTAATGAAATACAGCAAGGTGTTTTCTGTGTTAAAGGGGCCTTCACAATCAACAGATATTAATCCCAGAAAAATGTTATTAGGTTTTTGTGAAAAGAGATTTTGAATTCAAGAGGCATCGCCAATCAATCTTGAATAATTGCAGAATACAAGCTGGGATACAAGCAGACAGCTATTATAGCATACCCATCCTTCGTTGGCCACTTTTGTCAAAACTGTTGATTGGTTAACAGCTTAAGCTCTGCGTTCCTGAACAATTTAAACCCTTCTGCATGAGCTCTTGAGTCAAAATTCTCCAAGAAGCACCGAACCACTTAAACGAAGCTCTTCCACACTGCTTTCTATGCCCTAATTGGCTTCGGGTGAATAATTCTTTACACTCTTAATCTTCATTTATGCTTCGACGAAGACACAGATTTTAACTTTATGTGCATCTGTTTAGAAAGTTCCCTTTCCGACCATGAGGCTCGCGTTACATTCTTTCAATGATCGATTACTTAAGAATAGTCTTCTTGAACTTATCGGCCAGAGAAGGCGATCCCAGAGTGCGTCATCTTTGGAAAGTGATTGAACACTCTGTACAAGGATTGTTCCAAATTGTGTGAGTAGAATTTGTAGACGGAACTATTTTGGAAGCCGTCCATTGTTGTACTAGCACGAAGTCGCAAGTCATCGTGACCGAGGGTTTGCGCGTACTGGTCTTGTTCAGACTATTGATCACGCCAGATAATGTGTTCTCTCCCAGACACTGCAACTACGTTCCACCCAGCATAGTTGTTATGGTCCGGTTCCTTGTACCACGATGATAGTCCAAGGTAGAACCAATAAAGAAGAACTCGAACACAGGTATGGAATAACACAGATATATTACAAACAGGAATATATACAGAGAAGAAGAAAGTGTTAGTACGAACAATCAGGTTTAGTAGTAATTGTCTGAACACGACTCGGACTGCCTCTGACTCGACTGACTGACTCACTCGCTCTGACTGACTGACAGACTCCTGACGGACCTCACTCCAGACTTCAGACTGAACAGTATTTAGTCACTCCCCCGCCACGAAGGCATCATGTGGCACAAGGCAGATTTAACGTGGGATCTCCGAGCCCGTGAGCTCGGCCAAAAATATGCCCTTTGAACCCGTATAAACGGGTTCAGGGTCGGTTTACCTCCCGAAAGAGACTCCGCCCTTCGGCGTAGCCTCGTTCGGGTTCCTCCCCGCCCGAGGGCAGTGAGTTCAACCGATCAGCCTGTCAGCCGTTCACTCGACTTCGGACTGAACGGTATTTAGTCACCCCCCACGAGGGGATCATGTGGCACAAGGCCGGTTTTACGTGGGATATCCGAGCCCGTGAGCTCGGCCAAAAATATGCCCTTTGAACCCGTATAACCCCCCCCTTTCGGCGTAGCCTCGTTCGGGTTCCTCCCCGCCCGTAGGGAACAGAGTTCAACTGATCAGTCGGTCAGCCGGTCGCCGGACTTCGGACTGAACTCCCTGCTTCCTCTTGAGGCGCTGTATTTATTACGTATGGAATAGTCCATTATGTTATTATGGGTAAGGTCCCATAACAATAGTTGTAGTATAATCCATAGGTGGGCTCTTTGAATGTTGAAAAACACAAACATGCTCGAGCAGGTGTCCGCAACAGGGATTAGCCGCCCTAGCAGACAGACATTCTGGGATACAAGCAGACAGCTATTACGGCACACCTGCCCAACGTTAGCCACTTTCTTACGTCACAAATGTTGTTTGGTTAATGAAATACAGGAAGGTGTTTTCTGTGTTAAAGCGACATTCACAATCACTAGATATTAATCTCAGAAAAATGTTATTAGGTTATTGCGGAAAGAGAGATTGAATTCAAGAGGTATCGCCAACCAATTTTGAAGAATTTCGGGATGCCATAATAACAGTATGGACTTTGAATTTATCAAGATGACTTTCAAGGATATCGGCTTTGAGGGATATGTGCATCTGTTTAGAAAGTTCGCTTTCCGCCCATGAGGCTCGCTTCTTCAGCTTCTTTATTTTTAGTCCGACGTAGACACAGGTTTTAATTTTTACCACAGACGGCTTAGGGAAGAAATATTGAAGTTACTTGAAGGTTACAAATTCCTTGAGTTTGAATCTATCAAGATGACTGTCAAGGATATCGGCTTTGAGGAACAAGCTGCAGCCCATTTTTCCGTAGTTCTTCAATAGTGTCTCAACAAAATGCACATAATTTTCGGCCTTGTGATTCCCCAAGAAGCCTTGAACCGCTTCAACAAATCTTCCAAACTGCTTTCTCTGTCCTAATGGGCTTGGGGGAAAACTTTACAGTCTTAATCTTCTTTATTTTTAGTCCGACGTAGACACCGGTTTTAACATTTGCCGCAGACAGCTTAGGTAAGAAATCTTGAATGTACTTGAAAGCTACAAATTCTTTGTCTAGAACTGTAAGACATTGTTTAATAAGGCGCAATTATTAAGTGCCGTGTCGTAAACACTATTTGAATCTTCTAGAATATTTTTCTTCGGCAACTCAGCGTTGAATCTGTCTTGAATTTCAACACTAAAAGGATAACACGAAGCTGTTAATTAAATCGATTAATTATTTTTTATAAAAAGAAAATGACATGTAACCTTATCGGTAAAATTGATGAATATTTATGATAAACAGCACACTTATAGAATCCAAGATGTTTTTGATGTGTGTTATGGGTCTTTAAGCATATAGAGTAGAATTAATTCGAGTTGCAGTTAAGTACTTGCAAAATCTGTATTACCCACTGAGTATAAATAGCAACAATTTAGAGTATATATATATATATATATATATATATATATATATATATATATATATATATATATATATATATAAAAGGCGGAATCATTAAGTTCATTGGTAACCATATCACTCTCATATATATATATATATATATATATATATATATATATATATATATATATATAAAGCGGAATCATTAAGTTCATTGGTAACCATATCACTCTCATATATATATATATATATATATATATATATATATATATATATATATAAAAGGTGGAATCATTAAGTTCATTGGTAACCATATCACTCTCATATATATATATATATATATATATATATATATATATATATATATTCATACATGTTTCATTAAATAATATAGACAAGTGTTGTCTATTTATTTTATGTAAATTCTTTTCATATCTTCTGATAAGCTTAATAACATTATCATTAAACGAAGAAAGAAAATCACAATATTGATGCATATTTTTTAATCCAATCTAAGCTTTCGGCTTACATAAGCCATTATCAAAGATGACCATTACTGTACAATATATTAAACAATACACGGACAAGACAGTGATGATGGTCTGTTTCTGTTTACATGGTTGATTTCCAAGTAACAATAAGCACGTGCATATAAGACGCTGGAAGCGAAAATCGCACCGTAGCTCATGATGTCACACATGAACATGCGAGAGTGAAAACGAGAAATATTAAGCATGGGAAGCCGTTGGTATGAACCAATGTCTTCTGTTATAAATTATAGGCATTTAAGAATATTTGTGGAGATTTCATAGTTTATTTTGTTTAGGTTGGGTTTCAACTGTTTTATGTATATAGCTTCAAGGATTTTTAGTTTTTGTCTATTGTTTTCATGTCGAATTATAATTGTGTTTTCGACAAGTATTTTACGGAATTGTGTGTGCGGGCAGGCATGTTGTTTTAAATGCCTAAAAATGTTAGAGTTATCATTCAAATGTAGTGTCAAGCGTCGTGAAGGAGAGTTTGTGGTGTGACCAACATAAAATATATAAAAATATATGTTTATACGTTATTTTTATAAATACAACTATTTAAGTAAATGATCTGTTTATAATAAACAGTATTAACTACATTTATCAACCTGAATGTCCGAGAAACTTCATAGAAAATATGTGTCCTCTGACATGATTCGAACCTGTATCCTACTCGGTACTTTGTTGACCCGGCTCTTCCTCTGGAGCTGAATGGACATGAGACGATATGATGGTTACGTGTAGGATACAGGTTCGATTCCTGTCGGAGAGCATATATTTTTGACTTTTGCTACAGACAAAAGCCTGAATGTCCGAGAGACTTCATAGAAAATATGTGTTTTGATTTGGGTTGTGGGTCTTTAAGCATATAGAGTAGAATTAATTCAAGTTAGAGTTAAGTACTTGCAAAATCCATATTATCCACCGAGAATAACTAGCAACATTTTAGTGTGTGTATGTGTGAGTGTATATATATATATATATATATATATATATATATATATATATATATATATATATATATATATAGTCAGGGACTGACCTGTTAGGAATGATTATATATATATATATATATATATATATATATATATATACACACACACATCTAACCATACCACTCTCATATATTTTAGTGTGTGTATATCCATCTAACCATACCACTCTCATATATATCTAAGTAAATGATCTGTTTATAATAAACAGTATTAACTACATTTACCAGCCTGAATGTCCAAGAAACTTCATAGAATCCAAGATGTTTTGATTTCGGTTGTGTGTCTTTAAACATATAGAGTAGAATTACAAGGTAGAATTAAGTACTTGCAAAATCCGTATTACCCACTGAGTATAAATAGCAACATTTTAGTGTTTCCAAACATTTACAATTGACAGAGATTTACAGTTTAGTGACAATCAATAAAACAGAAACAACCAACTTTCATTGAAGCACATTAAAGGATTTAAAATAGTTTTAAAAGGACCTGTTTCTGGAAAATATTTTGCGTTATATTCAATTGTTTTTGTAGATTTTTAATGTTTGCCTTGCATGCATATATATTAAATAATTTAGAGATTACGGGAATCTATCTATCTATCTATCTATCTATCTATCTCAGTCTGTTCATATCTATCTATCTATCTATCTATCTAGCTAGCTAGCTAGCTAGCTAGCTATATCAGTCTGTTCATATCTATCTATATATCTATCTCAGTCTGTTCATATCTATCTATATATCTATCTCAGTCTATTCATATCTATCTATCTATCTATCTATCTATCTATCTATCTATCTATCTATCTATCTATCTATATCAGTCTGTTCATATCTATCTATATATCTATCTCAGTCTGTTCATATCTACCTATATATCTATCTCAGTCTATTCATATCTATCTATCTATCTATCTATCTATCTATCTATCTATCTATCTATCTATCTATCTATCTATATCAGTCTGTTCATATCTATCTATATATCTATCTCAGTCTGTTCATATCTATCTATCTATCTATCTATCTATCTATCTATCTATCTATCTCTGTGTGTATCTGTGTGTGTGTTTATAAATATATATATATATATATATATATATATATGTATATATATGTATATATATATATATTAATATTAATAACTACCATCAGGGACTGACCTGTTAGGAAGGATTTTATAATTGTGAATACCGTTACAGTGATTCTACACACGGGGCACATTTGCGCCACACATTTTTAAAGGCCTTGGATATATCTCATGCTATTGACATCATATTGTGTTTGCTGTCAAGAACCACACTAATTTTGTGTGTAATGGTGGTTAGGACGTCAGCATTGGATCGGGCCGATCGAAAATCCTATTGCTCGTCGCAGAAGAGGTTGTTCTTATCAACATGTGATCTTGTTGATTACACACACACACACATATATATATATATATATATATATATATATATATATAATCAACAAGATCACATGCTGGTTACATATATATATATATATATATATATATATATATATATATATATATATATATATATATAATCAATATATATATGTTTCATGCTATGCGCAATCGGCGGCCTGACAATTGCGTCCAGCATGAAACAGCCTGTCGCCTCTGAGTGATGACTTCAATGTTCACGTTTATATTTATGTTTACATACGCGCTATCTCTGATATTGAGCACTTTATCCCATAAATATAAATTTGGATATGTATATATATATACACACACACACAGACACATACATACATACATACATATATATATATATATATATATATATATATATATATATATATATATAATTTCTATATATATATATGTGTGTGTGTGTGTATGCATGTATGTATATGCATGTATAGGTAGAGATAAACAAATCTGATCAAATGGATAAGCATTGGTAAGGCCAAGAGATTTCAACACCCCCTCGTAATAAGGACTGACAAAAACCTATTGAAAGGAAGACAGACAGATAGATAGATAGATAGATAGATAGATAGATACTGAATATACTTAGATAGATAGATAGATAGATATACTTAGATAGATAGATAGATACTGAATATACTTAGATAAATAGATAGATAGATAGATAGATATACTTAGATAGATAGATAGATAGATAGATACTGAATATACTTAGATAAATAAATAGATATTGAATATACTTAGCCAGATAGATAGATAGATACTGAATATACTTAGATAGATAGATAGATAGATATTGAATATACTTAGATCTATCTATCTATCTATCTATCTATCTATCTATCTATCTATCTATCTATCTAATACTGTTCACTGTCTATGTATCTTTTTATCTAATTAAATTCCTTTTCTGTCTGTCTACCTATCTATTACAATGTTCATATGTCAGTCTTTTCATATCTATCTATCTATCTATCTATCTATCTATCTATCTATCTATCTATCTATCTATCTAAGTCTGTTCATATCTATCTATCTATCTATCTATCTATCTATCTATCTATCTCAGTCTGTTTATATCTATCTCAGTCTGTTTATATCTATCTATCTATCTATCTATCTAAATCAGTTCATATTTATCTATCTATCTATGTATCTATCTATCTAATCAGTTCATATCTATCTATCTATCTATCTATCTATCTATATATATATATATATATATATATATATATATATATATATATATATATATATCTGCCTGTCTTCTTTTGAATAAGTTATTTCAGTCCTTATTACGAGTGGGTGTTGAAATCTTTTCAGCACTCTTGGTCATTGCAGTGTTTATCCATTTGATCAGATTTCGCTGACTGTGTCGGTTCGAGAACTTCTCAGCACCCGCCTTCGCTCATAGATTTAGTCTATTAAAAACAAATTACCACATTCTTCTATTCGCCTCAAAAATGTCTTTCTAAATTTGTTCTGGAATCTGGGAACCCTTTTCGGAGCAAAGTTTATGACATTAACAACAGAAGCGTTCATGAGATCATTTTGGAAGTTATCTTTCTCCAACTTACTTTATTTCTAATGACGCCTGATAATTGTTCCATTACGGACATTGGGAAAGAAACATGGCGTTTTTTTACCGCCTGCTACCAATGGATTATTTGTGGTTAGAAATACAAGCAGTGATATAATCATTTCTCTATTTTTCTTGCTGGTCAGGGCTTTAAGTAGGACATAATACTTATTCACTGAATGACTTGATGCAAAAATAAATACGATTTCTGTTCAGTGGTTAATCCATCGTGTAGACTGCAACGATTTTTTCGTGATAGCGTTTGATTCAGAAAGACGACCAACGTGTACGCAAAGTCAGAAATGGCTTCAATCCTATCTTGGTTCAGCAAATACGGAATTATCATGACGATGATCCATCGGCGCATCGACATTCTGCTAGATATATATTGTGTTGACCTGAGTTCTTGATGAGAAGCAACACTGAATCTAATTTCACTGGAGTTGTCGCCATTTTATCTACTCCAGATCCCACGCCGTATCCATCGTCTTAACCTTTTCCCGTCTCTTTTTTTCCCCCTCCATCTGATTTCTCCCTCTGCCAAAAATGATTTACGATCGAAAAATGAGACAAAACAAACGTAGAAAAAAAAAAAAAAAAAAGTAAAGAAAGGAGCCGTTTACTCAGTAAGGGCCCCTGGGACAACCATGTATGCCTTCTATTAGGGTCGCTTCCACAACTGGGCTAATTGTGTATTTCTTCTTCTTCTACGAGCCGTGTCCTTTAAGGACGTTAATGATCATGGCTCTTCTTACACCTCTTATCAGCATTTCAAGATTTGATAATTCTCGCTCTCGCTGTCCAACCATCCATTCACGCATCATGGCTCTCCACTATTTCCTGCCCTTTGTAGCTCTTAATAGTTTTGTCATTTTGCTATCTCTCCAAAACCTTTTTCCGCCATCCATTTACTCAAGCTGCTTCTACTTTTTCTATGTGCCATGTCTCTTCTGGACGTTGGCGATCATGGCTGTCCACTATTTCCTGCCCTTTGTAGTTCTTAATAAATCTTGTCTTTTTGTTATCTCTCCTAAACCTTTTCCCGCCATCCATTTACTCAAGCTTCTTCTACTTTTTCTATCTATGTGCCGTGTTTCTTCAGTACGTTGGCGATCATGGCTCTCCTCAATTTCCTGCCCTTTGTAGCTCTTAATAATTTTTGTCTTTTTGTTATCTCCCCTAAACATTGTTCCGCCATCCATTTACTCAAGCTCGTTTTTTCTACTTTTTCTATGTGTCTTGTCTCTTCAGGACGTTGGCGATCATGGCTCTCCACTATTTCCTGCCCTTTGTAGCTCTTAATAGTTTTGTCATTTTGCTATCTCTCCAAAACCTTTTTCCGCCATCCATTTACTCAAGCTGCTTCTACTTTTTCTATGTGCCATGTCTCTTCTGGACGTTGGCGATCATGGCTGTCCACTATTTCCTGCCCTTTGTAGTTCTTAATAAATCTTGTCTTTTTGTTATCTCTCCTAAACCTTTTCCCGCCATCCATTTACTCAAGCTTCTTCTACTTTTTCTATCTATGTGCCGTGTTTCTTCAGTACGTTGGCGATCATGGCTCTCCTCAATTTCCTGCCCTTTGTAGCTCTTAATAATTTTTGTCTTTTTGTTATCTCCCCTAAACATTGTTCCGCCATCCATTTACTCAAGCTCGTTTTTCTACTTTTTCTATGTGTCTTGTCTCTTCAGGACGTTGGCGATCATGGCTCTCCACTATTTCCTGCCCTTTGTAGCTCTTAATAATGTTGTCATTTTGCTATCTCTCCAAAACCTTTTTCCGCCATCCATTTACTCAAGCTGCTTCTACTTTTTCTATGTGCCATGTCTCTTCTGGACGTTGGCGATCATGGCTCTCCACTATTTCCTGCCCTTTGTAGTTCTTAATAAATCTTGTCTTTTTGTTATCTCTCCTAAACCTTTTTCCGCCATCCATTTACTCAAGCTTCTTCTACTTTTTCTATCTATGTGCCGTGTTTCTTCAGTACGTTGGCGATCATGGCTCTCCACAATTTCCTCTCCTTTGTAGCTCTTAATAATTTTTTTCTTTTTTGTTACCTTTCCTAAATACTGTTACCCACTCCATTTACTCAAGCTCAATATGTTATGCAATGTTTTCCTCTGTTACTCTTGCCTTCAATCTGTCCTGTGAGTATCAGATTTTCCAAGCAATCTTTCCGCATTATGTTCCCTAAAAAATTCAGCTGTCGCTTCTAGATGTTAAATATAAGTTTCCTTTTTGTTTCTATTTTCTTTAAAACTTTCTCCTTGCTCACATGTTCGGTCCATGGTATTCTCAGGATCCTTCTGTAGAACCACATTTCTGTTGCTTTAAGTCTCTTCTTCCTCTTTGAGGAGATTGTCCACCATTCATTGCCATACAGGAGGACAAAGATCACTTAACAGTTCCTAACGAAGTTTTTCTTAATAATCTACTTAGCTTTTGGAAGGCATCTTTCGTTTATTTCAATCTGTCTTTGGATGTCAATGTCTCACTTTCGGTTCTCTGTTAAATTCTTGCCAGATATATACATCTTTTTGTATTTGATTGATTTTGGTATCCCTATTTGTAATTTTCATGTTTGGTTGTTGCTTTTGGTAACAATCATGTATTCTGTCTTCTTGCAGTTGAGGTTTAGTCCTTTCTTCACGCTTTCCTTCGCTATCTTCTATAGGAGCTCTTGTAGTTTCCTTTCTGTGTCTACTATCAAATCTGTGTCATCTGGATATCTAATTTTGTTAAGATTGTGGTCGCCAATATTGAATTCCGGTAGGACTTCTAATTCTCTCGGAATGACTTCGCTGTATAGGTTGAAATGGTCCGGCGAGAAGAAGACTTCTTGTCTTAAACACTTTTTATTTTATGTTAACAGAGGGGGAACGCCTAGCTGAGATCAATATGGAGTCTAGTCTGCTACGTTTACTTTTGCGCTAATGTGGATTCCCTCTTCGCCCATGGCATAAATAAATTCAACGTTCCTCACGTGTTTTGTCCATGGTATCCTCAGCTGTAGAACCATATTTCTGTTGCTACCAGTTTTTTCTTCATTTGTGTGGAGATTTTCCTGTAATCACTGCTATATAGGAGAACTGATACTACATAACATTTCAGTAATATATTCTTTGTTTCTAACGAAATTTTCTTGTTTCTTAATACTTTGCTTTTGGAAGGCATCTTCGGCTATCCCAATACGTCGTCGGATTTCAGTATCGCATTTTTAATCATCTCTTAAAACACTTCCAAAATATTTAAATTGTTGTACTTTTTTTTTATTCTGGTATCTACAATTTCTAATTTGCATGTTCGGTTTTTACCTTTTGCTGACAACCATGCATTATGTCTTGCAGTTGAAGTTTAGTCCTTTCTTCACGCTTTTCTCCATTAACTTCTGTAGGAGATTATGTAATTTTCTTTCCGTCTCTGCTATCAACACTGTGATTTGCATGTCTTATGTGGTTAAGATTAAGAATAATTAATCCTGACAGAAATTACAATTCTCTCAGAATCCTCTTGCTGTATAAGTTGGACAAGACCGGCATCTTCGACAAAATTGGCCGATGTTTGGCCATAGATTAAACAGAAGATTTGAAATCCTGGTTTTTCCACATTTGAAAGAACAGGACGATAAAATGGTTTTCTCTAACATATTAATCTGACCGGCTTATAAAAAAATCCAGGATTAGGAATGCTTATTTTCAACGTTGGAACGCCCTCCTCACTTAAAGGAAACTAACTTCTGTAAACCTTCAACTCTTTTTGCCCTGTCGCAAAATTTACCGTATTTTCCCATGTATAATACGCATTCATCCTTAATACGCACTCCTAAAATTGTGCTGAAAATGTGGGAAAATGCTTCTACTCATGCATACTACGCACCTCTTGTTTGGTAATCAGATCAACCATCGATCCTTGCATGGAATATTGCTGTCATATATGGTCTTGTGCTCCCGCTGTACGTCTCGAGGCCTTTGACAAAATCCAGAGACGAATATGCTAGATGAAAGGTCCTGATCTGGCATCTAGTCTACAATCGCTATCTCACAGACGTGCTGTGGCCTCTCTCTGTCTCTCTTCTACAAATATTTTCACGGCAACTCTTCCGGCGAACTACTTTTGCTGGTTCCCGGACTACATGAATTTAAACAAGCTACCAGCCTGTCATCTCGGTCAAAATGGTAACAGCTTCTTCTCCTGCCATTCTCGTCTGTGGAACTCCCTTCCCCTTACTTGCTTCCCCGACGACTATAATCTTCAAATATTCAAGTGTAATCCTAATCGTCATCTGACACCCTGAGCTTGTTCCTCGTTTTTCTCTGTATCCTTTCCTCAAACACGCCTCTTTACGCTTGTTTTCAATAATCTTGCGTGCTAGTGACACCCCCGCCTTGTTCGGTGTGAATTAACTTAAAAAATACCCCCCAAACTATAAATTGTACCTTTCCAATTTCATTACGGACAGTGTTTCCTACTCTTACTAAAAATGGTTTTAAACATGAAATAATATTATTCTAATTTAGTTTTATGATAATTCTTATTTTATCTTACATTTGTAAGTATTGTTAGGTAGATATGATTGTATTTGACATCCTTATGGGGTTGTGATCGCGAAATGTTAGTGTCAAATTGTTGTATGTTTGTGGTGAGTATTATTCTGCAGCTGAAATCGACCAATGAAACGGCAATTTTTTAAAGATATTTTTGTAGCTGCGCATAATATGCACCCCTAATATTGCTTATTATTTTTCAGAAGAAAATGCGTATTATACATGGGGAATTACTGTACTTTAATCCTATATTTCGAACTCTGCTACTGAACGCTGAAATGTTATTTACGACTTAAATTGTGACCTCTTCAAGTCAGGAGTTAGTTGTCTATCTTCCCTTCAGAGCACCAAGAGCTTCACTTCTTCCTCTTACGCTCATACAACACCAGGCAGTAATCTTCTACCTTGGGTGGCACTTGGGCCTTGTATTGAGTAAACATTAGTAAGAAAAAATATAGGATATTAAAATATAAGGTTGGTGCAAAAATAATGTCGTTTTCTCACATATGTTACTATATAGTGTCGTTTTTTGACGTAGTTTTTAACGTCAAAAACCGACATTATTTTTGCACCAACCTAATATCAGAAGACATAATTTTTCAAATTGTAGAAGAGTTATAAGATTCTTCTCAGGGCATGGAGGAGGATGGTTCTTTAAAACTTTCTAAACCTTGTGACGTTTAACAGTGTTTTTCCTTTTACACCCCCCCACTCAAACAAGCTCATCAGGTAGGTGACTCCCCTATCTCTGTGGGTACCAAATAGGACCTGTGTGTCAAACTTCAAAGTCCTCCTTTATTATTAGGTTGGTGCAAAAATAATGTCGGTTTTTGACGTTAAAAACTACGTTAAAAACCGACATTATTTTTGCAACAACCTGATAAGTTCCAAGGAAAATCCGGGTGTCGTTTCCTGATTCTTGGCCAGCGTAATTGTTTTTTTTGTTTTTTGTTTTTTTTTCAGACTGACTCGAAATAAAGAACGGAACCTGGCACCCACTGTAAATGAGCGCACTTGGAGTCAGTTTAAACAGAACTCGGTGGATGAATAAGAGATTAGAACAATACAGTATAAAAGAACGTAGGATGGAACCTCTGTTAAAGAACGGAACTGAATCCAGTTTAAAAGAACGGAACTGAATCCAGTTTAAAAGAACGGAACTGAATCCAGTTTAAAAGAACGGAACTGAATCCAGTTTAAATGAACGTAACATGGAGCCAGGAATCAGGATCCCGTTTGTAAATGAGCGGAGTTTAAGTCAGTAAAAAAAAAAGAACGAAACACGGACGCGGAATAAGAGAATGGATCAGGTTCCAGTATAAAAGAAAAAAAAAACTGGAGCCAGTGTAAAAGTGTGGGCATGGGAATAGCTTAAAAGAACGCTACTCGGATGCTGAGTAAAAGAAGGAGACTGGATCCATGGTAAAAGAACGACCAGGAGCCAGTGTAAAGTAAGGTAACACAGAGACTGTGTTAAAGAACAGATCCTGGAGCCCATCGTAAATGAGAGGATTGGGGCGAGTTTAAAAGAACGGAACTCTGAGGCCAAGTAAAAGAATGAATCTGGATCCAGTGTAGGATAACGGAAATGGATCCAGTGTAAAAGAACTGGAGCCAGTGTACATAAATATATCAAGGAGCTAGTTTAAAAGAACAGAACCAGTAGCAATTTGGAAATGAGAGGACTTGAGGCCAGTTTAAAATAGGAGGCCGAATAAAATAATAAGGCTGGATCCATTGTAAAGAACATAATTTGAGACAGTGCAAATAAACATAACATGGATCCAGTGTGAAAAGAACAGAACTAGGTCCAGTGTAAAAGAACGGGTCTGCAGCGAGTGTTAATAAAGGGAATTTAGGGCCCATCGTAGATGAGCAGACTAGCTGACAGTTTCAAATAACGAAACACGGAGGCTACAAAAAAAAAAATGAAATGAATCTAGTTGAGAGAACGGAAAAGGGTCCTGTGTAAATGAACGTAACATGGAGCCTTGGTGAAGAACAGAACCTTTACAGAATTATAAATGAGCGGACTGGGGGTCAGTTTAAAAGAACAGAACACGGTAACCGAATAAAGGGGCAGAACTGGTTCCAGTGTTAAATACTGTCATGGGTCCTTACCTATAACTACAGAATGAACTCCTCCTAACAATATGTATACTACGCCTCTCAAGAGAGAGGGACGAATCCAGCCGATCTTCTTGGCTTGACGGTCGAACTCTCTGACTCTGAGCAGAGAGGAACCCGGACGAAGCTCCGCTGAAGGGCAGAGTCTCGTTCGGGGAGGTTGACCAACCCAATCCCGTTTATACGGGTTCTACGGGTATTTTTTAGCCGAGCCTACGGGCTTGGGAAACCCACGTTAACCTCGGCCTTGTGCCACATGCAACCCTCGTCGGGGTGGCTAGATACCGAATCAAGCCGAGAAGCTCGGCTTGACGGACGAACTCTCTGCCTCTGAGCAGAGAGGAACCCGGACGAGTCTCGTTCGTGGAGATTGACCAATCCGATCCCGTTTCTACGGTTTCTACGGGCATTTTTTGGCCGAGCCTATGGGCTCGGAAACCCACGTAAAACTCGGCCTTGTGCCACATCTTTCCCTCGTGGGGGGCAAGTAAATATCGAATCGGGTCGAGCCGATAGTAGTTTACTCCAAACCAGACTGACAGTCATACTAACACCTTCCACATCTTGTATTATTATTTTGTGTCATATACTTTCGTTATTTCTACTCTTGTGTTCGTATTGTTCTTCCTTGGTCCTAACCTGGACTATAACAAAAACGTAAACTGGAGCCAGTGTAAATGAACATGAAAATAAGCTAGTATTAAAAACAGAACCTTGAGCCCGGGATTTACCTTGACCCCCTGCCTACGACTGAGTCGGGTTTTGACACAAGTTCGGTTTTTAACGTGGGGATCCGTGTGTTTCCACTCAGGCCACCGACCCAAGCTAGTCATAGCTTGTCTGAGCTGGTCATAGCCGGTCATACCACCGCTACGGAACAGATGTTACGGAATGAGGAGGGAGCAATAGAACGCAAAGAAGGAGAGGGGGTCTCCGACACGGAACAGATGAACAGATACTACAACCGCAACATTTACTCCGACGGGAAATCCTCCTCTTTCTGTGTCCCTTCCGGAAGAAGAGCCCCAACAGAAACTTGAGCCCATCGTAAAAGAACGAAGTTGGGGCCAGTTTAAAATATTGGTACCTGGCGACCGGGTACATAATTGGAACTTGATCCTTTGTAAAAGAACTGAACAAGGTCTAGTAAAATGAATGTAACGCAGTACCTGTGATAAAAGACTGATTATAGAGCCCATCTTAAATGAGCGAACAGGAGGTCTGTTTAAATGAACAAAACATGGAAACCGAGCAAAAAATGGAACTGCACCTAATGTAAATGAACGGAGTCAGTGTTAAAAACCTTAAGAGGACTTAGAAATCCCGAGGTTGTGCAAGGAACAGGGCATGGAGGCAATGTAAAGCAAAAGAACCCTGTGTATGTTTGAAAGAGAGGAGAAAACGCATCCCTTTCTTTTCGCCCCTTTTTAGTTTTGTACATTTTTTTTTTTTTTTTTTTTTAAGCATTTCACCCCAAGCAAGGCGGGAAGCCACTAGGACGCAAGGGGTTACAGAAAATTTAGAGCAAGGTCAGATAGGAGTGATAGAGGAAAGGATGAGGGTAGTGGATAGATCAAGGCAACTGGAGATGTCGATTGACATTACACTTGAATAGCTGGAGATTATAGCTCACAGGGAAACAGCAATAGGGAAGGGAGTTCCACAGGCGAGAGGTGCGAGACATGAGGCTATTAGAGTAGAAGAGACGGCTACATTTAGGAGTTTCAACAGTGAAGGGGTGAGAGCGGGATGCCAGCCTCGTATGGCGCTTGAACTCATGACGTCTGGGAACCAGCGAATACAGCTCCTCGGGGAAATTTCCATGGAAGTATTTGTAGAACAGACAGAGGGAAGCGACGGCGCGTCTGTGAGAAAGTGACTGTAGACGAGACGCCAGGGCAGGGCCAATTACATTGCATATCCGCCTCTGGAGCCTATCAAGAACCCCGAGGCAAACAGAAGGGGCACCAGACCATATATGGCAGCAATACTCCATGCAAGGGCGAATTGTGTTCAAATCTCACAATGGTCGATTTATTAAGGAGATGACTTCTTGATAATATCTGTTTGTACAGACAATCCCAGAATGCAATTCTAATGGGAAGGACTTGAAAACTACACCATTGGCTGATCCATGCCTAGAGAGTGAAAATAGGGAGACGAAACATCAATGCTTGTGCCCGAAGACACATGTCGCCTGATTTTATCAGATTTTTTTTCTTTAATAAGACTTTTCGAATATTCAGGCCAGTAGATGAAAATAAATAAATCTATTGTTTAATAAATAAACGGAGCGTCTACACAAATACGCGTATCCACTAAAATAAGGTTTGAAGTGATCAAATCTCAGTCTTAACTGATCGTATTGGTTTTCTGTAGCTCGGTCGGTCTAACGACAATTAACTATGTCAATTGTGGTTGAAGGGTACTCAGGTTTGAATCCTGTCAGTCAGCGCATATTTTTTCAAGACGAAAATGAAAAAAAAAAAAAGTTTAATAAATAAATAGAGAGTCTACTCAAATATGAGTATCCACTAAAAATATCATTTAAAATGATAAAATCTGCCGTATTAATAAATAAAAATCCATATATATAAATATATATATATATATATATATATATATATATATATATATATATAAAAGAAAGAGGTTGTAGTGGTTCCAACGAGAGAAAAGTATGTATATTAAAAAGAAGAGAAGAGAGGTGCCGCAAACGTTTTTGGTTGTAATGTGGATTTATTTAGAAAAAAAAATATTATGCTTTGTTTTCCCTAATTTTACTACACGTGTTTCTGGTCTCGCGACCATCTTCAGGTAAAAGCGGAGATTTCCACATATTATTAAAAATAATTAATGTTTTCTTTTGTTTTTCAATGTTAAATATTCTCGATATGAGACATTTTCTATGTTAACATTGAAAAACAAAAGAAAAAATTAATTATTTTTAATAATATGTGGAAATCTCCGCTTTTAACTGAAGACGGTCGCGAGACCAGAAACACGTGTAGTAAAATTAGGGAAAACAAAGCATAATATTTTTTTCTAAATAAATCCACATTACAACCAAAAACGTTTGCGGCACCTCTCTTCTCTTCTTTTTAATATATATATATATATATATATATATATATATATATATATATATATATATATATATATATATATATATATATATATATCGCCAGCCAGTTGTATCGCTTCTCTTCCTGACTGGCGAAAACGTGTCGGTGGGCAGCTGAGGACGTCGGCTAGCACAATCAAGGATGACCTAGCAGTACTACCGAGTCCACAAGTAGTTGGTCTTCGACGATGGAATCACGATTGGTTCGGCATTTCGTGTGACCTGGCTCAGGATTGGCGAGCGTGGGCAGCGATGGTCCATGACGCTGTACTTGTTCGGGAGGAAGCCGGTTCAACCCGATGGATAATTATTATTAAGAAAAAGACAACTTTACGGATACATGATCATAATTTATTTCCCTGTGATCTGGATTTGGATCCTAATTCATCAGATCGAAAACCCGGCCCTAAGGAAAGAAATTATAATCAAGTACCCTTAAAGTTGTCTTTTTCTTAATAATAATTAATGTTTGCTCTGTTTTTACATTCAGCTCTCTGGATTAAAAGATTTTGGAATTATCCATACGAATTACCAAGTAATACAATTAATATTTATTTTTTATACGGTATTTTTTATAGGTACAAATATTTAAGTTAAATAATTTAAGTAATATATACATAGATACATACGTACATACATTAGGTTGGTGCAAAAATAATGTCGTTTTCTCACATAGTAACATGTGTGAGAAAACGACATTATTTTTGCACCAACCTAACATATATATATATATATATATATATATATATATATATCTAAAATAGTCAATATCAGAAATAGAGTGTATGTGAATATAAATATAAAAGTAAACATTGAAGTGAACCCTTAGAGGCGACAGGCTGTTTCATGCTAGACGCAATCGTCGTGGCCTGACGATTGCGTCTAGCATGAAAAAGCCTGTCGCCTCTAAGGGTTCACTTCAATGTTTACTTTTATATTTATATATATATATATATATATATATATATACCAAGGGTTGACCCAAGGCTTGTGAGTCAAATTGGGTAGACGGAACATTTGGGCCACCGTCGATAGCACTGCTAGCACGAAGTCACAAGTCATCGTGACCGAGGGTTTGAGTGTGCTGGCTTTGTTCAGATAGTTGATCACGCTAGATAACACGCTCTCTCTCAGAAACTGTAGCTAAAGTCTGCTCAGCATAGTTGCAGTATAAACCACAAACACAAATATGCCTGAGGAAGCGTTTGAATTAGGGATTGTCTAGCCGCCCTTGTAGACGGGTATCCTCGAATACGAATGGCCGCCTATTATATATATATATATATATATTTATATATATATTTATATATATATTTATATATATATATGTGTGTGTGTGTGTGTGTGTGTGTGTGTGTGTGTGTGTAAATTTAATCGTTTAATAAGTTTGATGAGTATGAAGACAACAAAATCAGATAGATTAATCACAGCGGCTACAGTTACAATAAGTTTGTCTTTGTAATTCACCCCTGAGGATGATCTTGGGGGAGATAGAAAATGCATATATATATATATATATATATATATATATATATATATATATATATATTATAATAATATTTTTTGTTTAAAAATATGATTCCTTCGCTACATAAGAGTTCTCATGTTTCAAAAACGAGAGCCGAAATCATCCAAATAATTATTAAAATTAAGTTGGATTGTGGTGTTTAGTCCCGTTTCATCTTCAAGCGAAATTTTAGGAATAAGCTATCTCTCGGTTTACGTGTATTTTTAGGCATGGTCCGTTACAGAATTTGTTATTGTGGGAGTGGCTAGACTATTTTCCTTCGTTAAGTGGTCAGGGAGTTAATTCTGATCAACAGATTCATCATCCTCTGAGAGGTTTTGCTAAGGTTGGGTAGGGTATCTATTTCAAGGCTAATGTTTGCGGTCATCATTTAGTTGGTTCCCAGTGAAGGATATTTTTATGGCGCGTCTACAATCGTTATGTGTCTGGAGAATTGTCTTTTATTATTGTCTATCTGATTATCTATTTATTTATTTGTTTATTCAAGTGGGTGTTTTATATACAGATCGCATTGCATTGAATTTCAATTTGTTTTGTTTTTTTGTTTTTTGACGACGACAAAAAGGGTTTTTCCTATTTAAAGGTTTGGCTAAGCTTTTTAGAATTTTACTTAGCTATGTTTTATTTTTGTTTTTTTTGTTTTTTTTTTATGCTAATTTACCTAATGCGAAAGTTTGTTGATGTCGGCAAAAAACCGTTAACTCATGCCTATGGTTTAATAATTTTTCATTATTTAGGAATTTAATTTAGTTTTTCCTGTAAGCATAAAGGGCATGGGTCATCCCAGGTTCTACAGGTTCTTGTTTTATTTACTATTTTCCATTTTTCTTTTGGTGTTTTATTCGGCTCTCGTTTTTGAAACATGAGAACTCTTATGTAGCGAAGGAATCATATTTTTAAACAAAAAATATTATTATAATATAAGCTCTACTTCTGTATGGAGCACTCTCTTCTTAGAAATAAAAACAAAAATACTAAGGAACCCCGGATTATGCACCCAACGTGTTCTTTTCTATTTTCTGCATACCTGCAAAATGATATATATATATATATATATATATATATATATATATATATATATATATATATATAAGTATAAGTGCGTAGGAAGAAGACAGTGCTCCATACAGAAGTAGAGCTTAATTATAATATTTTTTTTTTATTAAAAATATGATTCCTTCGCTACATAAGAGTTCTCATGTTTCAAAAACGAGAGCCGAAACCATCCAAATAATTATTAAAATTAAGTTGAATTAAGGTGTTTAGTCCCGTTTCATCTTCAAGCGAAATTTTAAATATATATATATATATATATATATATATATATATATATATATATATATATATATCTTCTTTCATATATATGCTGGTAATATTTTTAGATAAATCGTTTTTATATATACTTATTCTACACGCTATACGGTCCAGGAATATTTCAAAATTTGATTATAAATGGTCATATTAACATCCCTTATGTTTTTAGAGGAAACCACCACTTCTAAATTTTAATCCACAAAACACGTTCATTGATTACAGAATTAGCAGTGATAACCCCAACATAAATACATGCAATTCAGCTCTAGAAGTTTTATAGTATACCAAAAATAACATTCCCAATTACTTCTAGAACTATCGCTACAATTTTTACCTACTAAAACGTAATACTATCCCCAATCTCCATCTTTCCTAACCTACCTCTCACCCTTAGGACGCTTATGAGATGATGAGCCTGGACTTTTGACCGGTGTTTATCAGTAGGAAAATTTCCACAGACCAGTCAACATTAAACACCCAATCCATTCATCACCAAACTGCTATCACCAAGCACTACTGTTTCACTCTGTCACCTATATATTTCTTTCTTCTGAAACAAATGGAAAAAAAAAGGAATTGACGTTTCACATACGGCTTGCCTACAAACAGAATTGTTCATAACCATTTTCGAATTCTCAGCCGTCGAAGTGCAGTTGAAAATGGTTTTGTCTATATGATAAAATTATAACAAAGGAATATATATATATATATATATATATATATATATATATATATATATATATATATATATATATATATATATATTTACTGTTTATACCGAACGATCCTTGGTGGCTGAGCGGTCAAGGCACTCAGCGTAAATGATGGTTCCATATATATATATATATATATATATATATATATATTTACTGTTCATACCGAACGATCCTTGGTGGCCGAACGGTCAAGGCACGTCAGCGTAAATGATGGTTCCATATATATATATATATATATATATATATATATATTTACTGTTCATACCGAACGATTCTTGGTGGCCGAACGGTCAAGGCACGTCAGCGTAAATGATGGTTCCATATATATATATATATATATATATATATATATATATATATATACTGTTCATACCGAACGATCCTTGGTGGCCGAACGGTCAAGGCACGTCAGCGTAAATGATGGTTCCATATATATATATATATATATATATATATATATATATATATATATATAATGTAATGAAATAACCTACCACTGAGTAAGTGGCGCACAATAGCTGGTAACCACCTATAAATATCCGTTAGGACAGCGGACAGGAGAGTCAAGCTGGGATCTGTGAGACTCGTGACCTTCCGATAGCTGCACGCACACAAATGTAATGACTTGCGACGGCCGTGCTCATAACTATTTCTTCCTTGCTTGTTGTACTGCTTTCTACATTAAACCTTTTACTATTTATCCACCGTGTTTCTCCATTCCATATTGCTATTAGCACGGAATATAACAATATATATATACATACATACATACATACATACATATATATATATATATATATATATATATATATATATATATAAAAGTGAACATAAAAGTCAACACTTAGAGGCGACAGTCTGTTTCATGCTATATGCAATCGTCAGGCCACATGTGCTGTTATTTTTCTTATATATATATATATATATATATATATATAAAAGTGAACATAAAAGTCAACACTTAGAGGCGACAGTCTGTTTCATGCTATATGCAATCGTCAGGCCACATGTGCTGTTATTTTTCTTATATATATATATATATATATATATATATATATATATATATATATAGGTAACTATACTCGTTTCGAAAAACCCTCGAATTTTTGATTTGCCTATAATCAAATCAATCACGAAGGAAAAAAAGGTTTTAAAAAAAGAAGGAGCTAGAAACATGAAAGTATGTCGAAAAAATTCGCACAGATACAGGTTCAATGCCCAAAGAAAAAAAAACCGACACGAGTAAACAACTAACTAACAAAAGAGCTCAATACAACCGTAGAGCAGACCTAGATAAAACCTAGTGAGCCAGACAAACCTACCCAGATTTCACCTAAGCGGTTCGTCAGCTTTCCCTGGGTAGGTTTATCTGGCTCACTAGTTATATATATATATATATATATATATATATATATATATATATATATATATATATATATATAATATCTTGTAAACTAATTTCTTGGAGACAGTAAGGAAACAACCGAACTCTTACTTTAGCCTTAAAGTGACATTAATATGGCGAATTTACAGCTGCCTCTTATATGAACCTTACCGGCTCAAATAAGATATTTCATAAATTTGATTACACTGTCATTAAAAGTAATTAAAATGTGTGGAAAAAAATTGAACTTCGGTATCTAAGCAAAAATGCCTTCAGCTCTAAGCATAAAATATCTTCTTTTTTTTTTTCCTTTTTAAAGAAGTATTTGTATATATCTTTTATTCTGCTGTATAATGATGCAAATTATTTTTTAAATCACTTCTGAATCGTTTCTACGAGAAGAATTTTAAACAATTTGAAGAGGAATGATAGCGGTAAGGATAAATACTGTTATTATTGTAATAAACATTATTATTTTTCTTTTATTCCCAAGGTTACTTATTTAATTAAATATGAAGACATTAAATGACTTTATCAGTTTAAAATCTCGAATAAAAATCCGATAAATTAATCTAATTAGAATTTCAGTTATAAAAACGAATATTTTGTTCTGCACTAATTACGAATTATTCGAAAAATCCAGAAATTTCTGTCTATACGTGACGTCACCTACGTAAAACTGAATTCATAAAACATTGGCGTACTACCCGTAAAAAATAACCCCGTTACTAACGTCGTACTTTTGTGTGGAATTACCGTTGTATTTGTGGTCTTCGCTTATTCTCAAACTATCGTCATTTCTCACTCCCACCTCGGAGAACTATAAACATAGAAAATCGTTCAAACTCTCTCGTAAGAAAAGGAACAAAACTGGCCACAACTTTTATTTTACAAATGCCACCCTAATTTAAAAAAAAAAAAAAAAAAAAAATGTTATGATCTCGTGATCACGAGAAATTGAAAAAAAAAAATCTCATTCCCATGATCCTCTACTAAAAAAGAATCCGTTCTACTGATGGAAAATTTAGAGCCTTTCACTTTTTCTTCGGTCTCTCACGAGCAGAGTACGTGTAACTGAGTAGCTTCAGAAATGAAGACCACAGATAAGTTCTACGCAAAATATCACTTTTCTCATGTTTAATATTAAATTTAATGATAGACTTACCAAGACAAACACAAATTAGAAAGATTTACTAACAACCACATTACAAGAACTTTCATAAATCTACCAAATTAATACAACTAGATGCTTCTGATAATAAATCCTTCTCTATCTCTCAATATATATATATATATATATATATATATATATATATATATATATACAGTGTAACCCGGATATAAGAGAGTTGTCGGGACCGGAGAAGAAGTATCTTATATCCCGGTTTCTCTTATATCCGGGTTTGGTCTATTTTGTTTAGGTAAGTATGGCTCTAATTTGGGACCAGATAAAATATATCTTATATCCGGGTTTCTCTGATATCCGGGTTACACTGTATATATATATATATATATATATATATATATATATATATATATATATATATATAGTGGTAGTCGCTTGGAAAAACCTTGGGTATGTTAGTTTGTGGTTGAACAAACCAGTACCCAAGGAAAAATGAGGAATAAAAAAAAGTAAGAACTATGAACATGAAATTGAGGCGAAAACAATCGTCCAGAATCCAAACTCAAACTCCAAAACGAGTAAAAGTAACTGCGTAAAGTGCTCAATACACGAAGTAGAGCAAACTTAATATAAACCTAAAGAGCCAGGTAAACCTACCTAGGTTTCACCTAAACGGATCATCAGGGTAAAACTGGTCAAAGAGGTAAAAAACTGGAACCTAATATATAGCTTAAATCCAAAACAACTATGACCACGTGACAAAAGAACCACCCCCGCAAAAAAAACAAACAAACAAACAAACAAACAAACAAACAAACAAAAAACAAGGAAAACCAGGAAAAACTCAACAACAGGGTGTTAGGTGTTACGTTCTTTATTCAACGAAAAAAAGCAAAAAAAAAAAAACAACAACAACAACAACAAAAAAAAAACAAGTAACACCAGTAAA
>OZ010603.1:68716028-68731028 GCA_963932145.1 Acanthosepion lycidas | reverse complement strand
GGCCGAAACTAGTCGAGGAATCTAAATGAAATAATAATAAAAAAACGAAAGAATATTAATCTACAATCCTGTGTGTCTCAAGATTTTAATTTTTTAATAATTTTATTGTTCAAAAAAAAAAAAAAGAAAACATATATATATATATATATATATATATATATATATATATATGATTCTGTGTGTGTTTATGTCTGTGTATGTATGTGTGTGTGCATAATGTCTCACTTTGTTGTCATGGTGTATACATACATATATATATATATATATATATATATATATATTATATTTTATGAAGCAAAACAAGGCGTTAAACAAAGTCCATTGAAAGAAGGAGGTAATTCTTTATGTAGAAAGTACTTTGGGGAATTACTATGAACAATGTTGACATTTATTGCAAATTATGGCACAAGGCCGAAAAGGGGGAATGGCTTGAGGCTGGTCTTGACTAATTATTTTATACCTAGCTAATCGGATTCACAACCCATTCACTCGTCACAATTTCCTCATTCACCATAAAAACTCACCCGTCCTCAATCAACTCTCCATACACCATAATACCACATCCTCTCTTTCTGAAAAAAAACACACAAAAAAAAAATCCAAATGAGATGATAAATATTATTTACAATATATATATATATATATATATATATATATATATATATAGGTAACTATACTCGTTTCGAAAAACCCTCGAATTTTTGATTTGCCTATAATCAAATCAATCACGAAGGAAAAAAAGGTTTTAAAAAAAAGAAGGAGCTAGAAACATGAAAGTATGTCGAAAAAAATCGCACAGATACAGGTTCAATGCCCAAAGAAAAAAAAAACCGACACGAGTAAACAACTAACTAACAAAAGAGCTCAATACAACCGTAGAGCAGACCTAGATAAACCTAGTGAGCCAGACAAACCTACCCAGATTTCACCTAAGCGGTTCGTCAGCTTTCCCTGGGTAGGTTTATCTGGCTCACTAGTTTATATATATATATATATATATATATATATATTAGGGTGGTGCAAAAATAATGTCGTTTTCTTTCATATGTTACTATGTGATAAAACGACATTATTTTTGCACCAACCTAATATATATATATATATATATATATATATATATATATGGATGATCATGAAAGGGGAGGGGTGAACCCCCAAACAAACTAAATATCAAAACAAAGCAAAAATTAACATAACTGATGTTAGTAGGACCCGTCCAGCCCTTCGAAAAAGATAACTAAGAACAACATTTCCAAATTATAAACACACGTCAAAAACATTATATTACGTCACCAACCTTCATTGAATGCATTCTGAAAGAATCTAACTCAGGCTAATCTAAAACAAACGGTAAGGAGATTTACTTGACCCCCCCACATACACACTGAGTCAGATTGTGACACAAGGTCAGTTTGTAACGTGGGAACCCGAGTGTTTTCACTCGGGCCGCTGGTCTAAGCTGGTCATAGCTTGTCCAAGCTGAGCAGAGCTGGTCTAAGCTAGTCAGAGCTGGTCTTTGCTTGTCATAGCTGGTCCAAACTGGTCAAAGCAGGTCCAAGCTAGTCGTAGCCGTGATACCACCAGCACAGGGACGAGCCCTGTGCCAGGTAAGTACGTGAAAAAATTCTCAAATCAACATGCAAAAAACAAACAACCATAATATCTATTCTACATACACACACACACACTTACGAATATACATTATCATCTAATTCCAAATAGACAAACTAGAATTATTATACACTTACATAAAGAAATATTTACGTTTTACAGTTTGGTTTGGAGCATTGAATGGACGTGTCATCTCTCCCTGAATTTGGCACTCCAGAAATTTTACTAATGTTTGTTTAATCCTAGAACACTAACCATGGGTATATAGTACCCAGCGCAAATTTTCCTATTTTTAATTACAATTTTCAGTACCTGATTTTCTAACCTAAATAATATGTTTTTCAATTGCTTTTAATGTTAACTCAAAGTACAAAATTTGAAGTGCCTGCATGTAAAATAATTTAAATAAAGATTTATATTTCATATTTTTTTTTGATATCTCTCTATATTTCTGAGAGGAGGTATTATCTACATTATTTACATTATTCGGACTATTGTCCTCATCTTTGTTGCCATATTTATTACAACCTTTTGGCCTTTCAGTATCTGTCTATATTTCTGAGAGGAGGTAATATGTACATTATTTACATTATTAGGACTATTGTCCTCATCTTTGTCGCCATATTTATTACAACGTTTCGGCTCACATGGCACAGTGGATAAAGGCGTTGGTTAGATCCAGTGACAAACCCAAAGAGTGTGAGTTCAATACCCGGTGAAGGCAGTGGAGAACTTTCAGAGGGAAGTTAACAGGAGATAACTGATAACTGACATCCATTAAACATGGCACGTGCAACTAAAACAGTCTACTCCACTGAGTAAAATAAAGGGTTCATTTCTACATTCCAACCACCTGAAGAAGTCCGGAGCGTACAACGGCCGAAACGTTGTAATAAATATGGCGACAAAGATGAGGACAATAGTCCGAATAATGGAAATATTTTCCCTGAAACCATTTTAATTTTAATTGGAGTAGGTATTTTTTTGATATTTTCAAAATTGGGTATGATGTAAGCATGGTTAGTAGTAGTGTAACTTTAATTGATGGTTAGTGCTTTAGGGTTTAACGAGTCGAATGCACATAAAATGTGATTAATCAATGAAAATCAAACAACACAAAAGGAAAATACCAGAACTTTTTCTTTTTCTTTCATATCTTATTTTCTGGTGAAGTTTTAATATAAGTTAGACTTATTAGATTGATAAATGTTTCCCATTTTGTTGTTTATCTTATCAAACATATCTGTGCAATGTGCGATAATTTTGAAGCGCACACGCAGACTGCAAATCTAGGATTTCTATATATGCAATTAAATCCTTCTTTTTAGAATCACCCACAGTACAAATAATAACAAAATAAAGCTAATATGACATGAAAGCTGACTGCCATATTTATATGAAGTGACAACAGAAAAAAATCTAAGAAAGCGAACTTGCATGCACAGCTCAATGATAAATCAGTTTATTGCATAATAATCTCAGACGCTGTTTCACTTGGGGGAGTAAGGCAGATTGATTTTTCACGTTTTTCAGAAAAGTAACATTGCATTCGATCTGAATATTGGTTTTGGGGTTATAAGAAATGAGACCAAAAATTAGATTTATATTAGGTTGGTGCAAAAATAATGACGTACTAATGTCATTTTTTGACGTATTTTTAACGTCAAAAAACGACATGATTACGTCATTATTTTTGCACCAACCTAATAGCTTTTACTAAATTCTGAACATTTAGTTTTAAATATCGTCTGAAAAAAAAAAAAAAAAAAAAAAAATCAACAGGTTTTTGCTTACAGACTCATATCAAAATTTTACTATTTTATGAATAAATCCAAATAAAATTGTATGGGATATATTGAATGGAAAATATATTCAAACTAGAATTTTAATTATGAATCATAATGAATAAAAATTAGATTTATAATTAATTTTTCAATGTTCATCAACAGGATGCCTCAAACCCAAGGACGAAACATCGATTACAGAGAAAAATACTTCTAAGATGGAACCACTAGATCGGAAAACTCTTCCATGACGATGAGGGCAATCCGCAATGCATAGAAATATCGAAGTAGCAGAAATATTAAAATCTGGAGTGAAATCAGCACTGGCTAAATTGAATAAAACCAAAGCAGCAGGAGCAGTTAGAATTGTAATAGAAATACTGACAGCTTTAGATGATTATCGCTATCGACAGAATTAAAGACCTAAATGAAATATACGACAGTGGTGAGATACTGGAAGATCCAGGTACACAGAAATATGAACTCCATTGGAAAATCAGCCTAATGAGCCATGTAACATAACTTAGGATCCGAATTCTGAGGAATAGAGAGTACAGCAAAATTAAACCTGAAATAGAAAACGGACAATACGATATCGCTCTATATTTCTGAGATGAGGTAATTAGTTACATGATTTACTTTGTTCGGACTGTTGTCCACATCTTTATTGTCATATTCACGACGTTTCGGCTGTTGTACTCTCCGGCCTTCTTCGAGATCTGTCTGTATTTCTGAGCTGAGGTATGTTAATTATTTACACTATTTACATTGTTCAGACTGTTGTCCTCATCTTTATTGCCATATTCACGACGTTTCGGCCGTTGTACGCACCGGCTTTCTTCAGGATCTGTCCGTGTTTCTGAGATGAGTTATTGTAATTATTTACATTAGCTAGAATGTTCAGACTGTTGTCCTCATCTTTATTGCCACATTCACGTCATTTCATCCGTTGTACGCTCCGGCCTTCTTCAGAATCCCCCTATATTTCTGAGATGAGGCAATTATTTACACTGTTTACATTGTTCAGACTGTTGTCTTCATCTTTATTGCCATATTCACGATGTTTTGGTCGTTATACGCACCGGCTTTCTTTAGGATCTTTCTATATTCCTGAGATGAGGCATTAATGTAATTATTTACATTGTTCGAACTGTTGTCCTCATCTTTATTGCCATATTCACGACGTTTCGGTCAGTGTACACTCTGACCTTCTTCAGGTGATTAGAATATCGAAATGAACTCTTTATTTCGTCCAGTGGGGTAGATTGTTCTAATTCCACATGACATGCTTCTTCCGCGGGGTTCAGTTATCTCCCTTTAAATCAACCCATCAAGTGACTTGATCCAAAGTGTTGTGGGGTCAATACCTGGCTACTGCAGTGGTGAACAAAAACTTTTTGTGAAAAAAGATTGAATACGATCAACAATTTGTCCAGAAATGCTATAATATTTCAACTTGTCTATGGCTAGTACTGAAACGCATTACTTACTGCCTGACTGAACTCAAACCCGCTGATTGGTCTCCGCAAATATTAAGCATGATTCGCTAATAGTAACAGGTGCATTTTGGTTTTGTATTGAGGAAATCCAATTTAATATTGCTGTCTTCTATATGGTTTCAAATTTTCTCAGACTTCTAATTCGAAAAGCTCTTCAGACCTGATCCAGATAATGGCAGGTAAAATTTCATTTTACGTAGATGGTGACAGATGCTAAATAATTATTGATTTCAATTGTCATCGATTTTTTATATACTTTGAAACGCTTAAGGTTTGAAGTGTTATAAACGATTGACCTATTTTAACGGAAACTTTTGCATGTAGACATGGAGTTGTAAATTTAACGGTACTAATTAACAACCTTCTGTCTACCAATGGGTCTAATGTACCCGTAATTATTTTTCAAAACTAATTTTTTGTCACCGAACATAGTCAACTTATAGTTATTCTATCCGAATTATTTTTTTAGCTTTTTTTTTTTTCTTCATTTTCTATCATCTACATAAAGGAAATGAATTTATTAGGTTGGTGCAAAAATGATGTCGTTTTCTCACATATGTTACTATGTGAGAAAACGACATTATTTTTGCACCAACCTAATCGAACAAAAATAATATTTTGGTAGGTGACTTCTGTTACTGAGTGGGCCTATAGTTGAAACTTTTAATTATTAGGTTGGTGCAAAAATAATGACGTAATAATGTCGTTTTTTGACGTTAAAAAATACGTCAAAAAACGACATTATTACGGCATCATTTTTGCACCAACCTAATAAATAAAATGAAAAGGAAGATAAATATATAGCAGTTTATTTGGGTTTCAAAAAGAATTTTCTGTTTCTTTCTTGTTGTCCAAAGAAAAACTTCAGTGAAGCCCTTTTGAGCATGATATATTATTCTCCTACAATCGAGTTATCAGATTCTTAAAAAAAAAAAAAAAAATGAAGTAATTTTATATTACAAGAAAACAAAAGGAGGCGGAGGTACACTTGATATGATGAAAGGACATATTCTTGCAGGAGAATGACTCGGAGATGGCCATTGTCTCTTTTCTAAAACATCGTAGTGTTCAGTTCTGTCAATGCTTTCATCACTGCCAAAGATCTTTGGTTAGAATGTACTATTAGGTTGGTGCAAAAATAATGTCGGTTTTTGACGTATTTTTTAACGTCAAAAACCGACATTATTTTTGCACCAACCTAATAGAAAAAAATGAAGGAATTTTCTTATATGGATTGTAAAAAGAAACACGCCTGTATTGATAAAACTACAGAGATAAGTGACCAATACACTGCACAATGAGAAAACAAGATGCATCTTGTGTGGTCCTAAAATTGATAGGAAAACGCAGTCTGTCATATTTGCCGGAAACATGTCTGTGAAAGCCATTTGAAAGTATGCTGTGAAAAATGCAGCAATGACTAATTTAAAAAATAATGTACTTTTAAATTTATTACTTCAAACTAAATGGAAAGATGTATTGTAATTTTTATGTTTTAATGAATAAATATTAATTAAAATCTAAGATTTCTATATATGCAATTACATCCTTCTTTTTAAAGTCATCCTCAGTAAAAAAAATAATAACCAAATAAAGCTAATATGACGTGTAACGTCGAAAGCTGACTGCCATGTAATTTTTCAACAGGATGCTTCAAACCCAAGGACGAAACATTGATAACAGAGAAAAATACTTCTGAGATGGAACCAATAGATCAGAAAACTCTTCCATGACAAAGAGGACAATCCACAATGCATAGAAATATCGAAGTAGCAGAAATATTAAAATCTGGAGTGAAATTTGCTAAATTGAATAAAACCAAAGCAGCAGGAGCAGTTGGAATTGTAATAGAAATACTGGCAGCTTTAGATGATTATCACTATCGACAGAATTAAAGACCTAAATGAAATATACGACAGTGGTGAGATACTGGAAGCTCCACGTGTATAGAAATGTGAACTCCATTGGAAAATCATCCTAATGAGCCATGTAACAAAACTCTGATGAATAGAGCGTGCAGCAAAATGATACCGGAAAATAGAAAACGGACAATGCAATATCTCTCTATATTTCTGAGATGAGGTAATTATTTACATTGTTCAGACTGTTGTCCTCATCCTTATTGCCACATTCACGAGGTTTCAGCCGTTTTACTCTTTATAATTGTACATACCTAATACTACCAAAAAATGCAAAAACTCTAAATATTTAAAAAAAAAATAGAAATGTATCCTTTGAACCGAGTTAGCATTTAATGGAAGTAAGTTTTATTGCTACACGGAGGATTAAATTGAATTAATTGGCTTGTTCTCTAATTAATTTGGAGGATAATCTTTATAGATTAGCATTTACTAGAACACCGTCAATCCACGACATTTTCTGAAATTAAAAATATAATGATTTCTTTTCCATTTTAGAATGGGGTCTTGTTAATAATATAAATACAATATCAAATCGATCACTGACTTATTAAATAGTTACCTGTACTTTCATTTACAAATGTTTACATTGATAACTGCGTTTACGTCATTGATAACTGCGTACGATTATGAATTGGAGAAAGAGCAACAATCATCAATGACGTAAGCACAATTTCAGACTTGAAATTTACAAATGAAAACAAATTACAGATACAGGAAAACTGGCCACTCGTATTCGAGGATACCCGTCTACTAGGGAAGCTAGCCAATCCCTATTGCTGACGCTTGCTCAGGCACATGTGTGTTTATTTAACAGCCACTTATACTGCAACTATGCTGAGAAGACCGTAATTACAGATTCTGAGAGAGAATGTATTATCTAGCGTGATCAACAATGTGAACAAGGCCAGCAGACTCAAACCCTCGCCCACGATGATTTGTGACTTTGGGTTCCGTCTACCCAGTTTCACTCACAAGGTTTGGATCAACTCGTGGTAATGGTCTGCAGGCACTTTCCACACGCTGAGATCGCCTCCAGTCTGATAATATCAGGAAGTCACTTTCTTAACAAATCGACTATGGTGAGATTAGAACGCGGGTCTCATGGTCAAAATACAAACGTTCTAACCACTCGGCCACGTGTCCATAGATAAACACATGCTTGTGTTTAAATCGACTTCGCATATAGTGCATTTCCTGGATGGTTTTTGGCGAAAAACATGATGTTTTATCATCTCGGCCATTAGTTACAATGAATTTCACCAGCGTCTAGTCTGTTTAAAATGTCCACTTTTTGCGATAACTCGTTCTTTTCCTCTTATTCCCATCATCTTTTGCACCAATAGAATCCATTAGGGTGAAATAAGAATGAACAATTATCCAAAGAAAATCTCCTGAAAAACAGAAATTTCAAATCAGTTACATATCACTCAAATAGTTCAAATATTCACATCAAAATCATGTCCGAATATGCGGGATTCCGGATATGTGGGATTCCGGATATGTGGGATTCCGGATATGAGGGAGTCCGGATATGGGGGATTCCGGATAAGAGGGATTTCGGATATGTGAGATTCCGGATATGTGGGATTCCGGATATGAGAGATTCTACTCTAGCTCGTGTATAATGCAACCACAGCTTCTGAACAATACCAGTAGGCCTACCGTAGTCAAATAATGCAGTACTGGACATCCTCCTGAAGATTTTTCATAGCAAATAAAAGGTCTTTATTTATTCTTTTTTGTACAAACCTACGCAAAAATGGCGAGAAAACCACATCGTAAAATATCTAATAAGAAAGTCAGATACATACTTTGTTTTTATTTACAAATGTCAAGTTTAAAACAGCGTTTCAGTCATTGAAAACTGTGTACTATTGTGAATTGGAGAAAAGGCCATCATCAATAGTACGCAATTATCAATGACGTAGGCACAGTTTAAAAAAAAACAAGGTACAGATACGATATGGCACATTTGTTTCCAACAAGCATTAAACACTGCAGTCGGATGGTGAAGGTAACAATCAATCAGCCAAGTGACAAAATTTTACTTATATTAATTCTCTCTCTCCATTCTCTCTCTCTCTCTCTCTTTAAAAATGGCTAAATGTATAGCCGAAAGCGCTCGGATTAAAAACAAATTCGGACAGTTTTTATGTAATTTATCACCCGAAAAGAAAAAAAATAGATTGCATGAAAAATTGTATAAGAAAACTAAATGAAATCACCTTGTCTGTAGTATTCAATGAAATGTGCATGAAAGAAGGATTGCTGCCTAAATAAACAAAACATATATATATATATATATATATATGTATATATATATATATATATATATATATATATATATATATATATATATATTTCATTGACAGACAAGCTGCTTTTATTTAGTTTTTATAAAATTTCTCATGTGATCTAATAATTTCTTAATAATAATAAATGTCTGTCGCATTTAATGAAATGTGCTTGAAAGAACCATTGCTGCCTAAAATACACACACACACACACACACACACACATATATATATATATATATAAGCACATTTCACTGAATACGGCAGACACAAGGTGCTTTTATTTAGTTTTTTTATACAATTTCTCATGCGATGTGATAATTTTTAAACAATTTCTCATGAAATCTAATATTTTTTTAATATCAATAAATGTCTGTCGGATTCAATGAAATGTGCTTGAAAGAAGGCTTTCTGCCTAAATACACACACACACACACACACACACACACATATATATATATATATATATATAAAGATAGAGAGAGAGCGAGAGAGAGAGAGAGAGATAACTTGTTATATAAAAATATATATCGTTATCTCATGTATTCAGTTGTATGGATATGAGTTTGTGACCCGAGGTTTCACGCTTTTGCGATCATCAGACAAACTGGTTTTATTTTTTTAGATTAGATCCTTTATAATTGTTTGACTATGTTTGGTGGTGAGATGGGGAATTTACATCAGTCTTTGTTTGGGATGACACTCTCATGCACAGAGACAAACATACATACAGGTGTACGCATTTTACTCAAACACATCCAGCTAAGCAACAGGAGGCTACACGGAGATAGAGATCCGTGCGTTCGGGCATACTTACATACGCATCTGTAATTCTATTTCGGTGTCAGGACCTTAGCTTTTTATATATGTAGCGATGTTTGTTTCTATAAGGAGCGGGTAGAGGTGTTCTTGACGCGTTTCAGATCTACCGCCTGCGCCGTCAGAGAAACTTACCTTTCCTCACATATCCATATAGACGTGTACATACATTACTATTGGCCTGGTTCTTTCACCACTACTTAAGCTGGTTTTTCTTTGTTAGTCTCCGGGCAAAATATTGCTTTCCCGATGTTGACACATCCCTTTGAAATCAATATTCACTATTGTTCTCTTGTAGTTTACTCCTGTTAAATCTGAGGCCATATTTTGTTAAGGCACTTATTACATCGTTTTCACATGCGTGTTCCCCCCCCCACACACTGTTGGTAAGAATGATTCTTGTATTTTCAACGCTAACTGCTTTGTCTGTTGTTGACGATTGTGATGATGCTGATAGTGATAATAACTGTGATATTAATTATTAATATGTTAATAATATTTATTGATGTGTTAACGATAAATTTAGCCGTTATGATGATGAAAACGTAAAAAAAAAGGTGGTGGGCAGTAATGACAATCGTAATCATAATAGTTGTAGTAACCATAATTATGATGATGATAATAATACAGATAATATAACAATAATAATGACGATAATATAAACAATAGTGTTAAAACGCAGTACTAATGGTGGTAGAGATGGTTATGGAGTGATTATTTCTAGAGTGGTAGGATGGTGATGGTAATATGGGTATATATATATATGTAGAGTTTATGAAAAACTAGGTAATCCATATGGGTAAACCTAAGGAGGATAAAATCCACAGAGCTCAATGTAAATCCAGAGCAAATAATTTAAATAAAAATCGACCACTTTAAGGTTCCATGTAATAAATTATTTCACCACAGCCCTTTTAAAGGACTGCTGATCATCAGACTTTACTTCCAAACATATATATATATATATATATATATATATATATATATATATATATATAAAATAAAAATAAAAAGGCTTAAACACTAATATTCCATGGTCATAATTTATTCCATTGGAATCGTAAATATGATCCAATTCATCAGACCTACAAATTCAAAAAGAAAACAGAAACTATATATATATATATATATATATATATATATATATATATATAAAGAAATATAGTCTTAAGGTGTGCTATATTTATGGAATAAAGTGCTCAATATCAGAGATAGAGCGTGTGTAAATATAAAGGTGAACATAGAACTCAACACTTAAAGGCGACAGTCTGTTTCATGCTATATGCAATCGTCAGGCCACATATGAATATATATATATATATATATATATATATATATATATATATATATATATAAATTAAGAGAGAGAGATAAATTAACTGGCAATAGGCAAGACGATAGAAGAAGAAGAAAGAACACCAGGTGAAGCAAAAGGTGGTTTGGTTGATGCAAATGTAATGGTTGCTATCGCTGCTGATGATAAAAGAATAATAACCACATTTGCGAACTGGATTTTCTTTTTATCTGTTAATTCGATAGAATAAATTATTCTATTCCTAAGCGCATGTTAAATGCTATAATAAAACTTAATAATAAAATAAAATAACGAAGCAGCCTCTACTTACAAGCTTACGGATGTTCGAATTCTTTAATGCGAGTGAATAACTCTTAATGTTAGCATGTTTTAATTAAATCAGAATTTCCGTACGACGGCAAAAATTTGGCAATTCAACCAGAAGATATGACAGTATATTCTTGGAATTTGTCCAAGAAAAAAAAAAATCAGATTTCAATGTAATAAAGCCTGTGTTTAAGCGAAGAAAACGAAAGTTAATTAGCGTTTTATTTCAAAAGAATTCTGATCGGGCGAAGGTTGAAAAAATCCGGATTCTTGAGATTTGATCTTATCTCATCTTGGCCAAAAGGAAATAAAAGCCAAACAAGGGAATTAATCAATCTCGGCCAGCAGCAACGCGAATCTTTTAACTGCTTACATATATATATATATATATATATATATATATATATATATATATATATATATATATATATTATTCACAATTTTTACTGACACTTTAATTTTGTTGTAACGTACATCGCCTGATAAAAGATTTTAAATAATTAAAATGCAAACCAAAAATGATCTGATTAAAATGTATGTTTATATTTATATGAAGTGACAACAGAAAAAAAGCCAAGAAAGCGAGCTTGCATGCACAGCTCAATGGTAAATCAGTTTATTGCATTAATAATCTCAGACGCTGTTTCAATCGGGGGAACAGGGTAGGTTGATTTTTTTTTTTAATCTTCATTGCATTCGGTCTGAATGTTGGAGTGTGAAGTTATAAGAAATAACACTAAAAATTAGATTTATAACTT
This sequence comes from Acanthosepion lycidas, assembly GCA_963932145.1. Lineage (NCBI taxonomy): Eukaryota > Metazoa > Mollusca > Cephalopoda > Sepiida > Sepiidae > Acanthosepion > Acanthosepion lycidas. Next base: position 68,718,720 of record OZ010603.1, on the reverse strand, counting down.
TTATTAAATTCTGAGCATTTAGGTTTAAATATCGTCTGAAAAAAATACACAGAAAGAAATAATTTCAACAGGTTTTTGCTTACAAAGTCATGTTAAAATTTTACTATTTTATGAATAAATCCAATTCAAGTTGATATATTGAATGGAAAATATATTCAAACAAGAATTTGAATTATGAATCATAATGATTAGATTTATAATTATTAGGTTGGTGCAAAAATAATGACGTAATAATGTCGTTTTTTGACCTTAAAAATACGTCAAAAAATGACGGACGAATGGCAGCAAAATGAACTAACGAGAAAAATGACACTTATCTAATAAATTTTAATCAAATTACTGCTACTACGACAGATATTACTATAATAATAATAATAATAATAATAATAATAATGATGATGATGATGATGATGATGATAATAATAATAATAATAATAATAATGATTTTTATATGTCGTCAATGTCGATTTTGTGTCTTTCAAAGCCGTTAATCTTCTTCATGCAACAATAAATCTAGTTGGAGATCAGATGTTAACTACGTGATCTGACTCTATTTTGAGGAGATTTTATAAAAAATAACACTGAATAAATTCCCACTCTAGTCTCCGAGCAAAATGTTGCTTTCCCCGATGTTGACACGTCCTTTTGAAATCAATATTCACTATTGTTCTCTTGTAGTTTACTCACGTTAAATCTGAGGCCATATTTTGTTAAGGCACTTATTATTACATTGTTTTCATATGTGTGTGTGTGTGAACACACACACTATCGGGGCATAATAATATCCGATGTTTGCGTTTTTATATCGCCTATCCTTCTCCTACATATATAGGATTCCATCAAGAAAAAAATTACATTACTCTAATGAAGTCTTTCTAGAGGTCGAAACACGTTACAAAGATTTTTTTTTCTTTTTATCATACATTTGCCGAACATCATTCTAATATATAGGCATTTATAGATCATTTATAGATTCACCGAAATTGTTCTGATGAACTTTCCACTACGGTACCATGGCATATGCCCATATTACTTTGGAACACCGGTTCCCGTACGATAACGGAAAATAAGCAATGTAAAGCTTGGTCAGTACCTAGATGGGGTACCCTTTTGGAAATACCAAGTGCTGTAAGCTTGGACGTGCGGGTGAGCCAAGTTCAAATTGCAGTTGCGTTCGCTATATTCACACATATACTTGTGAAATATACGAATCCAGATTTTCTCCCACCCACCTATGGGTTAATTAGTAATACTTGTTTCTCTAAATCATTATTATCAACCCCAAATTTTTGCAATTTAAAAATATGTTCTGGCTTTAAATAGCATGCGAAGGGTTGATAAGCCGTAAAAAAATCGAATCAATCAATGGTAACTAGACTTTATGAATTTTAGCGCACTACTATATTAGCGGCAAGTTCTCATCATTTTACAACTGAAATGGGTAGATGTAACCGTAAGTATTATGCTAAATGTTTCTTCTATAGCACTTCTCGCTGGAGGTAATTTCTTCCGGCTTCTTGCTTCCCAGTCAAATTTGATCTTCAAAAATTCAAATGCAATGTCGATTCTTATCTTCTGTCTTCATAATTCCTGTTCGTTTATTGTTCTTTCTCAATAACGTTTCATCATATTGTCTAACCCTCAGCATCATAGTGGCTTGATAGCCTTGTTTGTGTGAAATGATTAAAAAGATGAAACCCGTCAATGTATAAGCAGTCAATTGCTGATACCCACTGACGAGTGGGCAGTAAGTCCGTCTCTGAATGCTGAAAGTAACAACAATCAGCTAAGTGACAAACCCGTTACTTGTATTATATATATATATATATATATATATATATATATATATATATTATAATTATTTTTTTAAAATATAATTCCATTGTTACGTAAGAGATTTCATGTTTTAAAAACAAAAGCTAAAAAAACAAAAAACAAAAAACAAAAACAGCTCTGTTTCATCCTCAAGCGAATTTGGGAATAACTAATCTTGAAATTTATAGAGCTTTATAAGCATATACATTCAATAAATTTCAAGGTTAGTTATTTTTAAGAAATAATTATAATTTAGGCTCTACTTATGTATTGAGCACTGTTTTTTAAAAATAAAAACAAAAATACTAAAGAAATTTGGATTATTAACCTAACAGTGCTTTCCTATTATTCTACATTTACACACACACACACACACACACACACACACACACATACAGTGTAACCCGTATATAAGAGAAACCCGTATATAAGAGAAACCCGTATATAATGAAACCCGAATATAAGAGCGATTTTATCTGGTCCCAAATTATGCCCATACCTAAACAAAATAGACCAAACCCGGATATAAGAGAAGCCCGGATATAAAAGACTTCTTCTCTGGTCCCGACAACTCTTTTATATCCGGGTTACACTGTACATACGTGTGTGTGTGGGGGGGTGTTCAATGATGTTATATCCTTGACCGACAAACAATTGAATCTGATTAGCGATTTGAGGCGAAACTTTGGAGTCGGTCAGTGAGATATGTTCATTGGATATTTATTGATTTTGTGAATATTATAACTCTAGGTATCTATTGAGGACTTAAAAAAACGCACGAATTTAGTAATTTTTAGGTATTTACAATAGATAAATTGAAATTTTATCACACAAACACACACATATAGTAACGGCGAGAATAGAAACATAAACAATA
>OZ010603.1:68681028-68711028 GCA_963932145.1 Acanthosepion lycidas | reverse complement strand
CTCAAGATAAAAATCTCCTTTTATCTACCTTGAGGATTTTCTTTATAGATTTATTCCTAAACATCTTTTTATTTGCAAAAAATAGGTGCTAAAAGGTGAAACATGTTTCTTTAGCCCCTTGACATTGAGTGAGGGTGGCCGAATCTCCTTTTCATTGGGACAGCTACCAAACACATCTGAACTCAATGTTTGGGAAGTGAGAAGAGAGTTGTCATCTAAATATGGAGAACAAGTTCTGGTGTGTCAGCCGATTTGAATGACTTTGTGGACACGTGGAGAGTTGTATTTGACTTTGTACCGCTAACAGAGGTTAAGTGTCGGTGGACCACAATAAATAAAACAAAGACCTAGAAAATGAATGGCCAATGTTTATTGACATGCAAGATGCGGACATATTGAAAATGGTTAACTTCAGGTCACCATGAAAGTGAGTGAGGGTGGCCGAATATAATCTGTAAGTGTTTCATATTCTTCTAGATCAGATATTATCAGCTAATAGATAGCATGAACACTTTATTTGGACAAGGACTTTATTTGGACAGGGACTTTATTTGAACAAGGACTTTATTTAGACAGGGACTTTATTTGGACAGGGACTTTATTTGAACAAGGACTTTATTTGGACAGGGACTTTATTTGGACAAGGACTTTATTTGGACAGGGACTTTATTTGGGCAGGGATTTTATTTGAACAAGGACATTATTTGGACAAGGACTTTATTTGGACAGGAACTTTATTTGAACAAGGACTTTATTTGGACAGGGACTTTATTTGGGCAGGGATTTTATTTGAACAAGGACTTTATTTGGACAGGGACTTTATTTGAACAAGGACTTTATTTGGATTCTTCTGGATCAGTAAAGTGAAAAACAACCCACAGTGAATGATAAGGAATACAGGAATTTTCTTTAATTCCTGTGTTTTAATTTTTCTTCTTGAATGCTTCTGTTGAAAATGTATTTATGCTACTGGCATAATGGTTTTTTTCGTTTCTTGGTTTCTAAGAGGAATGCTGTTCTGCAATACAAGTGTGGATGGTCGGTATTTGCTATTCTGCTGCTAATCGAATTTGAATGTTGGTGGATCGTAATAAACAAAACAAAGACTTAATTAGAAAATTAATGGCTAATGTTTATTGACGCGCGTAGACACAAGATGCCGACATATAGATAATAGTCAACCTCAAGTCACTATGACATTGAGTGAGGGTAGCCAAATATAATCTGTAACTGCTTCATATTCTTGTAGATCAGATATTATCGGCTAATAGATAGCATTCAAGAGACAGGGACTTTGTTTGAACAAGGACTTTATTTGAACTCTTCTGGATCAGTGAAGTGAAAAAACTAACCCAGATTGAATGCTAAGGAATTTTGTTTCGTCCTTGTACAGTGGGCTATGATAAGTTTTTAGCCACCCTTAATTACAGTAATTTTGGCTTGTTTAATAACGTCTTATCTTTCTTTTCAGACAATACCGTGTTAGTATCAAGCTTTTCTCATCTATCAATGATAGATTACTTATATTTTGCAATGATAGTTTGCAAAAGTAAGGAAATTGGTGAATTTCAACGACAGCAAATCATAGGATAACATCAGTGTGGCAAGTCAAATAGAGAAATTGATAGGTTTTTTGCAGGTTAATCATGAAACGGTTAATAATATTGTCAAGAAATTTAATGAAGAAGGCTATTGTAAGTGATTTTCATGCACAAGACATTTCGAATATGTCTTCACGATTTCTCCGAACATTATAACGTCAATTTATATCGTTTAGTAGTTGGGATTGTTTCCCAATTGTGTAATATTAGGTTGGTGCAAAAATAATGACGTAATAATGTCGTTTTTTGACGTAAAAAATACCTCAAAAAACGACATTATTACGTCATTATTTTTGCACCAACCTAATATAATCAGTAACTGCTTCATATTCTTCTAGATCAGATATTATCGGCTAATAGATAGGATTCAAGAGACAAAGACTTATTTGGACAGGGGCTTTATTTGGACTCTTCTGGATCAGTGAAGTGAAAAAACTAACCAAGAATTAACAACAAAAAGTGAATGGAAAGGAATACAGGAATTTTGTTTAATGAATGTATTTTAATTTTTCTTCTTGAATTCTACAGACGTAAATGTTTCATGTTGTATTATTTATGCTGCCGACATATGTACTTTGTGTTGTTCGGTATTCTAAGAGGAATATTCCTCTGCAATACATGTTAAAGAAATCTGCATATCCATATTGATCTTGTATTCTTCCAAGGATATAGAAGGATGCTATACCTATTGCGGTTTTATGCTGTTTGAGTTTATGTTGGAAAACACGTGTCTCCTGGTATATTTATCCATTATATATATATATATATATATATATATATGATAAATTTCTGAGAGTTAACCTGTAGAAAAAGACAATATTTATAATTTAAAAAAATATATATTTATTTATGAGCACAAAAGAGATCTAAAAGCACAACTTAGCTAATGCACTAGTCATATATAGAAATAAATTCAACTACAGTTTTGATGCTACACTCATAAAAAAGTAAAATAACTCACTGAGAAAGAAAATCCTCGAGAGTCCCGACATTGAATATTACCCCAATGTTAATCTACGCCCAGGTTTTTTCCCCATTTCACCTTTCTTAACAGAATTACTGCTCTCCCAAATAAGCGTACGCAACAGTATCAAGAAATCAAAAGAAAATGGTTGAATCCGTCAGCACAGCAATAAAAACAATATCTCCACACGTGACATTAATTGACGTAATTTCAGTTAGCAGTATGAAAATAGCGTTCTCTAAATTGTTCCAGTTGTTAAGGACATTTTGTTTTATAATTATTAGTTACTTTGTTTAATAAATTCATTTCGTTTTTGCCTTGGAAAAGTCCACATCGGACGAAACGTGTCGGAAACTGTTACAGTTTTCCTATTGTCTTTTACACACACACACACACACACACACACACAAACACACACACACACACACACATATATATATATATATATATATATATATACTCATAAATATAATGTATGCATTAATAAAACAAGTGTATACATCGAAAATAGAATATTGTTACGTGTTACAAAATAATGAAAATGAATGAAGAAGACATTTAAACTAGTGAATTGTTTGTTTGCGAAGTTGTGTAGAAGTAGGCCCTAACAAAAAGCGTTACAGAGAAGAAAGTGAATAGAAAGGTGCTGGAGTGGGTTCGCGCGTACGTACGCACGAGCGTACATGCGTGTGGATGTACGAGCGCGCGGGCGCCCGCGCTTTTTTCCGCGTTCGTTCTACGCTTTAACGTTCCTGGGTGAAATAAAAAATATAGAATGACAGAGAATGTTACAGCCTATTCATAAGCTTAGGGAGCGTCCTCTAGCGACGGTCTTCTTAGGAAAGTAAGTGGGGTAACTCCATAGATCCTTGGACGCTACGAGACGTTTTGTAGCATATATGTACTTAAATAGAAATGGAAAGAAGTCTTTTTTTTGTTATCTGTAAGTAATTCACATCTATGCACTTGTAAGTAATGCATAAATATGTTTGCATAATCTTTCCTAGTATAGGAAATTAGGTTCAGGCTTGTTTCAATGAGTTCTTGATAACAAAACTTCTTACGGTAAGGAAAAAAATGTTTTATGAGTGGTGCTGGATTGACCGGCTTACCGACAACCATCTACGCGGAAAGCACGTGGTCATGCATTTTTTTTCCCGGAAACGCGTCTTAAACGCTGTAAAGAGATTTACGAGTACACATCTTTGTACATATAGCCTTGATGAGTAAAGTTATTAATGCTGTGCTTCCAATAGATAGTAACCAGTTTATTTCTCTTCTTCCGCATGAGGGAGAGATTACTTTCGGCATGGAAGAGAAGTTTGCTTCTGTGGAGAATGAAGTACCGCTTCTAGATATTGAAGAAACTCTTGAGAGCAGTTCTAGGATAATTTACACGATGTGGTGCAACGCTATTTGCATGAGAGTCTGATGTAGACGAAATAAACGATTTGGATAATAAACTCCAAGCACATGAGATCAGTACAGATGACATTGGCAAATCTTAAGCCCTCATGAATCTGCAAAGAGTGCTCAATACAAATTAAGAACAGCAAAATTAAAAAAAAATTGAATATCCATATTGCTCTTGTATTCCCTATCACTGGTTTCTTGCAAGGATATAGGAAGACGCTAGCAGACATTTAGTATCATTTATGTACATTATTTACACTATTCGGACTATTGTCCTCATCTTTGTCGCTATATTTATTACAACGTTTCGGCCTTTCAGTATCTGTCTATGTTTCTGAGATGAGGTATTATGTACATTATTTACATTATTCGGACTATTGTCCTCATCTTTGTCACCATATTTATTTCAACGTTTCGGCCTTTCAGTATCTGTCTATATTTCTGAGATGAGGTATTATGTACACTATTTACATTATTCGGACTATTGTCCTCATCTTTGTCGCCACATTTATTACAAAATTTCCGCCGTTGTACGCTCCATCCTCCTTCAGGTGGTTGGAATGTCGAACTGAACCCTTTATTTTATGAAATAAAGGGTTCAATTCGACATTCCAACCACCTGAATAAAGCCGGAGCGTACAACGGCCGAAACTTTTTAATAAATATGGCGACAAAGATTAGGACAATAGTCCGAATAATGTAAATAATGAACAAATATCCATTTATCAATATGTTATGTCGTTCCTTGCAAGCAGACGGTATCCTGGGTGGTCCAAATTGAGGGAGACACAAACACGAACATTATTTCTAAAACGCTCAAACTATTAGGTTGGGGCAAAAATACTATGTGAGAAAACGACATTATTGTTGCACCAACCTAATAGCTACTGGACGAAATTTAGTGACTGAAATAGCTGCTGACACAGACATCCTTGTTCTGTTACTTTTTTCACATTTCTTCAGACGTGGCTGACATCTATATGCGTTCCGAGGGGAAGAAGTCACGGGAAAAGATGAAGAAGCGTCCGTGAAAACATAGAGAAGGCAAACACCTATATTCTACAAAATTTGCCAGTCATCCACTCATAGGTTGGATGGGACTCAACGTCTGCTGTATGTGGACATGGGAATTGAGAGATAATCAGGCTTATTCGTAAATCTAATTAGACCCAGTCGTGTTGTGCTATCTTAGCTGATGCAACTGCTTCTCCTGCCCAAGGTGCATCTGCGGGGTCGCAGGCTTTTGTCAAGATGTGTGGAGGAAAAACCAGGCATAGATTGGTCTCCCTCGGGTACATAAGTTTATGGAGTATGCTGTAACATCGATGGAGAAATTACAGCCTGAAAGACTGCCTCAAAGTAAACGGTCAGCTTTGTTTCACAGTCTTCGTTTCCATCTTCAAGCTATGATTTGGAAGACTTTAGGTCATTGCCAAATTGATCCTTTCGAATAGGGTTGGGAAATGAGAAACAGTACCTTAGATCCAGTTCTTATCGATCTAGATCCTGCTTCTGAGGAACTATTGAAGATTGTGCGTTCTAAAAGCAAGATTCTGTTCAAGAGTCCTTGCAGCATAAACATCTGCTCTAGCCGCAAACAGTGTCAAGTGCGTAATACCATGTAGTGATTGTAAGGGCATCGATTGCAACAATATTAGTCTGGCTCTACAAGAAGAGAACAAATGGGAAGACGATGCTAATTTATTTAAACGTTTATTTTGAGTTATATCAAGTCATTTTGATGGTGAAGTTGGGAACATTTTAATACTTATTTGTGGCCTCTTTTTTTTGTTTTTGTTACAGGTGATTTGTAGCGACAACAGATAGAAGTAATAGCGGAAAGGATGTGGAGAAGGATAGTGGATAGATCAAGGCAACTGGAGATGTCGATTGACATTACATTTGAATAGAGATTATAGCTATATAGGGAAACAGGAAAAGGGAAGGGAGAGGTTCGAGATATGAAGCTATTGGAGTAGAAGAGACGTCTACATTTAACAGTTTCAACAGTGAAAGGATGAGAGCGAGATGCCAGTTTCGCAGGACGCTTGAATTCATGAAGTCTGGGAACCAGTGAAAGCAGCTTATCAGAGCAATTACCATGAAAGTATTTGTAATAAAGACAGAGAGAGGTGACGGCACGTCTGTGAGAGAGCGACTGCAGACAAGATGCAAGATCAGGGCCAACAACATGCGAACGTATGTCGTCAGTATTCTTATGTTCTAGTGAGCCGAATATTTTGCTAGATAAAATAGACCAGTGTGGAATTGTTTAGCTGTATCTTTTTTCACGATGTTTTTTAATTTTATTGATAGAAAGTACCCCAAGCCCATTGTTGGTGGTGGGGGTAATGCCTGATAATCATTTTTTAATGGAGCGCTATTTTCTATGCCTAGTGATTGAATTAAAGATTTCAGATTCTACAAGTTTCTTTTTTTTTGTTTGTACCAAGTATCACATTTTGGCAGACATCAAAATGATGCGAAAATACACACTTTTTTAAATAAGCACCTTGTCAGGGTGAGCCATATATTTGCTTAGCAAAACAGGACGTTCAGGCCACAAGTTGCTTAGTCGATTGCTTGATGCAATGAGTTTTTTCTATGTATTTGTTTTCTTCGTTCTCTAGCCATACTTTGCTTGTAGCACACAAAACCGTCAAGTCAATTTGTCCCTTAATAACATTTATAACCAGGTAAAATTACATGTTCTCAGCATCATTGGTTCCTGAGATATAAAACTCCCTTACTTTATAGTCTGGTCTACAAAATATACAGATATAACATGACCATCTTGAAATCTCCACACAGAGCTATGTCTGAGAGCAACATATGGGTTTATCGGAAGTATTAGGAAATATTTGTTCGACTGTTACCTCTCACTTTCTATCTCTCCCTGCAGACGTTTTTATTTGTCAATTTTAATTTGACAGACCAATTAATGGCCAGTAAATTGTAGGTGTTTGATCAGTGTATTATTTCCTAAGAAGAATATTGTTATATTCCGTGCTAATAGGAACATATACTTGAAAAACAAGGTGGATAAAATAAGTAAAGATTTATTGTAAAAAACTAGTACAATAAGAATAGAGGCAACAGTTATGCACAAGGTCATCGCAAGTCAATGCAGTAGTGAGTGCTATTATTGGAATGTTGGTAGTTCTCACGTAGGCCTAGTATTTTTGTGAAAGTATTTGAATTAAAGATTTCAAATTCTATAATTTTCTGTTTTTTGTACTAAGGATCACATTTTTGGCAGACATCAAAAAGATCTGAAAAGATATACACACGTTTTTAATAAGCATTTCCCATTGTCAGCCGTCAGTTTGCATAGCAAAACAGAACTTTCAATTCTCAAGTTTTTCAATCAGTTGCTTGATGTTATGTGTTATTTTTATGTATTTGTTTTCTTCATTCTCTGGTCATACTTTGCTTGTAGCACACAAGATCGTTAAGTCTTTTTCGAATAGATCCTGTTTTATTGATTAGACTTCCAAAGAAGAGGTCAAAATGAAGATAAAATTATGCTGCCAATTTGTCTCTACTAACAACGCTTATAACCAGGAAACTATTCCTCTTCTCAGCATCAGTGGTTCCTGACTTTTTTGTCTGGTCTACAAAATATACAGACACCATGGAACCATCTTGAAAGCTGCACACTGTGTGAGTAAGATCTGAGAACAACATATTGGTTGATTAGAAGTATTTGTGAGTGAATACGTTATTTTTTATATGCATGTCGGCGGTCACCAAAAAGTTGTGGGGACGTCACTCATATCATACCATCAGAAATTAGCCTTCTGTTCACGGAGATAAAAGCATACTTGACAGGAAATAAAAAGTACACAAATAACAGGAAAAAAAATTATGCTAATGTCATACCATTTATCTATATTTTTGCGTGTATTGGTGTGTGTATTTTTAGGTTACAATCATATTATGGTACATGTGATAAAAGGGAGAATTTATTCCGTATTATTACAAGCCATCTGACAGGAAGAATTTGGACACGTATTACTCGTAACAAGGTTTGTGGTGAAGAGATTGTATGTTTCGTATTTCGGGCAGGAATAGTTTTTGTTGTATGATGGGAGAGTTTTTATTATTTTTATTTTTTATTTAATTGATTTTAAAAGATTTAAATGTTATTGTTTATTTTATTGTATTTATAATTTTCATTATTATTATTTTATATTTTATAATAATAATAGTAATAATAATAATAATAATAATAATAATAATAATAATGTCCCTACCTATTGTGAAATATTTGTCCAACTATTACCTCTCATTTTCTATCTCCCCAGCAGATTGTTTTATTTGTCAAATTCAATTTGACAGAAGAATAATTGATGTGTAAATTATCGTTGTTTGGTCAAGATTTTATTCACTAAGAGGCATACAGTGATGGTAGTTCTTTGTCTTGTGTTATTTTTTTCTCTTAGGAAGTAAGATGGAGTAATGGATAGCGACTTGAATTGATGAGTCAGAGAGCCGAGTTCGAATTCTAGTCGAATCCATTACATTCACTTACGTTGGAAAGGTATGAATCATCTTCTTCTCCCAGACTGCCTTGTCTACCACAGAAAGAAATGGCAACCTACTGCCAGAAAAATCTGCCTCGTCAGTCATGTATCGGAAGATACATAATCGTCTAAGCGTGTAACACGTATGACACATAACTGAATCGGAGAGCAGAGTTCGAATTCCAGTCGAATCCATTACATTCAGTTACGTGCTAATGCCCTTGGGAAAGGTATGAATCCTCAGTTATAGCAGGACAGACTGTGTTCTATAGCCTTGGATGGCAATTGTTCTACCGCAGAAAGAAAATGTCCACCTACCGCGGGAAAAAATCTGCGGGAAAAAATCTGCCTCGTTAGTCATCTATCGAAAAATACATGATCGCAAAAGCTTTTATCACTCATGGCACATAACTGTCTACTGATTCACACGACTACTGATATATGCCAGCTGATAATGGTGAAATATTGCTACGCTTTACTTTAGGTTCATTATTTCAAATCTGGTTTGCAAATTATCCCCCGATAACTAAATATCTTCAGGTAGGTCCAAATGAGGACTTTACAATTTTCAAAAGAGGTGACCATAACCTTTCGAAAAATAACCCAATTAGCTTGATAACATTTTTTTCCTGATGAACATTGATATCGACCAGCATCACACATAATGCGGCATGGGTTAGTTCATAGTTGTCTGCCATATTAGATAAGTGTGCATTCGATGATTTCGTTTTTTTGCGATGACTTTGAGGAAACTTATTGCCCTTCATTGTTAGTCTTTGGGTGAAACACCTTCGTTTTGGTGTCTCCTTTCTCTTTCAGTGTCTCCTTTCTCTTTAAGTGTCTCCTTTCTCTTTAAGTGTCTCTTTCCTTATTAGTCCTTTCCTATTTATCATTTGGTACTCGCTTCTCCTTTAATCTCCGACTTTTCTTTTCGTGTGTCCTTTCTCATATATATATATATATATATATATATATATATATATATATATATATATATATATATATATTCGTTAAAGACGATTGACTAGGTATTGCGAATGAACTTTTTATTTAATTTTCTTGTTTGTATAAGTGTTTCTTTTGTATAAAATAGTCTGCGTGTTCTGCATATGCGAATGTTTTCAGTTGTATCTTTTAACCATTATCAAGGATGTTTTTAACAGAATATATATATATATATATAAGGTTGGTGCAAAAATAATATCGTTTTTGACGTTAAAAAAAATACGTCAAAAAACGATATTATTTTTGCACCAACCTAATATATATATATATATATATATATATATATATATATATATATATATATATATATATATATATATAGGGTGTCCATAAAGTTCGTGTGCACTTTAAAAACATATGACTATTTGTATTTGCGATAGAAATAATTTGTAAAAAAAAGATTAGAAAGAAGTAAATCTATGTTTTTTTTAAGGTTTTATTGAAATTTTATTTAAGTTTCCACATCTGCTTCATCATTACCAATAAAAAGGGTAATACGATTTTGGAGTTCACGGAAAACATTTTACAGTAATGCATGAAATCACATTAGTTATTTTAGCTATACTTAAAACTAGGAATATTAAACTTTATAACATTTTTTACAGATTATTTCAGTCGCAAATGCAAATAAAGGTATAATTTATGGACACCCTGTGTGTGTATATATATATATATATATATATATATATATATATATATATAATGGAAATGTTTTATTTTTTTTTATCCAAACATGGTCAGCATATTGTGATTGCATTAATAGTCTTGACTTTTCTTTTTTTTTTTTTTTTGTTATCGATGGTACCATCATTTTTAGCCTTTTTTACATGTGGATATGGGTCTTATAATTCGTAATTGCTTGAAATCAATTGCTAGAAAAATAATTTCTCGAACTATCAATTGCTCGAAATCTGTGATTAAAAAACAATATAACTACATTGTTTCTAATATTTACTATAAGATAAAATAATCCAACTTTATTGTTAACTGAACAGTTAAAATTAAAGAACGAGTACATTTATATAGCAGGTCTTATTTTTTCTCGAAAGGCAGTTTGCTCGAAATCTGTGGTTAAAAAAATAAAACCCACGCTAAGCATTTCTTTTTTTTTTTGCACATTTCACATTTCCAATAAATCTTATTGTTCACTATTTTGTCCTTAATATATAGATATCTATCCAAACACAACTTCTTTCCTTTTTGGCTCTCAACAAAAGTTATGTCCATCACTAGGGTTCGATATCTCCAAAATTACTGAAATATAAATAGAAAACATATAGAAAAACAAAAATCAGGAAAATAGTGAGTAGTATTATAGGTTAGTTCAATACCAATAATAGACAATCCAATGATGAGTATTAATAATTAATGGAATACTGTAATGACAATAAATATGGTTGCTATGGGAAAGAAAGGGAGAACCACACGTACAGAGAGTAGCCTTGCCACCGTGTGTTGAGCCAGCCAAGAGAGAAAGTCCTAGAAGACTTGACTGCTAAAGTGAGTGTTGTGGTTCCTTTTTTATCCAGCTCCGTTGACGTGTCGTGAGACGGCGCAGTTTACGTGGTGCTTCGAGCTTCGAAATTACTTCGAGCAATCTACCTTTCGAGCAATTGATAGTTCGAGAAATTATTTTTCGAGCAATTGATTTCGAGCAATTTACATAGATCCCTTATAATTGTATTTTCTACCAGCATGGTGCCGATGGATTTTGGTAAGTTTCCGAATGTGTTTAAATGAGTCCTAATTAAGCTATGGTCAGGGGGATGCAATGTGAGTCTTCTTGATAGGAATGTAGTGCTATATCCAATATAATTATTCATGAATTTGGTTTGATCAGGAACGAAATTCCTTAAGGGACATGTCAACGCAGAAATAATATTTGTCCTCTGTAATTGTAAAGAAACTTTATGAACTCCCTGTACACTGTAACCCGGATATAAGAGAGTCGTCAGGATCGGGAAAAGTCTCTTATATCTGGGTTTATCTTATATCCGGGTTTGGTGTATTTTATATACATTAACACAGGCTCTAATTTGGGACCAGAGAAAATCTCTCTTATATCCGGGTTTCTCTTATATCCGAGTTTCTCTTATATTCGGGTCTCTTATATCCGGGTTACACTGTATAACAAAAATTAATCCAAGCAGGTTATCGAATGAACTCCAACAATTTATTTATTTATTTATTTATTTTTTTATTGATTACCTACAAAGATATTTTTGGGAGTTGCTTTATTCTTTGTGTGATAACATTGTCTGTATTCTTCCGTATAGTTACTGAAAGGTAATATAAAGAGGGGAAAAAAAAAAAGTAAAAAAACTGTTGTTTGAAAAAAAAAAAAAAAAAAAAAAAATATATATATATATATATATATATATATATATATATATATATATATCCAGGCTGATCGACTGGGAAAACGAGACGGTAAAGGGAATAAGTTTATCCATTTTGTGAATTGCTAGATACAAAGGTAGAGAGAACGCGTTACCCGCGGGGTTTTTTTTTTGGGGGGGGGGGGTATTGAGAGTGTGTTTAACAACCGAATCCCGAGAGAAAAAGCCAACCATGTACATTCCAGAGATGTTTTCTGTCTGGAGAATTCGTTTAGAATGAACGGGAGGAGGTTTAGCACGTGTAAGTGACAACGGGCGTGCCTGCTGGGGAGAGAAATTAAAGCGATCCTTTAGATAAAGCGCACTAGATGTGCTGTGCATATTACATTTAGACTTGTTTTGAAAATATTCTTCAAGCGAAGAATCCTGTCGCCAATCGCGTTTTTTTTTTTCAATTCTTTAATTTTAATTTATTTCAAACAAAAAAAAAAAAAAAAAGAAAAGAAAAAGAAAAAAAAAAAGGAGAAAACAAAACGAAAAAGAACGTCTACCTTCTGCGTTTCTGTATCTTAATACGCTAAATATTTAGTCTTTTGTGTATTCCCGGCCATAATAAAGAAAAGAATACTGAAACTTTACGGGGAGAATTATGAAAATGTTCTACGCATTAACACAAAAAACGGTATCAATATTTTAAGTATTTTAAATGTCTCAACTTTATTTTAGCGACTTGGAATTGCGACAGAATTATGGAAAGATCAGTTGATACGCGTAACAAAGGTTTCAAATTCGCTTATTGTTAAATGTTTTTCTTCGCAATTACCGGTAATTTTATAATTCCTTTAAACGGAAACACTTTTTTTTTTTCTGTAAGCAAAAATGTACTATTTTTATTAAATGACTTTATTTTCTATCATAGAAATGCCCAATTTTTTAAAAATTCAATGTAACTTCCACGATGTCGGCAGACATGGCTCTCCACAGATTCCTTTCTTTTTTCTTTTAATATCTGTGAATTTTCATAACTTCTTGGGAAATATAGTGCCGTGATTCTCCCTTCTCATTTCCACGATTTTTAATTCTTTTTTTTAAACGATTGCACACCAAACAAGGCAGTAAAGCCACTAAGACACACGGAATTAATGTGTGTGGAAGAATTAGGAACAGAAACATTAATGATGAGCAGAAAGAGAAGAGAGTAATCAGGAGGAAAGCTGATAGCGATTGATACTGCATTTAAATTTTTGAGATAAAAGTTGGCTGGAAAGCATGGAGCTGGAATGGAAATCCACAAGCGAGAATTTATCCGGATGTTAAATTAGATCACCACGGATCCTAATGTCAGTTAATACAACTGTGACGGCACACCATCTTATTTCCCCAATTCCTACTCGATAATAACTTTACATCTTTCTTTCCCCACCTCTCTCAATGTGAAATCGCTATTCTTAATTTTTAAACCTAGATTAAATTTTTCCATTTTCATTTGGTTTACAGGTCTGAAGATTTGAAGCCGTCTTTTAACAACTTCAATGAAATAAATATCACCTATGGATTTTAATGTTTCACTATATGTCTCATATGCTTCAAAGCATGTAATATTAAGGATTAGCAAAAACTGCTTTACAAACATAGGAGTAAAAAAGCATAAATTGATTTTTTTAAAAGAGTTTCAGGGATCACTCTATAAAAGTTCTTTTGAAACAATATGCAATATGGAACTGCTACTATTCCAATCCGGCACGACGTAGAATTACTGCTACTTCTACATAATACAGCTCAGAACAACAAAGCCTGCCTGCTTAATAAATAAGGATGTGAAATCTCGACAGAGTTATAAGTCATTGACATTTGCAAAAACCGTTAATGAAAGTATGTTTCGAAAAATACCCCATAATGCATTTCGCCTATTTGGCTTCTTTAGATCGAAGACGAAAAAATCTAAATAACATAAAACTCTGTCAGGATCATACAACCAAATTTATAACATGTTGTCTACATGGCGAACGCATGGATAAAAACAATTCAGTATCTGTCTATATTTCTGAGATGAGGTATTATGTACATTATTTACATTATTCGGACTATTGTCCTCATCTTTGTCGCCATATTTATAACAATGTTTCGGCCCTTCAGTATCTGTCTATATTTCTGAGATGAGGTATTATGTACACTATTTATTTTATTCGGACTATTGTCCTCATCTTTTGTCGCCATATTTATTACAACGTTTCGACCTTTCAGTATCTGTCTATATTTCTGAGATGAGGTATTATGTACACTATTTATATTATTCGGACTATTGTCCTCATCTTTGTCGCCATATTTATTACAACATTTCGGCCTTCTTCAGGTGGTTGGGATGTCGAACTGAACCCTTTCTTTCACCCACTGGGGCAGACAATTCTAGTTCCACGTGGCAGGTTTAATGGGTGTCAGTTGTCAGTTATCTCCTGTTAATTCCCGTTTCCATGTTCTCCACCGCCTTAACCGGGTATTGAACTCACACTCTTTGGGTCCTGTCGCTGGATCTAGCTAACGCCTTTATCCACTGTGCCATGTGTCCTTGATCCAGTGAAACGCGTTACACAAAAAACTTTTACACTTTCTCAGACATTTTCCCTTAATATTGTTATTGATATATAAAATACATATCGTTATCTCATATATATATATATATATATATATATATATATATATATATATATATATATATATATATATATATATATATATATATATATATATATATATATATATAGTTTATGCAAAACTAGGTAATCCGTATGGGTAGACCCAAGGAGGATGATATCCAGAGAGCTCAATATAAATTCAGAGCAAATAAATTTGAATAAAAACAGACCACCTTAAGTTCCATGTAATAAGTTATTTCATCAGACTTTACTTCCAAAGGTTGAAATGAAATATATATATATATATATATATATATATATATATATATATATATATATATATATATATATTGAACAATAAAAAATATTAAAAAATTAAAATCTTCCAAGACACTGGGTTGTAGATTAATATTGTTTCGTTTTTATTATTATTATTTCATTTAGATTTCTCGACTAGTTTCGAAAACATGGCCATAATCAGAAGAAAACATTTCTATAGCTGGCCACTCGTTTTCGAGGATATTCGTCTATTAGGGCGGCTAGCCAACCAATCCCTCATTCAAACGCTCGCTCAGGCGCATTTGTGTTTGTTCAACACCCCCAGAACCCACCTATGGTTTATACATCAATTATGCTGAGTAGACCTTTGTTACAGTTTCTGGGAGAGAGCGTGTTATCTAGCGTGATCACCAATCTGAATAAGGACAGTACACTCAAACCTTCGGTCACGATGACTTGTGACTTCGTGTTAGCACAGCTATTGACTGTCCCCAAAGTGTTTCTTCAACCCAGTTTAACCCATAAGGCAATGATCATTCAGACACTTTCCAAAGGTGACGCACACTGGGATCGTCCCACTATCTAATGCAAAGCTCTTCAGTAAATTGAATTGGAGCCCTCTGACTGATTGGCGTTTGTTTACATTCGTAAAAACAATACGCTAGAATTATCAGTTTCTCTCTGCTGAGTGATGATAGCTTAGTGATAGAAACTCTGACTGATACTAAGTCAGTCGGATTTCGGTCCTGGCTTGAGGCATTCGGATGATTAGTCGCACTGTGAAGCTGTGATACAGCGAAACACTACTGTCTCTCTCTCTATATATATTCAAGCATTTTTAGTTGAATAATTATGTCTATTTATTTTCATTTCAATCCTCTTGACTTCTCTCATTGACTTTTTATGTTGATATTAAATACATTAAGTAAGGCGCCGTAGTTTTTTTTATTTCTTTTATTTTCCCAAATACTTTCAATGTCATCCAAGATCATCTTCAGGGGAGAATTGCTCAGACAAAAAAAAAAAAAAAATTGTTGTGAATTTTTTTGTAAATGCGCATGAAACGAGCTCTATTTTAAACACATATAAACGCGCTTTCTTACAATTAATTGAGAAATTACCTGTTATGGCTATTATGTTTTTTCATGTCTTATCTAAGGGAGGTTACCTTTATTTATATAACTGTAATTTTTATAATTACAATTTAATTATTTTAAAAATGTTACTATTATAGACATTTTAAAAATGTATTGCTATACTCAAAACTAAGCTTGTTTAGTGTTGGTTGTATTATTCTTAAATAAAGGGCCCCAAAAATTTTAATTCTTTTTTTTTTTATTTTCATGGTGGAGTATACTTGTATTGTCAAATAATATTTCTTTAATTGTGAAAGTGAACAGGAATGTTTCCTTAAATGTTTTGTGGTAGAACTTGATCCGGACATATGTAGTGCAAGTCGCCTCGGTAATGAATTCACATATATATTTCCTTTTTTGTCAGAGATACAATCTCCCAAAAAAGATTTAAATTTTATACTTATTCTTTTGAAAAAACTTGACCGAGAAAAGTTATTGCGGATGATTAAGTTTACTACAGTATATAATTAGTTATATATTTTTTCTTTCCGGAATCAAAGAGGGACATATTATATATTGATTTTTTTAATCAGATATATTTCATTCGATCTGGGTCTGTTTATAGTAATTTCATTCTTTATTAAAAACACGTCAATTTAACACGGGTGCGCACTAGAAAAGCCGTTTACACTGATAATAATAAGAATCATTTATATAAAGAAAGCTAAAACTTGTATGGGAATTTTCTCTTTCCCGTGTAATAACTGTTACAAAAAATACATAGAAAGCTCGAGGAATTGATATAAAAGAGACATTTTACATAACAACGCACTAATGCGTATGTTGTTCCCCAAAACGAGATTGACTACAATTTGTATATAAAAAAACTATTACCCTGATCAAAAGAGAAAACAATTCACTGAGACGAAAATATTTAGAAAGTGCTCTGATAGCGAGAAAAGCTGCATCCAAGCATTTCACTATTCCTGACAGATTCACTAAGAAAAGTGATAGAAAGGAAAAGAAAAAATATCTAAATGAAATCGGCTAGATTATATACTCAACACACACACACACACACACATATATATATATATATATATAGTTTGTCGTTGCCTGAAATTTTTCATGCAGCAAAAACAGACTATCATTATTTCGTCCGTGTATTATTTGATATATTGAAATGTAATTGTCATCTTTGATAATGGCTTATGTAAGCCGAAAGCTTAGATAGGATTTAAAGATGTATCAATATAGTGATTTCCTTTCATCCTTCAATGATAATGTTATTAAGCTTATCAGACAATATGAAAGGAAAATAGACAAAACTTGTCTATATTATTTAATGAAACATGCATCAATATATATATATATATATATATATATATATATATATATATATATATATATATATATACCCAAGTATAGTCATTGGTCTTGAGTGTATAGTAATGTTGGTAGGAGAAGAGGTCGATTTTGGAGAGCTTTTCTCGCTTGTCGCTTGAGTTTTTCCTTTTATTTTCTGATAATGGTCCCAATGGTGATGGAACATCTCAAGGTGGTACATACACACAAGCACACACACATATATATATATATATATTGATATATGTTTCATTAAATAATATAGACAAGTTTTGTCCATTTTAAGTAAGTTCCTTTCATATTGTCTGATAAACTGAATAACATCATTGAAAGACGAAAAAAAAAACAAGAAAAACATTATTGTTTCGTCTGTGTATTGTTTGATATATTGAAATGTAATTGTCATCTTTGATAATGGCTTATGTAAGCCGAAAGCTTAGATAGGATTTAAAGATGTATCAATATAGTGATTTCCTTTCATCCTTCAATGATAATGTTATTAAGCTTATCAGGCAATATGAAAGGAACTTAAAATAAATAGACAAAAATTGTCTATATTATTTAATGACACACACACACACACACACACACACACACACACACATATATATATATATATATATATATATATATATATATATATATATAATAACAAAAAGAAGGAAAATAATTTTAAAATAATTTAAGATAAGAATTCCCAGCACCTCACGATTGTGCTCATGTATGGTCGTACGAACATCAACAAACTCAGCCTGAAGAAGTTCTAAAGGACGAAACGCGTCGCACGAAAACTTTTTTCTAGTTTCTCATACATACCTCCCCCAACAATCTATATATTCAGGGTATATGAAAAATACCTTTACAAACTTTGGAGGTGGGTTCCTCACACCAAAACAAAGACAAAAGTCCATATAAATATATGTCCACAAATCCTTCATTTTCTACTTATTAAGTTTAAAGAAAGTTTACGGTAGATTGCGCTCTCTTGCTTTATGGACTAGGTTATATTTGTTATTCGTGTACATTTGTGGCTAGTCTGTCTTCAACGTTTTAACGCATGTATTAGTGAATTAACTGAGGAGTTTTTCATTTAACAAGCAAGATATTCATATCGTGGGCATGAAAAAAATGTTTTTTTAAATACGGAATGATAATGGACGCGAGGATGACGGCTGTATCAGCTCGTGTTTCTAGAACGAAGGCAGCCAAGTCATCCAACCTTTGCTGCTGTTTATGGTTCCATTGCTGTGACAGGATCCATGGTACCACAAACTATTGGTAATATGTATTTTTGGATCGTATCTTGGACTGTACATTTAAAAACGTCTACTGTAAATTTTCACTTAATAACTCAAAAACCAAGGATTTTTATATGGACGTTCGTTCTTGTTTAGTTTGAGGAACACTCTCCAAAAGTTTGCGAAAGTATTTTTATACACCATATATATATATATATATATATATATATATATATATATATATATATATATATATATATATATATTCAGATTCACAATGAACTAACTACATTTTAGGCTCTTCCACCATCATCAAATGACACACTGAAGTCAGTATGCCAAAACAGGTCAACACTCTCTGCCTTTTATCACAAAGATTGCAATATCTCTTGTTTTTAATCCGGAATATTTTTTCTATGTCATTTTTGAGTTGTTTTCATGCCTTGAAAATTGAGAGCTGCTTTTTTAGTGCTCTCATGAAATCAAGATTATTACCTTTGGGATTTTAAGTGTTTGATATTCTTTAATTAATAATAATTTTGCTCTGTCTTTTGACATAGAGCTCTCCTCGGATTTATATCCTCCTGGAAATTCCATACGGATTACCATATTGTATCAATATATATATATATATAGTATTAAATTGTAAGAGTTTTGAGGTGGCAAAGTTACTGATTCTTTTTCTCTAGTTTATTTGTGAAAAGATAAGGACAGAAACCAATAGCCCTGAAAAGTGAATGAACTCACGAAACTTCGAATGAAATAATGCTACTGTGTTAAGTGATAAGTTACTACACATTAATCCTAATCTCTCTCTATCTCTCTGTCTGTCTCTCTCTCTCTCTCTCTCTATATATATATATATATATATATATATATATATATATATATAATTATTTATTCGAAAATTATAACATAAATATGTTATAAAATCACTACAAAAATAGCCATTTTCTTTCAAAACTTCTGGTGTCTTATCAAGTGATGGTGTTATTAATAAGATACCAGAAGTGTTGAAACAAAATGGCTATTTTTGTAGTGATTCTATAAGATATTTATGTTATAATTTTCGAATAAATAATTATATTTACTCTACTCTGTATTGAGCACTCTTTTAAGAATAGTATTTGTTGGTTATTGAAATTCATTCCGTATACACCAATCCTATACTTGTATATATATATATATATATATATATATATATATATATATATATATATATATATATATATATATATATATATACGTGTGTTTGTGTCTCGAAACAAAGGTATATATTCATCGCCAACCAAAATGAGATAAAAAATGGAGTGGATATTCGTACGAATTACATGACATAAAAAATACAAAATTCCCGTTGCAGTTAAAATTTGTGCGACTTGCTCCTCAATAAAAATGTTTTAAAAATAATTTTTCTTTCTTTATTTGGCTGACTCTCAATTAATCGTGATAGACTGTTTAATATTGCTTTTAGATATAAATGAAAAAAAAAAGAAAGAAAGAAACAATTTGAATCATAGCTAGACATTATACATTGAGAGCTAATCTAAAGTTAATCCCAACATTATTACTGCTACAAGCGACGATAATGAGAAAGTATGAACAATAAAAGACTACGAAAGAAAGATGGCAACTATTTCATGCCGAATACGTTGCTATTTCAGCCCGAGGCTCATTTGCATATGCATGAGAAACAAAAGTCCTCCATTGCAATTCAACCGCGCGAAATTGCAAAAATTAATGAGATTCTAATGATTCTGTTGTTTTAAAAGTATTCAGGATTTAGTTTAACAAATTTCATGAATTTCGTTTAATGGTTTCCTTCGAGTTTCCTCGGACAATAATGGTTGAATTTAATCTATGCCATTTAATTTTCTTGTTTACATGTTTTCATTAATCGATAACGAATTCTCTGTCCGAGTTTGTAATTACGACAAATGTGACAAAATGTATCTTCAACGGTGGTGCCAATTTTGACTTAAGGGTCAAGGACTGTAAATGGTAGGGTCACATAATATGCAACAAGCTCCGTCGACACACTTGACAGAACTGACCTAAAAAACAAAAAAAAAACAAAAAAAAAAAACAGAGTAAATGGAGCTTTGGATATTTTCGCATATTAGCCACAAAAGGAATGTATTTTTGCAACGAATGTGCTGGTAAGCTTGACGGCTAACGTCCCGGACCGAGGCAAACCGAGTTCAATTTCTAGCCTCGTTTAATTTATTTTTATACCCCTTTTTATTCCTCTTGTTTTTAAATTGGTATTTCATTCTTCATATAATCCCAAATTAATATCATAAGGTTAATATTCGGGTTTAATTTTAGAAAAATTATTTTCTTTAAGAGAAATACCTTACACCTTCCCCTGATTCCTGACTCGTGCCTTTCGTCTGACTGAAACATTGAAATGGATAAATTTTATATCAATTTTTTACAAGTTTTTTTTTTTTTTTAGCTTTCACAGTTAAATACTATTCCCACCTCTATATGTTTAGACACGAACTCCGTCGACACACTTGACAAACAGAACTGAGGTAAAAACACACCCACGGTCAATTGGCTTTGAATGTTTTCGTATATTAGCCACACAAGAAATGTAATTTTACATTTTTGCAAAGAATATGCTGGTAGTGTAATAAAAAAACTACTTTTAAGCTTGTTCGATTTATAGGTTAAAGTGTTAAATGTCTGGGATAGAGCCTATGTATGCGTGTTCATAGTTAATCTTATTGAATGTTGGCTTTTCCTTTTTTTATTATTAGTGCTTCCGTTACTTTAAATCTTTTTTTTACATGTGGACAAGTCTATTGTATTTTCTACTAGTATTTTGCGGATACAGTTTGGTAGGTTTTCGTGTGTGTTTAACTGAGTCCTAATTGAACTATGGTCAGATAGGTCTAATGTGAGTCGTCTAGATATACATGTAGTGGTATAACCAATGTAATTATTTATGAGTTTGATTTGATCAGGAACGCACTTCCTTAAGATTATTTCTCATTGCCGTAACGCAAATTCGCCGTGCATTTTCTATATTTTCATGGTAATTGTTCTGATGAGCTTTCTTCTTTGATATGCGGACTTTACGAATTTAAGAACAGTTGGTCAGTTAGGTCCCATAATCAGTTTGTTAGCTACAATCTTGTCCTTTAAATGTTGAAATGCAACGTCAATCGTCATCTTCTGTCTGCTTCAACCTTTTCTTTTATCGCCTCCTCTGTGTTATTCATTCTATATAACACATTGCACTCTAGTAGTTTTATTGACTTCCACGCAATGAAATGATTAAAACCCTCTTCTTTTATTGTTCTCTCTGTGTTTCTTTCGTTCCCATTAACCCTTTGTATCCTAGTGGCTTCTGTTGCCATGCTCCGGGGGAAATGATTGAAAACGTGTTCTTTTATTGTCCTCTTTGTGTTTCTTTCATTCTCATAAACCCCTTGAAACCTAGTGGCTTTTATTGCATTGCGCGGGGTGAAATGATTAAAAATCTGTTCTTTTATTGACCTCTCTGTTTTTTTCTTTCCTTCTCTGTAACCTCTTGAGCCTTAGTGGCTTTATTACCTTGCTAGAGTTGAAAAGATTAAAAACGTATTCTTTTATTGTCCTCTCTGTTTCTTTCATTTTCAGTAACTCCTTGCATCCTAGTGGCTTTTATTGCCTTGGTTAGGGCGAAATGGTTACAAATCTGTTCTTTTATTGTCCTCTCTGTGTTTCTTTCCTTTTCATTAACCCCTTGCATCCTAGTGGCTTTCATTGCCTTGCTCGGGATGAAATGATTAAAAACCTGTTCTTTTATTGTCCTCATTGTGTTTCGTTCCTTCTCTGTAACCCCCTCGCGGCTTACTGGCTTTTATTGCCTTGTTCTGTGTGAAACTATTTTTTTAAAAATCAAAAAAAAAAAAAAAAAAATCATTGCTTTAGTCTGATGATGTCATTTCATAGATCGAAACACGTTATATATAAACTTTTTCTCTGTTTTTCATTTGGTTATTCAATGATAGTTAATCATTTTTCGACGGAATCTATGCCTTCTATCGTGAGGTCTTTTGTGTCGTCGGTTGGTAGAAATGTAAACGAAAAATAACTGATCAGTCTGTTTCTTTGTTGCCATTGAAATTGGTAATAGTATCGCTCCGTTTTTTTGTTCCCTGTATAACGTATATGCATTATTTCAACAATGATGGTCGCAAATCCTTCTTTGATCGAAGGGCCGCTTTTCTCTTTCGCTTGTTTTATGGCCTCTTTGTACCGGATGACACGCCTAATTGTTCATCCAACCTGCTTTGAGATGAAGTCTTTTTTCGCCCTGCAGGGAAATAAACAACTTGACTCAATCTTCCCTTTCTTCTGATTATCTACAAAGCCATCGTTATTTCGAAAGGAACCAAAATGAATCCATCGCATCTCAACAGAGTCGTTACTCCAACAGTTTTTCGAATTCTTCTTTGTTTTCTGTTCTCATAAGAGTTTTTTTTTTTTTGGGTGGTGGGGAGGTTATCGCTTTTGTTTTTTGTCTTTAATAAAACGGATCAATAATCGCCTTCTTATCTGAACTAATTTGGTAACTTTTCTGCCAAATCTTTTTTCTTTCCGTTCTCCTAATCGCTTTCGGTTTCATATTTCTCGAAGATTTCTTTCTTTCTTTCTTTCTTTCTTTCTTTCTTTCTTTCTTTCTTATATTTTCTTTATCGTTTGCTCTTCTTTTATTTAATATTCTTTCATTCACTTACTATCTATCTATCTATATTTCTTTCTATCTAACTATCCATCTAATTGTATTTCTATCTATCTATCTATCTATCTATCTATCTATCTATCTAATTTTATTCATTATCTATCTATCTATCTATCTATCTATCTAATTTTATTCATTATCTAATTTTATTCATTATCTATCTATCTATCTATCTATCTATCTATCTAATTTTATTCATTATCTATCTATCTATCTAATTTTATTCACTATCTATCTATCTATCTATCTATCTAATTTTATTCATTATCTATCTATCTATCTATCTATCTATCTATCCAATTTTATTCATTATCTATCTATCTATCTAATTTCATTCGTGATGCCATTTGCGGCTGCACCGGGTTCTATAGCCTTGGATGGAAACTGTCTATTTCAGAAAGAAATGGCAATCTACTGCTGGAAAAAACCTGCATGTATCAAAAGAGACATGATCGCCTAAGCGTGTATCACGCATGGCACATAACTGAATCGGAGAGCCGAGTTCGAATTCCAGTCAAATCAATTACACACACTTACTTGCTAATACCTTTGGGAAAGGAAATGATGCTCTTCTTCTCTACCTCCAACTATGGGTAAATAGCAGAACAGACCGGTTTCTATAGCTTTGGATGGCAACTGTTCTACCACAAAAAGAAATGGCAACCTACTGCAGGAAAAGTCTGCCTCATCAGTCATGTATCGAAAGATACATGATCGCCTAAGCGTGTTTCATGCATGGCACATGAAAAAAAAAGTGTATCTCAACAGTAAATAATAAAAACAAAACCCGTTACAGTCAGTTTCCAAATACAACCTCGACCATTTTAAACGTTTTACGTTTTTCTAAAATGGCTTGTAAATTCAACATGATTTGATGATCACGTCAAGTAACCTTATAGGTTCAAGCTTTACTGCCTTAGGTTTTTTTTTTACTTGTATTGTTTGTCTTCCTTTAATGATACGCTTAATTCGAGACTCCTGGAAATATGTAATTTCCAATATCTGATCAGTTTCAAGACCCACCAGGGCCTCCGAAGTATATCTTCAACGTTTGCCCGTCCTTGTTAAACATTTTTGCAATTTCCAGAGCTGTGTTGCGTATACCACGTTTAGAAAAGAGATTGTAAACTACTATTATTTCTTAATTACTGGTGTTCCCAGGTGCACCCCAATCGAGGTGGTAGCACCTGTTAGGGCCCCATCTATGGGTAAATAGTTAAAGCCCAAACTAGGGTCAAAACTTGTAAGAATAGGTTTTATACCAGCAATATATTTTTGTAAAAAATATTACCAGCAATACATTTTTGAAGAAAATTTTTTTTACCAGCAATAAAAATCTTGTTTGCATTAAATAACCCATTGAGGATGGTATGTCGTAAAGCAAAATAAACCAAACTAAATATCCTAAAAACTGATTTCTTACAAAAAGTATATATTCTATTCATACGAACCTATCCTAAAAATCTTGTCGGCATTAAATAATCCATTGAGGTTGATATGCCGTAAAACAAAATAAACCAAACCAAATCTCCTACAAACTGATTTCTTACAAAGAATACATATATATTTTATTCATACGAACCTATCCTAAAAATCTTGTCGGCATTAAATAACCCATTGAGGTGTTGATATGCAGTAAACCAAAAGAAACCAAACCAGTCTAGGTATTAACATGGAAGGGTCGGGAGTTATTTACTCTCATTCTTTCCCAATTTATTTTCAACCGGAGCATATTATTTATACTATTATTCAACCAATACATGGCCCAAGAGTCATTCAAGCTAGAGCGTAACTAAATGAGGTTGTTGTAAGAGCGTACAAGGATAGAGTAAGAGGTGAGCATTATGAGGTTATGTAGGATAGATAAAATTCGACTTTAGACATGAGCTGTTAAGATTGTAATGATTAGGGAAGCATCTTTTCGGGATCAGACCCTGATAGACAAAGTGAAAAGAACTAAGGTTAGAAATATAAGGAATTTGTCTTCAGTCTTCGAATGCCCTACGTATGAAATCCATGAAACTATTTGGACATTAAAAGATCTAAGGCAACGCTGGCTAAATTGTGTCTTGCGGATGAGGTGCCTGGACAAAAGAGGTAGAAGAAAACCAAAACAAATGCAAAAGAATATAATTCTATGGTCACAAACTGACGAGTAGCAAACACTGAGTGAGCTTGCTAAAAACTAGAAGATTTGGCGGGAAAAATATGTTAGTTCGCGAGCTACGGCAAATGACAACTCCCTTTAGCAAACTATGTGACTACAGAAGTCTTTTTAGCCTACAATAAATCACCTTTATGACCGATAATTTAATAATTTTGCAGCGCTTACCAAGTAATTTAAAATTTTTAACATTCAAAACAAAAACAAAATGGCTTCCATTTGTTTAGTAATTGTCAGAATGTTTTTGTTTAAAAAAGAAATCTTGCACAGAGCCCGTCTTGAGGATATGCCAAGGAAATAAAACAAAAAAAAGTTGTTCACCAACAAATGAAGGCCGGACATTAAATAAAATTGATCAATATCGTATTAAGTGATGACGAATAAGTCACGTTAATACGTAATCTGGCGTAGGCGGAAGCAGCTATTAATGAATGAATTTAAAGCCAATTAAAATGTTCGAATGTCTTTTTTGTTTTCGCAAGTATTCTATAAGTCCTCTTGATACCAAGGTTGTCAAAGACTGTAACAGCTAATCAATCAATGAAATACATATTAGGTACACAGGCATGCCTTTTAGATTTCTTTTGCATTCTGTGGGATGTAAATATATAGAAACTGCTGAGGCCGTAAAGTGAGAGATCAGTTTATATATTGATTGTAATATAGAATTAACCCCCCACATTGTTTGTTTATCAAATTCTGATTAGGTATAAATCCACCTTCCTAAAATCCTCTTCTTCTTCCACCAACCCAAATTATGATCGTGTTCTATAGCATTGGATGGCAACTGGTCTACTGCAGAAAGAAACGGCAACCTACTACGGGAAAAATCTGACTCGTCAGTCATGTATCGAAAGATACATGATCGCCTAAGCGTGTATCACTCATGGCACGTAACTGACTCATTAATCCACCTCTTCTCCCCAAAGCTGTGGTCTCGAACTGAAGCGCAGCAAATAATGAGTGCGCTTGCTAAAGACCATAAGAAATGGCGGGAAATATAGGGTGACCCCAAAAAACAGGAATTTTTGAAATGCGTATTGCCAGACATGAGCAAGTGGCAACACTGCGAGACAGTGACCTTGAGCAACTAAACATTTCACCATTTAGAATTCAAGATGAAATTCACAGTATCGCAGCTGAGATGTTGCGGCAGTCAATGAGGAATCTCAACAGCAGATTTCAAGAATGCATTCGTACAGGAGGACGCCATCTACAGGACGTAATTTTTAAAAAAAATGAAAATTCCATCATTGTTTCTTAAATGGCACGCTTTAAGGGTTCAATTACTATGAATAAAATATTTTTCTTCCATCACTCTTGGTTTTATTGGATTGTTAAAAATGTTCCCGTTTTTTTGGGGGGTCACCCTGTATATCAAGCTTGTAGTAAATCAGGACCAGTGAATAAGCTTCATTGCACTTTACTCTGACTACTCCGGATATTAAAGGGTGCGTTTTATACCTCCTAGATCATAAGGGGAGGTAACTGATGATTTATCAGTACATACTCCCCTACATATTTTATTCATAAGGGAGAAAATCTCTCAGGTGTCCAGGCACTTTACAGATTCTCTGTGAACGCCTAGGTAGTTCTTGTATTGGACTATTCGGCCTGGAAGATCAATCATTTTGAGCTCGCCATTTAGTCCCGGAATGTAAGTATCTCGTGCGCCTTGTTAGACGAGGCCGCTCTGAGTCTGAATGTGGATCTTCCGGATCTGTTTCTGGATGTACCCTCTTCTGGGGCATTAATTGCTCATCATGGATTTGTCAGGGTGTCGGATGTTAATCCCTCTGAAATGTCTGATTAAGGCACAACAGAAGCTGTGTCATCATTCTGGGGTAATATGTCGGGAACGATTCCGGCGCAGTGATCTCCCGGTTGATTTTCCGCGTCGAAGAGATCAGATCTCCCCACTAGGGTCGTTTTAGGATCTGGTACATCTCCAGTAGGAGAGTCAGATCTCTAAGGGAGCCGGTAGTTTGCCTATTGTGGGTCTGCTTCTCTTAGTCCCACCCCGTCTACCAGGGGTCATGTTTGGTATAGCGAATGTGGCGTCTCAGTAAAACCGTACCTGGTTGATAGTGCCAAGTGGGAAGCGAAGTCCCAGCCGATCTCCGTCGTTAGAAGGGTAGAATTGCTTCGTGTGGGGTGGCATTAGTAGCCGTATATAATAGCGATCTGATGGCATACAGCGATACTGGAAGGAGATTTTCCCAATTATTTATTGAGCATTTGTATGTTGAAGCAGCCAATTGAATTGTTTTTTTGCAAATTAAGCCTTTATATCTATCGCATTGAACGTTATCCTGGGATTTGTACAGGGTTATCCGGCTTACCGCCACTCTGCGTTCTTGTAAAAATTGCCGAAGCTGCTCGGACATGAAGGAAGCTCCTCGGTCTGAATGTATGTATGCCAGTACCCCAAAGATGACAAATAGGGAACAAAGGCATTGTATAATTGTTGTTGCAGTCATATCTGGACAGGAAAATTAAACGGAAACCGTGAATATTCGTCTACAATAGTTAGCATGTATCGGTTTCATGTTTTGGATGGTAACGGGCTTTAAAGTCTCAATTGAGTCTTTCAAATGGCTGCGTTGCTTTTATATGGACCCCAGGCGTAGGTCTGTAAAATTTAGGTTTTATCTCAGCACACGTTCGGCGGGAATTTGTAACTTTCCTACGGTCCTCCACTGAATAAGGTAAATTCTTAATCCTTACCATGTGAACCATCCATGTTATGCCCGGGTGGCGCAGTTCCTCGTGTAGTGACTGGAGTTCTTTGTACTTGGAGTGATACTGCATAATATTGACAGGGCGTCTGTTGTCAGATTTTCCTTGTCGGGCCGGTAAGTAATATCGAACGAGAAACAAAATAGTTCAGTTCTCCACTTTGCTATTTTTTCATTTTTTATTTTACTGGTAGCCTTTGAGTTGAACCCGAACGAAACAGTAATTAATCTGAAGTGACGTCCGATTAAATAGTCTCCACTTTCTTAACCCGTCAACTATGTCGCAGGCTTCTTTATCAATCGCCGTATGTCGTCATTCAGATTGAGAGAGTCTTTGAAAAGATGGCTACAGGGCGGTCAGCTTCACTTAATGAAGCGGCAATTGCGCAGTCTGATGTAACAGTTTCAACTACCAGTTAGACAGAAAGATCTATCGTTGTGATTACGGATTTTGCAATGTCTTGCTTGAGTTTTTCGAATGCTTCTATTGCTGGGCGAGATAAGGGAACAGATCTTGTATTAATGGACGTATCTTCTCTGAGAAAGAGGCAATGCATTGTGAATAGTGGATGAACATGCTCCTAGTTCGTCGCCGCGCACGTACTTTATCTAGGACTGGCAATCTGAGCAAAGGTTTTAATCGCTCTGGGTCCGGTGTCATTGACCCGTTGTTTATTTTAGAGCCCAATAGATTGATTTTATGTTGCCCAAACGAGCATTTGTCATTATTTAGTGAAAGGTTATTATTTGCTTACAGCGTACATGAAACATCGAATATTTTCGTCGTGGTCCTTCTGATTGTGGCCACATAGAGTTACATTATCTATTAGGTTGGTGCAAAAATAATGACGTAATAATGTGGTTTTTTGACGTATTTTTTTACGTCAAAAAACGACATTATTATATATATATATATATATATATATTTTAGGTTGGGGCAAAAATAATGACGAAATAATGTCGTTTTTTGACGTATTTTTTTACGTCAAAAAACGACATTATTACGTCATTATTTTTGCACCAACATATATATATATATATATATATATATATATATATATATATATATATATTTTAGGTTGGTGCAAAAATAATGACGAAATAATGTCGTTTTTTGTCGTATTTTTTTACGTCAAAAAACGACATTATTACGTCATTATTTTTGCACCAACATATATATATATATATATATATATATATATATATATATATATGTATATATATATATTTTAGGTTGGTGCAAAAATAATGACGTAATAATGTCGTTTTTTGACGTATTTTTTTACGTCAAAAAACGACATTATATATATATATATAATTTTAGGTTGGTGCAAAAATAATGACGTAATAATGTCGTTTTTTGACGTATTTTTTAACGTAAAAAAACGACATTATTACATCATTATTTTTGCACCAACCTAATATATAAGCAAAAGTACTTTCCCGTTTTTAATCCATTATGATTTTGTCGATTGTTCTTTTTGAAAACTGGCTACTCCATTAGTTATCTCAAAATGTATCCTCCGGAACTGGTACAGCCGGTCAACTGCTTCAAATACAGTGTAGAATCTGTCTTTGGCTTAATGCCCACCTGATGATAAGTACTTTTCAAATCTAACGTGCTGAAAATACTATATTTCGCTATTTCATATAGCATTTCGTCTACGCGTGGAAACGAAGAAGCGTCCAGAAGAGTTAGAAAAGTGAACCGGTTGTCTGAGAGTAATCCATAACCATTCCTTTTTTTTAGGGGTGGTTGTATGTGCTTGTTATTAATACTTGGGTCCTCCATGGTGACGTACTCGGTTCAGTTATTACTTCTTGAAGCATTCTTTTTTTTTTTTTATTTCGGACCCTATAAATTGTTTGTCGTCATGCGAATAACATCAACTCTTAATAGCTATTGGCTTACAGTCTTTTG
>OZ010603.1:68636028-68676028 GCA_963932145.1 Acanthosepion lycidas | reverse complement strand
TGAATTCGTGTACAAGATGTTGCCCAAAGCCAAATTTAATATGGGATATCTGAGCCCGTAGGCTCGGCCAAAAATTCCCCGTAGACCCCGTTTAAAAAGGAGCCGTATAGCTGTTTCCCGAGACGAGACCCTGCCTTTCGACATAGCCTCGTCTGGGGATTCACTCTGCTCGGAGGCAGAGAGTTTGACCAGCACAGCTGGAGATGAATCTCCAACTGCAGACCAACATACAGTATTTAGTACTGTATTTTCAGGAATGGGGGCATACCCATTATTGTCCGTAGGTATGCTACAACAGGTAGAAAATAAAGTTTGGGCGTATTTTAATATGATATATATGTGGGTATGTAACGGTGTTAGACATGGGGTTTATTTCCTATAGTTTAATGATATCACATTTTGATCAAGACTTAAGATTAACATCAAAATCTATATAGAGCAACTGAAGCAACAATAAAACGTTTCTAATAAAAATTTGATGAAAAATAAACGCGGGGCATCAAATTTAGCGTACATAATTGTCAAGCGAATCTAGTTTTGTTCA
Source organism: Acanthosepion lycidas (assembly GCA_963932145.1). Lineage (NCBI taxonomy): Eukaryota > Metazoa > Mollusca > Cephalopoda > Sepiida > Sepiidae > Acanthosepion > Acanthosepion lycidas. The sequence goes on along the minus strand of OZ010603.1, from coordinate 68,675,484 downwards.
TGTTTAGAAATCATTTTATTTTATTTTTATCGTCATTGCTTTAAATTTTTTTTTAATATATTTTTCTCTGTGTTTTTATGAGTTTTGTCTTTATTGACGTTTTATTTTTTTGTGTCGAGAAAAGATAAGATTCAGTTTTTATTGTTTGGCAACGTAATTAAATCAAAAAGAATCGTGTCATTTTCTAGAGGGATATTCATCGATGTCGCATTTATAGTTCATTATCAATAGTATTTCCCGTTACAATGTTTTAATTACTGGTTTTATATCAAGTCGAATGCTAAGCTTTTTTTTTGTCATAAATTTCCATTCAAATTTTCGTACACATATGCCGAGATTGATCTGTGAAACGGACTCGGTTTAAGACAAAAGCAAAATACACAATACAATACGTGATATATTAAATTTTATATTGTACATATACTAACCATATGCAGACAGTAACACTCACTTTAATATCTGACCACAATTAGCGTTGTTTTTCACGTCATGTACAATGCTTTTTCTATCGTAAAAATGGGATATATTTACCGAGGCATTTATGACCCACGGTAAATGACAATGTAATCGGTATTGCTTGAAAATGCTGAGAAAAAACATGTTTACTGTTTTTATTTTTATTTTTTTATTTTTTTTTAAATGACATCAAATCAGTTTACAAATATTAAAATCATTTGATGATTTTTTTTAAAAAAATATTTCTATAAAAAATTGTTAATGATTTTTAATACAGGGTGTCCATAAAGTTCGTGTGCACTTTAAAAAATTTACAACTTTATTTGTAGTTTCGATAGAAATAATTTGTAAAAAGGATTAGAAAGAAGTAAATCTACATTTATTAAAAAATGTTTTATTGAAATTTTATTTAAGTTTCCACATGTCCTCCATCATTAGCAATACAAAGGGCAATACGATTTTGCAGGTCACGGAAAACATTTGCCAACTGATTTACAGTAATGCCTGAAATCACATTAGTTATTTTAGTGATTCTTAAAACTAGGTACATTAAATATTATAACATTTTTTACAGATTATTTCTATCGCAAATATTAGGTTGGTGCAAAAATAATGACGTAATAATGTCGTTTTTTGGCGTGTTTTTAACGTCAAAAAACGACATTAATACGTCATTATTTTTGCACCAACCTAATACAAATAAAATTATACATTTTTTAAAGTGCACACAAACTTTATGGACACGATGGATATAACCAGTTCACTGCCTACAGCCCTAACGCATAACCGTAACTCCTAACCCTAAACCCTAACCCTAAACCCTAACCCTAAACCCTAACCCTAACCCTAAACCCTAACCCTAACTTATTCCATTCTTCCAACAGTTGGCAAATATCATATCATAGTAGAAAATGTATAGTAGATATATTACTATACTAGAAAATCGACGGTAGATATCATACTATAATTGTACCAAAAATGTATATATTTTTATTTTTTCGGACTCTTTTTATTTCTTTTGATGTGCCATGTGCTTTCACGGCGTAGGGGATCATGGCTCTCCACCTCCCTGTATCCCTTGCAGCTCTCAACAAATTCCCAGACCACGTTGTCATCCACTTGTTTTAGTCCGCCAGGTATGCCACCCGTTGTTTTCCCTTGCAGCTCTTTCCCTCTATTCGACCCGTGAGTATCAGATTCTCCAGGCCCTCCTTCCTCATTATATGTCCCAGAAACTTCAGCTGCCTCTTCATGATGTTAAGTATAAGCCTCCTCCTTGTTTGCAACCTGTCAAAGACTTCATCATTGCTCAGACGCTAGGTCCATGATATTCTTAGCATCCTTCTGTAGAACCACATCTCTGTCGTCTTGTGTCTCTTCTTCATCTTTCAGGAAATCGTTCAACATTCGCTGCCGTAAAGAAGAACAGATGTCACGTAACAGGTCAGTATTCTTTCTTTTTTTTGGCACCAAAGAAATCCTCCTGTCTCGCAGTACTCTGCTCAACTTTTGGAATGTGTCCTTGGCCATCCCAATACGTCTACGGATCTCAGTGTCGCACTTACCGTCCTCTGTCAAGACGCTTCCCAGATATTTAAACTTCCGCGTCTGCTTGATTCTAGCTTTCCCGACCTGCAAATCGCATTTCGGGCTTTTCCTCTTACTGACGACCATGCATTATGTCTTCTTGTAGTCTATACTTAGTCCTTTCTTCTCACTCTCCGCAGCGACCTTCTGTAAAAAAAAAAAAAAAAGTTTGAGCTAATTTTCCCTATCGACACGCTACTTCGCTCCTTGAAATCCACCTCTAGCGAGAAAAAAGTCTCTACGGGAAATATGCTTTCCCTAAGTTGGTAACTGAACCTTGCTGTATTATGACGGTCACCCGTGGCCAAATTGGTAACAGAGTAAATGACGAACGGGAGTGGTTTCCCTGTAGAAAAAAGACCATACAATCATATCATTGCAAATATCAGGTGCTGTAATCTTTTGATGTGTGGGTGGTGTAATAGATTATGGCTCGGAATTGTTAATCGGAGAAGCGGGTTCGAATTTCCGTTGGATTCGTTATATTCCGTTATGCGCAAATGCCCTTCGGGAATGTATGAATCCACTTCCCCCCATCTATGGGTTAATTAGTAAAATTTATATCAGTAAACCATTATTATCTCACCCTCACCCCCCATATATATATATATATATATATATATATATATATATATATATATATATGATCGACTCTCCCGTCGAGATTCGACGTATGAGGGTCAAGCAGATCAGTTTCCAGGAAACCGACAGCGCGACACCGGCACATGAGATTTGATTATAGTGGTGAAGGCCTCGTGCAGGACCATTCACACTTTTTGGAGGGACGAAGACAGAGACCTGGTGGACCGAATGCCACAAGGTTCCCAAACGACCCTCCGCAGGTTTTGAATTCAGAGTTGTCCTTCTCCTAGACGAGTTGCCATCCAAGGCTATAGAACCCAGTCTGTCCTGCTATTTTACCCATAGCTGGAGGGAGAAGAAGAGGATTCATACCTTTCCCAAGGGTATTAGCACCTAAGTGAATGTAATGGATTCGACTGAAATTCGATCTCGGCTCTCCGATTCCTCAATCCAAGCCGATATCCAATATATATATATATATATATATATATATATATATATATATATATATATATATATATATATATATATATATATATATATAATAAATTAACTGGTTTAAAATATGTTTTTTTCGCTACAATAAGAACACCGGATTACATAACTTATTGTTCTTTCTTTTATATATATATATGTATTTAGGCGGTGCGATTTTCGCTTCTAGCGTCTTATATGCGCGTTTATCGTTGCTTAGAAATCTTCTATGTAAACATTGACAGACTATCCTCACTATCTTGTCCGTATATTGCTTAATATGTTGTAATTTACATCTTTGATAATGGCTTACGTAAGCCGAAAGCTTAGATTGTATTAACAAAATATGGATCACTTTTGTGAATTTCTTTCTTCGTTCAACGATAATGTTATTAAACTTATCAGATGTTACGAAAAAAGTTTACATAAAATAAATAGACAACACTTGTCTATATTATTTAATGAAACGTGTATGAATATATATATATATATATATATATATATATATATATATATATATATATATACCTTAGCATTTATTGTGTCACTATTTTTTTTTTTAGGAGGAGTGGTGGAGTAATTTGATAGTGACTCGGATTGAGGAATCGGAGAGCCGAGTTCGAACTCCATTCAAATCCGTTGGGAAAGGTATCAATTCTCTTCTCCCACCAGCTATGGGGAAGTAGCAGGATAGACCGGGTACTATAGCCTTGGATGGCAACTGGTCTACCACAGAAAGAAATGGCAACCTACTGCGGTGAAAAAAATCTGCCTCGTCAGTCTTGTGTCGAAAGATACATGATCGCCTAAGCGCGTATCATGCATGGCACGTAACTGAATTAGAGAGTCAAGTTCGAATTCCAGTCGAATCCATTATATTCACTTACGCGTTAATATCCTTTGGAAAGGTAAGAATCTTCTTCTTCTCCCCACCCCAGCAATGGGTAAATAGCAAAAGAGAACGGGTTCTATAGCCTTTGATGGCAACTGTTCTACCACAGAAAGAAATGGCAACCTACTGCGGGGAAAACATCTGCTTCGTCAGTCATGCATCGAAAGATGCATGATCGCCTAAGCGTGTATCACGCATGGCACATAACTGACTGATTTATTTTATTAAAGAAACTGTTATAAAGGAAGCCTCCATCATTACTTGAATGAGCCAATGGTCTAACGAAAGCTAACTTCCTACGAATTGTATTAATAGAAAGCTTTTATATGTAGACCAAAAATATCACAAGGTGTTCTGCTAATAAATGCCGAATGTCTCCGTATAAGGAAACAGCAAATATTACCATTAGAGATGAGTAAAACAGTAACTACAATTAGTATTTACTCGAAGCCTCACAATTGTATAGTGTGACACAAGGTCAATTTAATGTGGAAAACGAGCGCGTGTACCCTAGACAGGTCCCAAAATAGTGCCAGCCATCATAAATCAGTACTCTGTAGTAATTGATCTATCGATCTAACCACGTCGAAGCGCCTTAATCAGAATAGAAAATGGCGATTTTATCAGCTGAGCTTAGGTGTGGCACAAGGCCGAAGGTTTGGGGCACCTAGTGAAAATGGAGATCACAACTCAGTAGTAATTGATATAACTATTACACCGCGTCGAAGTGCCCTAGTCAGAATAGAATATGGGGATTTTATAAGCGTGGCTTAAAGATGGCAAAATGTCGAATGTATGGGGCACCCAGTGAGGATCGAAGTCACTACTAATTGATATCGTAAGGCTAGCTTGCTAACCATTACATCATGACGAGTACCATCACGCGTACAATATAGCGATTTACTAACTGTAGCTTGGATGTGGTACAAGGACGAAAGTATGGAGCAGTGCGGGAGGATCGAACTTACTACTCAGTAGTAATTGATCGAGCGATCTAACCACGTCGCTATACCCTAGCCAGAACTGAATATGTACAATATCAAATTTGGTCAGTGTTAAACTCTGAAATGATGGCTACATTATACTAATCTTTCTCTTATCGATTAGGCCCGAAACAGTAGTTGTTGATGAAATCAGTCCTTAAAACAGTTTTGATAGGGAGGATATAGACGTTTCCTTTTCCTTTAAGTGTTCTTTTTATTTTCATTCTAATTATCCTGGTGTATTTTTAATGAGACACATCATCATCACCGGATTTGTGTTATGAATAATCAAGAGTGGTCTCCCCTTGCTTTGTTACTCTCCTCTTTGAGAGAGCTATTTCTGTTTACTGGGACTATAAAAGGACACTATACGCGAACCTTGAATAATGCGTATTTTGTCATTACAATTTATCCACCCTCTACAGCAGTGTTACTTAACGGCTTTTTTAAATTGTGTGCACATATAGACTAACTAATAAGGAAGAAGTAGTATTGAAAATAGGGAAGTAATAAAGTCTCCTGAAACAAACATTTGTTTTGAAAACGTTACATTGTATATTTAAGTCTGCTTGATGTGCTTTGGCAAAGAAGAAAATTAACTTTCATAGTTGTTTTTTTTTTTCGTTTAGCATTCCCCAAATATGATTAACGGTGCAGTGTTCATCTGAAGGGATTTATGAAGAATCTGCTATTTCGTCATAGAGAGACCGATATTGACTGATTTAAATCCCTTGAGGTAGGCAAAAAGGAAAAAGATTATCCGTTCCTTTTAAAGAGTGAATAATTTAGTATCCAGTTTAAAATATCAAAAAACAAAGACTTAACTTAGACTTGAAAGTCGTGTGCTTAGTGTCTCTAGGTTCTTAAAAATAAAGATTTTTTTTTTAAATATAAAAAATAATTCATAAATTACTCTCCTGTTAACTTGGGGCGCACCTGGTTACCTTTTATGGTACATTAGTGCGCACGGGCAGCAACGGTTGAGAAATCACTGTATTGGGTCATAGTTCTTTAGACAAATATACCTTAGACGTATATTTTTTAAACGAGTGTTCCTTAGACCAGTGTTCTTAGACCAATGTTACTTAGACGAATATTATTAGACCAATGTTACTTAGACGAATATTATTAGACCAATGTTACTTAGACCAATGTTCTTAGACCAATTTTACTTAGATTAATGTTCTTAGAGCAATGTTACTTAGAGCAATGTTCTTAGAACAATGTTACTTAGACCAATGTTCTTAGAACAATGTTACTTAGACCAATATTCTTTGACCAATGTTCCTTAGACAAATGTTCTTAGACAAACGTTCTTAGACCAATATTCCTTAGACAATTGTTCTTAGACTAATGTTCCTTTCGCGAATATTCTGGATCCCTTCTCTTCCGGCTTCTCGTTCTCAAATCAACTTTGATCTTCAAAAATTGAAATGCAATGTCAATTGTTATTTTCTGTCTTCTTAATTTCCGTTCTCGCTACTCAATAATTTCCTTTCTCTTGGTGGCTTTATTGCCTTGTTTGGAGCGAAATATATATTTAGTGTCTATTAATACAACCCACATTAGACGTGTCTTTCTCTTCTTTTTGGTACTTCAGGGTGCACTTGTAGACTAATTAAACTCTGAGGTGCATTTGAAATTTTAATAAGAAATGAAATATTCCTGAAATTTAAAAATAAAAAAAGAAATAAATAAGCATTTATTTTTAAGACATTACATTGCTTCGTGTCTCTTGGTTTTTAAAACTAAAGATTTTTAGTTTTAAAATATAAAAAATTAATTCATAAATTACTCTTCTGTTAACTTGCGGCCCAGCTGGTTACCCGTTATGGCGCATTAGTGCCCCACCAGTTGAGAAACACTGTATTAGGTCATAATTTTTTAAGGGGAATATACCTTAAATGTATATTCTTCAGTCGTGTGTTCCTTAGATCCCGTTTTTAATTGGATCTCATTTTTAATGTTTATAGAGAATTTTCTCTACTTGTCGATCATCCTTGGAAGGTAGATCCAATAAGCAGCAACAAAAAATTTTCTGAAACTATTTCATTTCATTTTTTTAACGGTATTATATAGGTATTAGCGTGTAAACATTAATTTAAAATAAATTTTAATAATTGATAAATTAAAAATAAATTTCGATTCAATGTTTATCCCCACCCCCATTTACTTAATATCTTCCCCTTGGGGGGAAAAAAAGAAGAAAAATTATTTTTAAGAGATTACATTACTTCGTGTCTCTTGGTTTTTAAACTAAAGATTTTTTGAAATATAAAAATAATTCATAAATTACTCTTCTGTTATATTGCGGGGGCACCTGGCTACATTTCATGGCGCATTAGTGCGCCCGGGTCCCACCGGTTGAGAAATCACTGTATTAAGTCATAATTCTTTAAAGGAATGGTATATTAGACGTATATTCTTCAGACGTATGTTCCTTGGGTCCTATTTTTAATTGGATCCCATTTTTAGTTGGATCCCATTTTTAACTGGATCCCATTTTTAATGGGATTCCATTTTTAATATTTATAGAGAATTTTCTCTACTCGTCGATCATCCTTGGAAGGTAGATCGCATAAGCAGCAACAAAAATTGTTTATGAAACTTTAATTTGATTTTTAACGGTATTATATGGGGATTAGCGCGTAAATTTTACTTTAAAATAAATTTTAATAATTTAAAAATAAACTATAAATTTTGATTCAATGTTCATCCCCGTCCCCATTTGCTTAATATCTTCCCCTCGGGGGGGGGGGGATAAAGAAGAAAAAAATGGTTATTTGATTTTACGGTTTTTATTATCGGAACTTTCTTCGGTGTGACGAATAAATTCTAACCTATCCATAAACTAACGGATATAAATATTAAAAAAAACAAAAAATTTATTAATATCTTGTATATTGGTAAAAGAAATATTAGTTTTCAAACAATTATCCACATTTCCCAATATCTTATCTAATAGCCATTGTTACTATTTTGTCACGGTAAAACCTAATGATATATAAAATTAAATGAACCATTCTGATTTGAGCTTGTGGCATACTAATCCGCCGGAGTACTACTGCTGAAATATTTGGGTAAATCTAAATTAAATGTTTAAATTAAATGAACCGTTCTCTGCTTTAGCGTCCAGATTTAAAAAAAAAATTATATATAATTCATAAATTACTCTTCTGTTAACTCTGGGCGCACCTGGCTACGTTTCAGGGCGCTTTAGTTGAAAAACTGATCCAGAGGGTTACTGAATGAGGTGTGGAGTATGTATTGCCTGATTTAAATCCTCTGAGGAAGGAAAAAGGGAAAAGATTATCCATTCTTTTAAAAGATTGAATAATTTAGCATCCAGTTTAAAATATCAAAAGACAAAGACTTTGTGTCTCTAGGCTTTTAAAAATAAAGATTCTTTTAAATATAAAAAATAATTCATAAATTACTCTTCTGTCAACTTGGGGCGCACCTGACTACCTTTCATGGCACATTAGTGCGCCCTGACCCTACTGGTTGAGAAACTCTGATCTACAGGATTATTGAATGAGGTGTGTAGTATGTATTTCAGATGAAAAAGTAGTTATAATTATTATATTATAGTTTTAATTCCTGTGATCTGGGAGTATAATATTTTTAAAGGAAGATGTCTCTCAGAAACCACATCGCCATTTATTTTAATGTTAAACTAGTGTTCACCCAGTACAAGGCTCAAGAGTCACCTTGTCTAGAGCAGTGTTTCTGAATATTTTTAATTCAGGGCTCACTTGTAGAATAATTGAAACTGTGGTGGGTGCACCTTGATTTTTAATAAGGACTAAATTATTCATGAAATTTGAAAATGTGACATTTTGGTGTAGCATTTCTAAAGATTAGTGGCGAGTTTTCATTTAAAGGGATTTATGAAGAATTTTTTTCTTTTCTTTTTTTTGAGAAAGGCCCATTATAATTGATTTAAATCTCTTGAAGAAGCCAAAAGGAAAAGGCTTATTCACTTTGATTAAGGAATTTAGTATCCATTTTAAAATATCAAATAACAAAAACTTGACTTCAACATGAAAGCCATGTGCTTGGTGTCTAGGTTTTTAAAAACAAAGACGTTTTTTTAAATATAAAAAATAATTTATAAATTACTCTTCTGTTAACTCGGGCCACATCTGGTTACCTTTCAGGTTTAGCGGCATATCAATCTCTCTGGGTTATTTAATGCCAAAATCTAAATGATTTGAATGCATTTCTATGCCTTCAACTACACATAAAATGTATTGTTGGTCATTTTGTTATGAAAATGTGTTGTTAGTCATTTTACTATAAAAATGTATTGTTGGTCATTTTACTATAAAAATGTATTGTTGGTCATTTTACTATAAAAATGTATGGTTAGTCATTTTATTATAAAATGTATTGTTGGTCATTTTACTATAAATATGTATTGTTAGTAATTTTAGGCTGGTGCAAAAATAATGACGTAATAATGTCGTTTTTTGACGTTAAAAATACGTCAAAAAAGGACATTATTACGTCATTATTTTTGCACCAACCTAATACTATAAAAATGTATTGTTGGTCATTTTACTATAAATATGTATGGTTGGTCATTTTACTATAAATATGTATTGTTGGTCATTTTGTTATAAAAATGTATTGTTGGTCATTTTGTTATAAAATCTATTGTTAGTCTTTTTACTATAAATATGTATCGTTGGTAATTTATTTTATATAAAAATGTATTGCTGGTATATTTAATATAAAAATGTTTTTTTATACTTTCGTATTGTTTTGATTTTTGTTTGGGGTTTCACTATTTGCCCGTAGCTGGGATCGTAACAGGTGCTACCACCCCCTTAACAGGTGCTACCACCCCGGACCTGTGAACAGCAGTAATTAAGAGGTGGTTCCATGCTCTCCGGAACTTTCAATCTCCCGATCAGAGGCCTTGTTGCCGGATGGAGTTTATCCATCGTTTGAGAAATTCTGCTCCACAGCACGACTCTCCTCGGTGATCCGGAGACGACACCAGCACTCATGATCAGTGGGGGTATTCTTAACAATATAAGCTTATACAGATGACGCAGAAAGAAAACTATGGGGTTTCAGACAAGATAGTAAAGGAAAGAGAGAAGAAAGGACTATCAATTTTAAGGAGACATAATGTATAATTGTCAGCCCAAGATGCAAAAGCTTCTGTAAAAATTAAACGAAGTTTTATTATCTGGAAACTGGATTAAAGTAAGTGATTGATTTGTTTGATTAACGGCATATCAACTCCTCATGTGTCATTGAATGCCAAAATTTAATTTTCTTGGCGCTTTGAAGTAACAAAATTATGATATATATTCTTCATCATGGGGAAACGCGGAACAAGAAAACTACGCGTATCAGTTTAAATAAATTATTTGGGCGTGGTTTAAGCTGGTTCAAGGCTATGGGACAAACATTAAATATTGAAATCAAATGAGAAATAATCACAAGCGATTTTTGTAGTTTTTTTTTTCTAAAAAATCATTCCACCCAAGCAAGGCAATAAAGCATCTAAGACGCAAAAGAAAAATAACAGTTTAGTATACAGGAAGACAGAAGATGGTAATTTTTTGTTGCATTTAAATCATTGAGGATCGTAGTTTGTAGGTGGATGGATTGATTTTTTTTCTTTAAAAAGGATAAGCAACATATTTATGGGTCATTTAATGCCGAAATTTAATTTTCTTGGGAGCTTTGAAGTAATAAATATATGATATATGTTATTCTGCTTTCACAGTTGAATACATGGTAGATAATACTAAGCTTTTGTGCATATACATGTTTGTATGGACATAATTACTAGAGGCGGTGATATGTGTGTTTTGTGTTGTAGATTTGTTATTCTGCTTTCACAATAGAATACCTGGTAGATGATACTCAGCTTTTGTGCATATACATGTTTATATGGACAAAATTACTAGAGGCAGTGATATGTGTGTTTTATATTGTAGTTTTATTGAAGTTATATTTTGGAATACAGTTTGATTTCTTGAAGAAATTGTAGGACATTATATAGCCTAATGTCATGAAAGAGTTCTTTCATATGTGTTTGGTTATTTCCATGTCTATTAAGGATGTAGACTATCATGGCTCTCAGTGGGATTCCGCTTCTTTATCTTTAGGGAATTACCATGACTTTTGGCAATTTATGGTTTTATTTCATGGCATTTAAATGTATATTCTTTAAAAATTTTGCTAAGTGCGCTGTGATATTTTCATTTATTCCTCGGTGTGCCGTAGCTTAAAAAGTTTGAGAAAGATTGCATTAGATAATGAAAGAGTAACAAATATAGAAGTCATAATCTATCCGAACTTTTAGATGAAGTAATAAAAAATATGATATATGTTATTCTGCTTTCACAATAGGATACATGGTAGATGATACTCAGCTTTTGTGCATATACATGTTTATATGGACAAAATTACTAGAGGCAGTGATATGTGTTTTATGTTGTAGTTTTGTTGAGGTTATGTTTTGGAATACAGTTTGATTTCTTGAAGAATGTAAAATATTACATGAACTAATGTTTTGAATTAGTTCTTTCATGTTGGTTTGGTTATTTGCATGTCTATTAAGGATGTTGATATCATGGCTCTTGGGGGGTTTTGTTTCTTTATCTTCAAGGAATTACCATGATTTTGAGGAAAAGTATTGCTTTGATTTCCCGTTGCTTTCTCCATTTAGATCTATGATAGTTTTTTCTCCTAGACTAGCTGCCATTTAAGGCTAAAGAGTATAGTCCATCTCTTCAATTTATCCCAGTGATTCTCAATCGCCTTACAGGGGTAGACTAGTGTGCCGCGCGAGCCTCTTACGTGTGCCGCGAAATATTGAAGAAATCGGGTAGAAACACACTAAATACCCGGAACAAGTAGTTGAATAGAAACATTGAAATAAAATAAATTCATATTTTTTGTGTGCATTTTAAAAAAAGTCTGTGGTTTTATTTCATAATATTTAAATATATATTCTTTAAAAAATTTGCTAAGTGCGCCGTGATGTTTTCATTTGCTCTGAGGTGTGCCGTTGTTTAAAAAGTTTGAGAAAGATTGCATTAGATAATGAAAGAGTAACAAATATAAAAGTCATAATCTATCCGAACTTTTAGATGAAGTAATAAAAATATGATATATGTTATTCTGCTTTCACAATTGAATACATGGTAGATGACACTCAGCTTTTGTGCATATGCATGTTTGTGTGCACATAAGTACAAGAGGCGGTGATAGTTTTTTATGTGGTAGTTTGATTTAAGAAATTGTAGGATATTATATGGATTAATGCTATGGCAGTGTGGTTGTTTGGTTGATTTTTTTCTTTTGTTTAACGGCATATCGACACCTCTATGGGTTATTTAATATCGAAATCTAGATATTTTGAACACAATTGCATATTGGTGGTCATTTTTTATATAAAAAATTATCGCTAGTATTTTTCCTATAAAAATCTGTTTTTATACTTTCATAGCGTTTTGTTTTTGTTTGGGGATTTCACTATTTGCCCATAGCTAGGACCCTAACAAGTACTACCACGCCCAGTTAGTGGGAACCTGGGAACAACAGTAATTAAGAGTTAGATTCACGCTCCTCAAAACCTCCAATCTCCCGATCAGAGCAGAGGACGGAAAATGTAATGCCAAAGTAAAAACACGGATTGGAATTTGACAGTAAAAGAACACATCGAAATAAAAATGTGACAAAAGGAACAAATGTTTCTAGGAGCTAGGAGCTTGTGGAGAGCTACAATTGCCCACGTCCTTAAGGGACAATACATATAGAAGAAGATCCTTACAGTTTACGCAGTTTAACAGCTATCACATGTCTTGGGGTGTGTACAGAAATTACAACCTATTTCAAACTCTGTTGACCGTCAAAAGAGCGTAGGGACGGCCGTGGCGAGGGTTGTAAGAGTTCTTCACAGCCGCCGAAGGAGCACATCAAAGAAGCCTTTCTATGAGTAAAGATAGAATAGATAGCGTAAATAATATTAATACAACGTTCTAATGGAACAGTTTATGAGAGAGGGCGAAATTTCAGGGGAGGTAATTTTCACAGAAATTGCCTTTTTTTTGTTTTTTGGAAAGCCTATTAACGAACGTCAAAAGCGTAAATTTATTTAACAAAAATGTAATCAAAGCGAAAGAAAGAAAAGAAAATGAAAACCAACAATATGTAAACAACGAAGAAACATGAAAAGAAAGAATTTTGAATTTATTAATGAATTAAATAGAGACATATCGAAATGGTCGATTTTGGAGGTCGGATCAGAAGACATCTGTTTATTCAAGTAGAAAAGTGTTAATTAGATCGATTCTGAAGGCAAATAGAATAAAAAAAAAAAAAGAAAAAAAAAGAGAAATGTCTTTGTTAACCGGATTATTCATTATACTTGCTGAAAAGCCAGCTTACGGAGGTAGAGATTTTAAGCACGTTCCTACAAAAAAAAAAAAAAAATATACTGTATTTGCCTTCACATAAAACGCGCTTTTTTTTTTTTTTAAATGTACCACAAAACTGACATGCGACTAATACAGCCCTCTTACACATAGGCAGGGCCGATGCAAGAGACTCGCATCCCCCACCCGCAAAAAAATCTATGATACGGAGCTCACACTCTAGGACATCTCAATTTCCATAAGGTGGTAGAAAAATACAAATTTTATTGTAACCTAATTATGTACAATAATGGATCATATTCAATATAGGTGAACAATTTAAACAGAAAAATTAAAAAATAACTACAAAGTATCTAAATACAAATTAGAGACATGTCATATTAGATCATTCCAACTTATATATAAAGTACAGTGTATGTGTGTGTGTTTGCGCGTGTGTCCGTCCAAGCAATTCCTTCGCTCCCATTGGTCCGATTCATAGTTCACTCGAAAGTCCTAGAAAAGTTAGGAAAAGGGAACGATTCTCGTTGAGCTCGTATTCAGAGTTGCCAGATTATTAGCTTAAAAATATATATTAATACATTATACTAGCCATTATCGTTGCTTTCATAGTTCAAAGGGAGTAACTATCATTTTCTTTTTGTATCCAAAATTGCAGTGCACGTTTTATTATGAACTAGCTTAAAACCGCCCTCTCCGACGGCGTTTAAGCTAGCTCCTGTGGAGGACTCTTGGTTTGGCCATCATCACAATTTATAAGATAAAATTAATATCGTGTAACGATGGGAAATTAGAATTAGTTATACATTCAAGATTTGAGAATGTGAGAGAAAACATAATAGCTAATTAAGGAAAACATATTAAAATAAGAGCTAATTAAGTAAAACCTATGTTATGAACTCTAAAGGCAATTCTATACGAAATTGGAGCTTAGTGAATTCTTATAGATAGAGAATAAGAATAAGAATTCAATTTCATTTATTGTACCTTATTGGTTGGTTTTTCAGCATCTACTGTTATTATATATAAGAATTAAATCACACTTCTTGTACTTTATTGATTGTATTAACTACCTGTACTCTAATTACCTATAAGAATGCATTCACATTTATTGTACGGAGTGGTCCGAAAGTCTTGTCACCCCTAATATGATGTTCTATTTCAGAATGCTGACACGAACTCATAGTTTGAAAGAGAGGTAGGTGACAAGACTTTCGGACCACCCTGTACTTTATTTATCGCTTTGACAAATTTGTCATGAGACAAACTTGTTAACCATTACCCTACGTCAAATTGCTCTGAACTTGTACTCATACCACTGAAGCTTATTTGATGAGTATTATGAATATTAATTCAATTTAAGTTCATTTAAGAAAAGATTTCATCTGCCCATAATTTTTTTAAATCTATCTTTTTGCTGAATTTTATTTTGAAGAGACTGATGTCTGAAGGAATCAGCGCATATATACTAGTGGATGTAGACGCCTCAGTAGGCCGAGCATATAAATAAATACTATATGGAAGCCGTTAAAAAACAAAGAGAACTGCCAGAAAAACTTCAACGGAAGCAGCAACAGAAACAGTACGGAAAAACAAGTGGAGACAGTCAAGCATGTCTAATATTCTTTAGAGCTTTATTAATAATTAATTATTATATCAATGTTTCCAAGTAATTAGAGGTGACACTGTGAAATCGGGTATATCTGATCATTTAGAGAGGGAAAAGGGTGGTCACCTATGTGGAATGAAGGGAAAATACTAGATAGTGTCTATTGAACGAATCGACGCATATGCTGGGCCAAGGGTCACCAAACTACGGCTGGCGAGCCGGATCCGGTCCCCGATGTCTGTGCATCCGGCCTGCCGCTTCACCGTGCCACAAATGAGCTAAAATATAATTATTTATATGGAATTAAAATTACTATGTAGGTAAATAAATGTAAGTAAACTGCCAAAATGGATTAAAGTGTTTTTACGTGATACTGGGTAATTTGTTGATAGTTCATTCCCTGGGCTTGGCAGTGCGTACTTATACGAGGTAGAAATGATATGCGCAATAATGGATCAGTACAACATTTTAGAGACTGAATTAGTACCTCAAGGTCCCTATGAAAGTCCTGACTAGTTCGCATATGTACAATTCATTGTCTATGGTAAGGAGGGGGGGAATAAAACATACCCTCACGAAGAGCTGATTCGAACAATTACATGAAAGTATTCATAGAATTAAAAAAAAAAAAACACCAAAAAACATAGAAGCAATCTAACGACGATGAGAAAGTGTCTGGAGCTGAGCTGCCAGATCAGGGCCAATAATTTTCTTTGGATTTTATCAAGGAGCTCAAAGTGAATAGCAGGCCATCAGACGATACGTGGCAGCAATATTTTAAGCATAGACGAATGGTAGACTTATAGGTATATAAGATAGAATCTGGAGAGAAAAAAATTGTCTCGCTCGACGTAGTGAACCATATTTCTTTGCGGTTGACCAAGTAATGGATTCAATATCGTCTATCCAGTTCATATCAGCAGAGAGTGTGAGTCCGAGAAGGCGCAACGAGTCACTTTCCTGGGGGATAGCATCAGCTTTGCCGATGTTTTGGGGGCGTTAAAATGAACAAGCCATCTTTTGCTCCAGTTAACTTCGTTTTGGGCATCAGCACCAATTTTGGCCTTGTCAGACTGATAGGCCTTACTATCGTGGCAGGAGTAAATTGTGCCGTCAGAGACAGACACACACATTTATATATATGTATATATTATTAGGTTACATTTTAATGTAATGTAATGCCACTAAATCACAACGGGTTACTGGGTGAGGAAGAATAAAGAACAGAATGATGAATAATGAACAAATAGAGAAGAAAGTAAGAAGTAGGACATTAGTGATTGATATTGCATTTAAATTTTTGCAGACTAAAGTTGGCTGGAAAGCATTAAGCCGGAAGGAAGTTCCACAAGCGAGAAGTACGAAAGAAGAAACTGTTAGGATAAAACTTCCGGTTACATCTCGCCAGCTCAACTCAGCTGTAAATTGATAAGATCTCAACGCCAGTCCCGTGCTGCGCTTAAATTCAAAAACTCTAGGTACCATGGCGAAGAGCAATATTTATTCTGTACAATACAGAAATGTGGCACAAGGCCGAAAAGGGGATTGGGGAAAGGACAGTCTTTTTCTGTCTTAACTATAACTTAGCTAGTCGCAAATACTGACCCAATCGCACAAAACAATATTCCTTACACCAAAACAACACATTCATACGTACCTTTCTTACTACAACCACCATAATACCTCTTTGTCTCTATGAAAATACTAACTAGTCCCCATATTTACAATTTGTTGTCTGTGGGGGGAGAGGGGAATAGAACAACAATTCTAAAAGTTAACCCCAATGAGTATTTACAATATGAATACAAAAAACTATTTACAAGAAACTAAAGAAAATAAGATTAGTAATAAAAAAAAAACCCACAATCACTAAATGTGACAGACACATCATTTCCCTGGCCGAAATCAACTATAATAGTGTAAACCATTCATACCTCCAAAGCACTCACACTGACATGCACTCATTCAGACACGACAACAAATAAGAAAGCACTCACGCGAAACGAAAGGCGCCCCGCATCCACCAGCAAACTGATATCACTGACCACCTAACGAGGGAGGGGATGGGGAAATAAAACTTAAAGAAAATTGGGACAGAAATAAAAGGGGCCAATGAGCATACATACCCTAGCTAAGTTAACTGAAAAAGGAAACTAAAGCATCAAAAAGGAAACCTAATCTAGCCTAATTTCGGGATGGGTTGCACAAGTTCAACCCAGGAAGAGCAATATCCTGATGCCTAACCGGCATCAATGTGCCACTCAAGGTCAATCCTTTTCACACGACACACGCGCGCAAGATTCACCCACCTTTTGCTGAATTCTGATGAAGTGAGCCGCCGCCTTTCCGTCCTAATCTTGACTTTAAGCTGATGCTTAAAGTACAAGATCAGTTGGGAAGAGGTGAACTTCTCGCCTCCATAGAATCCCTTCTGACGTGTCGTCCAAATCACGACTCTCATAACGTCTAGCAAGCAGTGGAACACATACTGTTCAGCCTTCGTCAGCGGCGGTGCCACATTGCTACAAACGGAAACGGCCTCAAGGACAAAGGACTTTACCTGCAGCATGCGGACCATGAGGCCTTCAACAAACTTGCGCAACGGCACTACCTGGCTGCAATGAAAGAAGGCGTGACCCAAGGTCTCGACCTCCCCACTACAACGTCGGCAGTTTGAAGAATTCTCCAAGCCAGCTGAGCAGAGTCTCTTGGCGACACAGAGGGCCCCACGAATCACCAGCCAGGTGAGTGATGCCTCATTATTGAGGCATTTCAACCTGGGCGCCCAAGGCCATATTGAGCGAGCCTTCTGCCTCGTCAGACCGAGATCGTCAATCAGATCATCATGCACGGCCCCACTGACTAAAACTTGATATAATGCCCTACGAGACAACGCCTGGACGTTGGAGAGGCCATCCGACGCCCGTAAGAGGCGCTTCAGAGCAATACGACATTCACGATAGAAGGAGCATTCGGCTCGGGGTAAACGGCGGGCCTCCTCCTCGCACGAATGCACACTTCTCAGGGATGGGAAGTTCTTTCGGGCGTCTTCCTTCCAGAAGGCACCCTCCTCATCCGAATCGCGACACATTCGATCTAGAAAGCTAATGCGAAGCATACATTGACGAATCTCAATGCTCGGCCTGCCCAGACCGCCTTCAGATGGATGAAGGCAACAGATCTTCCGACTGTCTCTGGCAGCCTTGCCTCCCCACAAGAAGGAGAACAAGAGCTTCACCAACGCCAGTAAAGTGTCACACGGAAGTGGAAGCCCAGAGAGTCGGTAAAGGAGAATCGGGTAGATGTGTGAAACACAAACTTCCGCCTTCCCCTTTAAGGAAAGATTCCTCCGAAACCACAAATTAATTGCGATCTCGGCCTTCCCTCGCACCTCCGACCAATTCATTTCCAACTGGAGATCAGGACCGAACCAGACGCCGAGAATCTTGACCGGCCCATCCGTCCAGCGGAAAGGTCCGGGAAGAGAAACTCCCTTCCACGCACCCAACCGCAAGCCAACAGACTTATCGCGGTTGATCTTGGCCCCTGTCACCATCTCATAACAACTGATTTCTTTGCTGACTTCGTCAATCTCGGCTCTGGTCGACACAAGAGACGAAACGTCGTCAGCATAGGCAGAATACCTGGCCGATGTGGTAGCACCGGGCAGGGCAATTCCACGTAGGACCGGATTCGCCTTTAACTTGCGAAGGAAAGG
Organism: Acanthosepion lycidas; assembly: GCA_963932145.1. Lineage (NCBI taxonomy): Eukaryota > Metazoa > Mollusca > Cephalopoda > Sepiida > Sepiidae > Acanthosepion > Acanthosepion lycidas. The sequence goes on along the minus strand of OZ010603.1, from coordinate 68,656,778 downwards.
TTCCAACGCAAGAACGTAAAGCAAAGGCGATAGCGGACAACCCTGAAGAATGGAGCGAGAGAATACGAAAGGCTCCGATCGTACCCCATTCACCTCCACCTGCGCACCGGGAGTCGCATACAGGAGTCGGATCCAGGTGCGAAAGTACGGCCCGAAACCGGCCGCCGAAAGAACACCCTCCAGAAAGCGATGGTCAACCCTATTGAAGGCCTTGGACTGATCTAAATTGATCAGCTTCACTGTCGACTTGCTCGATGATCAGGAGCACCATATGAAGGTTGTTCTGAATAGTCCTGCCCTTCACAGCACAAGTCTGTTCCGAGCCAATCAGACGAGACAGGACAACCTGCAAACGGTTAGCCAGGATCTTAGCCAAAATCTTTAACTCTGTGTTGAACATAGGTAAAGGGCGAAAGTTACCTAACCCATCCCCACCGTTTTTATTCTTGCGTAACAACTTGATCACGCCCCTGGTGAAGCGTTGGGGTATAGACCCCTGCTTCATCCAGTTGCCGAAAATCAGTGCTAGCAGGGGAACAAAAACGGGCGATTGCCTCAAGTACACTTCGTACGGAAGACCATCTAGTCCCGGAGATTTGTCCAGGCCAACCTGTTTCAACGCTTCCCAGATTTCCGACTCTGTAATTGGACCCTCGCACCTAGCTGCTTCAGCTGCCTTAAGGCAGGGAAAGTTAGCTAAATAGGCGTCGAACTGAGCAGGGCTCAGACCGGGCTCCCTGGTGAAAAGCTCCTGAAAGTAGTCACGAAAAGACTCACATATGACCTCGTTTGTTGTCACGGTCCGCTTATCCGGCAATGTGACGCATGCGATATGTCGCCGAGATGCATTCCGAGCTTCCTCTGCACGCAGTTCAGCGGCCATATTCTTCGCCTCAGAGGACATTCTTTTTAACCTAGCCCTAACTACCAGAGCTAGATACTTCTTGATAAGCAAGGAGGCCACTTCTGCCTTAGCTAAAGCTACGTCCCCACTAACACGGGATTTGACCGCTCGATCAACTTTCTGCTCTAAAGCCGTTTGCGCCGCTAATCTATCTAGATTGAGCCGACGACTATAATCAGCAGCAAACGTTCTTTTGGATTTTAATTTATCCCACCAGGCATTTCCCACAACCGCTCCCGTCAGTTCCCTCTGTATCATTAGTAGAAGCTGGCCCCGGAAATCTTGCTCACCAAATAATGATGAGTTTAATTTCCAGTAGCCAGCCATCCTAACCTTAGGCTTATCTAAGTTTACACGGACCCGGACTCGGACCCGGACCCGGATAAGCCTATGATCCGAATAAACTATCTCATGGAAACTTGGACACCCTAAGAGCCCTACACCGACTCTCCTAACTAAGACTCGGTCTAGATAACTAGCCGAGCCGCCATTATTAGTCCAAGTGCACACTACTTCCCGAGGGTGTTCATTTCGGTACTTATCGACAAGATCAAACCTGTAGATAAAGTCCCGAAATGGTTTCACGTCCCGGTTGTTAGTACCCGAATTTGTCTCTATACGATCTATATCGGGATCAAGGACGGCATTCCAATCACCCACTAAAACTAGCCGACGTGATGTCGTCAAAAACTGCTCGATCCGCCGAAACAAAGCAGGCCGCTCAGAATGGACATTGGGCGCATAAACATCAATGAGACGAAGAGCCTTATCCTTTATGGTAACGTCCAGCACGCAAAGTCTGCCCGCCGGATCCGCGAAGACAAGAACACACGCAGCCTTCAATGACTTGCTCACCAGCCAAGAGACACCCCTCAAGCGTCCATCAAAACATGCTGAATAGAGGGGGGAACCCCCTAGACAGAATGTTCTCATAGTCACGAGAAGAAAACCGGGTCTCTTGTAGACAACAGATATTCACCCCGAGACGCTGAAGGTCACGAGAGAGCCTCGCCCTGCGAGACTCCGACCTCAGGGCTCGGGCATTCACACTTGCTAACCAGAGAGCCAAGATAAAAACCGATTAGGTTTGCTCTCCTGCATTAAACATGGCCGGGGTCAGCACACCGACGGCCTCTCCCATTGAGCCAGTACCCATCTCAGTCCTGATGGTGACATTAGGAGACAGGCCGCCAATGCGGGAGCCTACCTCAACAAAATTGGTTTAATTTCTTCACGTTCTCGTTGTCAAAGTAGACAATAGGAGGCACCATGCCAAAGACCTGGTTTGCCTCCATTACCATGGCCCATACATGTTTGCCAGGGGCCCCAGTCCTTATTACAGTAAGGGCCCTTTTAGCGTTTGGAAAATTGTTTGGGTCCTCTACATCCAAGTTCTTAATCTTACGAAATTTAATCAAGTGCTTCAATTCTTTAAAGTTTTTACACTGTGAAGCCAGCTTTTCTTCCTGTTCTTTGGATATGCTGGAAACTTTTTCCCCTATGTTATATTTCAGGGCTTTTTTTTGCAGACAGATTCGACGCTTTCAGAGGACGGACTTCTTTGGTGTTTTTCAGACTTTTGTGGGGAACTGATGGGTGTTTTGACAGAATGTTTCGGGGTATGTGAAGTGGTAGGTGTAGGATTATTTTGGGGTCTGGGAGAAAGTGTAGTCATTTTAAATGGGGAAGGAGACGGAGATTTGGTCAAGGGAGAAGGTGTCATGAGTTTCTGTTTGTATGAAGGAGATGAAGGAACTGATGAAGAGCCAGGTGTTTTTTTCTGATGAAGGGTGTCTTTCAACTTCTGAAGTTTTTCTTTTTTCTCGAAACTGGGCTCATATCGCAGTTGTTGCTGTCGAAGTTTTGTAGCCGGAGAGTCGCCCTTTGCGCTAGTAGAGGGAGTGGGACTGTCTGTGTCTTTCCCTGTTTGTGATGTGGAACGAGGTTCCGCTGTCTTGGTCTTCCCTTTTGCACTGCCAACGACATGCCATTCCCCCTCCTCCTTCTCCTCAACCGCACTAGCGGCGGGCAAAGACTTTTCGGGGAATGGTAGCTGAGATTTGGACCCAACCGGGGGATTTTCTACACCGGTCCCGGTCGCTGGCAAGCCCACTACAGGCGAGATGGATTTGGTAGACTCGACCAAAGGGGGATTTGGTTGGGCGGCGGCCAGAAATTCAGAGGCCTTCTTCTCTGTGCAGGAAGAGGATAGGTGACCAGTCTTTCCACACTTCCAGCATGTCGGTAACAATCATCGGCATTTTCTGGCCCTCTACATCCAGGCAGTTGGGGATGGAGCGGAAGGCGGTTTCATTGATCATTATCTCGAAGCTCCACCCCCCGGTCAGATCGTCTGAGGAAGCACTAATTATCTGTCCAAACTGACACAGATAGGCGGCCAGAATCTGAGGAGGAACCTCATATACCGCTACTTTAGTCCTCCGCCTGCCTTCATATTCAGTGCGCAGAATCAGCTCCTTTGTTATAAGTTCCCTCCTCATTGCACTTTCACAGTCGGCAGGCGTGGGCAGCAGTACGTCCCACATGAAAAAGCCTTTACCTTTGATGACTCTCTGAGCTTTAATACCCAGAGAAGTCAAGGCCTTAATTACAATATCTTTTGTGGAGGGACAAATTTTGCGCGAGCGGTTGTTCACCACACAGACTGACACACTTCTTTTCTTAACTTTTCTGTCACCAGATGTGCGTAGCTCTTCACTTTCTCCAGGAACTCCGTTATATTGATTTTACACTTTGGCGGGGACTTCCAGCATGAGGGTGTCTCTCCGGCCAAGTAATTGTTCTTGGGAGTCTGGTCTGCTAAATTTTGGCCCCTTTCGGCCACCATAGGGTGTTCTTGTCCGCTGGTTTCTTTTTGGCCAGTTTTGGCCACCATACATTCGTCATGTACCTCGGTCTCTTTTCCTGTGTTTTGGCCATTTGCGGCCACCATACTTCCTTCTTGTACACTGGATTCATGTATTGAGGTCTGGCTATTTGCGGCCACCATACTTTTTCCGGGACTCAGTAATTTTTTTCCTTTTGGGGGCTCCATACTTTTAGTAGGATTTCGATTTTCGCCCAAATTCTGAATTTCTTGTGCCTCCATCACCGACTCATTTTCTTTACTCTTATCTGGAGGATCCTACTTTTTTTTTTTTTTTTTAGTCCCGAACAGGTTTTTCCTCGCCGTCCTCTTTGCACCCATTTTTTTTTTCTTTTAAATCACAATTTATTTTTTTTCTTTCACATAAAACAGAAAACAACAAATAAAAGTATAATTTAAACGAAAGATGAATACGAACAAAAAGAAATTTAAGACAGAAACAATAAACAGTTAAACACGTAAAAATAAGTTACGGAAATACGTACGCAAAAGAGGACAAAATACGTTAAAAACAAAACAGTTAACAATTACAAATTACAAAAAAGCGAGTACGCAAATGAAAATCACAATTTAAGACAAAAAATAAACAAAAAGTATCTTTGTTTTTAAATATAATATAACAGAAAATACGAAAAGAAAAATGCCAAACGAGTTCACAAATACAATATGGCTGCCACTAGAAAATTCTAGTCAGCCCAAACACGAACGAAAACACGGAAACTAAAATAAAGAACTAACGAATAGAAAAATAATTGCGGAAAATAAATGCAAAAATTACAATAAACACAGAAAAGACTTAAATAAAGGAACACAGAATATTTAACAGTTAATTACAACAAAGAACGACAAAGAACAATGAAAACACGTAGAAATAAAATGTAAAAAAAGAAAACGAAGTCCGACGTGGGGAAAAAATAAACAATGAAAAACAATAAAGTTTGGCGTGGGGAAGTTACTAAAAATTAAAAGGAAAAATTAAAAAACTCAAAAATACGAATTAAAGAAAATGAAAATTAATAATAAAGAAACAATAAACTTCTCTCTTTATTTTTCGTGGCGTTAAAATTCACAAGCCATCTTTTGCCCAAGTTAAGTACGGACTTAAGGTCATTTTGGACATCGGCTGCCATTTTGACCTTGTCAAACTGATAAGCCTTACTATCGAGTCAAGACTAAATTGCGACACACGCACACACACACACACAAACACAAACGCATATACATATACATACATACATATATATATATATATATATATATATATATATATATATATATATATATATATATATATATATATAGTTGAATTATCACTGATACTGAGCGCTTTCCAATAAGCACCGCACACACACACACACACACACACACACACACACACACACACACACACATATATATATATATATATATATATATATATCTTCAAATCGGAATCACCCAAGCAAGTTAGTAATGCCAGGAAAGCACAAGGGGTTACCGGGTGTGGAAGATTTAGGAACCGAAGCATTAATGATGAACAGGATGAGAAGAGAAAAAACAGAAGGATAGTAGATAGCGATTGACATTTCATTTAAATTTTTGCAGACTGAATTTGGCTGGAATGTATTAAGCCGGAAGGAAGTTCCACAAGCGAGAAGTACGAGAGAAGAAACTGTTAGGATAGAACTTACGGTTACATCTAGCCAGCTCAACTCAGCTGTAAATTGATAAGATCAGGACGCCAGTCCCGTGCTGCGCTTAAATTCAAAAACTCTAGGTACCATAGCGAAAAGCTCATTTGAACAATTACCATCAAAATATTTATAGAAAAGACATAGAGAGGTAATTAGAACGTGAATTGAGGTGAGCGGCCAGATCAGGGCCAATAATATTGCAGATTCTTCATTGGATTTTACGGGGAAACCGGGCCATATGTGGCAGTGATATTTTAAGCATGGACGAATGCTAGGCTTATAGATATATATGACAGATATATACAAGAATCTAGTTTCATAGACTTCTTGTATACCTGTTGTACAAGGAATTCTTCCCAACTTTCAAAATAACGTCCGACTGAGAAATTCTTATTGATACCTATCAAAATAAAATCAGCGGTTATGTTTCAACGGAACTTTTTGACCCTAAAGTTTAGATGACATTGATTGATGATTTGGATTACACAAAATTTAAAATTGATGATTTTATTAATTGTATTACGGCATTCACCAAGTCTTCAGATTCAAACGACCCTACTGAAAAAAGAAAATTATAAAGAAAACAAAACGCTGTCTGTGTGTGCGGTCGCAAGGCTTAGTTTTATGATAGCCCTTCTAACGTTTGACAGGAAAAATCGTCGACTGACAGCTCGTCTTCAGTGTTTTGAATTTCGTGAACGTCTTCCTCTCTGATTTCGAATTGATATATTTGATCGATTTTTTTTTTATTTTTATTTTTTTATTTTTGGACTGAATCTAAGGAAAGGGCTGTTAACAGAATGTAGAATGGTCGTGGCTGCCTTAGAACTGGAAGCGCGACTCAGCGAACTGGAAGGCTTTCAAATAGCAAACCTCAACGCACTCAGTTTAAACGTCAATCAAACCACGAAAGAACATTAACGTTTCTTTCCGTTTGTCTGTTCCGATTCCGACTTTTTGCAAAATCCAAAAATATTCATGCAAAGAAAAGAAGAGAGTTTTTTTTTCTTGAAATATATTTACTTCCTCGTCAGTGGCGTAGCTAAAGGGGGCGAGGGGGGACCGCCCTGGGTGCCAGAACAGGAGGGGTGACACAATGTCACCCCCAACAAAATTTTTCAACCAGGCTAAGGTGCTAAAAATAGTCTGAAAACAGTGGTAGAGACACAGGGTTTCGCAGGCGGGCATATGACGCCCCCGCCCCGAAATAATTTATGACACCCCCCCAGTTTTGTCCCCCCGTCAGAAAAAATTAAATAGAACACTTTTGTCAAGAAAAATACTTTCAAACATCATTGATAATTAAATGGTACCCAGAAAATGATGCAACGGAAAATTGAACCCCGGAAAATTAGCAACAGAAAATTACGTCAACCATGAGCCAGTCGAGACTGTCGGATCTGGTGGTGCTGTCCATTGAAAACGAGCTTACAAAACAAACAGATTTTGACGATGTCATTGACCAGTTTGCCACAATGAAAGCAAGAAAACATTCATTCTAAGACCATAGTATCGAATGTCATTCTTTTGCGTATTGCCGTGTTTTGTATTTAGTTGTTCTGAAAGTGAACAGTTGCATTTTAAAAATCTTTTGATTTGAACTGATTGTTTTGTGGTATTGGATTTTGTCTTGGATCATACATGTAAAGAGTAACGTACCAGTCAGTAGAGTAAATTAGAGGTAGAGCATGTAGGAAAATTTAGCTACAGCTAACCATTCAGTATAGGGTGAATCGGGGCCATTGGGGTGACATTTGAGCGGACCTCCCCGGATGACGTTTACTCTAGGTACGCCACTGGCTACAGCTAACCATTCAGCATAGGGTGAATCGGGGTCATTGGGGTGCCATTTGAGCGGACCGCCCCGGGTGACGTTTACTCTAGCTACGCCACTGGCTACAGCTAACCATTCAGCATAGGGTGGATCGGGGCCATTGGGGTGACATTTGAGCGGACCTCCCCGGATGACGTTTACTCTAGGTACGCCACTGGCTACAGCTAACCATTCAGCATAGGGTGAATCGGGGTCATTGGGGTGACATTTGAGCGGACCGCCCCGGGTGACGTTTACTCTAGCTACGCCACTGGCTACAGCTAACCATTCAGCATAGGGTGGATCGGGGCCATTGGGGTGAACATTTGAGCGGACCGCCCCGGATGACGTTTACTCTAGGTACGCCACTGGCTACAGCTAACCATTCAACATAGGGTGAATCGGGGTCATTGGTGTGACATTTGAGCGGACCGCCCCGGGTGACGTTTACTCTAGGTACGCCACTGTTCCTCGTTGCTTGTTGCATTTTATGTATTAGACGCTTTAAAATGTTTGCCTAATCTGTCATAAAGACATTGTAAAAACAGCGTATCAAGATTATTGTATGTCGCAATAAGCGCAAAACATTGACGATTCGTATTATATTGCAAAGATTTAAGACAACGATTAAAGAATAGGCCGAAAAGATTTTTATCTTAAAAAGAACGTATTTATTTGCTTCTATATATATATAGGGTCATCCCATAAGTCCTGTCTGAATTTTGAATAAAGAAAACAAGTGACCAAATGTTACATTTAATTACAGATTCAATCAACAATGTATTTTTCCGTGATTATCTATGACTCCCTTCCATCTATTAACAGGCTTACTAATTCCATTACTGTAAAATTCTTTTGGCTTTGATTCGAAGAACTCACAAATGTCAGTTTTAACCTATTCCTGTGTTACAAAAGCTGTTTCTTCCAAAGGATTCTGTAAGCTACGAAACAAATGGTAGTCTGAAGGAGCAAGATCGGGAGAATAAGGTGGATGAGGAATTTTCTCCTAACCAAGTTCTTCGATCATTTGTGATGTGATTCTTGCTGTGTGGGGTCGCGCATTTTCCTGATGAAACATCGCCCCTTTTCGATTCACTAAAGCAGGTCTTTTTTTCCTCAAAGCTTGGTTCAAACGCTCTAATTGCTGACAGTATATTTGAGCATTAATTGTTGCATTAGGTGGTAAGAATTCAAAGTGGAATATTCCTTAGCGATCCCACCAGATTGAAAGAAGAACCTTTTGCCCATGTAGTTCCCTTCTCGGCTGTGGCTGTGGCTGGGGTCCTTCCCCTTTACCAAGCCACTGTCTACGACGCTTAACATTTCGATAAAAGATCCATTTTTCGTCGCCAGTCACAAGTCTATCCAAAAGAGGTGAAACAAGTTGGCGAGAATGGAGAGAAGAGCAAATGTCAACTCGGGATTTGAGGTTGTTTTCAGACAATTCATGAGGCACCCATTTTCCAAGTTTAGGAACTTTTCCAAGTTGTTGAAGATGACGATGAACAGTTGTATGGTTTGAACTGAGAACAACTGCCAATTCCTCAACTGATAAAGCAAGATTTTCTTAAAGGGCTGCTTCATGAAGCTTTTCATCAAACTCAACTGGACGTCCGGTTCCATCTTCATTTTCAAGAGTGAAATCTCCACCTCTGAATTTTGCAAACAATCTTCTGCAAGTTCTTTCATTCACACATTCCTCTCCATAAACTGAGTGAATGTTTCTAGCCGGTTCGGCTGCTGAGTTTCCTTTCTTGAACTCATAAAGCATTATGTGCCTCAAATGCTTTTTGGGTACTTCCATGTTAGCAGGGTTTTAATGAAACAAAATTTAATTTTATTGTTCTCTGAAATAAAATTTGATCAGTTTAAATGCATCTAAACATAAAAATAATGTTCAGCTACATTAGACATTATAAAATACTCTGTCAATTTCGTTCATTTTAAGAAAAAGTTAAAATTCGGATAGAACTTATGGGATGACCTGATATATATATATATATATATATATATATATATATATATATATATATATATATATATATTAAAGTAAAAGGATTAAACGCTGTGATAAATAAAATAAAGACGAAGATACTCATCCAATACTAGCCCCCTAAAATCGGGATTTTGTTAGTATTCTTCATCCTGCACATTTCTATATATATATATATATATATATATATATAATCATGATATATATATATATATATATATATATATATATATATATATATATATATATGTGTGTGTGTGCGTGCGTGTGTGTGTATGTAAATATATATATATATATATTATGATTATATATTTATATATATATATATATATATATATAGAGAGAGAGAGAGAGTAAGAAACTGGTGATTAATCACCATTTACTTACGTAAGTGGTTTAAATAGGGATATAAATGTATAAATGTGCGTGTGTGTGTGTGTATATTTTTCTATATTTCTGAGATGAAGTATTATGTACACTATTTACATTATTCGGACCATTGTCCTCGTCTTTGTTGCCATATTTATCACAACGTTTCGCCCGTTATACGCTCCGGCCTTCTTCAGGTGTTTGAAATGTCGAACTGAACCCTTTATTTCTCTCAGTGGGGTAGACCGTGCTAGTAGATAAAGGCGTTAGCTAGTTCCACTGACATGACCCCAAGAGATCAATACCTAGTTAAGGCGTTGGAGAGAACTTGGCGAGGGAAATTAACAGGAGATAACTGATAGCTGACATCCATTAGACACGTCCCGTGGAACTAGTTCAGTCTCGCCCAGCGAGCGAAATAAAGGGTTTAGTGTGACATTCCAACGAACTGAAGAAGGCCGGAGCGTACAATGGTCGAAACGTCGTGACCTACGAATTCAAAAAGAAATCGGAAAATATTTTCAGATTTCTTTTTGAATTTGTAGGTCTGATGATTTGGATCGTGATTTCGATTCCAATATAATAAATTATAACCATGGAATATTAGTGTTGAGCCTTTTATATATATATATATATATATATATATATATATATATATATATATATATATATATATATATATATATATATATATATATATATATATCCTGGGATCTCTCTATTTCTAATGATCATGCATTGTTATTAGAGCTAATAGTCTTTTTTTCTTGCTTTCCTTTGCTACTTTGTCGATGATTTTTTTACAATGGACTTTCTGAGTTTGCTATTAATCAAATTCGGTCCGCATATCTTAAAGTGTTAAGATTAAGTTCCCCAATAAAGTATTTTGGTAGGTTTCGGTTTCCTTTATTTTGTTTTACGGCATATCAACACCTCAATGGGTTATTTAATGCTTACAAGATTTTTAGAATAGGTTCGTATGAATAGAATATGTATTCTTTGTAAGAAATCAGTTTGTAGGAGATTTGGTTTGGTTTATTTTGTTTTACGGCATATCAAACTCAATGGGTTATTTAATGCCGACAAAATTTTTAGAATAGGTTCGTATGAATAGAATATGTATTCTTTGTAAGAAATCAGTTTGTAGAAGATTTACTTTGGTTTATTTTGTTTTACGGCATATCAACACTTCAATGGGTTATTTAATGCCGACAAGATTTTTAGAATAGGTTCGTTTGAATAGAATATCTATTCTTTGTAAGAAATCAGTTTGTAGGAGATTTGGCTTTGCTTTGAAAATTCAAGACTAAAACTGTCTTAGTTTATATTTACAACTTTTTTGATTTCGGTAAATATCGATTCCGCACATGCTAAAAGTCTGATAGATCCATAGGAATGTCATCATATTTTCTGTCACTTAGAAAACTAAACTTAGTTGTTGATATGGAATGTCTACACCTTCATATATAGGTTGAATAGACTAAGACACCAGCTACTATCTGGGGGAAAATAATTGCACTGTTTCTATTTTGATAGCAGGTTTATTCTTCTAACCAGTCGAAATTCTGGATATTGTAGAGACCTTTGAGTGTACACAACCGCTTCAGCCACCATGCGAGCTCTGAAAATCATATTCATATGTCTGATGATTTTAAAATACTTCCATTCCTTTCAATGACAAAAAAAAAGAAAACACGTACTGAGGATATAATTTTGAATATTCAAATCTTGCCTCTTACTGAATTATATAAAAATATTTAAATTAACAACGACAACAAAATTAAATTCAGAATTGTCATACATTACCGACAACTTTAAGGATTACAGTTTCCATGTTGTCTGTTTCTCTTCAGCGATCGCCAAAAGAAACATGACAACATTGGAATCATAAAATAAACCAAAAAAAAAAAAAAAATTATGTTGAAGTTTATTAAGAGTTGATGCAGTTGACATTCCTAATAAGGTTATTTTCTTTTCTTTCATTTTCGAGCTAGACTTAAGATTGATTCTTTCCTTATGAATAATTTGCAGACGTGAATTCGTTGAAAATTCAAAACTAAAACAGTTTTAGTTTATATTTACAACTTTTTTTGATTTCGGTAAATATCAATTCCGCACATGCTAAAAGTCTGATAGATCCATCAGAATGTCATGATATTTTCTGTCACTCAGAAAACTACACTTAGTTGTTGATATGGAATGTCTACACCTTCATATAGGTTGAATAGATTGAGACACCAGTTACTGTCTGGGGGGAAAAAATTCCATTTTGATAGCAGTTTTATTCTTCTACACCTATTCTATGCGATTTGAAACTTTACTTATCAATCAATCCTTTTAATTTTGAAGAGAAATAAATTTCCTTCATTTTGATAGCAATTTCATTATTCTATCTGGTCGAAAACTTGTTTTATAAGGATTGGAGACTTTACTTATGAATCAACACTCGTAATTTTGAATGCAAAATATCATTTTAATTTGATATCAGTTCCCTTATTCTGTATCGTTTAAAACTGGTTTCATAGGATTATAAACTGTTGTGACATACCTACGGACAATAATGGGTATGTCCCCATTCACATAAATACAGTAGTAAATACTGTATGTTGGTCTGCAGTTAGAGATTCATCTGCAGCTGTGCTGGTCAAACTCTCTGCCCGGAGGCATAGAGGATCTCCAGACTGTTGAAGAGCAGAATCTCGTCTCGGGAGACAGCTACCGGACCCCGTTTTATACTGGGTCTACAGGGAATTTTTGATCAAGCTTACGGGCTCGGATACCTCACATTAAAATCAGCGTTGTGTTACATCTGACCGCGTGGGGCAGTTGGTAGATATCTTGCAGTTGGAGATTCGTTTCCGTCTGTACGGTTCAAACTCTCTGCCTCGGGGCTGAGAGGATCCCCAGACGAGGCTATGTCGAAGGGCAGAGCCTCGTCTCGGGAAACAGCTACTCAACCCCGTTTTATACGGTGTCTACGAGGAATTTTTAGCCGAGCATACATGCTAGGATACCAGCATTAAATTCGGCCTTTTGCTGCATCTGATCGCGTGGGGCGGTTGGTAGATATCCTGCAGTTGGAGATTCATTGTGGAATTCACTTGACTCTCTTCTAGGAGTTGACTATTACTTCTACGCGCTGCTGGCGAATCTTATATGTGTTGTTCTTGTTCTAAGTATTATCGTTCATTTCTAAGCTTTGTGTGATTATTCTATTCAGTAACCTTCTCTAGGTTACAGTAGATACTTTTTTTTTAAACCGACTCACGTAATGTTGAAGTGAAATAAATTTCAATACCAGTCACATTATTCTTCCCCGTTTGAAACATTTTTTTATAAGATTGGGGTCCTTTTATATTAATAAAACTTTATAATTTTGTAAGAAATAAGTTTTATTTTATTTTGATATGTGTTTTATTCTCCTATCTGGTGTAAAACACGTTTTGGAGAGTAGGTGATGTTGCGTTTCAGTCAACCTTGGTATCAATCCGTTGGTAGTCAATTTAGGATTTAAGGCTGTTGTTTTTTTCATCAAGACTCGACTAATACATGGGTATATCCCAGATCTATTGATCAGAACCATTTCTACCTTTGAAAAATTGTAAGTCTAACATTAAAATTGATTTCTTCAAAAGATAATGAAAGTTAGCTTTAAATGCGAGAGTAAATAAGCTATTAAAAACGGAAGCCAAAATGTCTAAGACGTAAATATGGTTTTTAAAGAATTAAGCATATAAATAAGGGTTTTTAGAGATTTCGCTTCGTAAACATTAGATCAATAATGCTGATTTACCAGCTATTATATTGATTATATCGATTTATAGAAGTTAATTTAGCCGCAAAGTTTTATTTTCTTTCATCGTTCCGATTATCCGCCATTATTTTTATTTTCATTCAATCAGGTATTTTGTTAGTATTTTTTATTTTTATTCATTTCCTCCCCCCGTTTTTTTTTGGCCAGTTTCTCATTTAAAGAGAGTCGATATAAGCTTATCAGAAAACTAGAAAAGAAAAGACTCTTTTAATAATCTTCGTCAAGCAAGTTTCTGTGATATCCCAATTATTGTGCATATTCGTCGACATTCGCGTATTATAAGTTTCTTTACAGCTGTCTTTTTTTAATATCTTTTTTCTTCCTTTTCTTATATGAACCCTCACGTATTTTTCCGTCCTTTTTTTTTTACTCCCTTTTTATTCTGTTTTGTTTTTTTTTATTCTTTTGACCGTTGTTCCTTTCTGTCTTTGCATTCCTTGGTTTTTACGCCATCTTGAATTGATGGTCCGTCAACATCAAATAGGCTCATTTTTCTGCAACTTCTCTTTTCTACCTTCTCGCCATCCGCTTCTGTTTTTCAAGAAATAACATATAACAAAAGCGCAGTAGGTGATTATTTATAAAAATTAATCTAAATTCATGATCGAACATCAAACTAAATGCGAAGCGACTAGGATGGGATAACGGAGGAGAGTCCGTTAGTGCGGCCCTCTTTCCCATCAAGAAATCGTTTTGTAAAAAAATAAAAATAAAAATAAAAATAAAAAAAATAAAAACGCTGTTCACGAAAAATGAATAAATAATAGCGAGAGGCAAAGAAAGGCGGAGAGAGAAAGAAAGACAGAGACAAAAGATAGAGACGCTGCCTCCGAAAAATGTTTGATTCAATAATGGCCGTCAAGCGGGCGATAAATATTCCGTTATTTCATGAGCAAGTTGACTGACTTGCCGGTTTGTGTTTTGACTTTGATTCAAGCTAAAAAAAAAAAAAAAAAATTGATCATCATCATCACCAACATTGCAAATGCCATCATTAGCACATTAATTTCAAGATCATTTTAATTTTAATCTTTTTATCATGGTGATCCAAATTCAGTTTGAAACTGTTCCTCCAACATTCATCTCATCAAAGTCGTTATCACGATAATAATCTCTAGTTTTATATACTAGTAATGATACCCAAAACCGTGTGAGCCAATTCTTCACTATTTTTTTTAGCTCTGCTAAATGTTACGCAGTCGTTTCTTTGTTTAAAAATTACATAGGACTTTTTTCGTGCCTGATTAGTAAATTAAGAACAAAATTTTACATACTCACATAAAAATATATATTTGTCAAGTCCATAGTCTCTGTTGTTTTTAACAAATGTCTCCTATCGTTCTACAAGCTTGCCGATGCCATTATTTGTAGAAATTTCGTGTTTTTTTTTTGTTTTTTTTTTTTGTTGAAAGAAGCTTGTAAGGCAGACTTACAGAAAAGTATCAATACTTTTTCATTATTTAAATAGTTCCATAGAGAATGGAAAGATGAAAAACGGTAGAGAATACGGTGAGCCCTTAAGGTGGGGTTCCATCCCGCCTCTTTAAGCCCTTGAAACGTGTATTTTGCAATATGCAGTCTTGCGTTGTCTTGGTGGAAAATGACGCTTTTTTCGATTTGCCAAAATCAGTCGTTTTCCTTGAACTCAGCTCTCTTCAAATGACGAAAGGAAGTTGAAATATCAATTTTCAAACCCTTAGCAATCTCTTCTGACTAAATCTTCCGTTTATCCTTCATGATGTTAAGCTGACCTTCTTCATCGACGTCAAAAGTTCGCCCAGAGCGTGGCTGAGCGTTTAGGTTAAAATCACTTCTAACGAAATCTGCCAAATAACACCATGGCCGTCCGAAGTGATGGAGCACGATCCGAATAGAACTTCAGAATGTTTTTTCTTGATCTTGAACGTTTCGATGCTTAATTAATTAATTAATAATTAATTAAAGCTACTATAAGGCTCAAGAGTTACTCAAGGTAGAGAGTTACTGAATGAGGTAGTTGTATGGGCGTAATAGAGAGATGTAAGAAGTGCAGGAACATTGGAAGAAAGACAACGATTAATCCGAGATTGAAGAAGTTAAGATTGTAGTGATAGTCTTTTTTTTTTCAAATGATTTATTTCTTACGGTTTATCAACCCTTTGCTGGTTATTTAAAGGTGAAACGTATTTTGGGCTGTAATAAAACTTCTGAATGTTTTTATCAACGTTCCGATGCTTAATTAATTAATTAATTGATAATTAATTAAAACTACTATAAGGCTCAAGAGTTACTCAAGGTAGAGATTTACTCAATAAGGTAGTTGTATGGGCGTAATAGAGGGATGTAAGAAGTGCAGCAATATAGGGAAAAAGATAACGATTAATCCTAGACTTGAAGAAGTTAAGATTGTAGTCATCTTCCTTTTAAAAAAATGATTTATTTCTTACGGTTTATCAACCCTTTGTTGGTTATTTAAAGGTGAAACGTATTTTGGGCTGTAATAATCATTCTTTCTTTTTTGCGAGTGGATATTTGTCACATTTGCGACTAAAGAAATAAGATAAAAAAAATAAATGGAACGCAAAGTAAAGACTTGTTGTAACCAAGGAAAGGCCATCAAAAAGATCTTTAAAGTCATTTATTGCTCGCCTAAGTCTGAAGTTTTACTACATGCCCAAGGGATTGAAAGCATAAGTACTCCTTTATTTCAGCTAGTTTATTTCTCGCCTAACTGAGTCTGAATTTTTACAACCTGGCCCAGGGATTGAAAGCTTAAGTACGCTTTTATTTCAGCTAGTTTATTTCTCGCCTAACTGAGCCTGAATTTTTACAACCTGGCCCAGGGATTGAAAGCTTAAGTACGCTTTTATTTCAGCTAGTTTATTGCTCGCCTAACTGAGTCTGAATTTTTACAACCTGGCCCAGGGATTGAAAGCTTAAGTGCGCTTTTATTTCAGCTAGTTTATTTCTCGCCTAACTGAGTCTGAATTTTTACAACCTGGCCCAGGGATTGAAAGCTTAAGTACGCTTTTATTTCAGCTAGTTTATTTCTCGCCTAACTGAGTCTGAATTTTTACAACCTGGCCCAGGGATTGAAAGCTTAAGTACTCCATTATTCCAGCTAGTTTATTGCTCGCCTAACTGAGCCTGAAATGTTACTACCTGGCCCAGGGATTGAAAGCTTAAGTACTCCTTTATTCATGCTAGTTTATTGCTCGCCTAACTGAGTCTGAATTTTTATCACTTGATCCAGGGATTGAATGCATATGTACTTCTTTATTCCAGCTAGTTTATTGCTCGCCTAACTGAATCTGAATTTTTATTACCGTGTCCAGGGTTTGAAAGCATAAGTACTACTTTATTCCAGCTAGTTTATTGCTCACCTAATTGAGTCTGAATGTTTACTACCTGGTCCAGGGATTGAATGCATAAGTACTCCTTTATTCCAGGTAGTTTATTGCTCGCCTAACTGAATCTGAATATTTAGTACCTGGCCCAGGGATTGAATGCATGAGTACTCCATTATTCCAGCTTGTTTATTGCTCGGCTGAGTCTGAATTTTTACTACCTGGTCCATGGATTGAAATCATATGTATTCCTTTATTCCAGCTAGTTTATTTCTCTCCTAACTGAGTCTGAATTTTTACTACCTGGCCCAGGGATTGAAACATAAGTACTCCTTTATTCCAGCTAGTTTATTGCTCGCCTAACGAAATCTGAATTTTTACTACCTGGTCCAAGGATTGAAAGCAGAAGTACTCCTTTATTCCAGCTAGTTTATTGCTCGCCTAACTGAATCTGAATTTTTCCTACCTTGTCCAGAGATTGAATGCATAATTACTCCTTTAGTCCAGCTAATTTATTGCTCGCCTAACTGAGTCTGAATTTTTAATACCTGGCCTAGGGATTGAACGCACAATTACTACTTTAATCATGCTCATTTATTTCTCTCCCAACTGAACCATAGTTTTTGATATCCGTTCAAATGATTGGACTTAAAATTACGTCTTTTTATCTTCCGACCCAACGTTTATTCTTCGGGGTTAGGCTTTCATCTAATATGGTCCACAGGATCACCAAGTGTAGATTGTGTGGGCTTTTATAAAAACTAAATGTTTAAAAAGAAAAAATATCATCTCACTACGGACTGAAGCTAAGTCAGTGTGTCATATGTTCACCTAATTATAAATTTGGTTCATTGTGTCGTGCCAGAAGGTTTTACTCGTCAGAGTTCATCTTACACTTCTACAAATATACCATTCGTCCATGCAATGAATACTGTCGACATATCTGTTCTGGTTCTCCTGCTGTTCATCTCAAAGTTGAGAAAATCCAAAGAAGGATCTGCAATGTAATCGGTCCTGACTTGGCATCTCTCGACTTCAGTCATTTTCTTACAGACGTGACGTGGCTTCTCTCTGTATTTGTTACAAATATTTTCATGGCTACTGTTTTGAAGATCTTGTACCTGGTACCCTGACTACATGAATTTAAGCGTGCTACTATATTGGCCTCTAAGTCCCGATATTTTAATGTTGAAATAGTTAAAGGTAACCGCCATATCTACCCCAACAGTTCTTCCCGACATTGGAATTCCCTTCCTCTTACTTACTTCCCTGATAACTACAATCTTGAAAATTTTAAACGCAACGTCAATCTGTTGCTTTCACCTCCGTTCATTTTATCTTTTCCTTAATTCTCTCCTACACCCACGATTTTCTCTCTCACTTTTACTCTCCGTAACGCCCTGCGTGCTAGGGCCGCTCCTGCTTTGCTTGGGGGGAAATGCTTAAAAGAATTGTCCTCATTTTTTTTTGTTGCTCTCACAACGTTTCAGTCGAGTTGTGCCCACCGGAATTCTTCAAATGATTTTCTATCCACATAACTATCAGAGAATTCCAGACTGAATCCTTTTTTTTTTAGTCTACGGGGATAGGCTTGATGCTGGACGTTTTTTATCACCTGATCCAGCATGGTAATGTCCATTAGAGCAACCCTATGCGCCTTCCTGATCTCAAGTTTTCCACTGACATGAAATGAGGTAATTATATTGAATCAAGTGAATTGATGGTCTGCTGTTAAGAATATTGGTTCACCGTGTCGTTCCAGACAATTTCTAAGGATCCTAATTGCGTGTTTATAAATAAGCCCTTCGTCTAGTCAGGTGCCCTTGTTAAATATCACAATATTCTCGTCAAAATCCAAAGTAGGATCTGTAATATTATCGGTCATTACCTGGCATCTCGACTTCAGTTCCTTTCCCAACGTGGCTTCCCTGTGTCTTCTCTATAAATATTTTCGGGGCAGTTGTTCTAATGAGCTTTTTTTCTTAAATTCTGTTCTTTTACAGTTCCGTCCTCGGTATAATGATAAACTACATCCGGCAGCAATGTCTCTGATCAAGAAGTTTTGAGTAGCGTGGAACCACCTCTTAATTGCTTTTGATCCTATGTTCAGCCTGACCCGGGATGGTAGCACCTGTTAGGGTCCGAACGATGTGCAAATAGTTACCCCCAAACTGGGGAGTATAAAAATAGTTTGTTTTTGTTTTATCGTAAAATACCAGCAATATATTTTTTAAAGAAAGTACTGCCAGCAATACATTTTTGA
The DNA here is from genome assembly GCA_963932145.1 of Acanthosepion lycidas. NCBI lineage: Eukaryota > Metazoa > Mollusca > Cephalopoda > Sepiida > Sepiidae > Acanthosepion > Acanthosepion lycidas. The sequence continues at coordinate 68,637,736 of OZ010603.1, read as the reverse complement.
AAAGAAAAAGTATAACCAACAAGACATTTGACTCCCGACAAAAAGCCACCTTACAAAAATACGTCAATGAAACCTGATCTACAAGCTGATTTCTTACAAAGAATATATATTCTTTTCATACGAACCTATTCTAAAAATCTTGTCGGCATTAAATAACCCATTGAGGTGTTAATGTGTCGTAAAACAAAATAAACCAGATCAAATCTCGTACAAAATGATTTCTTACAAAGAATATATATTGTATTCATACGAACCTATCTTAAAAATCTTGTCAGCATTAAAAAACGCATCAGCCGTAAAACAAAATAAGCCAAAACAAATCTCCGACAAACTGATTTCTTACAAAGAATACATATTCTATTCATACGAACATATTCTAAAAATCTTGCCGGCATTAAATAACCCATTGAGGTTGATATGCCGTAAAACAAAATAAGCCAAAACAAACCTCCTACAAACTGATTTCTTACAAAAATACATATTCTATTCATACGAATCTATCCTAAAAATCTTGACGGCGTTAAATAACGCATTGAGGCTGATATGCCACAAAACAAAATAAGCCACAACAAATCTCCTACAAACTGATTTCTTACACAGAATACATATTCTATTCATACGAACCTATTCTAAAAATCTTGTCGGCATTAAATAACCCATTGAGGTGTTGATATGCCGTAAAACAGAATAAGCCAAAACAAATCTCATACAAACTGATTTCTTACAAAGAATACATATTCTATTCATACGAATCTATTCTAAAAATCTTGTCGGCATTAAATAGCCCATTGAGGTGTTGATATGTCGTAAAACAAAATAAACCAAACCAAACTTAATGTTCTTTCTCATCAATAACGCTTTCTCACTTTATTTCCCTCTCACTCCTGGGTGTGACGATAAACTACATCCTGCAGCAAGGTCTCTGATTGGGAGATTTGAGGTTTTGACAATCGTGGAGCTACTTGTTAATTGCTGTTATGGTCCCAACTATGGGCAAATATTTGATCTCCAAACTGGGGTCAAAACACTATGAAAGTATAAAAATACAGTGTCATAGTAAAAATATCAGCAATATAATTTTGGAAAATAAAATAGCAGGAATATATTTTTGTAAAATAAATTACTAACGTTCTCAAGAAAATTAAATTCCGGCATTAAATAACCCATAAGGAGTCGATATGCCACTGAACAATCTTCCCATCCTGTTCAGTAATCCATTGCGTCTTAGTGGCATTAACGCCTTGCTTGAGGTGAAATAATAAAAAAATCGAATTCTCTACACAGTGATTTAAGATGTTTATTATCGATCTACAGCCGGCGCTTTGATGAAGTGTCTTATTTGTGTCGTTTTATTTTTATTTTTAAAGCAAGCTTTCTGCAGGCAATACTTAAGGAAATATTGCCCTGGAAAAATACCCCCTACTTACACAAAAAAGAAATAAATAAATAAATAAAATTAGCATTTCACCTTGAGCCTGATTTATAAAAGAAGAGGGCGTCATCAAAAGTTCAGTGACATGTTCTATGACCTCTTTCTAATTTTTCTTTTATCAAATGCCCGAAAGATGTTTGAGTATTGACAATATTTCGTTTGCGATAAGAATCTTCATTTTAGGTTTGGCGTTGTTGATTCTTTTTTGATTCTTAGAACAACGCCGACATTCTGCAACCGCGGTTCCATAAACGAAGGTCATTTTCGTATTTACAA
>OZ010603.1:68623528-68631028 GCA_963932145.1 Acanthosepion lycidas | reverse complement strand
AAGTGTTTTGTTAGTCTACGTGGCATGGACCAAATGATTCGAGATATTGAGCAATGTCCCAGTTGTTTTCTCGAAATTTTTGCTCTGCAGATCAATCCTTTGAAATCTATTAAAAGGTGCAGTATAATTAATATTATTAGGTTGGTGCAAAAATAATGACGTAATAATGTCGTTTTTTGACGTATTTTTAACGTCAAAAAACGACATTATTATGTCATTATTTTTGCACCAACCTAATACAAAGAAGTAGCCATACAACGAATAAATCATTTAAGTTAATGTAATTAATGGTAAAATCACTTCACTAACAGATTTAATAAAGCATTAACTTACTAACCACTCGTTGAATAAGGCGATCCTTGTTTTTAAAAAATTATGTCGGCTGAGTTGTTTTCATCAAAGTTATTATTAAAAAAAAAGCAAATAAGGAAATTTTCAAGCTTTATAATTATTTACTAAGTATGAATTTAGATCCCGGTGGATTAAAATGTAAATTTAATGTTAATTTTCCGAGCGTAGCTTAGATGTGACACAAGACCGAAATTATGTGGTACCCAGTGAGGATCGAAGTCACTACTCAGTTGTAAATGTTCTAGCGAGACAAGATTGCTAACTATTTCACCGCCTCAAGTTTAATGTTAATGTGCGTGTAAAAAAACGTCCGTGTAAATTTTGATCATGTCTTGCAGCTCTCAAACATCTAAACTGTTATGTATGTGACTCTCATATTAAGCAAGTTTCGTCGCCCCTGGAGTAAACATTAACAGCTTAAAAAAAAAAAAACTTAAAAAACAAAAAACAAACACACTTCAGTTATTTCATTCCGACGGAAGACGCCATCTTATCAAACACATATTAATGGCTTTAATACAAAAAATACAAATACAGTTTTGTGCTTCATTCTGGCCTGAAGACGGCAACGTAGCAGATGAATTTTTAAAAACTAACATTTTTGACTTGTTTATAAAAATGTTACCAATATATATATATATATATATATATATATATATATATATATATATATATAATTACATTTGCCTTGATAAAATCCATAAGAGTAGGAAGCGCGCCGGTTAAGATAAATTTTCCTTTTCTTTTATTGATATTGTCTTTTTACAGATATATTTTTAGTTATATATGAGATTTTTCACACACACACACACACACACACACACATCCCACCTTATATATATATATATATATATATATATATATATATATATAAACGGGTTCAGGGTCGGTTTATATATATATATATATATATATATATATATATATATATATATATATATATATATATATATATATATATATATATATATGCGCAGGTATGCAGAAAATAGAAAATTCAACTTAATTTTAATAATTATTTGGATGGTTTCGGCTCTCATTTTGAACCATGAGAACTCTTATGTAGCGAAGGAATCATATTTTTAAACAAAAAATATTATATATATATATATATATGAAGAAATATATTTTAAAGATGGTCTATATTTATGGGATAAATTGCTCAATATCAGAGATAGAGTGCTTGTAAATATAAATATAAAAGTAAACAATGAAGTCAACACTCAGAGGCGACCGGCTGTTTCATGCTAGGCGCTATCGTCCTGACGATTGCGACTAGCATGAAACAGCTGGTCGCCTCTGAGTGTTGACTTCAATGTTCGCTTTTATATATATATATATATATATATATATATATATATATATATTAAAAAGAAGATAAACCATAGCAAACATTTTAAAATAAGGATTTTCTTATTTTAGAATATATATTATACTCTATTTTCCATAATTCTGCTACACGGGTTTCTGGTTATACGACCTTCTTCAAGCAAAGAGTAGATATTTCCAAATATTATAAAACTTAATTTTTTGTGTGGTAGCAATTCACTTGTAGCAGAATTATGGAAAATAGTGTATAATATATATTTTAAAATTTAAAAAAAGTCTAGATTTCAACCAAAGTTTTTGTGGTTCATGCTTTCTTCTTCTTGTTCTTATAACGGCATTCACCCGAGGTGGGTTGAGCCGGCTCCAACATTGGAGTTTCATGAGAATTTGGAATTCACAAGCGGTCCCCAACTTGCATGTATAGCACATGAGATTTTGATTATAGTGGTGAAGGTTTCGTGCAGGACCATCCACACTTTTTGAAGGGCCGAATACAGAGACCTGGTGCACTACGTGCCACAAGTTCCCCATACGACCCTCCGCAGGTTTTGAATTCAGAGTTGTCCTTCCCCTAGACCTGTTGCCATCCAAGGCTATAGAACCCAGTCTGTCCTGCTACCCATAGCTGGAGGGAGAAGAAGAGGATTCATAACTTTCCCAAGGGTATTAGCACGTAAGTGAATGTAATAGATTCGACTGGAATTCGAACTCGGCTCTCCGATTCCTCAATCCAAGCCAATATCCATTACTCCACCATGCCTCCTCCATGCTTTCCAGGCAACTTTAATCAGCAACAATTTTAATTGCAATGTTAATCGCTATCTACTGTCCTTCTGATTGCTCTATCCTCTTCCTGCATATTTTTAATGTTTCTCTTCCTAATTCTTCCACACACTGTGTATTAGTAACTTTATTATCTTGCGTGAAATCGATTAAAAACAATAAGGGTTTTAAAAATAACATTCTCCAAATGGTAGCTTCCATTCGCCGTACGCGGATTAGACGAATTTTAAAGTTTTCTAACACCCGGAAGTTCGAACATTTTGAGGTCTTCCTGGTAGCTTTCATTTAAGCGCTGAAACTGTGGGCCCAGTATCAATTCTACCGCTTCGAATTAACTTGAAATGAGCACAAAAAGCTCTCTTTGTTGAAATTACAGATAAACCAGTCTTAAAATAAAACGTTTCAACAGCATGCACTTGGTATAGACCGTTTCAAGCCATTATAGTAATTGATGGTATCTGAAAGAAATGGTAAGACATTAGCTAGATGAAAACACTATTGCCACTTACCTAAATTCACTGGTACCATTCAGGTGACCGTTTAAAATGTGGGAGGTATTTCTACCGCATCCTGTATATGAAATAAGGAAACATATAGTGGATCAATATCTAACTATCCCTGCTATACAACATAGGCTCCATCATTTTTTCGACGGCAGTGTTCTACTTACAAAGAAGGGAATGTATCTCGGCTTCGTAAAACTCAGCATTTTTCATTTCTTCATCACTACCATGACATTTGCCGCTCGGTAACTCTTTCATTGAACCAAAGAGCTGGAAGTCTTAGGGGTACTAACTCAGGTATTGACGAAGAAGCGAAAAGTGCTGTAAGGAATTAGCTTCAATTCAGCTAATGAAGAGTTAAATTCTATAGCGATATATTTAAACTTAAAATCAGTCGTCCGCCCGCCTAACATTAATAACGTTTTGTCTTCCTTATGTAGATTTTTTTTAAAAATAAAAACCTTTTTTTCTGATGAAGCTTTTTGATCAGCGAAACATGTCAAAAGAAAAGTTTTCAAAATTTCATCTGATATATTTATCTTTCCGTCCGGTTCTCATACAAACTTTGCTCACAAGTGTGTAAATAAAAATGCAATCAAATTTCTAAATCCAGTAACCATTGTCCGATAGAGACAGATTATAGGTACTGGTTGGTATCCCTTGACTATTTTGCAGACTTTCACGCGGCTGGAGGCCAGTGTCAGTCGCTGTAAAGAAAACCAGGGTAAATATGCCTCGGCACTGAAGATGTCCTGACGCCGAAGCCGAAGGGGTCGCGTGGTGTTTAATACATCCAAACATTCGACTGCTGATAACAGACTTTTGATTACAGAGCCTCGGCGTGAAGTAATAGTTAAGGAGCTAATCTGGTTGACAATTGATGTTGCATAGTAACATAAGTTCTTAGGTATTATCTTTGACATAGCAGTATCATCTGAAAGAAACACTCATACTACTACTACTACTACTATTAATAATAATAATAATAATAATAAGTGAGTCAAAAAAAGATGTCGAAGGAGAATACGGGGAAGAAGGTCAATGATAAAAATAACGATGTAAATTTCTTTTTATCCATGCAATTTATATATATATATATATATATATATATATATAATGTCATCCACAGACGCTGTATCACAGCTCATCAGTGTGGCTAGACATCCGGTTGCCTCTAGCTAGGATCGAAACCCGACTGAATTGGTATCAGGCGGATATTCTACCACTAAGCTGTCGGCGCACGGTTGGGATGAAGGTGGATTTATGGCGTATTTATTTTAGGAAACACGCCCAGTGAACGACAGTGACTCAATTCGGCTTGCGAAGAGTCTCGCTATATAGCTATAATAGTCACTGTTTACAAACCCACACCCCAGCCCGAGAGTGCTCAACTGGAATTAATTCAGGAGCTAATATATATATATATATATATATATATATATATATACATATGTATATATGTGTGTGTGTGTGTTTTTTAATTGGTCAATGTAAAATGTCATGATGCTATTTCTAACCTTAGGTCTCTGGTTGGAACAGGATGAGGGAAATGAAGACTGAGGCTGTACCAATAGTAATCGGAGCACTGGGCCTTGTGAGAAAAGGAATGGACAATATAATTAACAGTGTCCCAGGTAACATCAACATACAGGTCGCCTAAAAGATGGCCTTACTAGGAGCATCCGATATACTAAGAAAAATGCCATCACTTAAATGACAATTCTCCTATAGGACCTGATGACCGTAGTTTGAACCCAGCTCTACAGGATACAAAGCTTATATACCATAACATAGACAAATAATAATAATAATAATAATAATAATAGTAAGTAAAAAAGAGTAGATGTAGAAGGAGAATACGGGGGAAAAGGTCAATAATAATAATAACGATGTAACTATCCTGTGGGATATGCCAATTCAAACTGACAGGGAAATAAAAGCCAACAGACCTGATATTATCGTAAAAGACAAGAAATTCAGGAAGTGTATGTTTATTGATATAGCAGTAACCATCTGAGAAATACGCCTACTTAAAAATTATCAAGAAATTGTCTAAATACAAGGATCTGGAGATCGAGATTAACATGTGGGGAATGAATACTAAGACTGTACCAATAGTAATCGGAGCACTGGGGCAGGTTAGAAAAGGAATGGACAGTTTTACTAACAGTGTCCCAGGTAATATCAACATACAAGTTGCACAGAAAATAGCCCTACGAGGAACATACCATATACTGCTAGCAATTAAATGACAATTCTCCGATAAGGCCTAAGGATCATAGTTTGGACCCGGCTCTACAGGATACAAAGCAGGAAACATAACATACACAAATAATAATAATGATAATAATATTATTATTATTGAGAAATTCTCCAGCTTGATGAAAACACCATTGCAACGTACCTAACTTCACTAGTACCATACAGGTGGCAGTTTGAAATGTGGGCGGTATTTCTTCTGCGCCCTGTATAAGAAATAAGGAAGACAATCAAACATGTCTATGCTAAAAGTTTCTTCTCTCGTGTGTGGAACTCCTTTCTGGCTTCATGCTTTCTAGCCAACTTTAATCTTCAAAAATTTAAATGCAATGTCAATCGCTTTTTTTCCTGATCTCCTGAATACTCTCCGTTTGTACTTGCTCCTTAGTAAAGTTTCCGTTTTCTAATTATTCCCCACCCAGTAACATCCTTGAGTCTTATTGGCTTTATTGCCTTGATTGGAGTGAAATCGATTAAAAAATAGCCCGACGCAACCACAAGATCTATTCGAATAGTTTCTTTTCTCGCACCTTGTCTCCATTGGAAGTTCGTGTAGGTTTCCCGCTTCCCGGCCACCTACGATCTTCAAAAATTTAAATACAGCACCAATCACCATCTTCTGTCTTCCCTGAATTCTGTTCTTTTATTCTCCTTTCTCCTCACTAAAGTCTTTTTCAACTCCTTGCGTCTTAGTGGAATTATCACCTTACTTTGTTATATCTGTGGGTATATTCATTTTTTTTTTTGCTAGTTCCGGACATACTAAGATAATAGGGTCGACTGTTTCATCTTATTTTCCGCAGATCCTGCATTTCGGGTTAGTTCTGTCCTTGATTATGTGACAGTGATAGGATCTTGTTGCGTGGGTTTGGTCCTGAGCTGCCATAATTAAGCCTTCTCTCTCAGCTTATTATTATTATTATTATTATTATTATTATTATTATTATAAGAAGAAGAAGACGGCGAAGAAAGAGCGAGTGAAGGAAACAAGAAAACATTTGAAATTAAAGAAAAAAGAAAATAATAACAATTGATCATCTTGTATCAAATTGCGCTGTATTGGCACGCACTGAATATAGAACACGACATGACAGAGTGGGCCAATATCTGCACTGGAAAATCTGCAACTTCTACAGGAAGGAAACTGAAAGAAATTGGTATGAACACCACCCAGACCCGGTTACGGATGTAGGAGCTGTAACAGTTTCATGCGAATTTACACTACACACAGACATAACTAAGCTAATCGCCCTCACATTGTGATTAGAGACCGCAAAAAAAAAAAAAAAAATCTTGCATCATTATTAATATGGCAGTCCCTGCAGACTGCATTGTATCTTTGAAGATCTTCAAAAAAAACTATCAAAATACAAGGACTTTGAAATCTCAAAAATGTGGCGCGTGAGGACATTAAAATTTTCAGTTGTAATTGGAGCGCTCGGATTGATCGGAAAAGATTCCAATAGACACATTGAAGAAATTCCTGGTAGCCTATGGCTTAAAGAAATACAACAAATTGTACTCACAATTACAGCCTACGCCTTAGGAAGTGTTTTATCTATGTAAAATATGTGGTATTTCTTTTTTTTAATTCTCAGTGGAAAATGACATGATGCCATTTCTGACATTAGGTCTCCGGTTGGGACCCGGAAAGAAAGAGTATACACCAGAAATCAAAGGAAATAATAATAATAATAATAATAATAATAATAATAATAATAATAACATGGGAACATCAACAATCCATGTTGTAGTTGGAGCCCACGGATTGGTTGGAAAAGTTTTCAGTAGACTCATTAAAGGGATTCCTGGAAGCCATTGCTTTAAAGAAATTTAAAATATTGTTCTCACGAGTACATCCCACATTTATAAAGGACTTTATCTATGTAAAATACGTTTTTTTTTTGTTTTTTTTTTTAAATGGTGAGTGTAAAATGTCATGATGCCATTTCTGACCTTAGGTCTCTGGTTGGGACCCGGAAGGCAATATGTATTCAACAGAAATCAAAGGAAATAATAATAATAATAATAATAATAATAATAATAAGATAATAATAAGATTGCAGTAGACTAATTGAAGGGATTCCTGGAAGTCCATGCTTCAAAGAGATACAAAAAATTGTTCTGACAAGTACAGCCCACACTTTACGAAGGGCTTTATCTATGTAATTTCTTTTTTTTTTCTTTTCAGTGGAAAGTGTTATGCTGCCATTTCTAACCTTAGGTCTCTGGGCGGGACCCGGAAAGAAATGTGTAAACGCCAGAAATCAAAGAA
>OZ010603.1:68583528-68618528 GCA_963932145.1 Acanthosepion lycidas | reverse complement strand
CTCAGGAAGCACTGGACGGCCGTTTCGTCCTATATTTGGGACTCATCAGCAGTGCGCATCCACTACCGAGGGAATCGAAACCCCGACAGTTAGGTTGGCAAGCGATCACTATACCAACTGCTCCGCCAGGCCTCGGTGACGAAGAGATTGCAAATCAGACTCTAAGAAGCGCCGCTCACTCCCAGATTCCGTGGTGGAACTCAACTGAGATTCTCTCTGACCATAGGACTGAGCCTCCTGGAGCCACGACTACTCTCACCAAGCCGCTCCAACTGGAGCATTAGAAGCTGGTTCAAGCGATGATAAACACACATAGTAATGAGAAGGATTTGATAATTATATTAATTGATTCATCGAGTCTGATAGAAACCTCAGGAAGCACTGGACGGCCGTTTCGTCCTATATTTGGGACTCATGTATATTTGGGACTTATATATATATATATATATATATATATATATATATATATATATATATATATATATATGAGTAAAAATGACAATAGGAAAACTAGTAATTGCTGACGCGTTGCGTCCAATGTGGACTTTATCAAAGCAAACTATGAAATGAATTCAATTGAACAAGGTAACTAATAAAAATAAAAACAATTAAATTCATTTCGTATTTTGCTTTGATATAGTCCACATTGGACGAAACGCCTCAGCAATTACTAGTTTTCCTATTATCATTTTTATTCATAAATATTGTCTTGTATAATGGTTAAATCGGAGAAATATTCATATATATATATATATATATATATATATATATATATATATATATATACAGACACACACACAAACACATACACACACATACACACACACACACACATATATATATATATATATATATATATATATATATATATATATATATATATTGTCATCCACAGACAGACTGTTTCGCTGTATCACAGGGTATTTATTTTAAGATAAACATCCAGGAATTGACAGAACACGATTCGATTTACCGAAGAGTCTTGCATTATTAGCAGTAATATTCACTGTTTACAAACTCACACTTCCTCCTCAGAGAGCTCAACCGAAATAAATTTTTCAGGAGCATATATATTGTCATTCACAGACAGACTTTCGCTGTATCACAGATCATCAGTGTGGCTAGACGTCTAGCTAAGATCGAAACCCGACTGAATTGGCGTCAGTTAGTGATTCCACTACTTTACATTTTCTTACAACAAAATATAATAGAAGTGGGGACAGTACACCCATTAAATCAAGTAAAATGTCAACAAAACTATTTAAAATAAATTTTAAACTGTGTTAGTAAGGTACCATCAACCCCACAAAAAATAAATGAGTCTCTTTTCAAAGATGAAGAAGAAACTTGAACCAACAGAAATATCTCCCTCTACAGAAGGATGCTGAGGATGTCATGGACTGACCATGTGAGCAACGACGATGTTTTGAAGAGAATAGAAACAAAAAAGAAACGTATACTTAGCATCAGGAAGAGCCAGTTGAAATTTCTACGGCACATAACGAGGTAAGAGGGCTTGGAGAATCTGATACTCACGGGGCAGATTGAGGCAAAGAGCGAGAGAGAAAAGCAGCAATTAAGAAACATGGTGAACTTGAGCAAATGGATTGGAGGACAGTGTTTGGGTGAAATAACAAAATGACAAAACTTATAAAGAGCTATAAGGGACAGAAAAATGTGGAGGGCCATGATCACCTACGTTCTGAAGGGAAACGCACATAAAAGAAGAAAGATTCTGCCGTCATACAGAATCAGGAAGCTCACTCGCTAATGAGAAAGAATGGGATTGGAAAAGTGAAAAAATATGGTCCAATCAAGATAAGAAAAACAAGGACAAAAAGGAAAGTGGAATTTTTAAACATTCAAATATATATTTATTGTTTTTTTATTAAAACAATTGTGGCACAAGGCCAAAGAAAAAATAGGGAAAGGCTGGTCGACACTTTCTATTCTAACCATGATAATCTGATTCACGACCCATTCATTCATTACAATTTGCTCTTTTACTACAAATCTTATCCCTCACCATTCAATAAGACATATCCCCAGTACTACAAAGTCACGGGGAAAAACCCCATGACATAAATTTAAACCCCATGACATAAATTTTAATATATAGGAATAGTTCAAATGTCTGTTTTTCAAAAACATTCAAATAATCATTCAAAATTTTACCGTCGTGACGGCCGCTTTCAAAGGCATGGATCAATAAACGACACCAACAGATGAGTTCTGTATACATCTGGGTTCCCCTCCCAAATGGAACACGTAGGTCTCGACCATGGTGATGGAAAGCGGCCGGATGGGATTACATTTTGTCCTTCTAAAGGGTAGGGATTTCATTGATTTGGGATGCGACGTGTGACGGTACATTTTCGACCGGTAAATTGATCAGGTCCGCCGTTGAGCCGAGGGCTGTCGCTCGGGACGCGGAGATAAAAAAAAAAAAAAAAGTTAAATATGCGAACAGATTTATAGGGACTTCTGGGCTTATTGGCCCTCGTTCGTTGACGTTCCTTCGGAGGACTGGCTGGATTGTGTCTTGATTCAGGGTCAAGCCGCCCAAAACGGGGTGGCTCTTGCAGCGTGTCTCACTGGCGATGGTTCAGGCTAATGCTTTCTCCATCATTGCGGCTGGCAGAGGATAGCAAAAAACAACAAAAAACAAAAAACAAAACAAAAAAACAGAAAAAGCAAAATCAAAAAGTAAAAAAAAACAAAAAGTAAAAAAAAAACAGAAAAACAACAAAAAGAACATTTTGTTTGTGTTTATAGACACTTTTTTTTTTTCAAATAAAAACTTTGTTTTATTTAAAAAAAAAAAGAAGCCTTTTATGTAGTTTCAATAAAAGATTAAATGACGTCAAAACGAAATATATAATAGACTGACGTACATTGTCTGAAGCGTGTCTTTACATTTGGAAGGATTTGTATTCATGCGCATGCGCACGTTTTTGCATAAACTGCCATCTTAATTAATTATTAATGTCAGAAATACGTGATTTGCATATTCATTTGCATTCCAGCTCTTTAATTAAACGAATTGTTCGAACGGAAATTATTTCCGCTTACCAGAGCTGTTTTGCCACTTGTTACAAAGAGAATAATTTTTTGTTTTATTTTTGCAAAACAAAAAAAAGTCGCTTTTGTTGAACTTTAGAGCTCATCATGGCGCCGAGTGAATATTCAGCGAATTTCTTTGGCTGAGAAACTTGTTGTTGCCATCCGGGCTGTTTAAGTGGCTTGATTTAACACTCAGCGGGATGTTCTTTTTATTTTATTTTGTTGTTCTCTTTTCCTATTTTTTATTCTTTTTGACACGGCCATTTTGAACGCTTCTTCAACTACTCAAACATGTGCTGCCACTTAAGGAACCTGCGGACTCTGGAGACAGTCGAGGCTGTGGCAGGAATAAATAATGTATTATGGCAAGGAGGAGGAAATAAAAAAAAATAGGAAGAGATTGTTAAAAGAGTTCAATGAAAGGGTTCTTCAAAAATATAAACCTTAAACAGTGATAGAGTGTTTAGTTGTTATTTACAAAGCTTAGCTTAATTTTAGGACAAGGTCACAATTTGAAAGTACCAAAAGGGAGTCACGTCACTAATGGTCAACCAGACTAGCTCGTTAACCATTACGCAGGGAAAAAGTACTCAACCGAAATATGCTTTATGCGGACTATTGTCCTCATCTTTGTCGCCATATTTGTCACAACGTTTCGGCCGTTGTACGCTCCGGCCTTCTTCAGGTGGTTGGAATCAAGGACACATGGCACAGTGGATAAAGGCGTTGGTTAGATCCAGTGACAGACCCAAAGAGTGTGAGTTCAATACCCGGTTAAGGCAGTGGAGAACTTTCAGAGGGAAAATTCTCCACTGCCTTAACCGGGTATTGAACTACTCACACTCTTTGGGTCTGTCACTGGATCTAACCAACGCCTTTATCCACATGTGCCACGTGTCTGATTCCAACCACCTGAAGAAGGCCGGAGCGTACAATGGCCGAAACGTTGTGACAAATATGGCGACAAAGATGAGGACAATAGTCCGCATGATGTAAATACTGTACATAATACCTCATCTCAGAAATATAGACAGACTCCGAAATATGCTTAGTTGACCGACACAGCTGTTTTGATTAATAACTTATAGTTTCAGGAGGATATATTTTTAAAGAATGACAATAAAATTTTCAAAAGCGAGGTAATCATTCTCTGAATTTCTGTCATGAGGAGTTATTATTTATAATATTTATATTTAGACTGTTATCCTCATCTTTGTTGTTGTTATCCCCTGATCAGCTTCAGCTTGAATTTTTGGGATGAAGAGTTATCATTATTTACATTATTTATATTTAGACTGTTATCCTCATCTTTGTTGTTGCTATCCCCTGATTGCCTTCAGCTTGATTTTCTGGGATGAAGAGTTATCATTATTTACATTATTTATATTTAGACTGTTATCCTCATCTTTGTTGTTATTATCACCTGATCAGCTTGAATTTTTGGGATGAAGAGTTATCATTATTTACATTATTTATATTGTCAACAACCAAGATGAGGACAATAGTCCGTATATAAATCGTGTAAATGCTAACAAAACACTTTATATCGTAAAAGAATAGTCGATTCTTTGTCCGTTATGAAATCTCTGTGGGGAAGTTACATGAGCGGCTGTGATGTTTCTTTTGGCCTGTGCCTACAAGTACAGCTTGACTGAGTTTTGAAATAAGTCATTGGAATAATACGCCCCTTTCCAACTGTATCTGGCCAACCCCTAGCCTGGGCTGAGCAATAAGTTCATGAATTTGGAGACAAGAAAAAAATAATTTTTCAGCTCTAAAAATTCAACATCTGTCTATATTTCTGAGATGTGGTATTATAACTATTTACATTGTTCGGACTTTTGTAACTAAGCTATTATTGTCATATTTCCATCGTTTTAAATGGTTGTATGCTACTGTCTTCTTCAGGTTAAACATTGGAATTTCGAACCTAACCCTTTATTTAGTCCATGGTAGTAGATTGTTCTAGTTCCACGTGTCATGACACATGGTCCAGTGAATAAAAGCATGGGTTGGAGTAATTCAAAAAGTGCCTTCACCGAAGGAGTTGTGAATTCAATACCTGGCCACACTTAACTGAAACAGAGATATCCAAAACAAAAATGCATGCCGCGTGTTATTAGAAAAATCTGTCGCTGTGGACTAGATAAAGGGTTCGGTTCGAAATTTCAGCGTATATCACCTGAAGAAGAATGGAGCAGACAACGGTCGAAACGTCATGAATATGACAATAAAGATGAAGACAGCAGTCCAAGCAATACAAATAGTGCAAATAGTTACAAAACCTCATCTCAGAAATATAGATAAATCCTGACGAATTCTGGAGCGTACAACAGTCGAAACGTCGTGAATATGACAATAAAGATGAGGGCAACAGTCCGAACAATGTAAATAGTGTAGTCTAAAAAATCAAATAATTATAGGATTTTATTAAACTTAATTTATATAAAAAGAAAGAAAAATATATTTCTTGAAGTTTTACAACATCGCCATTCATTAGCCATCTACTTTGAGTGGCGCTTAGGCCTTATACTGGGTGAACAATAATAAAGAAAAAGAAGAAAGAAATCTGACTTCGAAAACATTTTACACATTGTAAAACCTAGTTGTTACAGAAACTATTATAGCAACACCTAGCGTAGTGGAGCTGTGGCCCTATATTCCCCAAGTAGATTTCTGTTACAAACAAACAAAAATGCGTACATATTTTAAGGTAAATAAAAGCACAACAAACCAAGGTGAGTGGTAAAGAACATGCATATGTATAGAGTCGTAAGTACGAGTCGAGCGTCATAACTCGAAACTAGATTAATGGATATTGCGTCATAACTATGCATCGTCGTAGGTTGGGACTGTCGTAAACTGAGGACTTACTGTATATTAACGATAGAATTATTGAGACGAGTCGTTTCCAATCAATATGTGAAATGTTGTACTGGGATATGTGATCAATCTGTTATGCGCCATGCGTGATACAAACTTAGACGATCATGTATATTTCGATACATGAGTGACGAGGCAGATTTTCCCAGCATTAGGTTGCCATTTCTTTCTGCGGTAGACCTGTTGCCATCCAAGGCTATAGAACCAGGTCTGTTCTGCTATTTACCCATAGCTGGTGGTAAAAGTAGAGGATTAAAACATTTCCCAAGATTATTAGCGCGTAAGTGAATGTAATGGATTCGACTGGAATTCGAACTCGGCTCTCCGATTCAGTTACGTGCCATGCGTGATACACGCTTAGGTGATCATGTATCTTTCGATACATGACTGATGAGGCAGATTTTTTCCCGCAGTAGGTTGCCATTTCTTTTTGCGGTAGACCAGTTGGCATCAAAGGCTATAGAACCCCGCCTGTCCTGCTAATTACACATAGAAAAAGATGATTCATACCTTTCCCAAGGGTATTAGCACGTAAGTGAATATAATGGATTCAACTGAATTTCGAACTCGGCTCACGAATTCAGTTATGTGCCATGTGTGATACAAACTTAGACGATCATGTGTATTTCGATACATGACTGACGAGGCAGATTTTCCCCGCATTAGGTTGCCATTTCTTTCTGCGGTAGACCCGTTGCCATCAAAGGCTATAGAACCAGGTCTGTTCTGCTATTTACCCTTAGCTGGGGGGAGAAGTAGAGGTTTAAAACATTTCCCAAGTGTATTAGCACGTAAGTGAATATAATGGATTCGACTGGATTTCGAACTCGGCTCTCCGATTCAGTTATGTGCTATGTGTTATACACATAGCATATGGCGATCATGTATTTTTCGATACATGACTCACGAGGCAGATTTTTTTCCGTCGATAGGTTGACATTTCTTTGTGCTGTAGACCAGTTGCCATCCAAGGCTATATAACGCGCTCTGTTCTGCTATTTAGCCATAGTTCTGGGGAGAAAAAGTGTATTCATACCTTTCCCAAGGGTATTAGTACGTAAGTGAATGTAATAGGTTATATGGTAGCGCAGGAAAAAAATCTTTATGCTAACTAATTCATCAGAAAGATCTTTAAATGGTTCTTGTTAATTTTTTACGGTTTTAATTTCAGAGTATTAATTCTCTTAGAGAATTCAATCTGTTTAACCCATTGCTTGGTGGGGAGGGATCTGTGTCTTTAACTGTTGGTAAAATTATATTGAAGCTTATTAAATCGACTCAAATTTTTCGTTAGGATCATTTTCCTCATATTTTTTCTCTACTTGGTTTTCAAGGTTTGGCCATGTTATAAGAATAGATGTCCCTTCCGCTATTATCCGACAAAGTGACAAGTCAAGCAAAAAAACTGAAGAGGAGGACAGACGAGGAAAATGAACTGAAAATATCGCTGAGAGACCTGGAAGATCATTCACAGGGACTAAGACATTGGCATACAACCGGGACAATTCGAGGAAACTGGCTATAGGATCAACTGCGCAGCAACCCTAAGACCACACCCGGTCATCGTACTGAGGATGATGATGAAGATGATGAGGATGATGATGTATAAAAATTCTTTGTATTTCGGGCGAGAAATTTTCGTCGTTATTTGAAGCCAATAAAAAAAAAAAAAAAAAAACACGTACTCGAAAATAAATTTGTTTAAATTTTTTTTTATTTCCAGAATAAAATATAGAATCGTTTGAGACAAGTCTCTTGGTGTAATCCTGTGGTGCAAAAATGGCGATTTGATGCGACTCCTGTCGGATTTTCTCGTCATTTGGAGCCAAAAAAAAAAAAAAAAAGAAAAAGAAAAAAAAAAAAAAGAAAGAAAAACATACTCGAGAATAAATGTGTGTGAAACATTTATTCGGAATAAAATATAGAATCGTTTGAGAAAATTTTCTTGGTGTAATCTTCTAGTGCAAAATGGCGGCTTGATGCGACTCCTGCCCAAATTTCTGGGGTGGTAAATTTTCGTCGTCATTTGGAACCAATAAAAAATACGTACTCGAGAATAAATGTGTTTGAAATGTTCTATTTTTTGGTTTTTCTTTTTTATTTCCGGAATAAAATACAGACTCTATTTAGAAAAGTTTTTAATGTAGTGTTCTGATGCAAAATGGCGGCTTGATGCGACCCTTGCCGGATTTTCTGGTACGATAAATTTTCGAAGTCATTTAGAGCCAATAAGCAGCACGTACTCAAGAATAAATATGATTGAAAGTTTTTTCAGAATAAAATATAGAAACATTTGAGTAAATTGTCTTGGTGTAATGATCTGGTGCAAAATGGCGGCTTGATGCCGGATTTTCTTACGCGATAAACTTTCATAGTCATTTGAAACCAATAAAAAACACGTAGTCCAGAATAAATGTGTTTGAAACGTTATTTTTTTATTTTATTTTTCTTCCCGGTAGAAAAATAAAGAATCGTTTGAGAAAAGTATCTTGGTATAATCGTCTGGTGCAAAATGGCGGCTTGATATGTTGCTGCCGAATTTTTTTCACTTTTCATAAAGAATCTACTTAATTTCATTTACTCATGAAGAAATTATAATTTTTTAGTTTCTAGAAGAATTCCCTTTAAATCAAATTTATTATTATTAACAAAACTTCACGGGGATATTTTTTTCTTTTCGTTATGTACAGATTTCTAAGAGCATTTTCCAAACGGTCTGGGGCATTTTCAAATCGTTCCTTATTCACTTAAGTAACACAAGAACAGAATAATTCAATTTAATCAGTTAATTTCGTTGGACTTCAATATTTATAAACATAAATTTAGAATATAAAACAATATTATTTCCATGAAGCTTAAATTAATTTGAGTTTTCGGGTTTTCTTGGTGAACCAATTTTCGCGTTTCGTTTCTGTCTGAGTTCGATACACTTGACAGATAAGAAAACGAGAATATAAAAAGCAATTGCAATTTAAGCAGAAAATGCGACAAAGACGTCGGCGAACAAAATCAGAAAATTCATAAATGAAATCTAATTTAATATTAAGGTGCGTTCGTTTCGATTCTAATTATTCGGTTCCTTCCGATTTTGAAAATTTAATTATAATATCATATAATAATTGTGCTTGTCCATACCATCACCAGTTTCTACGACCGTTACGCCTTGCCAATATCTCATAAATAATGGGTTATCAATGAAAAAAAAAAGACAGAAAGACCTGTTTAACGTCTCCTGTCTCATAAATAATGGACTCTTTCATTTTGATTGCGTAAGAAAACAAAAGATATATTAAAAATGCTACTTGGTTTCAGTGGCAAAATGCAAGAAAGAAGAGAAAGTAGACGTGTTTAACGGCTGTTTCAGTGAATTGGAAAAAGTTGCTAATTTCAAATCTTTTCATTTGTACCCACCTCTTAAAATAACGACAAGCATTCCTATTTTTGATTATTATTGCAATAATTTGTTAAAGTTAAGCTCAAATATTTAATGATGCGATAGGGGAATTTCTACGGATATTTTATTGTCGTAGAACTCGCCATGAGTTTCTTTAATCATTGACTTAAGAATTAAGAGTCAGCAGAAATTTAATATAGGAAAACCGTTAAATTTTTACGGGGGAAAACTAGTTTATTTATATTTCGTTTTTTTTTAATGAAAGGTGATAAACAATAAAAAAAAAAACACATATCAGAGACGCTACTTGGTTTCAGTTAGAAAATGAACGAAAGAAAGAAATAACGGACGATAGAAGTGTTTAATATCTCCTGTCAATATCTCGTAAATAATGGACTATTCCATTTTGATCATGTGGAAAGAGGGGAAAAGACACTACTTGATTTCAATGAGAAAAAGAAAGAAAGAAAAGAAGAGCAAAAGAAAGAAAGAAAGACAGAAAAAAAAGAAAGAAGTGTTTAGCGGTTGTTTCAGTGAAATGGAAAAAAGTTGTCAGTTTCAAATTTTTTCATTTGTACCCCCTTACTTCTTAAAATAACGACCAGCATTCATATTTATAATTGTTATTGCAATATTTTATTAAAGTTGTTAAGCTCAAATATTTAATGATGCCATAGGTGAATTTCTACGGATATTATATTGTCGTAGAAAACGCCATGAACTTATTCATTGCTTAATTGATTTTACGGGTTTTTCTCGTTATGTAATAACTAAATGTTCTTTCTTTCGTTATTTCGCACAACCGTTAAACTCAGCCAATACCTCTTTCGTCTTGATCGCATGGAAAGAGGAGGAAAGACACTACTTGGTTTCATTGAGAAAATGACAGATGGTAAGAAAGAAGGGAAGCTAGAAGTGAAGAGACGGAATTAGATTAAGTTGATAAGAACAGATACAACACTTTGATCTTAGCTAAAAGGCCGAGAAGAGAAGGACAGGCACAATTATAATAGAATTATTGTTATTGCAATATTTTGCCTAAAGTTAAGCTCAAATATTTAACGATGTGATAGGGGAATTTCCACGGGTATTTTATTGTCGTAGGACTCGCTTATTCAACTTTTAACTGAAGTATTAAGATTCATCAGAAATTTAAGATAGGAAAACCTTGAAATTTTCACGAATCAAAACTAGTTTAAATACTTATTTTAAATAGACATTCATGTCGTTCTTTTCTTCCATTAACTTTTGTCATTAACTTCAGAATGACAATTTCCAATGAAACCGTTACCCCGGAACTTTACATACACTCATATAGGAAATAATCTGAAAATAGATTACTCTCTTTAATCGTCTCAGAGAATCTCTTTTGGTTTTCATCAGCATGGCTAATGCCAAGTTCCAGGATAATGATTCTTTGCGCATTCTTGGGCTAAAGATTTTCGCTGACATGAAGTGGAAAGATGAAAATTGAATCACTAGCTCAAAATGCAGATTCTGTGATAAATATCCAGAAACATATGATCATCTTGTATTCTGGGCTATTCTGTTTTGATAAACAAAACACATATCAGAAACACTAGTTGGGCTCAGAGTGAAAATAAATAAAAGAAAGAAAAAAAAAAAGAGGAAAGACGGAATTGTTTAACGTCTGTTTCAGTGGAATGGAAACAGTTGTCAAATCTTTTCCTTTGTTTCCACTCCTTAAAATAGCGACCAGCAAATCATTCATGATTGTTATTGCAATATTTTGTTAAAAGTTGTTAAGCTCAAATATTTAACGATGCGATAGGGGAATTTTTATGGATATTTCATTGTCGTAGAACTCATCATTAGTTTATTCAATTACTAACTGAAAATAGATTACTCTCTTTAATCGTCTCAGAGAATCTCTTTTGGTTTTCA
The DNA here is from genome assembly GCA_963932145.1 of Acanthosepion lycidas. Lineage (NCBI taxonomy): Eukaryota > Metazoa > Mollusca > Cephalopoda > Sepiida > Sepiidae > Acanthosepion > Acanthosepion lycidas. Next base: position 68,607,283 of record OZ010603.1, on the reverse strand, counting down.
TCAGCATGGCTAATGCCAAGTTCCAGGATAATGATTCTTTGCGCATTCTTGGGCTAAAGATTTTCGCTGACATGAAGTGGAAAGATGAAAATTGAATCACTTGCTTGGGATGCAGTCAGAAAAGTTTGTTCATTGTACGATTTTAAGGCAATCTAGACATTTACATTGTAGGGAATTATAATGGGCTATTCTGTTTTGATAAACAAAACACATATCAGAAACACTAGTTGGGCTCAGAGAGAAAATAAATGAAAGAAAGAAAGAATAAAAGGGAAGACGGAATTGTTTAACGTCTGTTTCAGTGGAATGGAAACAGTTGTCAAATCTTTTCCTTTGTTTCCACTTCTTAAAATAGCGACCAGCATTCATTTTTATGATTGTTATTGCAATATTTTCTTAAAAGTTGTTAAGCTCAAATATTTAACGATGCGATAGAGGAATTTCGACGGATATTTCATTGTCGTAGAACTCATCATTAGTTTATTCAAGCATTGAAGATTCATCGGAAATTTAAAATAGGAAAACCCTGAAATTTTCATGAATTAAAACTAGTTTAAATACTTATTTTAAATAGACAGTTCTTTTCTTCTCTCAACTTTTGTCATTAACTTCAGAATGACAATTTCCAATGAAGCCGTTACCCCGGAACTTTACATACACTCATATAGGAAATAATCTGAAAATAGATTACTCTCTTTAATCGTCTGTGAGAATCTATTTTGGTTTTCATTAACATGGCTAATGCTAAACTCCAGGATAATGATACTTTGCGCCTTCGCGGGCTAAAGATTTTCGCTGACATGAGGTGGTAATATTATATTGAATCACTTGCTTGGGATGCAGCAAGTTGTCACATTTTGCCCTGCTAGATAATTTTTCTTGACGGAATCTATCTTACACATTTATAAATTTACCATTCGATTATGCATTTAGTATTTCTGTCACATCTGGTCTAGTACTTCTGCTATCTATTTAGACATTCTTTATAAAAGAAGACTCTGCAATGTTATTGATCTTGACTTGTCACCTCGATTTCAATCACTTTACAGCGTTACAATGGAGCTTCCCTATGTTTTTTGCTAGAAAAATATTCATAGTTTGGATATGCGTTGTAGTTTAATCAATATCGGCTTGGAGTGAGAACACGGCAAGCCGAGTTCGAATTCCAGTCGAGTTCGTTAGATACACTTACGCAAAAATACCTTTGAAAAAGGCATGGATCTATCTCTTCTCCCTCCAGCTATGGGTTAATTAGCGGGACAGACTGGGTTCTTTATCCTTGGTTAGCAACCCGTCTAACACAGAAAGAAATGGCAACCTACTGCGGGAAAAATATGTCTCCTCAGTCATGTATCGAAAGATACATGATCGTCAAAGCATGTATCATGCATGGCACATAGCTGAATCGGAGAGCCGTGTTCGAATACCAGTCGAAACCATTACATTCACTTACGTACTAATATCCTTGGGAAAGGTGTGAATCGTCTTCTTCTCCCCCCAGCTATGGTTAAATAGTAGAACAGACCGGTTTCTATGGCCTTGAATGGCAACAGGTGTATCGCAGAAAGAAATAGCAACCTACTACGGGAAACAATCTGACTCGTCAGTCATGTATTGAACGATACATGATCGCCAGTTACCATCCAAGGCTATAGAAATCGGTCTGTACTGCTATTTACACATAGCTGGGGGGGAGAAGAAGAGGATTTATACCTTTGCCAAGGATATTAGCACGTAAGTGAATGTAATGCTTTCGACTGGAATTCGAACTCGACTCTCCGATTTAGTTATGTGTCATGCGTGATACACACTTAGGTGACCATGTATCTTTTGATACATGACTGACGAAACAGATTTTTTCCCGTAGGAAAAAAAAAGTTGCCATTCTGCGGTCGACCAGTGACCATCCAAAGCTATAGAAACTGGTCTGTCTTGCTATTTACCCATAGCTGAGGGGGGAGAAGAAGAGGATTTATACCTTTCCCATGGGTATTAGCACGTAAGTGAATGTAATGCTTTCGACTGGAATTCGAATTCAGCTCTCCGATTCAGTTATGTACCACGCATGATACATGCTTAGGCGATTATGTATCTTTCGATACATGACTGACGAGGCAATTTTTTTCCGCAGTAGGTTGCCATTTTGAGGTAGACCAGTTGCCAGGCAAGGCTATAAAAACCGGTCTGCCCTGCTATTTACTCATATCTGGAGGGAGAAGAAGAGGATTCATACCTTTCCTGTTGGTATTAAGACGTAAGTGAATGTAATGGATTTGACTGGAATTTGAACTCGGCTCTGCGATTTCTCAATCCAAGCCGCTATCCATTATGTAATGGATTTGACTGGAATTTGAACTCGGCTCTGCGATTTCTCAATCCAAGCCGCTATCCATTATGTAATGGATTTGACTGGAATTTGAACTCGGCTCTGCGATTTCTCAATCCAAGCCGCTATCCATTATGTAATGGATTTGACTGGAATTTGAACTCGGCTCTGCGATTTCTCAATCCAAGCCGCTATCCATTATGTAATGGATTTGACTGGAATTTGAACTCGGCTCTGCGATTTCTCAATCCAAGCCGCTATCCATTATGTAATGGATTTGACTGGAATTTGAACTCGGCTCTGCGATTTCTCAATCCAAGCCGCTATCCATTATGTAATGGATTTGACTGGAATTTGAACTCGGCTCTGCGATTTCTCAATCCAAGCCGCTATCCATTATGTAATGGATTTGACTGGAATTTGAACTCGGCTCTGCGATTTCTCAATCCAAGCCGCTATCCATTACTCCAACGGACCAATCATATCAATTTTTCAAATCACGAAAAATAGGATGGGATTTATGAAACACTGTGACTAGTTTCGTTATATTTAGAATTGTTTTTAATGCATTCATCTGGAAATGTTTTGTATTTTATTTTGGGGAGAAATCAAAGGGAAAGGAAACAACAAAAAAAGGGTGCCCTTTTCGTTGTTTAAGCAAACGGCTTTTTATCTGCCATGAAAACTTTTGATCGTTTTGTCAAAGCCTAGCTATTTTTTTTTTTATCAGTTAGCCATCTTAATAGGGATCTCGCCGCACTTGTACATTAGCTTTCCCCGTGGACCTCGTCATATGGTTCATCAAGACAAACAAAACAAGACAAAAAGAAAGAAAATGACTGTTTCACGACGAATATGCAACGCTATTCTAGACACTATACAACAAATAAAAAATGTATTATGGTGATCAAGAAATGAGGTTAAAAAAAGAAAATCGGGTAAATGAATTAAAAACTGAGTACACGCTATTAAGTTAGCATTGATTTACTTTTTACGGTTTTTACCACTTGTGTGTGTGTGTGTGTGTGTGTGTGTATATATGCGTGCGTGTGTGTGTGTGTGTGTGTGCGTGTATGTGTGTGCGTGTATGTGTGTGTGTGTGTGTGTGTTTCTATTTTTTAATCGAAAACAGATTTTGGATTTACTGTTGTCTTTCTTTTTCTTACCATATTTTGGATTATAAGAATAATTCCCTTTTTTTGTGGGGAAATATTACATTAATGTCTTTTCCATTATCTTACTATTTAACCTATAACTAGGAGGACGAGGAGATGAACACGCTATTCAATACACCGAACACATCCTGTGGATGACTTCCAGTGTAAAAAGTAAACTGTGTACCGCGTTATATTGTTGTTATATTACTTTGTCGTTCAAAAATAATAATAATAATAATAATAATAATAATAATAATAATAGTAATAATAATAATAGTAATAATAATAATACCCACTGACAGAACAATCAAAGCCAACCGCCCAGACATTGTCATTAGAAACCACAAAAAAAAAGTGCCTCCTTATTGATATGACAGTCCCTGCAGACTGCAATGCATCTTTGAAGATATTCAAAAAGTTGTCAAAATACAAGGACCTTGAAATAGAAATCTCGAAAATGTGGCACATGGGAACATCAACAATCCCTGTTGTAGTTGGAGTCCTAGGACTGGTTGGAAAAGATTGCAGTAGACTAATTGAAGGGATTCCTGGAAGTCCATGCCTCAAGGAGATACAAAAAATTGTTCTGACAAGTACAGTCCACACTTTATGAAGGGCTTTATCTATGTATTTATTTATTTTTTCTTAGTGGAAAGTGTCATGATGCCATTTCTAACCGTAGGTCCCTGGGGGGGGGACCCGGAAAGAAATGTGTAAACGCCAGAAATCAAAGGAAATAAAAACAATAATAATAATAAATGCAAGAAATTGCCCACACGCTAACAAGAACTTTGTCCATGTAACGCTAATAATCGGAGTAAGAAAATGCAATTATGAAATATAGCCATAAAACACACCATTACCTGCCTTAGGTCTTCCCGCAGACTTGGTAGGTTGGGTGACCATAGCAGAAATCGAAATATAATAATAATAATAATAATAATAATAATAATAATAATAATAATAATAATAATAATTGCAAGAACTTGATATGAGCACCACTAGACCCGATTACAGAGATAGGACGTTGAACAATTTTAAAGGACCTTACTATACACACAGACAGAACAATCAAAGCTAATCGCTCAGACATCGTGATCAATGACCACAAAAAGAAAAATTACTTTCTTATAGAAATGGCAGCTTCTGCAGACTATAATGTATCTTTGAAGATCTTAAAATGAGCATCAAAATACAAGTAACTTGAAGTAAAAATCTAAAAGAATGTAGCAGACGAGGACGTCAATAATTCCAGTTGTAGAGCCCTAGGTTTGATTAGAAAAGTTTCCGATAAATTCATTGAAGGGATTCCTGGTAGCCCAATGCGTTAAAAAATACAAAAGATTGAACGCAGAACTACGAAGAGCTTTATCAATGTAAAATCTATGATTTTAGGGTTTTACTTTGTTTTTTCTTTTTCTTTTTTTTTTGTACAGAAATTGTACTCATCTGACGTGCTATATCATTTAGCTACAGAAGAAGCGTATGGTTAGCAAAGTCAAATTATTGTTTTTAAACAACAAATTTCCCATCATTTTTCTCGAACGCTCACATCTACTTGAAGCGTATCTTAACGTAAACAAATAACAACATATATTATGTAATGGACTAAATCCGACAATTATTTTAATATATTTTCTGTTCAAACGTTATTTTTATGGATAGAAATATTTAAGTAAATGCTCTGTGGCTAAATGTTATAGCACATCAGGCCAAACGACGGTTCCGTGTATGATACAGGTTCGATTCCTGTCGGAGGACACATATTTTCTATGAAATTTCTCGGTCATTCAGGCCTGTAAATGTAGTTTATATTGTTTATCATAAACGAAGCATTTACTTAAATATTTGTATCTATAAGAATAACGTATAAACAGGTGTGTGTGTGTGTGTGCGCGCGCGCGCGCGTGTGTGTGTGCGCGCGCGCGCGTGTGTGTGTAGGAGTAGATAGGTGTTGTGGCCTGTTTAGGGGCCAGAAAGAAAGACACGGAAGACGAAGGTAGGTTGAAAAAGTATATTGAAGATACAGTGTAACCCGGATATAAGAAAGTTGTCGGGACCGGATAAGAAGTATCTTATATCCGGGTTTATCTTATATCTGGGTTGGTCTATTTTGTTTAGGTAAGTATGGCTCTAATTATGGACCAGGTAAAATATGTCTTATATCCGTGTTTCTCTTATATCCGGGTCTCTTATATCCGGATTACACTGTATATACAGAACAATAGTGTTAGTAATAAGTAGATTAGCACTGCATCTACTACTCCACTCCACTTCACTCTCTTCCACCTGACTCTCGCAGTTTCTATTTATGCGAGGAGGAGTGTTCATCATATTGTAGGAGGGTTTACCACAACAATAGGTTAGCCTATCGTCCACTAATCCCATGTGTTTTGAACAGGAGTATAGGTTTATCCCTTGTTTCCTGTTTAACATTGGGTTTCCTGCTATATATAAGGTGTTTTCATTCTCTTTCACTCCGAGTAACTCCCTTGCGTCTTAGTGGCATTATCCACTTGCTTGAGGTGAATTGAAAATTGAATAATATATATATATATATATATATATATATATATATATATATATATATATATATATATATATATACCGTGTGTAACAGCAAAATTGTTCTAATCGTGTCAAAACAAAATTGTACAATTGTTAGATTAAGCTTTGAACCGCTGTATCTTAGAAATGATTAAAGATATCTTACTGGAATACACCGAGTTTTTTTTTTAACACGATTGGTCTCTACTTTGTACAATAAGAATGCATTTAGCTCTAAATTGAAATGATGATCTCTCTTCCTGTTGTGACCCCCTGATCAAGTTTTCATCTGTACTGTTCCCTCATTTTTAAGATTCTCTTGATGGTTCTTGAATGGACTTTGAAGATGGAAACCAGACTATGAATATTGGTGCCATTACAGAATGCCTGAATGATCTTTTTCCTCTCACCATTGCTCATGGAAGAAAAAAACGATTTTAATCTGTTGCCTTTCTAGCTGAATAACTCAAAGGGTTTTTCTGTGATTCTTACGACAAATGGTGTCAAGATGGCTAAACGTCTTATCGCAAAACCTGGGCAAAAAGAAACTCAGTTGGTTTAGTGTATTTTTTTTTTTTTTTTTTTAGATATTAAACATTTTGTTGGATAGACAATGGGAAAATTATAACAAAATACAACAATATATATATATATATATATATATATATATATATATAAAAGCTGTTATTCATATATATATATATATATGCAGTGTAACCCGGGTATAAGTGACCCGGATATAAGAGAAACTCGGATATAAGAGAGATTTTCTCTGGTCCCAAATTAGAGTCATACTTACCTAAACAAAATAGTCCAAACTCGGATATAAGAGAAACCCGGATATAAGAGACTTCTCCGGTCCCGACAACTCTCGTATATACGGGCTACACTGTGTATATATATATATATATATATATATATATATATATATATATAAAAAAGCTAGCCCTGATATATATATATATATATATATATATATATATATATATATATCAGGGCCAGCTTTTTTTTACGTAGCTTGTAGTTCAAAAATATATTTTATTTGTATTCAATGACACGAGACTAACGGAGCTGTGCATCGCTGAACCTCACTTTCTCATTCAAGGACCAATCATTTCAAGCGTTTTCTTATCAGAACTTTCGCTTGCCTCTGGTGTTAGCTGATTAGGTTGGGTAAAGAATAGGATATAATTATAGAAATTATTGTATATAATGTTATCAGTAATTTTGTCGTTCTCCTTGAGGGAAAAAGACCGAGTTACTACAGTTATTCATTTCTTATTGCCGGTTGTTGCGTTCAACAACCTGCATTGCCGGAAATCCTAACCAGATCTGACCTAATCAAAACCGAAAATATTACCTCAACCCAAACCAACCTATCCTAGCCTGCACACACACTATGACTCATTAACTAAATGCTTTTTTTTTATATCAAGAACAAAAATAGAAATTATTTTTTTAAAAATCCAACATAGATTTCGGAATGAAAAGGATCATGAGTTCACCATAAAGCCCAAATCTAAAATCCTGGAAATACTTCTAAAATCCTGGAAATACTCCTAAAATCCTGGAAATACTCCTAAAATCTTGGAAGTACTCCTCAAATCCTGGAAATACTCCTAAAATCCTGGAAATACTCCTAAAATCTTGGAAATACTCCTAAAATCTTGGAAATCCTACGAATAAAAACTAGTTTTCGAGAGATGCCTGAAATATCCGGCGAGATGGGGAAACGCTGCATGATTTCACTAATGAAATGAAATTGTTGATATCGAAATGTTTGATAGTACCTTCTATATCGGAAGAGCTTTTTAAAGAAATAATAGGTTTATGTTGAATCTGATATTTTCATTATTAAAAAAGTTATTATCGTGGATACTTCTATTTGGAATAGACGTTTCCATTTTTAGATATTATTTTTAAAAGATTAAATTTAAATCTATCTGCCTGTGAATACGAGTAATCATAATAAGGAAAACATACTCTCTGACACGAGTTGCATCTGCGTCCTCCTTTGTAGGTGAAACCAGCGTTTGATCCAACATGTATTATCGCTCGGATATGATCGATTGTGACACCCTCTGTAACCCGAGCACTAAAGTAAGCTGGTGTTTTTTTAATAAATGTGACGGATATAAAGATTCTTTCCTACCGTAGATCTTATTAGGCCCGATTCAAGATTAACAATAACTAATAATAAAATAGAACAATTCTAATAATAGATTGTAATAAAAGTTATGTAACGGATAGAAGATTCGTTCTTACAATGAATCTTATTTGGCGAGATTAAGAGATTAACAAGAACTAATATTAATAATAAATCCGTTCTTACTATAGATCTTAATAGCGGAATATCATTTTTAAATCATATTTCATTAGGGTCAGACAGATTTACATAAAGCAAGCATTTAACGCCCTTTCTAAAAGAATATAGGAATTGCCACACCCACGACTTATTTATTTATAGGGCTGGCTCGGGTAACTGAAACCGTACGGGAAACAAACCTGCATATAATAAATCTATTTCTCTCTTTGACATATCTGAATTCCTGCAGTCACAACTCTAGTATTTTGGGAACATCAGTGGAAAAAAAAAAAAAAAAAAAAAAAAATGGATGTTTTTTTTTTTTTTTTTTATTATTTTTTTTTTTTTATCAGTGTTTGATTGAAAATTGGAATCGATTTCTATGGATTATCAAAACTTTTCAGGTAGTTTAAGGCCAGAAAATATTTAGAAAAAATTTTTTAGTTTTTGCGATAATAATAGTTCAGTGATACAAGACTTACTAATTAACCCATAGCTGGGGGAGGAAGAGATGGCTTCATACCCACCATAATTCCCCATGTGTAATCCGCATTTTTCTAAAGTAATAATAAGGAAAAATTAGGGGTGCTTATTATGGACACCTACAAAAAAAAAAAAAAAAAAAAAGAAACGCCCTTTCGTGGGTCGATTTCAGTTGCGAAATGACTACTCACCACAAACATACGACAATTTGACACTAACATTCGGCGATTGCAACCCCATAAGGATGTCAAATACAATCACATGTACCTAACGATATTTCAGTTATGTGCCATGCGTGATACTCGCTTAGTCACATAACTTAGCCTTTTGATATATGACTGACGAGGCAGATTTTTTCCGCAGAAGGTTGTCATTTCTTTCTACGGTAGACCAGTTGACATCCAAGGCTATAGAAACTGGTCTGTCCTGTTATTTACCCATAGCATGGGGGAGAAGAAGAGGATTCATACCTTTCGCAAGGGTATTAGCACGTAAGTGATGTCATTCGACTAGAATTCGAACTCGGCTCTCCGATTCCACAATCCGTTAATCCTTAACAATACCTACAAATTATTTTATTTTAACAATACTTACAAATGTAAAATAAAATACGGATTATCATAAAAGTAAATTAGAATAAGATCACTTTGCTTAAAACCATTTTTAAATAAGCTTAGGAAATAATGAAATTGGAGAGGTACAATTTATAGGGTTTGATTACCAAACAAGGGGTGCGTATTATGCATGAGTAAAGCATTTTCTCACACTTTTAGCATAATTTTAGGGATACGTATTATTGATGAAGGTGTATTTTACATGGGGAATTGCGGTAATAAGAATTTAATAATCAAACAAAAAATGATAATTTGGATATAAAGTGGGGGACCAATTTTATGTTACAATCGATATATGAACTGAGCCATCACTTTATGGACACGATAATTTCAATACATTTTATTCCAGAAAAATATAAATAAATCTTAAAGACATGCCTGTGTAGATAATCAGTATTTCATTGATTGGTTGATTCGTTTTCTATGGCTTATCAACAAACAAGTAATTATAATGTGGGTATAAAGTGGAGGATCAATTCTATATTACAATCAATATATAAACTGATCCCTCACCTTATGGTCATAGTTGTTTCTATCCATTTTTATTCCAGAGAATTTAAATAAATCTAAAATCCATGCCTGTGTAGCTAATCAGTATTTCATTGATTGGTTGATTCGTTTTCTATGGCTTATCGACCTTTACAGGTTATTTAAATCCAGAAAATATTTTTAGATGGTAAGAATTTTTGTTGTTGCTTTTGGAAACAATAATGATTTTAGTGATAAAAGACTTATTAATTAACCCATAGCTGAGGGGAGGTGATAAGCAAGAAATTATAATGTAGATATAAAGTGGAGGATTAGTTCTGTATTACAATCCATATATAAACTGAACCCTCACTTTGTGGCCACGGTATTTTCTATACACTTATATACCAGAGAATGTAAATAAATCTAGAAAACATGCCTCTGCAGCTAATCAGTATTTCATTCATTGATTTATTTGTTTTCAACAGTTTATCACCACTATGCAGCTTATTTAAAGGCAGGAAATATTTTTAGTTTGTAAGAATTTTGCGGGGGTGGAGAGATAATTATTTAGTGATACAAATCTTACTAATTAACCCATAGCTGGGAGGAGAAGAGATTCATACCTTTGGCAATGATATTTGCGCGTAAGTGAATATAAGGAAAGTAACTGGAATTGGAACTCGGCCCTCCGATTAGGAATTTGTAGCAATTATCCATTACACCACTCGCACATCCAACCTTGCAGAAACTGGTATTCCCAAGCGGTCACTAGGTACTGACCAGGCACTATGTTGCTTAACTTCGGTGATCGTACGGCAACTCGTCTCCTCTATTAATAATTTCAAGACATTATCCATTACACCACTCGCACATCCAAGCTTACAACACCTGGTATTCCCAAGCGGTCACCAATTCAGATACTGACCAGGCTCGATGTTGCTGAATATATTGGAACACCTCTCCCCTTATTAATAACTCCAATCCATTATGCATTACATCATCCGCACATCCATGCTTCCAGCGGTCACCCATCTAGGTACTGATCGGGCTCGATGTTGCTTAACTTCGGTGATCTTACAGTGTTTTAACTCTATACCACGGGTACGTGAAATCGTGAATAATGGGGATAATTAAATTTAATGTACTTCATCGGTCACAGTAAAATAAAAGTTATTTTAATGCTTCCTTGTCCATCAAAGATGTTTTCTTCTTAGAAATTGGCGCTATACGATCTTTCTAAAATACTGAATTGATCCTGAATTGGCAGAGACAAGTAAATATATTTATTCATTATTGGTCTTTACTCATTTCGCCAAAATTTAACTGATGTGTTTTATTAATTCAGATAAAAGCAGTCTATCCCTTTTAACGCCCCTTTGTGTGGCACATACACAAAAACCCACTCGGCTATTGACAGATTTGAATTTATTTCCAGTCAAAAGCATTGATTGATCTGGGTTTTGACTTTGTGCTTGATATTTGCTACTGGAATATCGTTTTACCAGGGAGAAATTGTCCTGAACTCTATCAAACGGTCTTATGAAGAAGAATCCAGATCAAAGCAGACCCTATTTCCGTTTGAGGTTCCATTGCGCTTCAAAGAGAGGCTGTCTTTATTTGTGCACTCCTGCCCTCTTTTCCAAATCAATATGTATCGCCCTCTTATCGCAAGATTTCATCTTGGCCCGAGTTTCTCACTAAACGCACAAAAACCAAACGCGCGTATTCACCGCGCATGCGTCAGCGTAAACAATTGCGCATGCCCACACACACACGTCTGTAATTTCTTATGCCGCATTCTCCCACGCATACTCTCATTGTCTTTCTCAATCTCATTATATTCCTTACTTTATACTGACTCCCGCGTTCAATAAAGTTCCAGTGTCATTTTTGAGGGGCATACGTACAAAAGCATTAGTCAAAAGGCCCTTCAAACACAAGAATATCAATTTTTCTATAGAAATGTTCAGGAGAGACATCTTTATATTAGGTGCATGCTTACAAATTGCTTGCAGCCATGGTTGTTTGTATTATATTGTATATTTAAGGGTGACTTCTGTACATTAGGCTAGTGGGTTCAAATCTCAGTGATTCTTTTTTTTTTTTTTAATCATTTTTCACCCTAAGCAAAGTAACAGGCCCTCTAAGATGCAAGCAATTATGGAGCCTGAGAGAATATGAGAAAAATAACATTAAGAGGAGAGATCGGTAAAAGGATAGGAAGATAATGATTTACATTGATTTAAATTTTTGAAGATCAAATTTACTGGGAAGCAAGAAAACGGAAGAAAGTTCCACAAGCGAGAAGTGCGAGAGAAAAAACATTCAACATAGAACTTACGGTTATACCTAGTCATTTAATCTGTAAGAAGATAAGAACTTACCGCCAGTCCAATAGCAAGCTTCTATATATATAAAGTTGTATCCTCTGTCTGTCTGTTTGTTATCGAACTCCTCATATGGATTTGGAGACAGACTTCCATATCCATATATATTCTGAAACTACATTACCCAGGGTACGTAGATAAATATATTTCATTTTCATCAAAGGAGGTCCTGAGGTGGGGGCACAAACCCCCACTGATTTTTTTCCCTCTGATTTAAATTTAAATTTGGACAAGAGAATGATTCCTATCCAAAATACAGAAGGAGAGAGCCAGAAGTTGGTGGTCACACCGGCAAGATTATTTTGATCAAAGGAGGTGCCCGCGGAGAACACCCCCTACGGCCACAGAAATATGTTTAATCTTTGATTTAGATTAAATTTAAATTTGAATAAGGGAATGATTTCTAGGGTACTTGGATAGGAATAGTTCATGTTGCTGAAAGGGAGTCCCCGGAGGCATCCCTCCCAAGTGATTTTTCCCTTTCATTTAAATTTGAACAAGGGATTGGCTTCTATTCAAAAAAATAGAAGGCGAAAGCCGGAAGATGGAGGTCACAGCAAGATTAAAATGAAACAATATGAACATCAAGTTGAGCAAGAAATCACCAATCAGTGGGTAGTGACTTACAATACATATTTGTTGCGGCAATTCAACTGTCATATCAATGTTGAAATCTGCTCATCAATTCATTCAATCGATTATTGTATCAAATATATGTCAAAAGGGTCAAATCAAGCTGTTTTTGCACAACCCCGCCACTGAAATGATTTTCCCATTGATTTAAATTACATTTAAATTTGAAAACGGTATCACCCCTGTCTAAAATATAGAAGGAGAATGCCAGAAGATCATCGAGTAATATTGAAATAAATAATTTTTCTCCACAAATTATAATTATTTAAAATCAATCATCATTTTCTTACAAAAATGTTGTGTGACACACCGTTAGGCGCGGGTAATTCGGCTAGTAAGTTCATAAAGTTTAGGTATCAAAGAGGAAAGCTTATCAGAAAAGGTACAGGGAAGCTACGTTACGTCGGTGGGAAAGTGACTGTAGCCTAAATGATAGCTTAGGACCAATAACATTGCAGATTCTTTCTTGGATTTTATCAAGAATCTCTAAATATATAGCAGGGGCACTAGACCAGATGTAACAGCAATATACAATGCATGGGTGAATCGTAGACTTAGAAATGTGCAGGAATAGAACCTGGAAAGAAAAATTGCCTAGTTTGGCATAGTGAACTAACTTTCCTAGCAATTTATTCACCATAATCTTCCCGTTTTACGTCAACGGAAAAATTTAACCCGCGAAATCGCAAGGAGTCACTCTTTTAGAGCGCTGCGTACACATTGATTTTGTCCAACAGGAACTGAATGACTGATTTGTTTGTTTAACGGCATATCAACATCTTCATGGGTGATTTAATACCAAAATTTGAACTAATGAAAATATATGTTATTCTGCTTCCACAATCGAATATATTTATTGTTTTAGATTGAAAATACTATCCATGTCTGAAGATGATTCATGGAAAGTACTTACAAATGGACTGAACATCTAAACCATGTTACAATTTAAAAAAAAAAAGATCGCGTGATTCAACGTGTGGTTAGTAAGTAACGCTTTATTAAATCAATTAGCGAAGGGAATTCGCCATTAATTACATTAACTTTACTGATTTATTCTTTGTATGGGTACTTCTTTATAACATTAATTATACAGCGCCATTTAACACACACACATACAGCCACATATATATATATATATATGTAAAACTTATAATATATATATATATATATATATATATATATATATATATATATATATATATATATATATATATATGTAAAACTTGTAAAATCTATTTTCCTTTTCCATCGTTCTGGTCTGCTTCATATAAACCTTGATGTTGAACGTTAGATAAATCCCACTGAAAAAATAACTTACTTAAGCGGAAAGTTCTTGAAAGTGCCTATATCGGACCTGGCCAAAATGTAAATTTGCACAACAGATTTTTTGTAATTTATTTAATATATATATATATATATATATATATATATATATATATATATATATATATATATATATATATATATAACCTTTTGTTAGGAAGTTGTAAACCTATTTTCCTTTTCCATTGTTCTGGTCAGATTCAGATAAATTTTCATGGTGAACCTTAGATAAATCCCACAGTGAGAAACTTATCAGGAAAGTGGACATCAGAAGTCTTTGAAAGTAATAAAAATATACGCGTGATACAAATTACTTTTAGTGTTCTGGCACTTGAAATGATCTTCTTTTAAACCTTCCCAAGCGGAATCGCGTAAATACATTGATACGCAGATAATCTTTTATATGGTTGACCGTCTGAAAAAATTAAGCACCCGAACATCGCTATATTGCACTTCCAACAAGTAGGTACTTATAAATAATGTTACTTGTCCGTACCTCGAATATAACTGCCTGCTTAAAGAAAAAAAAACATATGAGTTGCTTCCTTATCTTTACTATTAAACACACTTGAATTTTGAGCATCAAACACGAATAAGGAATCTTACGCTGTAGGATTCATATTAAAATATAAGGATTTAAGAGCAAATTTATACTCATGTACGTCATTTGGCTACCTTTACAAGGTTTACGATTGCCATTTGGTAAAGGAAAGTGGAGTTTTCTTTTATATATATATCTATGTCTATCTATCTATCTATCTATATATATATATATATATATGTGTGTGTATATATATATATATATATATATATAAATAATTATATATATATATATATATATAAATAATTATATATATATATATATATATATATATATATATATATATATATATATATATAATTATTTATTTAAAAAAAATATAACATAAATATATTATAAAATCACTACATCCGGTGTCTTGTCAAGTGATGGCGTTGAATGTTTTACATTCAACACCATCACTTGATAAGACGCCGGAGGTGTTGAAACAAAATGGCTCTTTCTGTAGTGATTTTGTAACATATTTATGTTATATTTTCGTAGTGATTTTATAATATATTCATGCTATTTCCGTATACACCAATTATATACTTGTATATATATATATATATATATATATATATATGGACGATTTCTAACGATAATTTCTCTCCGAATTTCTAAAATGTAGATTTAAAACGAACGGAATCAAAATTAATTTCGAAATATCTTTTCTTTTCATTGCCGGCACTCTAGTTAAGGTTGGGTTTATTTTGTTTTACGTTATATCAATCCCAATGAGTTATTTAATACTGACAGGATTTTTAGAATAGATTCTTCGGGGGTCCTTTAGCAACGAAATTTAATATTCTTAGGGGAATTATTAATGTATTTTTCAAAAATCCATTGATGGTAATATATTTTTTATTTCAAAAGTGTATTGCTGGTATTTTTACTATAAAATCTATTTCTATAATTTCATAGGGTTTTGAAACCAATTTTGAGGGTTAACTATTTGTCTATAGCTGGAACCGTAACAGGTGCTACCACCCATGCCATCATCTTGGAAAGTGATTAATCAAATATCCTTCAAAGAAAAATATTTCAAGACATTCTGTTGTTATGGATAAATTCGACAAAAGAAATATTATTTTAATTTTCTTAAAAATGACTTATTAGATTACATTATCAGCCATAATTATTAATTTTGACAAGTGTATATTTGCTTCAAATTTAACGCATGATTATTTCTAAAGTTTTGTTTAAAACAATGGCCAACAGGTTTCTCCTACAGGGAATTGCTATCGAATTTGCTCTTCATTGGTGCCTTGTGCCATACTTAAGTGAAGCATAATTAACATAAAGTGTTTTCATTTTATAATCTGATGTTTACTTTTTTTTAATTCGATCATTTTATTGATTTAATCGAAGGACACCGTTGAAGTAAAGAATGAGGACAAAACAATCTATTAAAATGGCTTCAGCGACTACAGCGTGTGATCTACATTTAAAAGAATATAATCTACAAACTTAATCCTACTGAAGTGCGTGAGTAACACTTTGAAAATAACGAATATTCAGAGCAGAGTGTGGCTGTACGCTAAAGGTATATCAATAGAAACATTTTAATCTCATCTAGATTTTAATTGTTTGGGAATCACTTGATCGAATGTCGAATGCTCCAAATTTATTTGTTGCATTTGTAAATGATAGTCAAACTGAATACAGACTGAGATAGTATATGTATGTATATATATATATATATATATATATATATATATATATATATATATATATATATATATATATATTATATATGTATGTATATATATAAATGAGATAAAGAACAGACGGAGTAAAATTCCACTGTCCGTAGCATTTGCTTTTAAAAAGTGCTTAATACAAAATAGAGCAATATATAATAATAATAATAAAAATAATAATAATAATAATAATAATAATAATACATTCAGTTTATACGTTATTTTATAGATACAGTGAAACCCGGATATAAGTGACCCGGATATAAGAGAAATTGTCTCTGGTCCCAAATTAGAGCCATACTTACCTAAACAAAATAGACCAAACCCGGATATAAGAGAAACCCGGATATAAGAGTCTTATTCTCCGGTCCCGACAACTCTCTTATATCCGGGTTACACTGTACACATATTTAAGTAAATGCTGTCTTTATAATAAAGAGAATTAACTACATTTATCTTGCTGAATATACCAGAAATTTCATAGGACATATTCTCTAAGAAACTTCTTGGACATTCAGGACGTTAAATGTTGTTAAAACTGTTTATTATAAACCGAGCATTTACTTAATTATTTTTGTCTATAAAAATAACGTATAAACAGAATATATATATATATATATATATATATATATATATATATATATATATATATATATATATACGTGCAGTCATCCACAGACAGACAGTTTCGTTGTATCACAGCTCATCAATGTGGTTAGAAATCCAATCGATTTAGGCCGGGACTGAAACCCGTCCGATTCGATTTCGTGTCAGTTGGAGATACTAACCCCTAGGCCATCGACGACCGGTAGACATTTTTTGTGTATTTATTTTTTCATAAACACACCAGTCCTTTAGAGAACTCAATCAGCTAAGAGAGTCTTGCATTATCAGCAGTAACAGTGATTGTTTACAAATTCGCTATTTACTCCATACTGTGATGAGTGTGTATGTATGTGTGTATGTCTAAAAGTGGACATTGAAATTAACACCCAGCTGTGACAGTCCGTTTCATGCAAAAACGCAGTCTTGAGGCCATGTGTGTTTTGGCTAGACTATTTAAATATGCTGAGCAATGATGCATTATGGGTAGAAGTTCTCTTGCGTTATTACAATTGTTATTAGTTGATAACGGTTTCAAATTATTCGAGGGACCATTGAGTGAAAATCATCGTGGATCCGAGTGCAGTTTCGTAGCGATTTCATTTGTTGACATTATTTATTATTGATTTTTGATTGTTATGGTTACTGTTGTGACCAAGTAAATGGTTAACTATATATATATATATATATATATATATATATATATATATATATATATATATATATATATATATATGGGGGATGTATGAAAAGCAGAAAAATGTTTTCGTGTGATTAGTTCGTCCTTCAGAACTTAATCGGATTAAATTTGTCATGTTGATGTAACTGAGCATGCGTATAAACGCGGGATGTTTGGAATTTTAAATTTCAGCTGCGGAAAGGAATATAAAGGAGAGACTGGCCGTCCTCTCAAGGTAAGGCTTCAAGAACACCAGAAAGCTGTATCATAAGGCGTGGCAGACCACATATGGAGAGAGAAGGGAGATTACCGCCCACTGTAGGATCATGTTGAGTTCATAGACAAGAGACACCATTGGAAAATTCGTAAACTTAAGGAATCAGCACATATCCTAGGCCACAAAAATCTTCTGAGGCGACAAAGCATAGAAATAAATACAATATGGGAACCAGTAATAAGGAGTGCCAGAGAAAAGCAATGGTAACAACAAAGTTGCAATATGAGCTCTGGTAAAAAACATGTAATGACAACAGAAAAATTGCAATATGAGCACTGGTAAAAATAGTTGCTGAAGACATTAGGTTTATAATATCCAGAAATTCATACCCAGATGTCCTCAAGAACACATGGCACAGTGGATAAAGGCGTTGGTTAGATCCGACCCAAAGAGTGTGAGTTCAATAAGGCAGTGGAGAACTTTCAGAGGGAAATTAACAGGAGATAACTGATAGCTGACATCCATCAGGCATGGCACGTGGAACTAGAACAGTCTACCCCAGTGAGCGAAATAAAGGGGTCAGTTCGATATTCCAACCTGAAGAAGGCCGGAGCGTACAACAGCCGAAACGTTGTGATAAATATGGCGACAAAGATGAGGACAATAGTCCGAATAATGTAAATAATGTTCATTATATATATATATATATATATATATATATATATATATGTTGCTGTGACCAAGTAAATGGTTAAGTAATAACAAAAACCAGGTTTGCAGATATATCGTATATTAAACAGTAAGTATTACACGACTAGTGAGTGTGTATCGAATGAACTAGCGCTCAATCTATTCACTGTTCACTGTCCCCCGAACCTTCTCTCCTACTAATTTTATAGTAGGCGGAAGAGTCTAACATAAACTCTTTAGAAGGAGGACACCACAACATTTACGTTCACTTGTGTTCGTGTGTGCATACTTTATTTTTTTTATTATTTATTTAATTTGACTACTTAGAAGTAGTCTTTATGATATATATGTGTGTGTATGTATGTGTGCGTGTGTATTTAGGCAGAAAATTGTCTTTTATGCATGTCTTATTGAATAAATTACAGACATTATATCTGCTAATTTTTCAACAAAATGATCCGGGGAGAAGACAGAAAGTACTTGGTAAATGAAAATAAAAGAAATCTCAACAGCTCTCAAATGCTCTCATCCTTTAACATCAATACACGGAAGGTTATTCGTCAATATGAACGGATTTTGTTAAAAAATAGCAAACATAATGTCTGTAATTTATTCAATCAGACAAGTAAGTATAAGTAATTTACATAATTATTTTATCGGTGAAACCTTCCAGACAATGTATTCAGTAGAATATTTGTGATAATTCCAGCAAAGAACATCGTGTGTTGTATAAAGTGTCACCATTGCTATTCTTACGTTAATAACACGATAGGAAAGACAAAGGAGCTTAGTATTGAATTGAGACGGAATTATTAACTTCCTCAAGTTAGGAAATAGTTACTGCGCTATTTCAAACCGGTTAGCTATCCCTAGATCTACGATACATCCCGTTACAAAGAAGTTTAAATAGTTTGTAACGACCGAGAATTTGCCTGGCCGTAGAAGAAAAACCCAAACTGTCACCGATAACTGCACGAAAACCGTTTCGCGAGGTTAATATAAACAAAAGAGTTGTTTTGAAAAATGTCACCAAAAGTTTGGATGCGATAGTTATTTGCATAAATACTTGCACAATACAACGTTGTTCAAATAGAAATGGGTTGTATGGAAACCGACCACGACGAACCTCTCTTCACAAACTATCTCACATTTTTGCTCGTTTTTATTTTGCCAAAACGTTCTTGTCTAAAGAAAATTGCTTTTAGGAACAAGTACTATGGAGGGATGAAACAAACATAGCGCTTTTTGGACATAATGATGTACAGAAGATTTGGCACAAGAAAGGTGAGAAGATCCTGCCAAGGAACACAGTTATATGACTAAAATATGGAGGCGGCTCGATGATGTTTTGTGATTGTTTTAGTTCAAGGAAGGCAGCACAATTAATTTCACTCAGAGGAATAATATAATCTGCAGTCTATATCATAATACTGAAGGAAAATCTACGACTATCAGTTCAAACTCATCATCTAGGTCGGCGATACATTTACAGCAAGATAATGATCCCAAACATATGTCTAAATCAGTGACTGCATGGCTTCAGAAAAAGATTCCAGCTCTGAGTCGTGGCTTTAATCCTTTTGAAAATATATGGCAAGAATTAAAATTTCGAATAAATCGTCTGTCAACAAAAGAACTTCCGCAATTAGAATCTGTAATTATTAAAGAATCGAAGAATATCTCAGAAAAGACTTGTTCAAATCTCATCAAAAACTTTAGAAAACGATTGCAGCAAGGTATAAATATGAGAGGCCATCCTATTGACTATTAATATTGTGAAAATCATTCAACGTTTTTTATTTTTCATACTGTACAAATAATTTTGTCTTTTCTTATTTTGCATACTTCTCCTGTCAAATTGGTTGTATTTAACAACTCTTGTTCTGAAAATTGAGTTTTATATTCTTGTTTATGTGCTTATTTACATATAAAAGAACTGGTATCATACGGGTATTAGATTCTGAAAAATGGGTAAAAATATTTAAAATCAATGGGTATACGAATAATTTCGTCGTTGACAGTATATATGTTGCATGTGGGCTAAGTTTATAGATTAAAGTGCTCAATATCAAGTATATGTAAATATATAGGTGGACATTGAAGTCAACACCCAGCAGGATGTTGAACTCAGTGCCCACTTACATATACATACATACATACATACATACATATATATATATATATATATATATATATATATATATATATATATAAAGAAATATAGTCTTAAGGTGTGCTATATTTATGGGATAAAGTGCTCAATATCAGAGATAGAGTGTGTGTAAATATGAAAGTGAACATAGAAGTCAACACTTAGAGGCGACAGTCTGTTTCATGCTATATATATATATATATATATATATATATATATATATATATATATATATATATATATAAGATAAAGAAGGCTTTACCCTGAAGAACCGTTTCGGTGAAACTTAGGTAGGTTTTGCTCTACTTAGTGTATTGAGCACTTTACGTCATTGTCTCTTTATTCGTTTTGGTTTTTTTTTTTCTTTGGACTTGGAGCTTGAACACTGGACGATTGTTTTCCCCTTGGTTTAATGTTCTTGATTCTTTCTTTTTTTTTTTTATTCCGCGTGTTTTTTCGGGTACCCATTTGTTCTACTGCAAGTTGACCTATCCGAGTTTTTTCCAAACGAGTACCACCATATATATATATCTGAGAATCGAGTTCAAATCTCACCATATTCGATTTGTCAGAAAGGCAACTTCCTGATGTTATCGGAATGGATAGAGGTCGATCCCAGCGTGCGGCCCCTCTGGAATGTAAATGAAAACCATACCACGGGTCGACCCTTTTGAGTGAAATTAGGTAGACGAAACTGTTGTGGGCCGTCGACAGCTGTGCTAGCACGAGGCCACAAGTCATGGTGGTCAAGGGCTTAAGCGTGCCGGCGTTGTTCAAATTGTTGATCACACTTGATAACATGGTCTCTCCTAGAAACTGTAACTAAGGTTTGCTTAGCATAGCTGTTGTATAAATCATAGGTTGGCTCTGTGGGTATTGAAGAAACAGAAATATGCCTGCGAGAGCGTCTGCAATAGGGATTAGTAAAAAGTAAATACGCTAAATTCACCTTCATCCCTGCCGTGCGCCCACTGCCTAGGAGTAGAATGTCCGACTGACGACAAATCAGCCGGGTTTTGTTCCTAGGCAGAGGCTACTTCACATCTAGCCACAATGGTGAGCAGCGAAACAGTCTGTCTGTGGATGATGTGCGGTACATAAAAATACTTAATGTTTTTAATTTATTCTTTTTATTCTTTTACAAATATTACTGTAGTGCACTGTCTCAGATTTCATACGGCAGGTTTAGTGTTAGGATTAGTGTTGAAGTGACACTGTTTATTTTCTCCAGGTTTTTCTTATTAGATGAAGCATTGTCAGTCATTATTATTACATTTTTCTAGTATTTACGTTCAAGTTTATTTTTTATTAGATGAAGCATTGTCACCCATTATTATTAATTTTTGGCTAGTATTTACTTTCATCTTCATTTTTTATTAGATGAAGCATTGTCAGCCATTATTCATTTTTGACTAGTAATTACTTTCATCTTCATTTTTTTAATAAATGAAGCATTGTCAGCCATTATTTATTAAATTTTGACTTATTTCTTTTAATCATTTCAACTCAAGCAAAACAATAAAAACGTAATTACCGCCTGTGAGAGAAAATGTGAAAAAACATTATTAACTGAACACATATAAAGAAAACAGAAGATAACGATTGACATTTAAATTTTTGAATAGCAAAGTTGACTGTGAATCAAGAAGCTACAAGAGAATTGCACACGTGAGAAGTTTGATAGAAGAAACATTTAGCATAGGACATACGGTATTTACATTCATCGTTAACCTTTTATTAGATGAATTATTTACATTCACATTCATTTTTCATTTTCAATCATTATTATTAATATTTGACTAGTATTTACTTTCATCATCATTTTTTATTAGATGAAGCATTGTCAGCCATTATTATTAATTTTTGACTAGTATTTACTTTCATCATCATTTTTTATTAGATGAAGCATTGTCAGCCATTATTATTAATTTTTGACTAGTATTTACTTTTATCTTCATTTTTCATTAGATAAAACATTGTCAGCCATTATTATAAAATTTTGACTAGTATTTACTTTCATCTTCATTTTTTAATTAGATCAAGCATTGTCAGCCATTATTATTAATTTTTGACTCGTATTAACTTTCATCTTCATATTTTATTAGATGAAGCATTGTCAGCCATTATCAATTTTTGAAACGTATATAATTCATCTTTATTTTATACTAGATGAAGTATATTCAGCCATTATTATTAATTTTTGAAAAGTATTTATTTTCAGCTTCATTTAATGTTAGACGAAGCATTGTCAGCCATTTTTATTGACTTTGACTCGAGAGCCATTCTCAAGTTAGAGACTTACTGTAAAAATGTTAGCCTATGGTACAAGTGGACACCTTGTGAATATTTATGCAAATATTTAATTTGACTAGAAATACATTTAATAGTAATATTCAAGCAATACGATTCTCGGGGTAATATAAAACTAGAGGGTCACTGTTAAAATGTTCATAATATATTATGTATATTACCTGAATGAAAGAGCAGGATAAGTAGTATAGATAACGACTGAGCCTTGACATGAAGAGTTTGAGATGATTTTAGGTTTCTGCACCTGTGCGCTTGTTAACCAATATGTCAATATTTTGGTAAAAGACATCATTGTCTCTGGTTACCCCAGATAAATTCCAAGATCAACTTCTTATAACCTGATATTGCCAAAAGTCATGTGTTCTTTTTTTTTCCATATACCCCCTTGTTCAAATTAACTGAAACAACTGCTTTAGTTGTCTTTCTTTCAACATACGGTCAGTTTTAGACCCACTGTTATGGCATGGTATATTCGATTTCCAATTTTTCCTCAGATTTGGTCATTTACAGTGTTGTGCAGTAATACGAATCTATTTTCGGGGTGTATGATTAAATTTATTTGGCCTTGAAAAATG
>OZ010603.1:68573528-68578528 GCA_963932145.1 Acanthosepion lycidas | reverse complement strand
ACTTTTTAAGAAAATAAACAATGCACTTTGTGTGAAAGCTAAGGTTTCGTGTGATACCTGTACTGGTCAAACTCTCTGCCTCCCCAGACGAGGCTATGTCGAAGGGTAGAATCTCGTGTCAGGAAACAGCTACCCGACCCCGTTTTATAAGGGGTCTACATGGAATTTTGGACCAAGCCTACGGGCTCGGATATCCCACATTAAATTTGGCTTTGTGCCACATCTGACCGGGTGGGGCGGTTGGTAGATATCTTGAAGTTGGAGATTCGTCTCCAGCTGTGATGGTCAAACTCTCTGCCTCCGGACAGAGAGGATCGCCAGGCGAAGCTATATCGAAGGGCAGAGCCTCGCCTCGGGAAACAGCTACTCGACCCCGTTTTATACGGGGTCTATAGGGAATTTTTGGTCGAGCCTACAGGCTCGGATAGCACACATTAAATTCGACCTTGCGCCACATCTGACCACGTGGGGTGGTTGGTAGATATCCTGCAGTTGGAGATTCACTGTGGAATGTATTTGACTCACGCAGTTGACTACTTTTTCCACGCACCGCTGGTGAATCTTTTATGTGTTGTTCTTGTTCTAAGTATTATCGTTCATTACCAACGTTAGTGTGATTATTCTGTTCGGTAATGTTCTCTGGGTTAAAACATTTTGGTGACGAGGATGAGATAAAGATTACAACACAAACAAGTGCTACCACCTAGGGACAGAATGGACCTGGGAACAACAGCCATTAAGATACTGTTCCATGCTCTCCTCAAAAGCTCCAACCTCTGGATCAGATGTACTTCTGCCGGATGGAGCTTATGCTAAATCATGCCAGCGTGGGCGTCAAGTAAATACTAAATTCTCCTAATCTCTAATGGTGACGGGAATAATAGCCGTTTCTTTATAAGGAAACATTCGGCATTCATTGACCGAGCAGCCAGTGTTATTCAAATCAAATTTTTCTTCAATCAATGCCCATTAAACAGGGATGAAAGTGCAGAATCTGCCTTTATCTCTCTATTGTGTCTTTGTTTTCAGACAGAGGGCAGCTAAATTGTGTGTGATTTTTTTTTATCTTCGACTGGAGTTCAATTAAGAATACTGAGAGGTGTCCTCTCTCGGGAAACAGCTACCCACGACATTACACCCCTCATTGCACTAAAGAGCGGAGATCACAAGTAATACCGATGACATCGCTGGGTTACTTTTCGACCCGGGTGCACGTGCTCGGGCTCCCAAAATTAAACAGACCTTGTGCCACACTCTGCCAGTGAAAATTAAATACTAAGTATCTGTTATCTTAATTTTTAATGATTTTGGTAATATTAATCTTTTCTTTGTAAGGAAATATTTGACATTCGTTAACCGAGCAGGCAATGTTACTTGAGTTACGCTTTCCTTCACTATCTGGTTGTCGGGCTGAGATCTATGTGTAGTATCTGTTCTCTTCATTTCCCATGACAATGGTAGTATTAGCCATTTCCTTATAAGGAAACATTCGGTATTCATTAATCGAGCAGCTAGTGTTACTCGAATTATGCTTTTCATCATTCCCTGGCCATTGGGCTGGGAACAAAGTGTAGTATCTGTTCTCCTCATTTCTTATGGTAATGGTAATATTAGCTGTTTCCTTATAAGGAAACATTCGGCATTCATTAAACGAGAGGCCAGTGTTACTCGAGTTACTCTTTTCACCATTCCCCGGCTATTGGGAAAGAAAAATTGAATCAGCTCAATTTTATGACGAAAGTTATATTGAACGTATATATATATATATATATATATATATATATATGATTAACTTTCAAAAGAAAATGGGACATAAACCACCAATGACTGAACAATTTCCGACAAAGCAAAATTCAAAATACGCGCAGGAAATAAAGATTTTTCTTTCAGGTTTAGTGATCATGACTGAACAATATTGTACTTGCCTGTCAGGCCGTTCCGGTTAAAAAATCACCTGAAATAATTCGCTAAATGAATAGCACATTATTTACATAAATTTAAAGGTAAACGACATTTTAACATTGAAAAAAAAAATCAGCAAATCACAATAAATTATGAAAAAATAATTAAAGATATTTTGTTCTACTTTGCACATTAATCGTAGGAGGCACGGTGGAGTAATGGATAACGGCTTGAATTGAGGAATCGGAGAATCCTCAATTGAATTCCAGTTGAATCAATTACGTTCACTTTAAAGGAAAAGGTGTGAATCCTCTTCTTTTCCCTCCAGCTATGGGTAAATAGCAGGACAGACTGGGTTCTATAGCCTTCGATGGCAACTGGTCTAGGAGAAGGAAAAATCTGAATTCAAAACCTGTGGAGGGTCGTTTGGGGACCCTGTGGCACTTAGTGCACCAGGTCTCTGTATTCGGCCCTTCAAAAAGTCTGTATGGTCCTGCATGAAACCTTCACCACTATAATAAAATCTTATGTGCTATACATGCGGTTGGGGACCGCTTGTGAATTCCAAATTCCCATGAAAGTACAATATTGGAGTCGGCTCAACCCACCCCGGGTGAATGCCGTTACAAGAACAAGAACACTTTAATCGTCCTGGCGGGATGGGGTGTCGTTTGGGATTTCACAATAAAAAAAAAAATGTATCTAATTAAAGTTTAACAAATATTAGGTATAGAAGACCTTGGATTTGTTCGAACGAATTTGTCCAAGTTTGTTGAGTACGGCTAAATCCCTGAAGGAATTGTTAATCAGGGAGTGGTTCTTCAAACAAGTGTGAGGAGGCCCTGGATTGTATCCAGATTTAGTTTTGGTTAGAACGATAAATGCAAATCATATCAGACATGAGAAAATAAACTATTAGGTTGGTGCAAAAATAATGACGTAATAATGTCGTTATTTGACGTTAAGAAATAAGTCAAAAACGACATTATTACGTCATTATTTTTGCACCAACCTAATAAAAAGCTAGCTAGCTAAATCAGATGCTAAACATGGCAGGGATTAAGTTAACCTTTATAGATGGGTGATTCTATATATATATATATATATATATATATATATATATATATATATATATATATATATATATATATATTTTAATCATTTCACGCATTTTATTGCAATAAAGCTACTAAGACACAAGTGGTTACTGAGAATTAAAGAATAAGAAAACATTATTAATGAGCGATAACAATAAAAGAAGAGGAATTAAGAAGACAGAAGATAACGATTGACATTGCATTTAATCATTTCATCCCAAGGAAGGCAATAAATCTACTAAGAAGCAAGGTGTTATTGAGTGTGAAAGAATATGAGAAAAAAGAAAAACATTAGTAAGGAGAGAGAGAATAATAAAAGAAGAGGAATTAAGAAGACAGAAGATAACGATTGACATTGCATTTCTTTTTTATAAATCAAATTAGGCTGAAAAGCAAGAAGCCAGAAGAGAGTTTCACAAACGAGAAATAGATAGAAGAAATTGTTAGCATAGAACTTACGGTTACATGTAGCCCATTCGACTGCAAACTGATTGGGCCTTTCCGCCAATCTAGTATTGCGCATAAACTGAAAAAGTCTAGATGCAACTGAGAAAAGCTCATCCTAACAATTACCATGAAATTATTTATAGAAAAGGCATTGGGAAGCTACATCAAAGCGATGGCAAATTGACTGAAGCCGAGATGCCAGGTCAGGATCTATAATATTGTAGATTCTCTTTCGATTTTTTCAAGAATCTCTAAATATATAGCAGGAGCACCAAACCAGACGTGACAGCAATCCTTAAAGCATGGACGAACGGTAGACTTATAAATATGTAAGACAGATTTTGGTGAGAAATAATGTCTAGCTCGACACACTGAACCAACTTCTTCGGCAGCTGACGGAGCAGTTAATTCAATAAAATCTTTCCACTTTATGTCAAGAGAAAACTTTAGTCCGAGAATGTACAAAGTGTCACTCTCCTGGAGGTTAGCATCAGTCATGTGTATGGAAGGCAAAATATTAAATTAATAAATTTAGATATATAGATCCAACAGTAAATATTTTTAGAATTTTAAATACTTTTTTTGTTGTTTATTTCTTTGGTTTATTTTGTTTTACGGCATATCAACACCTCAATGGGTTATTTAATGCCGACAAGATTTTTAGGATAGGTTCGTATGAATAGAATATATATTCTTTGTAAGAAATCAGTTTGTAGAAGATTTGGTTTGGTTTATTTTGTTTTATGGCATATCAACACCTCAATGGGTTACTTAATGCCGACAATATTTTTAGGATAGATTCGTATGAATAGAATATGTATTCTTTGTAAGAAATCAGTTTGTAGAAGATTTGGTGTGGTTTATTTTGTTTTACGGCATATCAGCCTGAATGGGTTACTTAATGCCGACAAGAATTTTGGGATAGGTTCGTATGAATAGAATATATATTATTTGTAAGAAATCACTTTGTAGATGACGTTTCACTGACATATTTTTGTAAAGAAGGTTTTTGTCGAGAGTCAAATATATTGCTGGTAATATTTTTTTCAAGTATTTTTACTATAAAAAAAACATTTTTATACTTTCGTAGTGTCTTGACTCCTAATTGAGGATTAAATATTTTCTCACAGCTGTGGCACTAACAGGTGCTTCCACCTCCATATTTTTGTTAATAGCGTTTTTAAATTAGAGTTCAAAATGAAAAATGAAAATAATTGAAGTTCAACAAATTTTATCAAAATAGAGGTGAAAAAATGAAAGGTGCTGAAAATTCTTTCGATTTTATGAAAGTTTTTGAAATTAATTCAAGCTTTTTTGAAAGTTTTTATATAAAAAAAGTTTACATTATTCGGACTATTGTCCTCATCTTTGTCGCCATATTTATCACAACGTTTCGGCCGTTGTACGCTCCGGCCTTCTTCAGGTGGTTGGAATTTCGAACCGAAACCTTTATTTCGTTCACTGGGGTACACTGTTCTTGTTCCGCGTGCCATGTTTGATGGATGTCAGTTATCAGTTATCTTCTGTTAATTTTCCCACTGAAAGTTCTCCACT
>OZ010603.1:68553528-68568528 GCA_963932145.1 Acanthosepion lycidas | reverse complement strand
AATTTGAGAGTTTATGTCATCAAGAAGGCCGTTAATGAAAATTAAAAACAGCGTAGGACCAAGGATAAAGCCCCGGGGGACCCCTGCGTTAGTACGAAAGGCTCTAGACGAGTGTCCGTTCAGGATAACTTTTATTTCACAATTTGATAGGAAAGACGGGATCAGATCAAAAACAAAGTGTCCGGAGACACCGTAACTTTTCAACTTCTGGAGAAGACCTGAATATCAGATATTGTCAAAGGCTTTCGAGATTTCTAATTCAACAGTCCGGGCTTCACCGTTTTTATCTAGAACATGATAAACTATTTGTGCAAATATCGTCATTACATCAGCAGTTGACCTGGAGAAACGAGAGCCATATTGCTTGTCTGAGGACAATATATATATATAGATATATACTAGCAGCAGGGTCCGGCGTTGCCCGTGCTGGATTAAAAAATCCTACAACTCATACAGCAATCGCTATCACTTGACTTAAAATATTTTTGCCTTTAAAGGGTGCCCTTTGCCGTGCTGATGTTGCTACATGCCTTACTTCTTGCCTATCTTACACTGCGAATTTTTTCTAAGCTCTATACTAAACATTAAATCTGTTATGAAAAAAGAACTAAACAAAATGAACACAAAACGATCAGCTTTAAAAAATGGACTCGTAACTGGAAAAACCGAATGAAAAAAGAATGTTAACAACAAATACTTTTTCACACCCAACCCAGTTCTGCGGAATCAGAATCAACGTTGAGTTTAAGCAAGCGAATGAGCCACTTGGTGTAAAGTGCTATGCAGATTTTAATTTTCCCCGCTTGTGACGAATGCAGCTATCGATTTTTTTTTGCATGTTAGCATGCTAGTTAACATTCGTGTCTGTCAGCTGTTGGCTCTCACGCTGGCCAATAGAATCTCCTTGCTTATTCGTGGCAGCCAGCTATAGGCTCTCAGTCTGACCAGTAGAAAATTACCGCAAACTACATGAAAACTGCCGTAGAAGCATGGAAAAATCGATTATTTCCACTATCGATGGGAGTTGCGAAATGCAAAGTCGGTCTTGACTTTTGTGCTAACTTGGAGCATATGCATGTAAATTTTGGTGCAAATCCGTCGAAAATTGCGGCCGTGCATTCATTACACACACAAACACGCACACACACATCCTGCCTTATATATATATATATATATATATATATATATATATATATATAAAAGAAGAGACGAGAGGTGTCGCAAACGTTTTTGGTTGTAATGTGGATTTAAAAAAAAATATATTATGCTTTATTTTCCATAATTTTAATACACGTGTTTCTGGCCTCATGACCGTCATCAGGTAAAAGGCGGAGATTTCCACATATTATTAAAAATAATTAATTTTTTCCTTATTTTTTCAATGTTAAATATTCTCGATATGAGGCATTCTCTGTTTTTGTGTTAATAATCCGAATGTCTTTCTTGAATTGGCAATGAAGAGTTCTGCGCGAAGGGTCATAAAACAATTAAGGTCGGTCCAAGAGAAATGATAAATTACTTATCGACATTTTATCTTTTAATGTTTTAATAACCCCTGTGTGTTCTTAGATCTGTTTCCATTTTCGTGTTATATATATATATATATATATATATATATATATATATATATATATATATATATATATATTGAGGGGACAGTAAAGCAGGTAAGAAATATTTGGAAGGATTTTCAATATTGATATGTTAGTACTTCATTAAAATTTGTGAAGTCCAGATACCAGTACGGAAAGTTCTGTATAAGAATAACCAAGAAAGCGTTTATAGAAAAGGCATAGGGAAGCTACGTTACGTTGATAGGAAAATGACTGAAGCCGAGATGCCAGGTCAGGATTAATAATATTACAGATTCTTCTTTTTATTTTTGTCCTGAATATTTATAGAAAAGGAATAGCAAAAAGTTTATAAAACCGTAAGTGCTCGTTTACCATATCATTTTTTGTATATCCTTTCTTTATTAACTACGAACATAATATCTCTTTTGAGGAAGAGGTGTTTTTCTGTTGATGCTAAAAGAAAATATCATTTTTGAGGAAAAGGTGTCCTTCCGTTGATGTACATTCCAGTTTTTTCCCTGCCTGATAAAAAAGGGGCTTGGTTTTGTGGAAGTTTGTGACAAACAAAACGTGACCTTTCACTCACTGTAGAAATGACCTGGCTTTTAGCAATCACTGGCCAAGGTGATAAATATCTTCTCACCTTAGTGTCAAATCGCGTTCTTCCCCGGGCATTGTGCTCGCTTTATTCTAATTAAGTCACTCGCGGCCAAGTGAAGCTGATTCACAGACTCGAAATTTGGTTAAAATTCAAGCACTAGATGACCTGATAAGGAAAAGAAACAAGTTGATGTCCGTCAAAAAGAATTGAAATCCTTATCGTTATAAAGCCGAAGTCATACCAAACTCGGTTTTTTGTGATTGTTCTTCTCAGTCAATGTAAGATTTTATTTGATTGGTTCATATTTTGAATTGTTCATATTTCATTTTCTATTGGTTCATATTTGAATGAAAGCTGTTCTTAAATTCTGGGTAATTATCAAGATTTAGTTAAGTAAGATTTAGTTAAAGCATTTTTTATGTATAGCCAGACATTTTATGGGCACAATCAGGCACCTGACAAAATAAATAAACATTGTACAAGAACAAAATTTAATGTTAAAATCTACCCCCCCCTGCCATTGTTTTTGATTGGTTGATATTTTAATTTTGATTGGTTGTTTTTTTATTTTTAATTGGTTGTTTTTTTATAATTTTTAATTGGTTGATATTTTATTTTTAATTGGTTGGTATTTTATTTTTAATTGGTTGATATTTTAGTTTTAATTGGTTGATATTTTAGTTTTGATTGGTTGATATTTTAATTTTGATTGGTTGTTTTTTTTATTTTTAATTGGTTGTTTTTTTATAATTTTTAATTGGTTGATATTTTATTTTTAATTGGTTGGTATTTTATTTTTAATTGGTTGATATCTTAGTTTTGATTGGTTGATATTTTATTTTTAATTGGTTGATATTTTAATTTTGATTAGTTGTTTTTAATTTTTAATTGGTTGATATTTTAATTTTGATTGATTGATATTTTATTTTAAATTGGTCGATATTTTAGTTTTGATCGGTTGATATTTTATTTTTAATTGGTTGATATTTTAGTTTTGGTTGGTTGATTTTTATTTTTAATTGGTTGATATTTTTATTCTTAATTGGTTGATATTTTAGTTCTGATTGGTTGATTTTTATTTTTAATTGGTTGATATTTTATTTTTAATTGGTTGATATTTTAGTTTTGATTGGTTGATATTTTGTTTTTAATTGCTTGATATTTTAATTTTGATTGGTTGTTTTTTTATTTTTAATTGGTTGATATTTTATTTTTAATTGGTTGATATTTTAGTTTTGATTTTTTTGTTTTCTATTTTTAATTGGTTCATATTTTATTTTTTATTGGTTGATATTTTATTTTTAATTGGTTGATATTTTACTTATTTATATATTTTAATCTTTTCACCACAAGCAAAGCTACAATGTCCCTATAATGCATGGGGTGACAGCGAATGAAAGAGAACGAGGAGACGGAGAACAGGGAGTATTGAGGATGGGCCAAAAGGAACAAGTTCCAAAGAAGATAGAAACTGGCGATTGACGTTGCAGTATTTTTTTAAAAGATTGTAGTTACCAGGGAAGCAAGAAATCGGAAAGGATATTCACAAGGAGGAAGTGTGAGAAAATAAACTCTTAGAATAGACGTGGCGGTTGCATCTGTGATTGAAATCAGTTATGATAATTTTGGGTAATTATCAAGATTTTATTCAAAATGGTGTTTTCAGTAGGGTAAAGAAGGCGTTTGATTGTTAAAAGACATGGAACGAACATTTGAGCAAATAGGAAGTTTGAGAGACAAGAAAGACAAAAAGGAGACTTATACTTAACATCAGGAAGAGACAGTTGGAATCTTTATGACATATAAATGGGGAAAGAGGGCTTGGAAAATTTGATACTCATAAGACAGACTGAAACCCGAGAGGATAACAACACAAAACCTAGCTGACGTGTTTGAGGAAATGAAAGGCAGAACAAAAGGCAGGAAATACTCAAGAACAATTATCGCTAATTTCCTTTCCAAAGTAAGGAAGGCACTATAGATAAATTTCCTGTTCTCAGCAAAGCTATCAACCTGTCAACATCTTAAATGAACAGCTACCCCCGTGTTAAATTAATGTATTTTTGGGATATTTTAAATTAAATGTAAGTACTATTTGTTTGCAATCTGATTGATTAAACTTTAAATCAGTTCATACTCCTCAAAGTTTCATATATATATATATATATATATATATATATATATATATATATATATATATATATATATATATATATATATACACACCGTAATTCCACATGTATAATACACCTTCATTCATAATACGCACCCTAAAAATTGTACTGAAAGCGCAGGAAAATGCAAAAAGTAAATAATACGCACCCCTTGTTTGGTAATCAAACCGTATAAATTTTACCGCTCCAATTTCTTTACGGCCAGCGTTTCCTATTCTTATTCAAGTTGTAATTGAAGATATTTATAAAAATTTCCGATCATTACGGTTCTAAAGAGGAAACGGAAATACCTATATTGTGCCTACTGCGCAGACTCATTAATCTGTTTTTGTTTGATAATAATTCTGTTCTGTACGGATTTTTTTTTTCACAAAAAATGGTTTTAAACATAGAATAATGTTATTCTAATTTAGTCTTATAATAATTCTTATTCTATTTTACATTTGTAAGTATTGCTAGGTACATATGATTTTTTTGACATCCTAATGGGGTCGCAATCTCGAATGTTAGTGTCAAATTGTCATATGTTTGAGTTGATTAGTTATTTCGCAACAGAAATCAATCAATGAAACGGCAATTTTTTAAAGATTTTTTTTTGTAGCTGTGCATAATAGTACCCCTAATTTTGCTTATAATTTTTTAGAAAAAAAAATGCGTATTATACATGGTATATTACGGTATTTTATTTGTGAATATTTTTTTACCTTGGCTGAACACCTTTTTTATCTTTCTGGCCAACCAAGGTTTGCCTTCAATTAATTTTTTTTTTCATCTGTCCCAGTGGAATGAAATGAAATTTATGAATTCATTCAGAGTTCAGATTCACATTTGAATGCATTGAACAGTGAAAAACTGAACGAGCAATGCAAACGATTTCCCGAAAAAAGGGGTGACGCTAGGCTATAAGAATTGCCCGACCAGGTCAAGAGATTTGCCTCAATTCTGCAACATAAACTAGAGAACAGGAAAGGTGAGCTGAAAATGTCCGTGATTTTTTATATTATATTTATCAGAATCATTTAGCTAATATTTTTCCGAAATTGTACATTGCATTGCATATATTGCTTAGTACACCAGTGAATGTTGCAATATTTATATATATATATATATATATATATATATATATATATATATATATATATATATTATAATTATTTAAAAAAAAATATGATTCCCTAGCTACATAAGAGTTCTCATGTTTCAAAAACGAGGGCCGGAAACCTCAATATAATTATTAAAATTAAATTGAGATAAAGTATCAAGCCCTGTTTCATCCTAAAGCGAAAATTTTGGAGGATTCCTAAATTTTCGCTTGAGGATGAAACAGGGCTTCAAACATAAGAACTCTTATGTAGCGAAGGAATCATATTTTTTTTTAAATAATCATAATTTAAGCTCTACTTCTGTATGGATCACTGTTTTTCAAAAATAAAAACAAAAATACTAAAGAACTCCGGATTATTTACCTAACGTGTTCTTTACTATTTTTCTACAAACCTGCATATATATATATATATATATATATATATATATATATATATATATATATATATATATATATATTTCTGAGCAGACCTTAGTTACAGTTTCTGTGAAAGAGCGTGTTATCTATCGTGATCAACAATTTGAACAAAGCCAGCAGGCTCTCTGCCACGATGAGTTGTGACTTTGTGCTAGCACAGCTATCGACGGCCCCCAGGGATTCCGTCTACTCAATTTCACTCACAAGGTTTGGATCAACTAGTGGTATGGTTTTCAGGCACTTTTCTGAGGCTGCCGCACGCATATATATATATATATATATATATATATATATATATATATATATATACATGAATATATATACTCACAGGACACCTATATATATATATATATATATGACTCAAAAACTCTGTGCTAGCATTTGTCTTTGTATTTCCCGATGTCAATGTTCGTGTATATTAATCTTAATCAAGGAGTTCACGATTTTAATACTAACGACACATCGACTGACTGCCGATTTACACAGATACAGATACTGACAAACAAATGTCGATAGCGAAAATTACAAGGCGATTTTTATTCGAAAACTGCTCAGTGGAAAATGTCACAATGCCATTTCTGAGCTTAGGTCTCTGGTTGGGACCCGGAAAGAAATGAGTATACACCAGAAACCAAAAGGAAATAAAACAATAACAATAAAAAGAGTAATGTAACACATAAAAACTAAAACTTTTCATGTTGTGGTTGGAGCTTTGGCTCTCATAAAGAAAGAATCTCAAGAATAAATCAACAAAATTCCTGCTGCACCATTTTTTTTCTAACAACTATAGCCATGCAAAGGGCGTTGGCCTTTTTAGTTTTTCATTCGATTTTTTTTTTGTTTTTTTCATTGTTTTGTTAATGCAGTGTAACCCGGATATAAGAGAAACCCTGATATAAGAGAGATTTTATCTGGTCCAAAATCAGAGCCTGTGTTAAGGTGTATAAATTAGACCAAACCCGGATATAAAAGAAACCCGGATATAAGAGACTTCGTTTCCGGTCCCGCCAAATCTCTTATATCCGGGTTACACTTTAGCTGTCTTTTGTTTAATTAAATGGAATCAACAAAAAGTCCAGTCCATTGCGTGTAGCAGGTCATATTTCCTCACCTGACATATGATTATAAAACAAATACAGGTGAAAAAAGAATTTTTATAATAATAACAATAATAATAATAATAAAATTAATAATAATAATAATAATAATAATAATAATAAATTAACAATAATAATAATAAATTAACAATAATAATAATAATAATAAAATTAATAATAATAATAATAATAATAATAATAATAATAATAATAAAATTAATAATAATAATAATAATAATAATAATAATAATAATAATAATAATAATAATAATAGAAATCTCGAAAATGTGGCAGATGGGAACATCAACAATCCCTGTTGTAGTTGGAGCCCTAGGACTGGTTGGAAAAGATTGCAGTAGACTAATTGCAGGGATTCCTGGAAGCCCATGCCTCAAAGAGATACAAAAAATTGTTCTTACAGCCCACACTTTACGAAGGGCTTTATCTATATATATTTTTTTTAATTTATTTTTCTTTTTTTATTTTTCTTTTCTTTTTTTCTTTTCTTTTCTTTTGGTCAGTGAAAAGTGTCATGATGCCATTTCTAACCTTAGGTCCATGGGCGGGACCCGGAAAGAAATGTGTAAACGCCAGAAATCAAAGAAAATAAAAATAATAATAATAATAATAATAATAATAATAATAATAATAATAATAATCAGTTTCATAGAGACTGCATATTGTTATTGCTTTAATTTCGTTTGGTTTGTTTTGGTTAGTTTTATTTTACGGTATATCAATCTCAATGGGTTATTTAATGCCGACAAAATTTTTATTGCTGTTAATATTTTTTCTCTTCTAAAATCTATTGCTGGTATTATTTTTTCCTTCAAATATCTATTGTTGGTAATATTTTTCTTTTAAAAATCTGTTGCTCGTATTTTTTTTTTCAAAAATATATTGCTGGTAATAATGTATTGCCGGTAACCTTTTTTTTACATAAAGCTATTTCTGGTATTAAAATCAATTTTAACACTTTTCAGTGTTTTGACCCGAGTTTAGCGGTTAACTACTTGCCTATAGCTGGGACCCTAACAGGGGCTATCATCCCGGGCCAGGGTGAACCTGGGAACACCAGCAATTAAGAGGTGGTTCCACGCTCCTCAAAACCTCTTGATCAGAGGCCTTGCTGTTGGACGTAGTTTATCGTCATACCCAGGACGCGGATGTAGTTTATCGTCATACCCAGGACGCGGATGTAGTTTATCATCTAACCCAGGACGTGGATTTAGTTTAACGCCTTAACGAAGACGCGGATGTAGTTTATCGTCATACACAGGGTGGTTTACTTTCGTCTTCGCTTTCTTTTGATAATTTTAATTTTAATGAACCAAAAATGCATAATTCTTTCTTTCATGCCCCTTTTGTTAACAAGGCATTAAAAAAAGTTTACTGGTTGTACAGGAACCAATGTTTCAACGTTATATGTGACAAGCCTTTTATTTTCAGTGGATAAAGGCGTTGTTTAGATCCAGTGACAGGACCCAAAGAGTGTGAGTTCAATACCTGATTATGGCGGTAGCGAATTTGGAGAGGGGAATTTAACTGACATTCATTAGACATGGTACGTGGAACTAGAACGGGCTACCTCAGTGAGCGAAATAAAGGGTTCAGTTCGACATTCCAACAACCTGAAGAAAGCCGGAGCGTACAACGGCCGAAACGTTGTGATAAATATGAAGACAAAGATGAAGACAATAGTCCGAATAATGTAAATAGTGTGCATAATACCTTATCTCAGAAATATAGACAGATACTGAAGGGCCGAAACGTGGTGATAAATATGGCAACAAAGATGAGGACAATAGGCCGAATAATGTAAATAATGTACATAATACCTCATCTCAGAAATATAGACAGATACTGAGGGACCAAAACATTGTAATAAATATGGTGACAAAGATGAGGACAATAATCCGAATAATGTAAAAAATGTACACAATACCTCATCCCAGAAATATAGAAAGATACTCAAAGGCTGAAACGTTGTAATAAATATGGCGAGAAAGATGAGGACAATAATCCGAATAATGTAAATAATGTACATAATACCTCATCTCAGAAATATAGAAAGATACTCAAAGGCCGAAACGTTGTAATAAATATGGCAACAAAGATGAGGACAATAGTCCGAATAATGTAATTAATGTACATAATACCTCATCTCAGAAATATAGACAGATACATTTTGTTTCTTCTTTGGAAATGCTTACTTCTAAAGATTTTAACAGAACTTTTTTCTTACATACAATAGCGTTATCTGGACCCTTCTATAGCATTCTACCTATTTTTAATAAATTACTAGATGCCCAAATCAGCTCTGAATTGGTTAAACATCTCACGTCGCAGGGCCTTTTTCAAGCTTTCTTTTTCTCTAGGTCAGCTTTTGTCAACTTTATTTTTAAACAACGGCACACATGAATATATCACGGCACACTTAAAATTTCTAAAGGGTGTAGATTTAAATGTTATGAAATAAACCCATACACTTAAATAAAATACCCACACAAATATGAACTTACTTTATTTCAATGATTCTATTCAACTATTTGTGCAGCTTATTTCGTGGGAAACCTGTGCTACGCTTTTTTTTTCTTTTTTTTTTTTAATTTCATGATTTTTTCAATGTTTGGTTGAATGTGCGATAAGCAGACCCCCATTTCTTTTTCAGTTGAGCGTAGTGTTTGTTACTTCTTATTTTTGATGTTATTTAGGGTTGCGAAGCCTAATTCCCCTAAATCAGATGTTTCAAATACTAACCCTGTACTATTATTAATTAAAGGATAAACATTTAAATGTTATGAAATAAAATAATAGATTTTTGAAAGAAATACCCACACAAATATGAACTTATTTTATTTCGATGATTCTATTCAACTATTTGTGCAGGTTATTTAGTGTGAAACGTGTTCCTGGTGTTTTTTCACGATTTCTTCAATGTTTCGTTAAATGTGTGATAGGCAGACTCCTATTTCTTCGTCAGCTGACCGTAGTCTTTCTTGCTTCTTATTTTTGATGTTATTTAGGTTTGAGAAACCTAATTCCCCTAAATCAAATGTTTCAAATACTAACACAGTACCATTATTACTTAAAGGATAAACATTTAAATGTTATTAAATAAAATCACAGATTTTTAAAAAATACACACGCAAATATGAATTTTATTTTAATATTTCTGTCCAACCTATTGTGCAACTTATTTAGGATAAAACCTGTTCCTGGTGTTTTTTCACGATTTCTTCAATGTTTGGTTGAATGTGTGATAGGCAGACCCCCCATTTCTTCTTCAGTTGGGCGTAGTCTTTCTTGCTTCTTATTTTTGATGTTATTTAGGGTTGAGAAGACCTAATTCCCCTAAATCAAATGTTTCAAATACTAAACCTGTACCATTATTACTTCAAGGATATACATTTAAATGTTATGAAATAAAATCATAGATTTTTTAAAAATGCCCATACAAATATGAACATATTTATTTCAATGTTTCTATTCAACTATTTGTTATAATGGAACACACCTATTCTACAGTTAGACTATTCTATAGTTAATAGACTCTCCCACCTATAATAAGTAGGAGTAGTAGTAGCAGTCGCTCAGCGAGTCGGCAGAGAGTTGGTCAGTCAGTCGATGTCGGACGACTGTTAGTCGGATATTAAAGTATCAGCCACCACAACTAGATTACTGCGTCATTACCTAGTATATCAAGTTCCTAACATTTTGTACGTCGAACCTATTTTAGGACCGACTTAGTACAAATACAAGCCTCCACTGTGAAACACTATTTGTGCAGGTTATTTAGTGTGAAACCTGTTCCTTTTTTCTTTTTCACGATTTCTTCAATGTTTGGTTGAATGTGTGATATGCAGACCCCAATTTCTTCTTTAGTTGAGCCTAGTCTTTCTTGCTTCTTATTTTTGATGTTATTTAGGGTTGACAAGCTTAATTCACATAAATAAGAAGTAGGAAATTGCGATAAAACTGATAAAGCCTTTTTAGCTAATGTGTGTGATTCCTTTTGTATTGAAATCCAAAATGGATCAAGGGCTAGCGTGGAATGTTTTATTTTGAGCCCTGGATCACCACAAATGGTGGCTAATTCTTCTTCTTTTTCACATAACTAAAGTCCAATATTAGAAGTAATATTTATGAAGGTAATTCGAATCAAATCATACTTTCGTGTTACACTTAAGAGGATCGCATGCCTCAGAGGTTGACAATCACTGTTCTAGTTCAACTGTTGATGTCTTAAGAATTATTACGTAAAGTGTCTATCAAGCTTTACATAAGAATGCTGAATCTCGGCCTGTTGCTTTGACTCAAAGGGTTTGGCATACTGGTCTTGATCAGTTGAAAGATTATGGTGTCTCCGGGCGAATTTTTGATCTGATTCAGTCTTACATATCTAATCGCAAAATGAAATTTGTCTTGAACGGCTACTCTTCTGGATCCTTTTGTGCTAATGTAGATATCTCCCAGAGCTCTATCCCCGGTCCTAATTCGTTCTCAATTTTCATCAGTAACCTCCCTCTCTCAACTTGGTTTCTATACTAATGGCAGCCATTTACTTCTGACTCGATAGTCAATCAGATCAGATCGATAAGGTCAAATTGGCGGCTGATATAAAACGCCTACCACCTGTTCTCTCCTGAATCTGTCTTACATATCTAATAGTATACTATTCGTCCATGCCTCGAATATTGTTGACACAAATGATCTGCTGCACCTGCTTTATATTTAGAGATTCTAGAGAACACACAAAAGCAAATCTGCAATATTATTAGACCT
Source organism: Acanthosepion lycidas (assembly GCA_963932145.1). NCBI lineage: Eukaryota > Metazoa > Mollusca > Cephalopoda > Sepiida > Sepiidae > Acanthosepion > Acanthosepion lycidas. The sequence goes on along the minus strand of OZ010603.1, from coordinate 68,556,775 downwards.
AAACTCTCATCTCTGTTTCAACCACTTCCATACTGCCATATAGTTTTTCCGCGGCGACTTTTCTATAAATACTTTCCTCGTAATTGTTAACCGAACTCTGTGAGATGGTAGCTGGACATTAAGAATTTAAGCGCAGTACAAGAGTAGAAACACGCTCCTATCGATTTACAGATGAATTTGGTCTCACGCTTTTCACTGACCGGGGTTGGGACAACTACAGTGAATCAATAGCTGCATCTACTGCAAGGAAAGTTGGTTCTTTGTGTCACTCCAGAAGGTTTTTTTTTCTCTCGTCGGAATCCATCCTTCAAATCTACAAATCTACCATTCGTCCTTGCATTGAATTCTGTTGCCATATATGGTCTGGTGCTCCCGCTGTTCATCTTGAGGTCCTCGACAAAATCCAGGGACGAATATTGATATAATGGAATATGCGTACACCTGTGTTGCCCCCTCACTGAAGTGTTATTGGCTGGTGTCCGTCAAAAATACCGAAGGACGTGTAGGAGAGTCAAGAGACTTAGTCTGAGAGCTAAGTCTATAACGACGCCCATTGGACTACGCCATTGATCTACACTACTTACCTTTATATGACGCGTGCCAGTCGATTACTGCTACCATATTCTACTTGGTTATAGTAGCCAAAACCACTTAGCTACTTCGTTGAAATATATCCCTTTCTGGGACATATCAAATATACAATGTGATAGGTCCTGATCTGGCATCTCGTCAATTTCTCACTAACGTGATGTGGTTTCCCTCTGTCTTTTCTACAAATATTTTCATGGCATCTGCTCTGACGAGGTAATTTCATTGGTGCCCCGACTGCAGGTTGGCAGTTGGTCGAAAAAAGTTGCCCATGCTTAGTCTAGATATAACAGTAAGTTCTCCGTTAACCGTTTCATTTCTCGCAATTCTCGCATTCTTGTATTGATACTCAAAAATGTAAATGCAATGTCAATCGTTATCTACTGTCTTCTTGATTACTCTTCTCTTGTTCTTGTTCCTCGGAAAGGTAACTGATTTTTAATTCCCCTACATCCAAGAACATCGTGTCCCCTTGTAGCTTTACTGCATATCAGGGGGTGAATTCGACTAAAAATAGTTAGAAATCATTGATTCCTCGGAGAAAAATATAAACAATACAATTGCGAAATAAGTTTTTTTTTTTCGCAGATGCGTGTAGCCAAGATAGATGTGAAAATTAAAAAAAATATATATTTTCAGGAAATTTTTTTAGTTTAAATTGTTTTATTAATGATAAGTGAAAGAGTGGTAATTATTATTAGTAGCATGTGTTTGTGTTGAGATTAAACTAATCTCAGTGAATAACCTTAATTTGATGAAGCAGTAAGAATCGAACCCGGGAAAGATTTAATTCTCGGCATCCCGTTTTTCTCGGTAGGTGAATCTAAAAATCTGAGCATCATATTTTTCTCCTTTCATTTTTTTTTCTCATGGACGATCAATCTATATAGATAGATCGTTCAGTATGTTAATATCTATCTATCTATCTATCTATCTATCTATCTATCTATCTATCTATCTATCTATCTATCTATCTATCTATCTATCTATCTATCTTCTCTCTCTCTCGCTATATATATATATATATATATATATATATATATATATATATATATATATATATATATATATATATATATATATATATGTGTGTGTGTGTGTGTGTATGTAGAAAGATAGATCGAGATAGGTATCTATCTATCTATCTATATATATATCTATCTATCTATCTATCTTAAACTGTCGCTTTTCTATCTATCTATCTATCTATCTATTTTAATCTGTTTCTTTTCTATCTATCTATCTATCTATCTATTTTAATCTGTTTCTTTTCTATCTATCTATCTATCTATCTATCTATCTATCTATCTATGTTCACTATCCCCCCTTCTCTCTCTCTCGCTATATATGTGTGTGTGTGTGTAGAAAGATAGATTGAGATAGGTATCTATCTATCTATCTATCTATCTATCTATCTATCTATCTATCTATCTATCTTAAACTGTCGCTTTTCTATCTATCTATCTATCTATCTATCTATCTATCTATCTATCTATTTTAATCTGTTTCTTTTCTATCTATCTATCTATCTATCTATCTATCTATCTATCTTCATATTTCTCGACAGTTCTGCCCTCGTTTATAAAACTCGAGAAATCATTTTCCGATAGACAATCAATACTGTTCAACCAATAATCTATGGTTCGCCAATCTTTCCTCAGAGATAATGCCCCCTGAATTTCGGCCAGCATTCAAATATTTTGGCAGTTTTATTTGCATCCTATAAAACATTTTTATTCACAGCATTTTGTTTACCCTTAGTGAAGTGAGAATGTTATCTGACTTGTCAGTATTGCATTTGCCTAAAACTTATTAAAGTACGAATATTACCTCAATGCCAGTAATTTATGAATGATATCGGATATGAATCTGCTGATGTGTGAATATACATTTAAGCTGTCAACTCTAACCCAACCAGATTGCTTTTGGCAGCTGATGCGCCCAGGTAGGAAGGTGTGAAAAAGCCAAGGTAAGAGGCAGTAGTCTGAAAACGTTCGAATTGGGTTCTCATCTATTATTAAGCCCTTTTCAGATTTTCTCAGGCCACGGAGCCTATACTTAATGGTCTATTGGTTTCACTTGGTTAAAATACCCACTATCTTTTACTCCATCATCAGACAGTCTTTTTTTTTTACCATAGCTACTGATAGCAATGACGACGTAGCTGCTCTCAGAACAGACAAGGTTTTCTTTTTATATTCGACCGGGGTCCCTGATTAAGATCTCTGAATATGAAAGGCGTTCAATGGTCCATTTATTTGCATTCCCCCCCCTAACACACACACACCTTCATAAGTGAATTCGTCTTTTTTTTTCTTTCCTTTACCTTCCAAGAATGGCCGTTCATTGCATGGTTGTGTAGGGCGAGTCACGCTTTATTTGAGCCCCATTTTGACTCCGCAACAAACGGAACTATTTTCAAGCGCGCACATGGAAACTCACGCTCAAAGATACGTAAAGAGGCCCGCTTGCGGATTTTTTTTTTTTTTTTTTTTTTACCTATTTTTTTTTTTTTTCTGCGGCTATTAACGCATTTGCATCGCAAATATTTTGCAGATCTTTAGCTGGATTCATTATAAAGTCAGCTGCAAGCTGTTATAACGCCGAAAAGAAATTAGTTGGAATAACATGGCGACAAGGAAAATAAAAGTTTCTAATC
>OZ010603.1:68388528-68548528 GCA_963932145.1 Acanthosepion lycidas | reverse complement strand
TATATATATTGCATATATATATATTGCATATATATATATATATATATATTGCATATATATATATATATATATATATATATATATATATATATATATATATATATATATATATATATATATATATTTATTTACGTATAATTTTGCCAAATTTCGATTCGGAAGTTTTGTAAATATTCAGTCATAATTCCTGAACAATTTGCACAACGATCAGAAACAGCAAAAATAAGAACTACGGTGATATATATATATATATATATATATATATATATATATATATATATATATATATATATATATATATATATATATATATATATATATATATATATGTATATAATGATAAATTCCGGAAATTAAGAAAATACCTTGAAAATCCATATCGGTTATCAATTATTTCGTGAATATTCATGAAATTAATTATAAATTTTTAAAGGTTTTTCTTAATTTAATATATTGCTATTTAACTTTTATGTAGCTCTCATTGGATTAATGGCCTCCTTGGAATAATCCCTACCAATTACAAATTGATATATATATATATATATATATATATATATATATGTTTGTATGTATGTATTTATGTATGTATATATAAATAAAAAGAAAAAAACTTTGAAATATATAATCCGCTGTTATAGATATTTTTATTTTTTATAAAATAGTGCTCAATGTAAATTTACAGAGCATTAATTTTATAAATAACTGATTTAAAATATGTTTTTTTTTTTTTTTTTTTTTTGCTACACTGTTCTAACCATTTCACATCACCTGGCCTTATTTGCTTTGGCTTCCGTTGAGAGATCAATTTACACTGAATTTACATGTCAAACTGGACCTCATATTAATTGGGCCGTTCAAAATGTTCTGAGCTTCACCAAGAAAGGAGAGCCATCGCTGAATATTTTTGTTACGGAAACACGCTAACAATTCTTATAATTCTAGAAAACCTAATTCAGATTTGTAACTTAATTTATTTGCGGGCGAGGCTAATACAATGGTGGGAATTTGTGCGACAAATCTATAAATGGACACAACAGAGGCCCTAGCAGTATTAATGTATCTGCAAAAGGAAGATGCAAAACCCAAGGAAATGCACGAGGACATGTTACAGACACTTGCTAAGGACTGTTCTTCCTATGCCAATGTGAACTGGGCTGCGGATTTCAAGCGGGTCGGGGACGACCTAGAAAATGATCTTCGCTAAGTTCATACAAAAGCCTCAATCAGTCATGAAGAAGTTGATGTGCCATTCACAGTATGGTTTTGGAGCATAGACCTCTTACTGTCCAGCTAAGTTTATAGGCATTAGTTCTGGTTCGGCCCATACTGTTTTAACTGATATCTTGGGGATGAGCAAGCTGTCTGCAAGAAAACTAAGAATGTTGACACCAGAGCATTTCCAGACTGATCCTGAGAATTTCCACCGCAGATTAGTAGCTCAAGATGAAACCTGGGTTCACCACTTCGCAACTGAATCAAAGATTTTAACAAACAGTGGAACACTCTTATTGTTCAACTCTGAAAAATTCAATGAGGCAGCGTTTGTTGGCAATGTGATGGCTTCTGTTTTGGGGGATTCTGAAGGCGGAATCATAAAAGTCTACTGGGAATAGAGATCAGCTACTAACGGACAATACTATGCAACAGAATTAATAGAATTTTAACGAAGCAATCAAATCAAAAGGCTGAGGGAATCTGAGGGCAGATTTTCGTTTGCTACAGGATAACAGGCCCGTTGTAGCAGAATTGATGCAGGATAACGGATCCTTTGTAACAGAATTGCTGCAGGATAACGGGTCCTTTGAAGCCGAATATCTACAAGATAACAGGCCCGTTGTAGCATAATTGCTATAGGATAACTGGCCTGTTGTAGCAGAATTGCTACACGATAACGGTTCCGTTGTAGCAGAATTACTACAAGTTAACGGAACCTTTGTAGCAAAATTACTGCAGGATAACGGGCTCGTTGTAGCAGAATTGCTGCAGGATAACGAGATCGTTCACACTGATCAGTTCGCAGTAGTTGAACTAGCCAACTGTAGTTGGAATTGCTACACCACCCCACTTTCTCACCAGATTTAGCTCCATTTGATTTTTTCCTGGTTCTCAAACTCAAATCCCACCAGCGTAGTCGCCATTCTGTAAACAATGATGAAATCATTTGTAATGTGGAGGAGTTTTTCGAGGCCAAGTCGCCACTTTCTTCCGTGATGGGATTGCAATGCTTAAGCATTGTTGGATCAAATGCATTGATGTCAACAGACACTATATTGAAACATAGTGAAAAACTTTCTTGTTTCTTCAATTCGTTCTGGGTGAGGCTTAGAACTTTTAGAAGGTCCCTCGTAAGCATTTTTTGGACCAAGTGCAAAGATGTCAAGTGGGGCTATACTGAAAAATAGTGAAAAACTGTTTTATTTCTTCAAATCCTTTTGGGTGAGTCTTATAACATTTTGAACGTAACTTTTATAAAATTTACTGATTTGTTTTCTTTTGATATTCCTCATCTGTTGTGTTAATATGAAAACATCAATTTAAAAAATATATATTTCTGGTCGCTATGTTTTATACAACTCCATTAAAATTCATTGTCAGGCACTGATATTTTTTATAATATCGTTCTTGATATGGTACACAGTTCAACGAGATAAATCCTCAAATGACCCTCCTGACCAATATGTAATTGAATCTTCAATGGTCTTCTTCGCAGTTCTGTTTGTTTGTTTAACGGCATATCAATATCCTCATGGGTCATTTAATGCCGATATTTAATTTTCTTTGGAGCTGGAGTATTTTTCTTTTACAAAAATCTGTTGCTTTATTCCTTTCATTTTTAAATTTTTATACTTTTAGTTTTTTTGTTTTTTTTTTAACCCCAATTTGGGTGTTCACTATTTGCCCACAGTTGGGACCCTAACAGGTGCTACCACCCCGGGTCAGGGTGGACTTGGGTACAACAGCAGTTAAGAAGTAATTCCACGCTCCTCAAAACCTCCCGGTCAGAGGCCTTGCTGCTGGATGTAGTTTATCGTCTTACCCAGGTCGCAGGTGGACCTGGGAACCCCAGCAATTAAGAGGCGGTTCCACGCTCCTCAAATCCTCTCGATCAGAGGCATTGCTGCTGGATGAAGTTTATCGTCTTATCCAGAACGCAGGTGGACCTGGGAAAACCAACAATTAAGAGGTGGTCCCACGCTCCTCAAAACCTCCCGATCCTGCTTAATATAGTTTATCGTCATACCCAGGATGGTCAGCTTTTTGCAATACCTGCCGGTCACATTTGCATTTTTAAATCTTCTTTTACGTTTTACATGACCTGAGGTTCTTAAACATGGCTATTTATCCATTTAATCTACGATAAAATCTATCTTAGAACTTCATTCGGGCAAGAAATTAAGCAACGGCGAGCGTTTTCATTAACTAGATGGGTGACCGCTTATAAATACCAGATTCTGTAAGCTTGAATGTACTGGAGGTGTAATCAGTAATGGCACGGAATTGTAACTCGTAAAGCCGAGTTCCAACTCCAGTCAGGTTCGTTATGTCCGCTTATCTTGGGAAAGTTACGAATACACCGCTTTTTCCTCCCCCAGATATGGGTTAATTAGTAGGTTTAGTATAAGTAAATCATTATTGTCTTAAAAAAACTAACTAAACTAAGTAAATTATTATTGTCTTAAAAAAAATAACTAAATAAAAAAAAAATAATTTTCTGACTTTAAATAACCTGCAAAAGGGTTGATAAGCTGTAAAAAAAACTAATTAAATTAAATCCTCGAGTAATATGCTTATTAAGTTAAGATATCGAAGTGCATACGATTTAATAAAAAAAATGACTGATTTAATAAGAAAAAAGTCTTGTATCGTTAAATCATTATTATCTTAAAAGACAAACAAATAAAAAGAAATTTTTGAAGCATTTCATCTCAAGGAAGGTGCGAGTGCTCCTAGCACGCAAGAGAGTGAGAGCAAAAGTAAAGTGGGGTGTTTGAGGAAAAGATAAAGAGAAGGATGTCGATTGAAATTACATTTGAATATTTGAAGATTATAGCTATCAGGGAAGCAAGTAGAGCGAATGGAGTTCCACTGGCGGCAAGTGCGCGAGAAGAAGCTTTTGGTGTGGGAAGAGACGGTTACATTTAACAGTTTCGACAGTAAAAGGGTGTGACCAAGATGCCAACCTAGTAGCACGCTTAAATTCACGCAGTTGGGGTACCAGTGAAATTAGCTCGTCAAAGCAGTCGGCATGAAAATACTTGTAGAAAAGACAGAGGGAAGCCACAGTCCGTTGGTGAGAAAGTGACTGTAGACGAGATGCTAGATCAGGACCTATCACATTGCATATCCGTTTCTGGAATTATGTTCTGGCTTTAAATAACCTGCAATGAGTTGATAAGCTGCAAAAAACAAATTCATCAAATAATAAATTATGCTTAAGTTGAGATTTCAAAGTGCATGCAATTTAATAAAAAAAATGACTGATTTAATTAAAAACAAGGTATTATATCGGTAAATCATTATTATCTTAAAAGAAAAAATAAAAAGAATAAATTATGTTCTGGCTTTAAATGATCTGCAATGGGCTGATAACCCGTAAAAGAAATGACTGCAGTGTTTTGATATCTACTCAGAAGGAACGAAATGTTATTCTTCTCTTGCAGACAGATGATGCTGCCATTACAGTTTCTGTACTCGTTCGTCGAATAGAAGCGGGGAAGGTATATTTTATTTTCTGTTGTTCGACACCCTCTACGATAATTAAGAACGCCCTGTTTATAAATGTCGCATTCCCCACTCCCAAGGGTCAAACAGTAATTGTTATAGTTAGCTCATTTTTTTTATTTGCACGCTTCTATAATTGTCTGAATTATTATTACTTGCCGATAGTTGCTTTGATTTGTCTTTCCTTACATTATCTACAGGGTATTCCAAAAGTCGCGTCACCATTGATAAACAAATAAAAAATTATTAGTTTGGTGCAAAAATAATGACGTAATAATGTCGTTTTTTGACGTTAAAAAATACGTCAAAAAACGACATTATTACGTCATTATTTTTGCACCAACCTAATATAACATGGATATAAAGTGGGGGATCAATTCTATATTACAATCAATATTATTCATTTTAGGATATTCAAATATGTTAAAAATCGCTACATGATGGCAATTATGTTTCAGCACTACAAATGTGTCTCCTGGGGAATGTTAAACTACTGGCGAGTGAAAGATTTGAGCCCTCTTTTAAATTAAATGTTACGTACAGTGGACTTATACTCTATTTGTTCTCATTTTACCTCTATATTACAATCTATATACAAACGGCAATTGGGTTAAACCATGTTATGGTTTTTTGGTATTTTACAAAGGTACCGCGAGCTGGGGTCGCCTCCCTCGGGTCAATATTATCCAGAAGTCATTTCCCTGATGAATCGAACATGGTGAGTGTCTAATGTCCAGAAAAAAAAAAAAAGAAGCATTCTCATGCGTTTACATGCCTGAGAGTAATCGACAAATGCAATGTGTTCTAAAAGTTGCATTAGCATTGATAACTTTGTAATTTTTTTTTAATTTATTTATCAAATGGAATCCTTTTTCTGTATGTGATAATATATCATAAACCCTAGGGATACTAACCATCAATTAACGTTACACCACTACTAACCATGGGTATATCATAACCATGGTTAATGTTCTAGGGCTAAAGGTGAGCATTATGAGATATCAAAATCTGAAATGATTTCGTTACGATTAAGTAGCGATTAAATCATCGGTAAATCATTATTATCTTAAAAGAACAAATAAAAAGAATATATTATGTTCTGGCTTTAAATGACCTGCAATGGGCTGATAACCCGTAAAAGAAATGACTGCAGTGTGTGAGAGTGAGAGCAAAAGTAAAGTGGGGTGTTTGAAGAAAAGTGTGTGAGTTCATGCCTTTTCTAAACGCATAAACGAGTATTCAACAAAATTCACACTGATGCCGCCTTTGCATGAATATAGGGATAAGTCGATTCATGCCTTTTGTCGAGTTATTAGTCCTACGTAAAGAAAAGCAGCCTCTGTTTAAATTCGAATTATTTTTGCCCTTCCTTGCCTTTAAAAGAGTTCCCTTTGCCGTGCTGATGTTGCTACATGCCTTACTTCTTGCCAATTTTCCTTGGTTGCTTCAAACTTTCATTTGGTGCTCTATACATTTAACCTTGTGCCACATCTAAGCTACACTTAGTAAATCATCATATATGCATCAATATATTGAAGGACATCTACTTGGCCTTACAAAACTAACCATCAATTAAAGTTACACCACTACTAACCATAGGTATATCATACCCGATTTTGAAAATATCAAAAAAAAATATTAAATATAAATCTTTATTTGAAATATTTTACAAGCAGGCACTTCAAACTTTGTACTTTGAGTTAACATTAATAGGAACTGAAAAACATTATTTAGGTAAGAAAATCAGGTACTGAAAATTGTAATTAAAAATAGAAAATTTGCGCTGGGTACTATATACCCATGGTTAGTGTTCTAGGGTTAAGATATTTTATTGGTCGAACTAGCAGCATGGCCCGGCGTTGCCCCTGCTTGATTCAAAAATCGTACGAATCATACAGCAATCGCTATCACTTAAAATATTTTTGCCCTTCCTTGCCTTTAAAGGAGTGCCCTTTGCCGTGCTGATGTTGCTACATGCCTTACTTCTTGCCTATCTTACACTGCGAATTTTTTCTAAGCTCTATACTAAACATTAAATCTGTTACGAAAAAAGAACTAAACAAAATGAACACAAAACGATCAGCTTTAAAAAAGGACTCGTAACTAGAAAAACCGCATGAAAAAAGAATGTTGTCAACAAATACTTTTACACACCCAACCCAATTCTGCGGAATCAGAATCAACGTTGAGTTTAAGCAAGCGAATGAGCCAACTGGAGTAAAGTGCCATGCAGATTTTAATTTTTCCCACTTGTGACGAATGCAGCTATCGATTTTTTTTTGCATGATAGCATGCTCGTTGACATTCGTGTCTGTCAGCTGTTGGCTCTCACGCTGAGCAATAGAATCTTCCTGCCTATTCGTGGCAGCCAGCTATAGGCTCTCACTCTGGCCAGTAGAAAATGGCCGCAAATTACATGAAAACTGCCGTAGAAGCATGAAAAATCTATCATTTCGACTATCGATGGGAGTTGGGAAATGGAAAGTCGGTCTTGGCCTTTCCGCTAACTTAAAGCATGTGCATGTAAATTTTGGTACAAATCCGTCAAAATTTGCGGTTTTGCATTCGTTACACACACACACACACACACACACACACACACACACACACACACACACACACACACACACACACACATATCCTGCCTTTTATAGATAGAGATTATGGAAGATGATATCATGTAAATTTTCCTTGGTTGCTATTTCACAAGTCTATGTTTTCTGCCAATTGTCGCGTGACTTTAGGGACACCTTGTAGGTTCATATTATTTTAACCTGTTCTTTTTTTTTATCCTCTTATTGTTATTGAGAATTTTTTCAGTTCCGCTTAGCAATCCCTGTTTCCTAAAGTTATGCAGACAGGATATTTTACTTTGTAGGTTTGACAACATGACTTTATCAAGGTATTAAATCTAAGTGAACATAAATGGTCCAAAATCAAACTTCAAACCTATTCCGTTTTCTATTATTGTAGGGAAAAGCGAATTCATGACTTTCCCAATGATATTAAGGCTAAATACAAATTAAAATCAACCAAAATTCAAACATATTCTGTTTTCCATAAAAGTAGGGAATATCGGAGTTATGCCTTTCTCTAACACCTTAACCTTGTGCCACATCTAAGCTACACTTAGTAAATCAATTTAGTTTTTCGTAAGAAAGCATAAATAAAATTGCCCAAACATTAAAATGATTCTGTTAGATACGAATGCAGGGAAAAGTGGATTCATGCCTTCTTAAGGTCATTAATGTTATTAGAACATCAACAACCTCATTCAAAGTTCAAATCTGTCATGAGTGTAGGGAGAAATGGTTTCATGCCTTATAACGAGCATTAGAGCTAAGTGAAGACAAACAGCCTCAACAAAATTTTAAACTGATTCTAAATTCCATCTCTGAAGGGGAAATTGGTTTCATGCCTTTCCCATTGTCATTAGCGTTAAGAGTACGTAAACAGCCTAAACCAAATTCAAACAAATCTTGCTTCATATGAGAACAGGGATATTTTTATTCATGCCTTTTCCAAAGGTATAAGTTCTAGGAGAACATAAACTGTTTTAATCAAAATTCAAACTTATTTTGTTTACCATGAGTGTAGGGAGAGTTGGTTTCATGCTTTTTTTCAAAAGTCCTAAGTACTAAGAATACACAAACTAAACACAAATTTAAACTGATTTTGTTTGCCGTTATTACAGGGATAGTTCAGATTCATGCCTTTTCTAAACGCATAAACGAGTATTCAACAAAATTCACACTGATGCCGCCTTTGCATGAATATAGGGATAAGTGGATTCATGCCTTTTGTCGAGTTATTAGTCTTACGTAAAGAAAAGCAGCCTCTGTTTAAATTCGAACTTGGGATGCCGATTTAGTTTTTCATAACCCTTTAGACATCTGAACTTCTTAGTTTAAGATACAAATAATTTGATAGACCTCTTTATGGCACCCATCAGTGTGGCTGATGCTAACACCCGGGAAAGTAACACGTTGCATCTTCTCGAGATCACATTCACGACTGACATGCGAGTTTTACTGTCTCAATAATAAGTCTGATTGGTGAAAGTGGCAGGTGATTTAAATGACTTACTGTTTTTTGTTAACTGGAGCAAGGAGTGTCTTGTTCATTTTAACGTTTCCAAAACGAAACTTGAGAGTGACTCATTGCGTCTTCTCGGGTTAACACTCTCACATGACATGAAGTGGAAAGGCTATATTGAATCCATTCCTAGGTCAGCTGCTAAGAAAGTTGGTTCACTGTGTAGTCCCAAACAAATTTTCTCTCCAGAATCTATCTTGTATATTTATAAGTCTATCAATTGTTCATAATTTGCATACTGCTGCCATATCTGGTCCAATACTCCCGCTAGATAATTAAATATCTTATATATAAAGTACACTATCTGTCTCTATTTCTGAGATGAGGTATTATGTACAGAGAAAAGCGATAATAACAACAAAAATTGCAATATGAGCTCTGGTAAAAACATGAATGATAATAGCAAAAATTGCAACATGAGCACTTGTAAAAAATGTTGCTGAAGACATGATACCCAGAAATTCATACACAAATGTCCTCAAGGACACGTGGCACAGTGGATAGTGATTCGGCGTTAGTTAGATCCAGACCCAAAGTGTGTGAGTTCAATACCCGGTTAAGGCAGTGGAGAACTTGGAGAGGAGAATTAATAACTGATAACTGATATCCATTAAACATGGCAGTGGAACTAGAACAGTCTACCCCAGTGAGCGACAGGGGTTCAGCTCGACATTCCAGCTACCTGAAGAAGGCCGAAGCGTACAATGGCTGAAACGTTGTAATAAATATGGCGACAAAGATGAGGAAAATAGTCCGAATAATGTAAATAGTGTACATAATACCTCATCTCAGAAATATAGACAGATACTGAAGGGCCGAAACGTTGTAATAAATATGGCGACAAAGATAAGGACAATAAAAGTATAAAGTACAGTGTATGTGTGTTTGTGTATGTGTGTGTCCAAGCAACTCCTCCGTTCCCATTGGTCAGATTTCAATGATTCATAGGGTCATTAAAAAGCCCTAGAAACGTTAAGCGCAGAGAATGATTTTCGTTATACGAGGGTAAAAAAATATATTAATATATTATACTATCCATTATCGTTGCTTTCATGGTTCACAAAGAGTAACTCTATTAAATCAATTGCTAAGGCTGCTGGGAAGAAAGATCATTGTGAAGTTCTTTCTAGAAATTTATCTGACATGTTTATAAGTCTACTATTCATCCGCGCTTTGAATATTGCTGCCACATATGGTCCGGTGCTCCTGCTGTATATTTAGAGATTCTTGATAAAGAAGAAGCAGCAATATTATTGGTCCTGTCCAGGCATCTCGGCTTCAGTCACTTTCTCACCGGCGTAAGATAGCTTCCCTGTGCCTTTTCTATAAATACATTCCTGGTAATTGGTCTGATGAACTTTCCGCTATGGGACCTAAACTTTATGAATTTAAACGCAATACTAGATTGGCAGCTAGGTCCCATCATTTTACTCTTGAATTGGCTAGATATTGCTGTAAGTCCCATGCTAACAGTTTATTTTCTTGCAATTCTTGCTAGTGTAAGTCTCTTCGGGTTTCTTGCTTTCTAGACAAGTTAGATCTGCAAAAGTTTAAATACAATTTCTGTTGAAACACCGATTCCCGCTCGATTACCGAAGTTAAGCAACGTCCAGCCTGGTCAGTATCTAGATGGGCGACCGCTTGGGAATACGAGATACTGTAAGCTTGGAGGTGCGGGTGGTGCAATGGATAATCGTTCGGAATTGTTAATCGGGGAGTCGAGTTACCGTACGATCATCGAAGTTAAGCAACGTCCAGCCTGGTCATTACGTAGATGGGTGACCGCTTGGGCATACCAGGTGCTGTTAGCTTTGATGTTCGGTGGTATAATGGATAATGATGCAGAATTATTAATCGGGGAGCCGAGTTCCCGTACGATCATCGAAGTTAAGCGACGTCCAGCCTGGTCATTACTTAGATGGGTGACCGCTTGGGAATACGAGGTGCTGTAAGCTTGGATGTGCGGGTGGTGTAATGGATAACGGCTCGATGATTAGAAATCGGAGAACTGAGTTCTAATTTCTGTTGGGTTCGTTGTATTCATTTACGTACAAGTACCTTGGGAAAGGCGTGAATCTAGATGTTCTTACCCTAGTTATGGGTTAATTAGTAAAATTTGCATCGCTAAAAATATTATCTCCCTAAGAAATAATATCGAGACCAAAATATTTAGATTTCGACATTAAATAATAGAGTTGTTGATATTCCTCTAAAGAAACCAAATGCAATGTGGATCTTTACATATTATTTTCTTAATGTCCGTTCTTTTATTGTTCTATTTTTCTTCTTATTATTATTCTTTCATGCTCAGTAATCCCTAGTGTCTTAGTGGCTTTATTGCCTTCCTTATGGTGAAATGATTAAAAAAGAAAGTGTATTACCGTTATTTTTTGGCGTATACGTTTTTGTTTTTTTAAGAATCAGAATAAATATGTTATGATCTACTTTGGGAATTATGGACATCTAATCAATAAGAGAAAAGAACGAAAGGGACGGTGATATGTTGACACCTTTTCTAGACTTGCGAAAACGACAAAGACAGGAGTCTCTTCTGCTTTCTACCCGAGTCAAGGTTTGGAGAAATTCTGCGAGAGCATTTCACACTGCCGAAACGAAGTCGGAAAGTTTCTCTTCGTATCTCCTTGCTCTCCGCCTTGCTCTCCGTCTTGCTCTCCGCCTTGCTCTCCGCCTTGCTCTCTGCGTCTCTTGACACATCTCTCTTGCAGTGTCTGCTCCGCAAGACTCGTTCTTGGTCTTGTCTCAACCCTTCACCATTCCGTGGCCTCTCTAATTGGGCAACAGCAACGCTGCCCAATCGTTATCATTTGCCCATCTCATGTGCCTCTCACACCTCGCAGGTTCTCTCCCCGCACTGCTCCGTTCTCACACCTTCCACACATCTCCCTTTACTTTTAACGACATATTTCATTGCAACCCCCCGCCCTTCAATTTAGCGGATTCTTTACAATGCCCAATCCGCGCGTTTTCAAAACCTGCCCCAACTCTCGCCTGTGTCCTTATATTTATTTTTTTTCATTTTTTTCCCCTCGTTTTTCGCCGATTCGGTCCTCCTCCGATCGACATTGTTTTCTTTATTACCATTGCTGCAGCGACTACTAGCGCTAATGCTGCTGCTACAGCTGCCACTGTTTCTGCTCTCTTTCTCTCTCACAGTCGACCTCTTTATTCTTTCCTCGGGCGGGAGATGCCCAAGAATGCGGGGGATGCGGGAGGAGAAACGGAAAGACGGTGAAAGAAAGGGTAAAACGTGAAAGAGAGACGGTGAGAAAGAAAGAAATAAAGAAAGAAATAAAGAAAGAAAGAAAGAAAGAAAGAAAATATACTCGGACATAATAAGTCAATGGTTATTTAAGAACAAAAAAAAAAGAAAGAAGATAGCTATTTTAGAACACATAGTTAACATTGTAAAATGCTAGTAAATCACTAATTGAGGAAAACATTAGTAGTAGAGCATTTTTTGTGCACAGGACACATAATGGTGCCTATTTTGTGAGTTTCGTTATCATACGTTGATCTTGGAGAAGGAAAACCAACTTAAAAGTTCACAGATACAAACCAGTGCTAAAGAACCCTTGCCCGAAAGGTCATTATGTAAAAACAATGGCGCATATGTCCGGGTTGAGGATAAAAAAAAATACCAATTATATTAATTGTAGTAATATTACTTGTTGGTTGTTGCGGGCTTGTAAAAAATTTGGAGTTGAAGCCTATATTTCATTTTTTTCTCAAAATGAAGCGATATATTGCTACCAATGAACGGGCAGTATATTTATTGGATAACTATATAAGTATATATGTTTGGACACCTCCAGTAATGGTTAACAAGCTTATCACGCTAAAACAATTACGACTGTGTAGTGAGTTCGAGACTTACTGGGTGCCCCATACTTTCGGCCTTGTGCCCCATCTAAGTTACGCTCGGAAAATCACTGGAAACCTCAACGTGGTGTAGTGGTTAGAAAATTGACTTTCCAGATCAATTACGACTGAGTAGTGAGATCGATCCTCACTGGGTGCCCCTTACTTTGGCCCTTGTGCCACATCTAAGCCGCGCTTAGAAAATCACTATAAGTATATATGTTTTTCTTGTTCTATTTATATTTATGAAGTGGTGGGGTGTAATGTTTAACGAGCTTGTCTCGCTAGAACAATAACGACTGAGTAATGAGTTCGATCCTCACTGGGTACCCTATACATTCGGCGTTGTGCTACATCTTAGCTACCCTTGGAAAACCGTATCATATTCCAATCAGGTTCGTTGTATTCATTTACAAGCAGACACGATTTGGAAAGCTATTAATCAATCTCTCCTTACTCCTAAGCTATGGGTTGAACAGTAGGATAAATAACCAATCATCCGTATTAAGAAATGGCAGTCCAGACCTTTACCATCAAGACGTGCCATACTGCGTCCACTGAATCTCATCACACGCATTCTCTCCGAAATCCATTTGTAAATAAGAAGTTCCGTTGTTTTACTCAAGAACAACCATTTTGCGGAATAGATGGACGCTTCCCCGATCACTACAGCCTTGACCTCTTCGAGTCAAAAAACAATCATCACCTCTTCGTAATTTGATGATGTTATGAATTAATGACGACACTCGTCCCAATAACAATAGTGTAAACAATGATAACTTCTCGTCCCAGAAATTCAGTCAGAGACCCTTACTGATAAGAAGCCAAACAAGACAAACATTAAAACTCCATTTTTGATTCAATTTGTCTCTTGTAAATATAGAATAAGAATCAGATAATTTCTATACTGATTCAGAATGCACTTAAGATCCACTTGTCTTAGACCGACAAGCCAGATCAGACAAAGTATTGCTGCCTTATCAGGGCTGGAGCTACACAATCCTCACTTTCCAGCCTTGATAGAGTGCCTCTGGCCCGCTTCACACTTACGAGAATTAGATCAAACCAAAAATGTAGTATTGCTGTCATATCTGGGCTGCAGTTGCCCAATTTTTAATTTCCAGCCTCGATGAAATCCCTCTACCGCGCTTCAACATTACAATAGGCAGATCAAACCAAAAATAGAATATTGTTGCCATATCTGGGCTGGAGCTGCCTTGATAGAGTCCTTCTGCCCTGCTTCGGGTTTAAAAGCGTCCGATCAGATCAAAAATGGAATATTCTACTACGGGAATATCTTCTGTATAGTCAGCCATGAATCGAAAAATACATGATCGTTCACGCCTGTATCACGTATTGAATTGAATTGATTGAATTACTTTTTTTACTCTTCTTTTATGTGCCGTGTCCTTTCAGGACGTAGACGATCATAGCCCTCTACTCCCTCCTGTCCCTTTTTGCTGTTAATAAGTTTTATCTTGATACTTCTCCTAAATCCTGTTCCTCCATCCATTTGATCAAACCAATGAAGTGAGTTACGTTCTGCTTTCCTCTGTGTTTCTTTCCCCTCTATCTGTCCTGTGAGTATCAAATTTTCTAAGCCATCCTTCCTCATTAAGTGTCCGAAAAATTTCAACTTTCAACGCAGTTACATCTCGATTAAAAGACCTTCTAATTTTGTTTATCTTTATTTTGATTTTTTTCTTTCTTGCAGAGATTAATATCGAGTAGGTGCTAATTATGTGATCTACCTTCCTTTTTGGGACATATATATATATATATATATATATATATATATATATATATATATATATATATATATATATATATATATATATATTATAGATAGATAGATAAGACATTGGTTTTAATTAAAATATTTTTCTTTTCTTCTTTCCGTCTTCTTTCCCATATATATATATATATATATATATATATATATATATATATATGATTGGAAGTATAATTTCAATAATGGTATAATCTCGTATAAAAGTCCGCCATATCAGAGATATTACGTGTATTAATATCAGTAGTGTAAATATTACATATTCATGAAATATGTATGAATGAAAAAATGCTGCCTAAATACACACACAATATATATATATATATATATATATATATATATATATATATATATATATATATATATATATATAAAATTTAAATTACATGATCCAATAGCTCACAATACTATCAATAATTGAAATTATAAATGTAAATGTTTTATAATAATTATTTGTGATTGTAGAACAGAATGGTTTAATTAACAATAGCTAATTTTTTTAAAACTAAGTTTCGTAAAAAACGACTAACAAGGTACTTTCGTTGTTGACTGTCGGATGATACAATTTAATAAATGTTTATTATCAGTCTATTTTTACGAAACTTGTAAAAAAGAAGGATTACTGCCTAAATACATGATTATTAAATTACATGACCCGGCAGCCAACAACGAAAGTACCTTGTCAGTAGTTTTAAATGAAATTTGTATAAAAGATTGATTGCTCCCAAAGTACCCAATTATATATATATATATATATATATAATGTATGGCACATATATATACTGCTTGTATTAATAAAAATGTGCTCGGTGTTGTAATGCAACAGTGATATTAAGAATAGCATATATATATATCTGTCGAGGTATGTATAGTGTATATATATATATATATATATATATATATATATATATATATATATATATATATATAGAGAGAGAGAGAGAGAGAGAGAGAGAGAGAGAGGTAGATAGATAGATAGATATTGTGTATTTGGCAAGCAATCCGACTTTTATACAAGTCTCATTAAAAACGACTGGAAAGTTTTTGTCTTTAATTTTTCTTCTATTTTGCTGGACATAATATGCATGGACCGTATTTGGAAAATAAAATATTCCTCTCTCTCTCTTTCTCTCTCTGTAGCGAAGGAATCATATTTTTATACCAAAAAATATTATAATATAAGCTCTTCTTCTGTATGGAGCACTGTCTTTTTAAAAATAAAAACAAAAGTACTAGGGAACTCCGGATTATGTTCTTTTCTATTTTCTGCATACCTGCGCACTTGTATCGATGTTTTCGGATCAGTAAACTTTCTTTCCTGCATATTTCATTGAGAATGGGCTGACAAGGCAGAATTAATTAATATTTTATTGAGTTTTTCCATCAATCTAACATTTTTAAGTTTTCCGGATTGAAAAAATATAGGAATTGTCTATAGTTATAATTGTTTCGAGAGCTTTCGGCTACTTCTCTAGCCATTATCAAGGATGTTTTTTGGATGGTGGAAATTTATGTGTGGCTGCTACCTACTAATTGGAAAAATTCATTTCAATGGAAGATAGGTATATATATATAAACATATACATATTATATATATTTTAATATGGTTTCTTCGCTACACAGTAATAAATTTTAAATTTAAAAATAAGTTATTCCAAATTTCGCTTGAAGATCAAAGGGAACTAATGCTTTTAATTTAATTGTATAATTGAATTTGAAGTTTTTGTCTTCAGTTTTTGAAACATGGTAATTACTGTGTAGCGAAATCAGTTAATTTATAATATTTATGCTCTGTAAATTTACATTGAGTACGGTTTTGTAAAAATAAAAATATCAATAGTGACACCGCATTATATATCTTACTGTTCTTTATATATATATATATATATATATATATATATATATATATATATATATATATATATGCTTGTGTATGTGTGTAAAATGAGAATCTGAATAAATACAAAAAGGAAATAAAATATTTCTCTCTCTCTCTCCCCATATATATAAAATAAAGGCTAAAGGATATAAATCTTAACCAACGAATGTCGTCATCCGAGGGACATTATCAAGGGAAATAGAAGGATTTTATCAAGCGTTTATGGACATTAGCAAAAACGGTATAGGCTTTCAAAACTCTCGCACTTTTAGAGAACGCTCATAAATATTCATCAGGTTAGCCAAATAGTCAATCAAACTATGGATGACGAGAACTGACACAATTACAATGTCTGCTAAGTGAAAGTGAGTAAATGATTGGTCTTGAATTTTTTTTTTTTTTAATATATACGTAAATAAATGTGAAATTAGAGCTAAATTCTTCCACTGTTGCTAGGATTAATAAATCCAATCTCTACTATATTGTAATTTACCAACGATATTTAACAGTCCCCCCCCCCACGAGGAATGTATGTGGCACAAGGCCGAGTTTAACGTGGGTTTCTCCGAGCCCATAGACTCGGCCAAAAATGTAGCCTTTGAACCCGCCTAGACGGGTTCAGAGCCTGTCTACCTACCCGGACGAAACTTT
The DNA here is from genome assembly GCA_963932145.1 of Acanthosepion lycidas. Taxonomy (NCBI): domain Eukaryota; kingdom Metazoa; phylum Mollusca; class Cephalopoda; order Sepiida; family Sepiidae; genus Acanthosepion; species Acanthosepion lycidas. Next base: position 68,531,513 of record OZ010603.1, on the reverse strand, counting down.
GCCCTTCGGCAAAGCTTCGTTGTGATTCTTCTCCACCAAAGTCGAGAGTTCGACAGAAGTCGTACAGAGAAGACGTACGAGTAGTTGACTCGTCAACTGAAATTGCAATTTGCCAACGATATTCAGTCACCCCTCCACGAGGGTGTCATGTGGCACAAGGCCCTTTCAACGTGGAAGGATAAACATCTGTATTATATATTATCGACTTCTACGCAATATCAGTTTTCAGATTTAACTAATTTGCATATTGATTTTAAGAAAATATATTTCATTAATTAACTGTCCTTCATTCTGTTTTTTTTATAGGAGGATTGTTTTGATTTTCATATCAAAAATAGTCCCGTTTAAAAATATTGTCTTATATATTGTAGAAACTTGGTCGAAATTTGGATTTTACTTGGCCTTTAACAAATTGGCATCTTTAATTTGTAAAACATCCTTTAACTATAGCAATCCTGCCCCCACATCCGACGAATTCATTTCTTCTGTCTTTAGAGTCATATTTTTTGAACAATTATATTAAACGTCCACAATCCTTTCTACGTTTCACAGATACTGAAAACTAGAAAAACAACAAATTTTCCTATAAAAATTACCAGGGAATGTTTCATTCATGCAAATACATGTGTTTTATTTCTGTCAAAACCTGTTAAATGTTATTCAGTTTCACAATATTTCATTTGTTTAAAAATGGCTAAAATTCTAATGTTTAGATATCTGAATAAATACAAATGTTATCTTTCATGTTTTACAACCAATTTATGAATGAAACGTTCATTTAAACTTTTTGCTTCAAAGATTTCGATTAGTGAATATATCTTAATTTGCAAAGCGAGATATATGTAACGTAAATACTAAATGAGCGATACATGCGAAATGGTTATCTGAATCAATTTGTACATAAAACCCACAAATTCTCCTACTGAGTTTCATGAAATGGTTCCTCAGGTTTAACATGAACAATTATTTCTGCCGTAGAGAGGCTTTAGAAATTTTCATGAATTAAAAAAAAAATGAGATAAACACAACAAAATTATCTTGGATAAAACAAGACACTGAAGATGACATTTTGCTAATGTCGAAAGTACTCGGAATAAATGAATATGAATCAATATGGTAACTTTCCTTCTTCCTTTAATAAGGGTATAAGAAGCGTGTTCGTGAATATGAGAGGATCATATTAAAATAAGTAGACAAAAATTAGCTAAATGATTTAATGAAACATGTCTTAGTATACACACACACGCACACAAACACGCACACACACACACACACACACACATATATATATATATATATATATATATATGTGTGTGTGTGTGTAATACTAAATTGTAATTGGTAGGGATTATTGCAAAGATTATTATTTAATGTATGATATAGAGCAAATTATAATAATATTTAGGAAAAAACTTAAAAATCCATCGACAGTAATAAATTAAAATTGTTGTCAGACTGATGAAATGAATATGCCAATATTCGTCTAAATAAATATTTTACCGACAATGGATTTTTAAAGATTTCCCTAATGATGCACACACACACACACATATATATATATATATATATATATATAGTTACATTTACCGTACTGAATATTCGAGAAATACCTTAGAAAATATGCGTCCTCTGAAAGGAATCGAACCTGTAACCTTTATGTACCCTAACGTACTGTTAACCATTCAGCTACAGAGAAGTGACTGATTAGAAAAGATCGAATTACGGTTTATAAACGCACGATCTTTGACGATTGTTCTTGATCGATCATTTCTGCTCACGAAACGTAAACGTTGACGATATATGAAACGGATTAAGTTCTACAATTATTAATATATTATGTGTTTATAAGTGATTAGGTTGGTGCAAAAATAATATCGTTTTCTCACATATATTACTATGTGAGAAAACGACATTATTTTTTGCACCAAATATATATATATATATATATTTATATATATATATATATATATATATATATATATATGTTGAAAAAGAACAAACATATTTAGAATCCACAGTTCTTTAGCATTTACTTTTTTAAAAAAATGTGCTCAATACAATGTAGAGATTAATTTTAAAAAAATACCTATTGTTAGAGATATACATATCTCTCAGATTATTTCTTTGTATTAGGTTGGTGCAAAAATAATATCGTTTTCTCACATATGTTACTATGTGAGAAAACGACATTATTTTTTGCACCAACCTAATATATATATATATATATATATATATATATATATATATATATATATATATATATATATATATTCATATCTCTCAGATTATTTCTTTGTATTAGGTTGGTGCAAAAATAATGACTTAATAATGTCGTTTTTTGACGTATTTTTTAAGGTAAAAAACGACATTATTACGTCATTATTTTTGTTCATTCAAATCATTTCAACAAATAATTATTTCCCGCCCCAAAATGTATTGTGTTTCGAAATAAGTTTGGTTTTAAAAAAAAATATCTATTGTAAGTTTGTAGGAAAAAAAAATCTTCAATTCTTGAGGTGTAGAAATCTTAAAGAAAGACAAAACACAATGTCAAAGGATGTTTTAATACTTTACCTTTTCTAATATGATACTTGATACGTTTTTGTTTAGTGTCTAATTGAAATCGACCCGGTAAATCTATCTATCTATCTATCTATTTATCTATCTATCTATCTATCTATCTATCTATATATATGTATATATATATATATATATATATATATATATATATATATATATATATATATATATATATATATATTTTAGGTTGGTGCAAAAATAATGACGTAATAATGTCGTTTTTTGACGTATGTTTTAACGTCAAAAAACGACATTATTACGTCATTATTTTTGCACCAACCTAATACCTTAAATGTATATTTTTAATCGGAAGTATGAGGTCGTACTTAATATGACAGTTCACTGAGATATGCATGAATACCCACTCACATCATCTAACTTATATTTTTAAACTTTTCTGCGTTAGCTTTGACCTGTGTTTTGATTAGTCAAAAGAGACACACCCGTAAGATTTAAAAATCCGTTCCCCCCTCTTACTTAACTCTTTAATGAGAAAACGTATTGATTTCTGTTTTCTAAAAGTAAATCATATTCATCAAAATTACCGAACATTACTTGATCACGGGAGCAATAGATTTTAAGTCCCGAAACATAGAAATTTCATTGTCGCAATATTCTGACGATCGCAAAAGCGTGAAACCCAGGGTCACAAACTCACATCTAACCAACCAAATATGTTAGCTCTATCTCTGATATTGCGCGCTTTCTAATAAGTACCGCGCATATAATATATAAATAATTATATATATATGTATTTATTTATATTTATATACACACACTTTTCACACACACACTTTTCACACTTTTCACACACACACAAACACACGCACACACGCACACACACACACACACATGAATATATATATATATATATATATATATATATATATATATATATATATATATATATATATATATATATAAAAGTGCGCAGGTAAGCAGAAAATAGAAAAGAACACGTTAGGTGCATAATCCGGAGTGCCTTAGTATTTTGGTTTTTATTTTTAAGAAGATAGCTTATTCCTATAATTTCGCTTGAAGATGAAACGGGACTAAACACCTCAATTCAACTTAATTTTTATAATTATTTGGATGGTTTCGGCTCTCATTTTTGAAACATGAGAACTCTTATGTAGCGAAGGAATCATGTTTTTAAACAAAAAAAATATTATATATATATATGAATAAATAAAAAAATGATTTACATAATATCTATGTAAATATATATAAACTGTGAACTACAAACTTCACATATATGCGCGAACGTAAACAAAATATATAATATATTTTATGAAATGGATTATGTCCGACAATTGTTTTAATATATTTATAGTTTACACATTATTTTTATAGATACAAATATTTAAATTATGTGTCCTTCGACCGGAATCGAACCTGTATCCTACACGGAACTGCCATATACGTTGACGTACTATACTCTTTAGCTACAAAGTATGTGTTTCGTTAGCAATCTTAAATTACTCTTTTTAAACTACAAACTTCCCATGATTTCCTGTCGGAGGACAGATTTTCTTTGTGATTTCTTGGACATTCAGGCTGGTAAATGCTGTTAATACTGTTTATTATAAACAGAGCATTTACTTAAATATTTGTATCTATATAAATAACGTATAATAATGAAATATATTAAAATAATTGTCGGACATAGTCCATTTCATAATATATTTTGTCATTTGTTTACCTTAAGATACGCATCGAGCAGATATGGACGTTTGAGAGAAATCATGGGAAGTTTGTAGTTTAAAAGCAGTAATTTAACCTTGCTAACATTTACGTTGTGTTTATGGGTTAAAGTGTATCAGGGATAACGGGTATGTAAGTATAAATGTAGATACTGAGGTGAAAAGAAACATTATAAGAAGAACTAAAATATGCCATCATTTTTGTTGGCGGGAGTATACTACAAAGAAATAAAGTCTTTTAATCAATTTTTGACAGGTTATAAGATATTTTAATTACAAACGATAATTCTTTTTTTGGGGGTGGGTGGGGGACACGTCTTTCTTCTAGAACTGTTCTAATCAGTCATTTTTAATTTCGTTTTTCCCGTTATTATATTTCCCACTATTTCGCAAACTTTTGTTCATTCCCTTCCGTTCCAAATTCACCAAAGCCGCCATTAGTCGCCCTCCTCCTCCCCGGTTTCTTTTACTTCTTCTTATCTCCCTCTCTTAAGCTTTCTTTCTGCACAATCACGCCTCCATCCTCATTTACCTGACTTAGTCGCACACTTTCCCCTCGCCGTTTACACTCATTTCACAAACCTATTCTTCGTTTTTCCCTCGTCTCCATCACTTATTTATGATCGAACAATCAATCTCAAGTCTGGCCTCATTCGTATTATCATCACAGTTAAACAGTCCACAGCGCGCTTCTTATCTTCATCTAAACATGTTCACTAGAACATCCGATTATTCTTTTGTTCCTTATTTTCTTTTATTTATTTATGACTTTCCCCCCCTTTCGATTTCTTTTTCATTACGTTCTTCAATTCGATATTTATCTTTTCACTAATTATACTCAGACTCGAAGATGTAATTTTCTAGTTTTGCTTACATCGAAATATTATTCAGGGTTCAGCCAATAAATTCATTGCATTTCCACGCAGATGGCGGGTTTATTTTTCTCTCCATGCATTCTGTACGAATTTGCATACGTATCTATCTATCTATCTATCTATCTATCTATCTATCTATCTATCTATCTATCTATCTATCTATCTCAGTCGGATCATATCACAGTCTAATCATATCTCACTCGGATCAAATTTATCTATCTATCTATCTATCTATCTATCTATCTATCTATCTATCTATCTCAGTCTGATCATATCTCAGTCGGATCATATCACAGTCTAATCATATCTCACTCGGATCAAATTTATCTATCTATCTATCTATCTATCTATCTATCTCAGTCTGATCATATCTCAGTCGGATCATATCACAGTCTAATCATATCTCACTCGGATCAAATTTATCTATCTCTCTATCTATCTATCTATCTATCTATCTATCTATCTATCTATCTATCTATCTATCTATCTATCTATTCCGGTCTGTCCATATCTATCTGTCTGTCTGTCTATCTATCTATTTATCTATCTATCTACCCTAGTCTGATCATAGCCATTCCAGTCGGATCAAATCTATCTATCTATCTATCTTTCTATCTATCTATCTATCTATCTCAGTCTGATCATATCTCAGTCGGATCATATCACAGTCTAATCATATCTCACTCGGATCAAATTTATCTATCTATCTATCTATCTATCTATCTATCTATCTATCTATCTATCTATCTATCTCAGTCTGATCATATCTCAGTCGGATCATATCACAGTCTAATCATATCTCACTCGGATCAAATTTATCTATCTATCTATCTATCTATCTATCTATCTATCTATCTATCTCAGTCTGATCATATCTCAGTCGGATCATATCACAGTCTAATCATATCTCACTCGGATCAAATTTATCTATCTCTCTATCTATCTATCTATCTATCTATCTATCTATTCCGGTCTGTCCATATCTATCTGTCTGTCTGTCTATCTATCTATTTATCTATCTATCTACCCTAGTCTGATCATAGCCATTCCAGTCGGATCAAATCTATCTATCTATCTATCTATCTATCTATCTATCTATCTATCTATCTATCTATCTATCTATCTATCCCGGTCTGTTCATATCTATCTATCTATCTATCTATCTATCTATCTATCTATCTATCTATCTATCTCAGTCTGATCATAATGACAGAGCCGGTGCGTAGTACTCCTGGAAGTGGGAAGCCTTATTTGGGGCCCCGGGCAGAACTTTGGGACCCTCGCTATCAACATTTGCTTGTTTTTTTGTTTTTTTTTACCTACATCTATATATACTTTTCTAATTACACTAAGCTAAACTGACTTTTAAAGCATGAAAAATTTTCACAGGTTTTAATTTGTGATGTCTTTTGTTTGTTCATGCGAAGTCTTTTAAAGAAAAAAAAATACATTCGGTGTTTTGTAATGTTGAATGTTAAAATTCTTCAAGTTTTAAATAAGAAAAAATGTCAAGTATATGCTAAAATTTGCCGCAAAACATTCTTGATTTATTTAATATGGAATGATCTATATATATGTAGATATGTAGATATGGAATGATCTATACATGTGTAGATATGGTATGATTAGTTGATTTTGTTTAGCAGCATATCAACACCTCTATCGAGTATTTAATGCCGAAATCTAAAACCATTTTAAAGCAATTTTATCGCTTCCATCATGTCAGTCACAAAAGTTACATAAATTTCTAAGTTCCTTTTCACAAGCGCCGCACGACATCGATAAACTGAAAACGGGAGAAGGTTGACTTCTCGTCAAAACTCACTTTAAATATGGAGCACCACAGTTTGGTACCTCAGCAATCACCGGCTGAGAGATAAGCAAGTATTAGGTTGGTGCAAAAATAATGACGTAATAATGTCGTTTTTTGACGTTAAAAAATACGTCAAAAAACGACATTATTACGTCATTATTTTGCACTAACCTAATAATTTCAGCAAATCACACACGAATATATATATATATATATATATATATATATATATATATATATATAATGGACTCTCCCGTCGGTTTTGACGTGTGAGGATCTGACAGCTTATTGATTCAGTTATGAAAGTTTATGCGATAATCTTGAGTGGCACTTAAGACCCGCTAGTCATTTACAAAGGCGGCTACATATGGAGCAAGAGTGAGGATTGGGAGATGAGATCACTGTTAGATTGGGTAACCTTGTAGATCTTACTCTCGCCACTTGAAGCCGATTCAGACAAGCTGATTGAAAACTGCTGAGTCCACTAAAACAGGTTCATCTCCATTTTAAACGCTCCAAAGCTAAGAGCTCAAGCTAAGCGCTCGAAGATATTATGAATTATATTGACAGCTGACAAGTTGCTCTTCAGCTTGACTTTGTATCTTATAAATATATATACATATATATATATATATATATATATATATATATATATATATGATAGATAGATAGATAGATAGACAGATAGATAGATAGATAGATAGATAGATAGATAGATAGAAAGAAAGAACAGTAAGATATATAATCCGGTGTTCTTATAGATATTTTTATTTTTACAAAATAGTGTTCAATGTAAATTTACAGAGCATTAATATAAATTAATTGATTTAAAATATGCTTTTTCCGCTACACAGTTCTAACCATGTTTTAAAAATGGAAGGTCCTGTGTAGCTGAAAAACCATATTTTAAATCAATTAATTTATAATATATATATATATATATATATATATATATATATATATATATATATATATATTAAATGGAATTCGAAAATGACCTCAATCGTATAGCTATTTCGTCCCACAAGACTTACTCGTATGTCTTATCAACTCATAGGGTTGACGCTTAAAATTGAAACATTTAAAGAATAAAGAAGGAAAGAGAAAGAGGAAAAAGAAAAAGAGGAAAGAAAGAAGAATTACTTAATATTTTTTTCAAAAATCTTCTCTAATTTTTAAATACCTTTAAGTAATTCTCCTTATAAAAATTATCTATTGATGTTTTTTCCGGAAATTTTGCAAGCATCGATTTTTTTTTTAAAAAAGAAGAATGTATAAATTTTGTTCTTTAATTTGGAAGTAATATTTGCTATTTGAATTTTAAAATTATTTGCACTCATGTCTTTAATTTTGTAAGTCTGTCTCCACCTAAGTTGAGATGTTAGTATTTTAAAATAGAGGTTAAGGTTATTTCAACTGTCTTCTCAAACCAGACACTACTACATCTTCTCTTGGGTCTGATTCACTTATGCTGATCTCATCTTTTTCTTTTTCTTTTTTTATCTTTGTTTTTCTTGTGGACCGAAATAGCTATTCGAATGAGGTCATTTTGAATTTTTTTCCTATGTAATTTATACGCTCTGTTATAATCAATACATTGAGCACGCCCATTTCAAATACGAAATGTCCACTGATGTTTGAAGTAATATAAATGTTGAATTGAAACTAAACTTTTAATACGTGGGTTTGTTTTTGACGAATCCAGGACATGTTTGTCGATCAGTTTTAATATTTTATATTATTAGGATTCAGTTGGATTATATACCAAGGTGTCATTACATATATATATATATATATATATATATATATATATATATATATATATATATATAATTTATTCGAAAATTATATCGTAAATATGTTATAAACTCACTACAAAAATATCCATTTTGTTTCAACACATCTGCTGTCTCATCACACGATACTGTTGAATGTAGAATAAAGAATTTTTAAAAGGTTCAAATCAACCAAACACCCCTCGATAGGGGAAACGCTGTTACATAAGCGATTGATCGATTTGAACCTTTTGAAACTCTTTATTCTACATTTAACAACATGTTATAATTTTCGAATAAATTATATTTGCTCTATTCTGTAATGAGCACTTTTTTATTTATTAATCAGTGGCGTCTATTTCAAATACGAAGTGTTCACTGATATTTGACGTAATATAAATGTTGAATTAAAACTAAACTTTTAATACGTGGGTTTGTTTTTGACGAATACAGGATATATTTGTTGATCAGTTTTAATATTTCATATTATTAGGATTCAATTGAATTATATACCAACGGGTTATTACATATAATCTCTACTTTTACAAACTCTTCATGAAGCTAAATGTAAATAGTAATATAAGGTTGACCCAACGGGTCACGTTTGCTCTAGTATTATTTAATGAGAGAGTAACAATTAATTAATTATTTAATGACAGATAACAATTAACTAAATATTTAATGACAGAGTAAATATTAGAACTCGTAGCATTGATTAAAAATATACTAATGAGAATGACGGATATGCGTTTTGGAAAATAAACTCTTGATACGTGGGTTTGTTTTTGAAGAATCCAGGATATAAAATCAGTGCAAACGAAAACCCAACCTTTTATCTTAAAAGTCGACAAAATATCATTCTCATAAATAAATTGAAAATTGAAATAACTTTTAAGTAAAATTTCAGTGTCAGATTGAGATATTAATAAGAACATCCGCTATACATACTTATATGTACAATAAAGATCTATTTCTGTCGGGTACTTCACGAAATTCATTGTAAATCGACCCAACCTCTAAAAAAAAAAAAAACGTTTTCTGACAATACTACGATCACATATTCGATATATTTCATAGTTAGGGGGTCCTAGTTTCTCATTAGATCCGACTTTATGTGAAGAACGTCTAAATTTGAAATTAAAAATTTAATTAAAGTTTCCTTGAGTTTTCAATTTATTTAAGAAACTGGGATTTTGTCCTGTTGCTGTTTTTGTCCGGTGAAAGCAGCAAATCTCGAATCACATTGAAGCGAACTCTGGATTTGTTTTTCTTGTTGAATATTGTCAATAAAAAAAAACTCTTTCATAGAAGATAAGGTAGAAAAAAGGGATAAGAACTTTTAGATCCCTTTGTACCAGTTTTGGGTACACGTCACCTTTTGCATTGATCACGCACGATTTTTATATCTTAAATTTTCTCTATACTTTCGCCTTACAAATTAACACATAAAATTCGATTTTAGACAAGTTTTTTTCTCTTCTTTTCTCTTCTTTTCTTCTTTTCTTCTTCGAGTGTCAATTAAGGCAGATGATTTCAGACTATATCTAAAATGTGTCTTATTATCCAACCTATAACCTTATTTTTATTAAAATCTCAGTAACTGGCCCAAGATTATGAAAAGTGGCACTAAAAGGTTCTTGTACTATGTTAAGTTTAGAGAATATATTGCGTTAGAAATGGAAGACATATTCCGTTAGAAATGTAAAAAAAAAGAAAGAAAAATATATTTATCAACCAAATATATATTTTTTTTATTAATTCTCATTTAATCTATGAGAAAGGAATTAATTTGATATTTTCTGTGACGCGAAGTGGGTAGAATTGAATAATGTTGGTATTAGTGTTTAAGTACCTCTTTTGTAACCGACACTTTTAATTAACTTTTTTTTTTTTATTAGTCTAATAAAGGTATTTTACGCCGTCAAATGAGTTTATTCGTATCGGTATTGTCAATCAAGTCTGTCGCAAAAATTTCATAATTTCGAAATTCCTTTTCACCAGCACCACACGACATCAAGAAATTGAAAAACGAAAAAAAGGTGCCTTTTTGTCAAAACTCATTTTAAATCCCGGGTACCACAGATATGTACGCCGGTCATCACCGCCTGAAAGATATGCAACTAATTTCAGCAAATTACACATGACACATAGACACACACATACAAATACACACACACACAAACACACACATATAGAGTGTATTACGTGCCAGCTTTCTTCAGCTGATTGGAATTTCAAACTGAACCCTTTATTTCGTCCCTCTGGTTAGATTGTTCTAGTTCCACGTGTCATGCCTCTTTCGGGTGTCTCAGCATCAGTTAGCTCCTCTTAACTCAACTCTCTTTTACTTTTTTTTTTCACCACAACTGTAGCCATGTATTCCGCAAGTGGCTGGATTCATCTAACATAACCTAGTTGGTTAAATACAAAAACATTACTAAGGAGCGATTACAGAAGAAGAATAATGAGGAGAACAGTAGATAGCGATTGACATTGCATTTAAATCTTTGCAGATTAAAGTTGGTTTTAACGCATGGAAACGGAAGGGAGTTCCACACCGGAGAAATGCGAGAAAAGAAACTGTTAGCATAGAACTTATGGTTACATCTAGCCATTTCAACTCTGAAATAATGAGAACTAGCTGCCAATCTAGTACTGCTCTTATATTCATAAAGTCTGGGTACCAAAGAGGACAGCTCAGCAGAATAATTACCATGAACATACTTATCAGATTAAGAAATTGTTAGCATAGAACTTATGGTTCCATCTAGTCATTTCAACTGTAAAATGATGAGACCTAGCTGCCAATCTAGTACTGCTCTTAAATTCATAAAGTCTAGGTACCAAAGAGGACAGCTCATCAGAATAATTACCATGAACATACTTATCAGATTAAGAAACTGTTAGCATAGAACTTATGTTTACATCTAGCCGTTTCAACTGTAAAACCATGAGACCTAACTGCCAATCTAGTACTGCGTTTAAATTCATAAAGTCTAGGTACCAAAGAGAATAGCTCATCAAAACAATTACGATGAACATATTTGAACAATTGCCATAAACTTACTTATCAGATTAAGAAACCCTTAGCATAGAACTTACGGTTACATCTAGCTAATTCAATTGCAAATCATTATAAAATAATTGTCTCAAAAAGGAAATAAATAATATTTTAGTTAAGTAAATTTTATTAAAATCAACTATTACATTTTCATTTGGTATACATGTGATGCCATTTGCTTTTATTAATGTGTTTCTTTTACACGAGAAATTAAAACAAACACCGACACAGAAATCACGGTACTTAAGGATTTAAATGAATTTTTAAAAAAATGAACCATCTTCCTTGAAGCTTTTATTTTAGTTTTCGTCTGACGTTAGAAGATTAAATTTAAAATCTCCAATAAGCAAAAAAAATACTTCGCTGTACTTCAAAAACGAATTTGAATTGACTGGCATGTTTTAAAAATTTTTTTTCACTAAAAAGTTTAATTGTACTGTCATTTTTTAGCCTGCGTCTATTGCAATGTAATTCCTTTTATTAAAATAAAATCATACAGAAATAAAGTATTCTTTTCTGAACATTTATTGGAAGAATATTTGCTTATTTAAAGTATAATTAATATGATTTGAAATGAAAATTATATACGTTAAGTTAAAAATAACACAGAAATGCAATTTTTAACCCGACAGTAGCTGTTTATTTAAGTTGTTTAGTTGTTGACAGCAGAATTACAGATCTAATGTTATTCTACTGGGAATTTATCTGTACAACATAACTGAAGAAAATAACGTGAACGCCTTTTTTTTTGTATAATCTTAGTATTAGTTTGGTGCAAAAATAATGACGTAATAATGTCGTTTTTTCACCTTAAAAATACGTCAAAAAACGACAATATTACGTTATTATTTTTGCACCAACCTAATACTTAGTAATTTTAAAAAATTATGAAAATATTATCCATAATGTAATATTTTATTGAATTGTAGATACTTTGTTTGAAATTTTCTGTAGTTATCGCTCTTATTTTTTGATAATGCGGTGTATGATTGTTCGTATCTAAAAGAATTGGCCGGTTTATACGCATACAAAAATCGAAATTCTTTTTAAAATATTGATGTTTGATGATTTGTACTTAATGTTTCTATTTCTGATTCGGAAATATAGTTTTTACTTAATAACATTATCACCTAAAAGGGTGAAATTAATACAGAATTTTAAAAGGTTTTTAAAGTTTATTAATTATTCTAATTAGAATTTTAAAAAGTGAAAACAACTGCTGTAAAAATTCATTATGAATAGAACAAAAATTTTGTTCTTACCATCATAGTTTTCTAAATATATCTTATTTATAAAAGCAATTAAAAGCTCCTTTAATTAAATAATGTCTTAGTTTTCTTGCATTTTTATTTGAGGGTCCAGAGCAGATTTTCGTTAAATAATGTTTCTGTTTGAAAAAAGAAAAATGATGCATTAAATTCTCCAAGGAAATACCAACTTCTTCATATTTATGCTAATTAATAACATAAATTCGAAGAGGGTGGAATTCTAATTTCTTGAAATTTCATAACATTAAGTAAAGGGGTGTTATAGTAAATATTTTTACCAAGACCCTCCCCACCCCACAAAAAAAAAAAAAAAAACATATTTAAGAATAATTTCAAATCAAATCCTGAAAATTGACTTAAAATCCGGGAATTATTTGATTTTGAAAGAATTTACAAATCAAGGTGTTTTTTTTACCGCTAAAATGTCTCAAGGATTTCTTCCTCCCGTTGGAGCAAGAAAAAAACAAATTTCGTGCCTGCTAGAAAGAATTCAAAAATTAATAAAATAATTATAAAATATTTTGGTCTTCCCTTTTAATAATATAAAGATTTTGACGATAAAACTTTTTTTTTTTTTTATAAAGTTTGGGGTCTTTTTTTCATTATGGTATGCTGTTTTTTTAGCGAATTATTGGAGGCACCTAGATAAAACCATTACACACTTCTTATTCCAAAATAATTCACTGACTGACGAAATAAAAACGATAAGCAAGAAAAAAAATGTTTATATTTACAGTTGTTTAGTAAACAATGTGCATTGGCCAAGGTCCGTATTACAACTTCACCATCGCAACGGGTCGCGTAAAATTAAATGAATCCATGTTAGCTTCATTAAAGCTTGTTCATATAACATCATTAAATATAACAAGCATTATTGGATAGGGGTAGTATATAAATGTTTATATTATACAACCTCTAGTGCCACAATAATTGTTACATTTACATATACATTTCATACACTAAATGTACCAGTCATTATGGGACAGAGGTAGTTTATCATTATTTATATAATCCTAATTTTGTCCCATAATAATTATTCCATTTGCATACACATTTCTTACATTGAATGTAACAACCATTATGGGACAGAAGTAGTCTATGATTATTTATATAATCCTACTTCTGTCCCGTAATAATAGTCCCATTTGCATACACATTTCTTACATTGAATGTACCAACCATTATGGGACAGAGGTAGTCTATGATTATTTATATAATCCTACTTCTGTCCCGTAATAATTGTTCCATTTGCATACACATTTCTTACATTGAATGTACTAACGATTATGGGACAGACGTAGTCTATGATTATTTATATAATCCTACTTCTGTCCCGTAATAATTGTTCCATTTGCATACACATTTCTTACATTGAATGTACCAACGATTATGGGACAGAGGTAGTCTATGATTATTTATATAATCCTACTTCTGTCCCGTAATAATTGTTCCATTTGCATACACATTTCTTACATTGAATGTACCAATGATTATGGGACAGAGGTAGTCTATGATTATTTATATAATCCTAGTTCTGTCCCATAATACTTGCTCCATTTACTTACATATTTCATACACTACATGTATCAACCATTATGGGACAGAGGTAGCTTATTATTATTATTATTATTATTATTATTATTATTATTATTATTAATACTATTATTATTATTATTATTATTATTATTATTATTATTATTATTATTACACTAATTCTGTCCCATAATAATTGTTCCATTTGTATGCACATTTCATACACTAAATATAATCAATATTATGGAACAGTCACCTTTTTTCTTTCTTCTTTCTCTTTTATTTTAATTCTTTGTTTTCTTTGATTTTCTGCTTTCTTTTCTTTTTCTTTTTCTTTCTCTTTCTTTTTAGTTTGTCTTTCTTGTTTTTTTCTCTCTCCTTTTTCTATATCTTCTTTTGGTTTCTTTCTTTTTCCTTGTCTTTTTTTTGTCTTATGTTGTTCTCTTCTCTCTTTCCATTGTCTTTCTTTCCATTGTCTTTCTTTCTTCTTTTATTTTTATATTTCATCCTTGTTCTTCCTCTTCACCCAATCTTTCTTTATTTTACTCTCCTCTTTTTCATTTCACTTTCTCTCTCTCTCGCTCTCTCTCTCTCTCTCTCGCTCTCTCTTCATTCTTTTTGTGTCTTTTTTTTCTCTTTCTGTTTTCCTTTTCTTCTTTTTTTCCAATTGAAGAAAAACAGATGCATTTAATCATTATCGACATTTGTAGATGGAGGCGTCTGGAATCTCTGTCGGAAGCAATTAATAGACATTTCCAGCTTCTAAAATTCCTCTTTGGGGAAATGGTCCGGCTTTTGGCTCGATGTAATTACCGAAAGCAGTACTAAAACAAAAAAGAAAAAAAAAAGAAAAAGAAAGAAAAAAAAAAGAAAAGCAAATTTTAGTGAGTTGCCGAAGAGCTAGTTATAACAATTCATTCAGATAAAAAAAAAAAAAAAAAAAAAAAAATCTATAATGTCTATATTTACTTAAAATTAAAAGGGGGAAGTAATGGCGTTGTTGTCATTTTGTTTTTATTCCCGGCAGATTTCAATGCACACACACACATACAGACACACAATATATATATATATATATATATATATATATATATATATATATATATATATATATATATATATATGCCTTTCTTTTTCTTTTCGACGAAGAGATAAGACATATTCGATAGATTTATTTATTTGTATACCAATCCCTAAGAATGAACCCCTGTTTCTTCCTCGATTCATTCTTGTTTTATTTTCGAATGAGCCACAAAAATCGAACACTAATTTCTCATCAACCTCAGATCATATTTCTAAATCGAGAAAATCAATATTTCTACTTATATTAAATAAAAGCTTTTTCTGCTGTTTGCAATTTAGAATGGACCCTCCCCCCAAAAAAAAACAACAAAAAAAAAACAACAAAAAAACACACTTATTGACAGACGAAGTGCAACAGCATTTTTTTTTTTTTTAATAATTTCACCCCAAACAAGAGAATAGATCTACTAAGACGAAAGGAGTTACTGGGTGAGAGCATAAGAGAAAATGTAAAACATTATTAAAGAGAGAGAACAATAAAAGAAGAAGAATTAAGAAGACAGAAGATAACGATTGACATTGCATTTAATCACTTCATCCCAGGGAAGGCAATAAATCTACTAAGACGCAAGGAGTTACTGAGTGTGAAAGAATATGAGAAAAAAGAAAAACACTATTAAGGAGAGAGAACAATAAAAGAAGAAGAATTAAGAAGACAGAAGATAACGATTGACATTGCATTTAATCACTTCATCCCAGGGAAGGCAATAAATCTACTAAGACGCAAGGAGTTACTGAGTGTGAAAGAATATGAGAAAAAAGAAAAACACTATTAAGAAGAGAGAACAATAAAAGAAGAGGAATTAAGAAGACAGAAGATAACGATTGACATTGCATTTAATCATTTCATCCGAAGTAAGGCAATAAATCTACTAAGACGCAAGGTGTTACTGAGTGTGAAAGAATATGAGAAAAAGAAAAACGTTATTAAAGAGATAGAATAATAAAAGAAGAGGAATTAAGAAGACAGAAAAAAATGATTGACATTGCATTTAATCATTTCATCCCAAGGAAGGCAATATAGTCACTAAGACGCAAGGATTTACTGAGTGTGAAAGAATATGGGAAAAAGAAAAACATTTTTAAAGAGAGAAAAAAATAAAAGAAGAGGAATTAAAAAGAAAGAAGATAACGATTGACATTGCATTTAATCATTTCATCCGAAGTAAGGCAATAAATCTACTAAGACGCAAGGTGTTACTGAGTGTGAAAGAATATGAGAAAAAGAAAAACATTATTAAAGAGAGAGAACAATAAAAGAAGAGGAATTAAGAAGACAGAAGATAACGATTGACATTGCATTTAATCATTTCATCCGAAGTAAGGCAATAAATCTACTAAGACGCAAGGTGTTACTGAGTGTGAAAGAATATGAGAAAAAGAAAAACATTATTAAAGAGATAGAATAATAAAAGAAGAGATAAGAAGACATAACTTAAACATTGACATTGCTTTGAAATTTTTGAAGATCAAAAGAGTTCCACAAGTGAGAAGTGCGAGAGAAGAAACTATTTGCATAGAACTTACGGTTTATCTAAACATTTCAACTGTAAAATGATGAGACCTAACTGCCAATCTAGTACTCTTCTTAAATTCATAAAGTCTATGTACTAAAGAGGATAGTTTATCAGAACAATTTCCATAAACATACTTATCAGATTAAGAAACTGTTAGCATAGAACTTATGGTTACATCTAGCCATTTCAACCATAAAATGATGAGATCTAGCTGCCAATCTAGTATTGTACTTAAATTCATAAAGTCTAGGTACCTTACTTCTAACAGCACAATGCCGACGGGAAATCTGGGTGGTGACATTCAATATTTAGAAAACAAAAGTTATTCATCATCGCCGAACGGATCCTGAATCTTTGCCTATGGCAATGAACGGGTGTTCGCTCAAGGAGTCTTCATTGCCCTGAACGGCTATTGTGTCTTAAGCTTAACTCAGACCCCTAGGAAAGCTCGAATATACCATCCCCGCTGAAGAAGTTATAAAACTGTTGGTTCCCTGTACCGTTCCAGTAAGTACCTGATTGCTATTTTACCGTTACAAGAGATAGATCAGACCGACATCTGACATGTAGGAGAAGGAGCCGCCCCTTTTTCACTTTCCAGTCTCGATAAGCATTGCCGCGCGCTTGTAGTTGATGAATTATTTTGCAGCCTACAACTCCTTTTCTGAAAGACGCGACGTTGCATACCTATCATTATTTCGATAGCAAATGTTACACTAGTTCAAACCTTTACAGCTGTGACAAGTCATACCAATTTAACGCATATAAACGCCCTTAATTGTCCCTGACTTCCAGTGAGCTTATAAACAAGAACTGACAATGTGTGGAACACACTCCCACGTTGTTGCTTCCCTGGACATGGCAACCTAAGCCTCTTCAAGTGAATCGTCAACCGTTATAAATCGTCCTCATATTTATATTCACTTCATCTTTCATTCACATCAACCAGCTTATTCATCATTTAAATTCTAATAGTAATACTCTACATTGAGTTGCTCTCAAGGCTTATATTTGGTGAATTATAGCATAAAAACTGTCAAGTTTTCTGGTATATTAGATGCTGGCATCCAAGAATGCCCCTTCTTTAATGAAATGGGGAGGTGCTGCAGCAAGTTGTGGAAACACAGCACCAGGGTTATAGCCCAATTATCATCGATTGCTTTGTCTGATAAATATTAATATGCGTCATTTGTCTGTGTGGAGTATTTTTGCTATCATTTTGATAGACTGCTATCTGCAACAAGGGAAAACAAATGAGGGTAATTGGCGAGGAGGTTTTACTTCGACTACCATAGCATCAGTATCAGACGAAAAGATGATCTCTGCCTTCGACTTACTTCTAGAGACTAGCTTGTATTAGGTTGGTGCAAAAATAAGGACGTAATAATGTCTTTTTTGACCTTAAAAAATACGTCAAAAAACGACATTATTACGTCATTATTTTTGCACCAAACTAATAACTTTCAATACCTCCGAAATCAAACCAGTAAATTTATATTATTATTGAGATTACCACTGTACCCTAAATGCGACGCCTTAGCTTCAACTTCTATTAGGATTCCCAAACCTCAAGTGGAACTCATATATACGATCCATCATTAAAGATGGTATCATGGTGAATATTTGTACTTTCAATGAGACTCCTTCACTAAAACGTCTGTTAGGATTGAAGTTCATACCAGACCTGAAGTGGAGCTCATATATACGATCCATTGTTAAAGATGATATCATGGTGAATGCACTTTCAAAGGGGCTCCTTGCTTTGTCCGTCTCTTAGGATTGAAGTTCATCCCAGAGCACAAATGGAACTCATATATATGATCCATCATTAAAGATGCTATCATGGTGAATGTTTGTTCATTCAATGAGTGCCCTTGCCTTGTTTGTCTCTTAGGGTTCAAGTTCATCCTAGACCTCAAGTGGAACTCATATATACGATCAATTCTTAAAGATATGGTGAATGTTTGTTCTTTCAATGAAACTTCTTGCCTTGAAGTCTCTTAGGATTCAAGTTCATTCCAGACCTCAAGTGAAACTCATATATACGATCCATCGTTAAAGATGCTATCATGGTGAATATCTATTAGAATTGAAGTTAATTCCAGACCTCACGTGTAACTCGTGTATATGATTCATCCCTAAAGATTCTGTGAAAATGGTCTGCCCCAGAAATCATATGTATGCTGCAATTCTCTCTCTTTGGAAGATTCAGACCAGACCAAAACTTGAATAAGGCTGTCATATTCTTATAAGGGCTGACGTGGCGTCAACTGAAGATGATCAACGGGAATAAATGCTACAAAAACTTTTTTTACATGTTAGTACAAAAGTTGATTTTGCTCTGTACTATATTTACCATCGCGTCTATCCCATGAATTCTCCGTAGGACTGGACCCAAATTGAAGTTTACTTTCTTTTAAGTCAGTGGTTCTCAAATATTTTTTATCCATGGATCACTTTTACTCTTAACTTTTATTGGTTGACCTCCATTCCAATTCGCTGGAGAAAAAAAAAGCTTATTTTAACTTTTACTTATAGATAAATTTAGTATTCTATTTAAAAAATATTAAATGTATATGCTATATTTCAAAATAAAGCTAATCGAATAAAAATAATCTTTTATTGAAAAACTACATTCTATGGAACTAGTAATATAACTCAAAAGAAACCAATATGAAATATATCAGTAATAAATAAATTTTTAAAAAGTGCAAATTTATTCAAAGACATCCCTGTGGTTGAGGCTGCTCTGCGGGTTTCTTTTTTAAAGTCAGCTCCATCGATATCAGTGATAGTCGAAAATCACACCTTTCGTAATTTTGAATCTATTAATAAACTAATTAATTTATATTAATATATTAATATTTTTTATTTATATTATTATTTATTATTAGTAAAATAAATTAATTTATAAAATAAATTATCATCTTTATATAATTTTCCTTAAAATATATATATATATATATATATATATATATATATATATATATATATATATATATATATATATATATATATATATATATATATATATATATATATATATATATACATATACATATATATATATACATACATATATATACATACATATATATACATAATATATATACATACATATATATACATACACACACGCATATATATATATATATATATATATATATATATATATATATATATATATATATATATATATATATATATATATATATATATATATATATATAAAACCCTTCCTTTATATATCCTTCTCAGTTTTTATTCAACTTTTACAATCAAAACAACCCGTAGATTAAAAGGGACGCTAAAGTACATCATTTGATCCCATTTTCTGCTAGTTTTAGAGTTTGTTTTTTTTTAATATTTTTAGTATTTTACAGATCGTGACAGCTCTTAGGGAAATGTGGTTAAATATACTTTAATGTTTTCAAAAATATATATTCAATATTATTATTGTTTGGGTAATAAGCATTATAACATATCACAAATAGCTATATTGTGGGAAAGGGGATTTTCGATAATATACACATTTTTTTTACGTATTTATGGTAATTTTTTTAACTTTTATCAAAAACGACATTCTTGTACATGGAGTTATGGATTATACATTAATTATTAAGTTTTTTAATTAATAACTATTTGTGCTCAGTTGTTGATAATAAAAATTTAAATTTCATTTCTCTGATAGATGTCGGGATCTGTTATTACCTATATCTAAATGAATAAAAACTTTTCTTATGTTTTAATATATGTAAGCAAAGTTTCGGAATAAAAGGTAAAGTATTTAAAAATATTTAACAAATAATAGTTATTTTTACGTTAAAAAGGAGACCATGGATCTCCTTAGATTATAGTTCAACATATTTGCGCGTCAACCGTAATTATCCACTTTGACAAACTATCCATTTTGGTTTGGGCTCTTAAACATTTTATTTAGATCATGGACTTCAAAATTTGTAATTATTATCTAATTGTTTGTTTGTTTATTATGCTAATTATTTAAGCGACAATTTGGTGATGTTGGCAAAAACCTGTTAACTCATGTCTATGGTTTAATAAATTTTCATTAGAAGCAGTTTTCTTTTATACATATGGATAAATCAACAATTTTCCATCAGAAGAGGGACTCTAATAAATACAATGTAAACAATGTTCCCCAAAATAAATCTGCAAAATATCCCCCAAAATTAAAAACAATATACGAAAATATCATCAGAGCTGTTTCGAAGTAAAAAAAAAAAAGAAAAAAAAAGAGATGCATCTCTACGATTGAGCCAAACTTGCTGGGAGAGGGAGCATTTGTATCGAGTCAACAGAATCGTTGTCAACCAAGGCTATAGAACCCAGTCTGCCCTGCTATTTAGAACAGGGTGGAGGAGAAGAGACAGATTCCTATGTAGGATATTTGCGTTGAAGTGTTACGTAACTAACTCGGGGTTCAAACTTGATTCTAGGATTTTCTTGTGCCGAGCTGTAATCAGCTGCAGCACACGCACATGCAGCTAGATATTATTTAACAGTAATTTTCAAATAATTCGCTAATATTGTTGGCATTTTCAGAGTTAGGATTTTTTTTAGAAATTCAGCGTCGATTTATTTCGTCAGTAAACGTGGCCTGTTATTCGGCCAAAGTCGAAAAAAACAACAAAAAAACAACAACAACAACAACAAAAAAAAAACAGAACGATTTCATCGAATATTTTTTTTTATTTTCTCTCTGAAAATGGCCAGAAACAAAACCCCACGTATCCGACCGAATGAATTGTTTGTTGCTGAAGCAATCGATCATCGATTTTTATTTGTGATTTTGCAAAGGACTTAATAGGAAGGCACTTGTGCGGTGTGGGGGTAAGTTCGCTTCGTGACATTGTTTGTAATCAAATGTTTTGGAGATCAAGAGAAGCAAGTGTAGGAAATGAAAGGTTCTTTTGATAGCGAATCAAATGATTGCCTGGCTTCATTTTGAAGAAAGTGAATGTGTGCGCATATTCAGTGTTGATTTGCTATGTCTACGCTGATTATAACTATAAACGCTCATTTTCCGATATTGTGTATACCTCCTTTAAAAAAAACATCAACATTTTAATACGAAATATATATATATATATATATATATATATATATATATATATATATATATATATATATAGATAGATAGATAGATAAATAAATAAATAAACCTAATGACCCAGACAAACCTACCCAAGTTTTACCTAAGCGGATCGTCAGGGTCAGCTTTCCCTGACGATCCGCTTAGGTGAAACCTGGGTAGGTTTGTCTGGCTCACTAAGTTTATCTAGGTCTGCTCTACGGTTGTATTGAGCTCTTTTGTTAGTTGTTTACTCGTATCAGGGTTTTTTCTTTGGGCTTTAAACCTGTATCTGTGCGATTTTTTCGACATACATTGATGTTTCTAGCTCTTTCTTTTTTTAAAACTTTTTTCCCCTCGAGATTGATTAGATTATTGGCAAATCAAAAATTCAAGGTTTTTTTTTTTTTTTAGGACCTCAGCCGTAGCCCCTAACCAAGAACAAAGCACTTTTTGCGTAGAATGGTGATGTACAATTCCGTGAATTTTTACCATAAAAATGGCTTGTTATATGCTTTAAGTCACTTAAATAACAGCAGAACAATACAAGAATATTTTAAATATGTTCCATCTAAATAATACGAGAAGCGAGGGAGTTCTCAGCGAATAATTTGTAAATATGTTCTTCAGAAAAACACGCGATTATTCGGGGTTTCCGCAAATAACAAGTACATATGTTCTAAAGAAAATTCCGCAAATGTCTGAAGCCGCGAATGCTGAAACGCGAATAGGCGAGGGCCCACTATATATATATAGTTCAACGGTTTTACTATACTTGTATCTCCGATTACAAAGTCTCTACTACAACGAGCATTACGAAAGTGACAACGAGTTGACTTGAAAAAAGTTGCAACGAGTGTTCGTTGACATCACAAAACTTAGGATCACCGAAGTTAAGCAACGTCGATCCTGGTCAGTATCTAGAATTGTGACATCTTTGGAATACAAGGTGCTGCAAGCATGGATGGGGTGATGAATAATATCTGGGAATTGTTAATCGAATAGTCGAGTTCCAATTCCTGTTGTGTTTGTTATATTCACTTATACGCAAATACTCAAAGGTATACACCTCGTCTCCCCCCAGCTATGAGTTAATTAGTAAGACTTGTATTATTATCTAAACAAAAAATTTCTTACAATGTAAAAATATTTTCTGGCTTAAAATAATATACAAAGGATTTATAAGCTGTAAAAAAAAATGAATCAATGTGATTAATCAGATTTTATAAGCATGTACATCAGCCGCTTAGAAAAATTACTTTGATTTGGAATAAAAACAATATTACCATTGTAATATTTTTTCTTTCGTGTTCCTTCATGATGGAAAATCTGCATGGCTCTCCACAGCTTCGGTGAATTTCCATGCAGCTTTAGGAAAGTTAATAGACTTGTTTGTTTATTTCAACTCATGATCAGGTATGAGTTCATGCCCCCAGCTATGGGTTAATTAATGAAACTTGTGTCACGAAACTATTATTATCCTCACAGAAACTCTTTCAATGTAAAAATATTTTGTGGCTTTAAAAACCTCCAAAGTGTTGATAAATCATAAAAAATAAACGCATCAATCAATAAAAATACAAAAAAAAAAGACATTAGCCCAGTTATATATATATATATATATATATATATATATATATATATATAATACTTTGAATGTCAGTTCAATCCGCTACCTTGGTTTCAGCCTTACGGTACCTTCAGGCGATTTTTATCAAATGACTTCTTAACGCTTTATTTTAAAAAATGAAAGCTATATTATTATTAAAAAAAACAACAAATCAGTGTCCATGCCTGATGATGTCTGTATGAACAGATGAAAGTACTAGGAAAAAAAGACCTTATACAAGTTGAATTTATTAAAAACAGGGATCACAACATTCATCTAGAGGTTCGTGGGTTAATGTAATTTTAATAAATTTGTTTGCGAAGATGTATTCTCGCCATTGATGTCATTAACTTCACTAATCTGTTTTTTGTATGAATGATTTATGCAATATATATATAAGTTTCTAAATAATAAAAATCTATAACTTTCTACATAATAAAAATCTATTAAACAATAGACATGAGTTAACGGTTTTTTGCCGACATCATCAAATTTTTGCATTGAATAATTAGCATAAAAACAAACAATAAAATAATTTTTAAAATCCATAGTCCTAATAAGCAGTTTAAATACCCTACAAAAAAAGATAACCCTTTATGAAGTCGTCAAAAAACAAATGTTACGGCAGTTTTTATATACACAAAACCCTTTCAGAAAAAAATAAAATGAAAAAATAAATAAATCTCCATAGACACGTAAACCAGACTAGACGAAATCATCTTCCGTTTTAAATTTAGACACCCCAACCTTACCCTGAATTGACATCTATGAATGTAATTTTATACTGATACAAATTATTAACACCCTACACCCCTTTTTATTTAAACAATCCCTCTAGCCGTTACCATGGAAATTTTGATTTCAATAATGAATATGCTATTAAAACACGTAAATTTCAGAAATAAGTTATTCCCAAAAAAATTTCGCTTGAAGATGGAACAGAGCTTACCTTAATTCAAATAATTATATTGAAGTTTTCGGCTCTTGTTTTGAAACATGAGAACTCTTATGTAGCGTGCTGGAATCATATTTTTAAATATATATATATATATATATAAACACACTCTTAAAATATTTTTAAATATATATATATATATATATATATATATATATATATATATATATATATAAATAAAAACACACTCTTAAAACATAACATGTAATTAGTCCCGTAACCCATAAGGCTCAAAGACGTACAGCCTATTTTAGCACTGGCGTCTCTTGAGCTAGATATCCTGAAGAAGGGTTTTCCTTCTCTTAGTCTTATGGCAAGAGATCGTATCTCTTCTTGTTAACCTATAGATAACGGAAGAAAAGATAGATTCATGCCTTTCGCAAGGGTATTCGTGAACGTACCGAGCTCGACTGGGAATCGAACTCGGCTCGTTGGTTTCTCTTTCTGCTAGCATCTAAATTTATATACAGACTTATGCATATAAACAAACATGCAATCGAGCACGCGGATGAAGCTAGCGAGAGATGTGCCCTCGGAAAGTAACGTGGGAAACAAAGTGGAAAACCCGGTTTATGGCGGGAGACTGGACAAAATGAATAAGCGAGAAAAGATGCAAAAAAAAAAAAAAAAAAAAAAAAAGATGTCGAAAAAGAAAAAATATGGCGTCGGGCGTGTGGAACGGCGGTAAAAAGCTATATTGTAATCATTAGCGTTGGCCTTTCCCCACTGCCTCCATTTCTCTATGGTTAGTTCTTTCTTTGCTAGCTTCAGCTCCTTTTTACTGCGGCTTCGAGATAAGACAGAAAAACAAGTGAAAGGCAGCCTGCATGGTCCAGTGTTTATCTCCTGATGACATGAGTGGCCTGTGAGAAGCAGATAGCGTCTGCTCCATGCAACCTTAGCCATTTTCGCCCAGTTTCTGGTTCTTTAATAATTTTTTTTCCCTTTGCTTTTATTCCTCGTTTTTATTTGTCAGTTTCGTTGCTTCTTTTACAGCTGTAACTATTCTATTATTGCCATCTTACGGATCAAAGGCCATCCGCTTTCATCTATTCGCTGTATCGAAGAATCAAAGTTGTGGGACTTCCATAAAAGTGATAGCAATTTTGCTTCGACTCAAACCATGTGCCTCAGTAGTTACGCAGGAGAATAGTGTATCTTGCAAGTTTTTATTTCTTACTGCAGGGTCTTTTTTAATGGTATTCTTGGACAATTTTTTCTTTGTCTCCGCCTTTGCCGATATTATCAAAACGCGTGTATTTTTACATATATTTTAATCAGCCACGTATATATATATATATATATATATATATATATATATATATATATATATATATATATATATGTGTGTGTGTGTGTTTGTCTGTGTGTGTGTGCGTTTTAGGGGGATTCATCTAAGAGCATCACTTACAAAAAACGGATTTTATACGTTAACATATTTGTTAAGCTTAGAAGGGTCCAGCAAATCAAGACACAAAGAATATGAAGTGAAAGACTGTGTAGCTCCAGTCTTCCAGTGAAGGCTGGCAATTTGAAAATAAACACCGGTGATTTTTTTTTCACTTATATTTGAGGACTGTATATATGTTTTAAATCATTTCGTCCCAAGCAAGGCGATAATGCCACTAAGACGCAAAAGGTTACTGAGTGTATAAAAAAAATGAGCAAACGTTAGAATGTACAAGACACTATAAGAACAGGATTCAGGAAGACGGAAAATGGCGAATGATGCGTGCATTTAAAATTTTGAAAATCATAGGTGGCAGGGAAGCAAGATGTCGGAAAAAAAGAGTTCCACAAGCGAGAAGTGCGAGACAAAAACAATAGAAGTTACGATTACATCTAGATATTTCAACAGTAAAAAGATAACAGCTCGTTGGAAATATAGTAGCTTGCTTAAATTCATGCGTTTAAAATGCCAAGGAACAGAGATCGTTAGGAAAATTGTCATGAAAATAATTTATAGAAAAGACAGAGGGAAGCCTTTTTCTATAAATACTTTTTTGGTAATTGTACTGATGAGCTTTACCCTAAGTTACCGAGACTTTTAGAATTTAAGAGCAGTACTAGATTGGCAGCTAGGTCTCATCATTTTACAGTTGAAATGGCTAGATGTTACCATAAGTTCTATGCTAACAGTTTCTTAATCTGATAAGTATGTTCATGGTAATTATTTCTGATGAGCTATCCTCTTTGGTACCTAGACTTTATGAATTTAAGAGCAGTACTAGATTGGCAGCTAGGTCTCATCATTTTACAGTTGAAATGGCTAGATGTAACCGTAAGTTCTATGCTAACAGTTTCTTCTCTCGCACTTCTTCCTTTTGGAACTCGCTTCCGTTTTCTTGCTTCCCTCTCAACTTTGATTTTTAAAATTTAAATGCAATGCCATCGTAGTTTGGAATTTTTTTTCTTTTATTGTTTTATCTCCCTAAATATTATATTTTTCTCATATGCTATCACAGTAACCACTTGCGTCTTAGTGGCTTCATTGCCTTGCTTGCGGCAAAATGATATTAAATTATCGAAATGCCAAGTCCGGATCGACAAGATTATATATTGTTTGGATATTGTTGAAAATCTCGTGATATATAGCAGGAGATCTAGAAAAGATATGGCAGTTCTAAAACAGATCATGGACGAATAGTAGATTTATAAATTTGCCAGATGGATTCTAAAGAATTCTCTGGCATGATACAGAGAACCAAATATCCTAAGACCTAGGTGTTGATTCAATAAAACTCATTCCAGTTGATGTAAAACAAGAACGTGAATACAACATGTTACAATGAATTGCTCTCATCTAGGTTAACATAAGCCATGATGATGGAATACAAAAACTCTTCTCCATTTTGATTCAAAGATAGCAGTTTCATTTTTACTAGTTATTTCTTGCCCCAGTTAACAACTGATTTGAGGTCATTTTCGAGCACAGGTGCCAGTTTAACTTTATATAAGAAATCAGACATTGAAAGCAGGAATAGATAGTCGTGTAATCTGCATAAGTACTTAGTTTAGAACTGATGACATCGGAAAGGTCGTTGATGAAGATAAGAATCAACGTATGTTGAAGGATAGAAACTCTGGAGGACTTACGCATTAATATGAAAGACCTACTGTCGTGACCGTTAAACATGACTTTCATTAAACGATTTGTTAAGAACGATTGTACTGTCTATATCTCTGAAATGAGGTATTACGATTATTTACATTATTCGGACTTTTATCATCATCTTCATTGCCATATTCACAAATTTTAGGCCGTTGTACTCTCTGGCCTTTATGTCTATGTCTCTCTATATATCAGTCTACATCTCTGAGATGAAGTATTATGATTACATACATTATTTACAATATTCGGACTGTTATCCTCATCTTCATTGCCATATTCACAACGTTTCGGCCGTTGTACACTCCGGTCTTTATGTCTATGTCTCTCTATATATCTGTTTATATCTCTGAGATGAGGTATTATAATTACTTACATTATTTACATTATTCGGACTGTTATCCTCATTTTCATTGCCATATTCACAACGTTTCGGCCGTTGTACACTCCGGCCTTTATACCTATGTCTCTCTATATATCTGTCTATATTTCTGAGATGAGGTATTATGATTACTTACATTATTTACATTATTCGGACTGTTATCCTCATCTTCATTGCCATATTCACAACGTTTCGGCCGTTGTACGCTCCGGCCTTTATGTCTATGTCTGTCTATATATCTGTCTATATCTCTGAGATGATGTATTATGATTATTTACATTATTTACATTTTTCGAACTGCTATCATCATCTTCATTGCCATGTTCAAAATGTCTCGGTCGTTATACACTCCGGCCTTCTTCAGGTGTTTGGAATTTCGCTCGAACTCTTTATTTCGTCCACGGGGGGAGGGGGTAGATTTTTCTAGTTCCACGTGCCGTGCCTCTTCCAGATGTTTCAGATATTTCCCTCAAGGACACATGGCCCAGTGGATAAAGACGTTGGTTAAAACCAATGACTAGACCCAAAGAGTTGTGAGTTCAATATCAGGCCACAGCAGTTGTAAACCAAACTTGGAGAGTTGACTTAAAGGTAAATCAGTCTGTCTTCCAAAACATAACTTCATCAAAACTACAATTATGTCCACACAAACATGTGATTGCTCAAAATCTGAGTATAATCTACCATGTATTCAATTGTGAATGCAGAATAACATATCAATTTTATTAATTCAAAGCTCCCAAGAAAATTATATTTTATATTAAATGACCCATAAAGATTTGATACGCCGTTAAACAAACAAATCCAGTCAAAACCGAACTTTAATGTCCGGCTAATATCTTTCATGTTGCTCATTGCTAACACCACGCAAATTATATCACTGTTTTTATCATAAATGTTTGATTAAGATTATTTAAAGTGATTATTATATCCAAAGATTTTATAATATTTCCATTCGTATCTTAGAACAAGACAATTACTGATGTACTCAAGAACCCATTGTCTAGTGTATAAGAGCGTTGGTTTAATAATCCCAAAAATCATCACCGTTCGAAATTCCAACTAATAATAACTGATGAAGGCTGGGGCGTACAACGACCGAAACGTCATGAATATGGCAATAAAGATGAGGACAACAGTCCAAACAATGTCAAAATTATTATTATATTTCTGCATAGTCCTTCCTTAGTTACTTAGTCAGTCCATCCGTTACAGTCTTCGGTAATAATCTGCATTCGGCGTCTCACTGGGGGCGACTTTCAAAGAAATACCCTCACCCATTCCATCACACTCTGGCTGTCAACGGATGCTGGCGATTTTCAATGAGAGGTTACAGTGTATTAAAAATGAAAATATTTTTAGGGTGGCCTCTAAATTCCAGTATCGTTAAAAGGTCAGTGTGTTTTAAGGGTTGTCATCCCCTTACTAATTAGAACCCTAATTCTAGAAAAAAATAATTTTTATTTTATCAGAGTTGATTTGAATCCTTGAATTTCCTTAATGGGAAAACTTATTCAACTTTTTAGGACTGGAATTCGTTCATTTCATTTTCGTGTTTCATCGTGTCTCAACAAACTTGAAAATCATCCCTACAAAATTTTAAAGTTTTACTTTTTTGAACTCCTGTTTCACTAAGTATTTTAATTTAATGTATATATTTTATTTTAGTAGAAAAATAATTTTTACTTTAACATATCTTTCTAATTAAATTTCTATCTGAAATTTTTAATTTGCATGTCATTTTGAAATTTACTTCAAAATTAGTTTTATATTTAACTCCTATTTCATAATATTTTAAAGTTTTTAATTTATTTTTTCTTTTATTAATTTTTTTGTTAGAGCTGTTTTGAAATCTTGAATTTAATTTTAAATGTAATATTTAATTTAATTAATTTTAGACCTTATATCATTCGCATTTGAAATTAGTCTTCTTTTTTAGTTATTGTCAATGGTTTTCAACACCGTGTCTTTAGAATTTTAGTAATATTTTTTCAAGATTTTTAAAACCGAGAATTAACTTTTGTTTACAAATCTGTCAATATCTAAAAAAATGGCCGATTTTACGAGCGACCAAAAAAAAAAAAAAATTGATTGAAATCACTATTTGAAATATACCAGGGTATTATGTTTACTGTAAATAGTAAATGTAATCCTTTAGCTTTCAATTAAAGATAAAATGAAATCTTCAAAAAAGCTTTCCTATTTATAAAAAAAAATTCATTTTAAACTTTAGGTGTCGCAAAAAAGTGAAGGTTCCTGCTTTTGTGCTTATAAACTGCATTCATCATGAACCGGCAACCAAAAGTGGAAGCTGATCGCGTGAGAGTGAGGCTCTATAGACATGGGTAAGTCAGCAATGATATAAATATGATTATGGCAAATGAAATATCTGATGCCAATAATGATCTAGTCTTGCATGATTTAGTAAAAAAACAAAACAAAAATAACAAAAAAAAACGCATCATACATGGTCCTTGCAGAACTGATAATCCTTCTTCCGCTTGCATGGAAAATGGCTCATGCCAAAAGAAATTCCCAAAGAACTACAGATGAAACGCTTCTGAATTTGAATGGCTATCCAGAGTACAGAAGACACAATACAAGAGTCACATTTCAAGTTGGACGTCATTCATTTGACAGTAGGAAAGTTATGTCGTACAATGTCTACCTGTTGAAAAACTACGGAGCACACATTAATGTAGAAATTTATTCATCAGTGAAAAGCATTAAATATATCTTCAAGTAAGTGTACAAGTGACATGACTGTGCTTCTGTTGAAGTAAGAGACGACCCTGCGGCAGATCGTGAGTAGAATCAAGCTATCGATGAAATTACTAATTATCTCGCTTGCCGATATGTTTCTCATCCGGAAGCTATATGGAGAAGCTACATGATACATCTCAAATTCTCTACAGACTTGCTGTACATCTTGAACACCAGGAAAGAGTTTACTTTCACAGAGGTAACATTCAGCAAGCTGCTCAGACAGAGAGAGACTGTGACACTCTCCCCACTGCATAGTTTAAACTGAATGAGCATAATGATGATGATGATGATGCAAGGAACCACTTGTACCCTGACATTCTGCTGCATTATGTGTTTAATAAGCGCTCTAAAAGATGGACATCACGGTAAAGAAATATGAATATCATTAATAGAATGTATACAGTGAGTCAAAGAGACACAGACAAATCTCATTTGCGAATGTTGTTGCTGCATATTTCAGGCACCATGAGCTTCCAGCATTTGCACACTGCAGAAGAAATTTTGCCAACATTGTACGCTCCGGCCTTTATGTCTATGTCTCTCTATATATCTGTGTTTATCTCTGAGATGAAGTATTATGATTACTGAGATTATTTGCATTATTCGGACTGTCATCCTCATCTTCATTGCCATATTCACAGCGTCCCGGCCGTTGTACGCACTTTATTTCGTCCACAGGGGATATGTTTTTCTAGTTCCACGTGCCATACCGCTTCCGTATGTATCGGTTTTTTCCCTTTGACACAACTCTCCTAGTTGGGTTCAACACTGCCGTGGCCTGGTATTGAACTCATAACTCTTTAGGTCTAATCGAGTTGAGTTAAAGGGATAAAACTGTGACCTCCGGGATAGGCATGGAA
The DNA here is from genome assembly GCA_963932145.1 of Acanthosepion lycidas. Lineage (NCBI taxonomy): Eukaryota > Metazoa > Mollusca > Cephalopoda > Sepiida > Sepiidae > Acanthosepion > Acanthosepion lycidas. Next base: position 68,499,532 of record OZ010603.1, on the reverse strand, counting down.
CGTGGAACTAGAACAATCTACCTCCCCCCCGCCCGTGGATGAAATAAAGGGTTTGATTCGAAATTCCAATCAGCTGAAGAATGTCGGAGATTACAACGGCCGAAACTTTGTGAATATGGCAATCAATATGGCAATCAAAATGATGATAACAGTCTGAATAATGTAAATAATGTAAGCAATCATAATATACCATCTAAGAGAAATAGACAGGTGTTCTTTCATGTTAGTTATTTGTTTGGTTTTGTTTAGCAACATATAAACCTCTATGGATTATGAAACGGTGGAATGTAAATATTTTGAAAAGAGTTTTATGGCTTCAACTGAATAAATTCTTGAACGGACTTGCATGTCTTCAACTACAGATAAAATGTTTTGTTGGTCATTTTTCTATAAAATGCATCGTTGGTCATTTTGCAATAAAGTGGATTGTTGGTCATTTTTCTATAAAAATGTATTGTTGGTCATTTTGCTATAAAATGTATAGTTTGTCATTTTACTATAATATGTATTGTTGGTCATTTTGCTATAAAAATGTATTGTTGGTCATTTTACTATAATATGTATTGTTGGTCATTTTACTATAAAAATGTATTGTTGGTCATTTTACTATAAAAATGTATTGTTGGTCATTTTACTATAATATATATTGTTGGTCATTTTACTATAAAAAGTATTGTTGGTCATTTTACTATAAAAATGTATTGTTGGTCATTTTACTATAAAAATGTATTGTTGGTCATTTTACTATAATATGTATTGTAGGTCATTTTACTATAAAAATGTATTGTTGGTCATTTTACTATAAAAATGTATTGTTGGTCATTTTGCTATAAAATGTATTGTTGGTCATTTTACTATAAAATGTATTGTTGGTCATTTTACTATAAAATGTATTGTTAGTCATTTTACTATAAAATGTATTGTTGGACATTTTACTATAAAAATGTATTGTTGGTCATTTTACTATAAAATCTTTTGATTATTTAATGTTTAAAATTTTTGGTCATGTTACTATAAAAATGTATTGACTATAAAAAAAAAGTATTGCTGGTCATTTTACTATAAAAATGTATTGTTGGTCATTTGACTATTATAATGTACTCTTGGTCATTTTACTATAAAAATGTATTTTAATACTTTCATAGAGTTTTGTTTTTATTTGGGTGGGGGTCAATATTTCGATATATTTGGGACCCCACTAACATGTGCTACCAACCCGGGTCAGGTAGAACTTTGGAAAAGCAGTAATTAAGAAGTGGTTCCTCGTTCCTGAAAACGTTCAATCTCCCAGTCAGAGGCCTTTCTGCCGGATTTAGTTTATCGTCATGCCCTGGACTAATATTATGAGAAATTTAGTTATATATAAAAATTTATAAAATGTATTGTATATCAGAGTTTAAAGTTAACTAGTAAATATGGATTCGGCCTTTTTACTCAGTGTTCCAATATTATCTAAGAAAATGTTGCCTTGTATCAAAACATCCGTAGACCAGTATAATGTAAAAATTTTCTAACTGCATATTTTTTTATGATCTTGGCTTCGGTTATTGCTAAGTCTACTTGCACATACGTTTTCGATACAGCTTTATTGACGCCTGATTTATTTGAGTTCATGCCTGCACGTTTTTTGTGTCGTGAGTATCGATTTTCCATATTCTAAGTTATTTACAGACTAAAACCGGTTAAGAGAACAGAGATTCGTTCATGGCGAATAATTGGCCATTGTCGTTCCCGCCTCTGCTGCTGCTGCTGTTTCTAAAGTAATATATCTGAGTTTTTTTTTTGGTCCGTTTTGATAACAACTTCATCCATGTTTGCCACATTCATCCTATGCTTCTCCTCTCATCCATACTTTTGTTGTGGCCACGATTTATAGAACAACTTTAGTCTGGGGTTAATCTCTTCTTTGCGCAACGATTATCAGTCAAATCAGCCTGGTAACGGTCTAACATCTATTTGCATATATATTTATCTGGAAGACCTATTTACATACTTATATCTAGATATACTATTTGCATTTTTATTGCAATGCGGGTACACGCAATAAATGCACACGATTAATATGCATTGGCAAAGTTTTGCTTTCTTAAAACAAATGACTGATCACAAGGACTAGTAAGATGGAAGGATATTGAAAATTCGTTTATGGTATGTACAACAGACATTTGCAGATGTGAGAAATTGTCGGGAAATCTAAGTAAATAAATACATAAATATTAATTCAAATAAAATGTCTAAAATTGTGGGCGGCTTGTGTCTATCTGACGATGAAGCAGTCAATATTATCAAGATTTTAATCATTTCACACGGAACAAGATAATAAAACCACAAAGACACTAAAGGGATACTCGAAATAAAACAAGCCGAGAAATAATTTATTCAGACGATAGGACAATAATAAAAAAAAAATGAGAATAAAAACAGAATCCAAGGCGACAGAAGATGATAGAACATAGAAAAAACGCCGGAAATGATTTCCACAAGCAAGGAGTGCGAGAATAAAACTTACGTTTACATCTAGTAATTTCAACAGTAAGGACTTTATCTGATAATCTAGTAATGAATTTAAATTCAGGAATTCAAACCACCAAAGAAAGCTTATCAGGAAGAATTACCATAAAAAAGACCCAAGGGATTTACGCTACGATGGCGGGAAAGTGACTGAAGCCGAGTTGCCAGGCCAGGACTGATAATATTGCAGATTCTTGTCTGGATTTTGTCAATAATCTTTAGATCCATACAGCAGAGAAGATGTGGCAGTAATACTTAATCCATAAATGAATGGTAGACTTAAAAATGTGTTACATAGATTCTGGAGAGATAAATTTTCTAACACGACTCAGTAAACCAATTTTCCGAGTAGCAAACGTAGCAATTGATTCAATAGACTCTTTCCACATTCTGTCAGAATGCGCAGTGTGTTGCTTTCCTAAAGGTTAGCATCAGCCATGCTGATGGAAAGCCGAAAAAGTACTTTATGACGATTAAAGATCAGATTCGTTTTGGAAGTTTTAAAATTAACAAGCCAATTTGTGCCTTAGTTAACAGCATATATAAAATATAGCACTTAAGATAGAAAACTATTCCTGTTGTGGTTGGAGCTTTGGGTCTGGTATAGAAAGGAACTCAACAATAAATAAACAAGATCCACGGCCACCATCTTTCCAGGAAATAAAAAAAAATAGTACTAAAAAGCACAGCCCTTATCCTGGTAAGAGCTTTGTCCTTTTTAAGTTTTTCTTAATAGCTGTCTTTTGTTTAGTTTAAGTGGAAACGACAAAGAATCATATCGTTCGCTTGCCCGAGGGTCTTCATTTATGACTCGGCACATAATTAGAAAACAAATATGGATCAAAAGGTACTTCAGGAATTTAGATTTCTCAAATACAGTGTTTCTAGTATTATAAGGATCAGGAACTTGGACTTGATGTGTTCGTCTTGAAAAACGACTGGATGGAACATATACAAATCTACTTAGAAAAATCCAGAACATCAGTTGGAAATCCGATGCAACGCTTAACACAATTTACAGAGAACTGAGACCAATCTCTCTTAAGCTCAAAGAAAAACGATTACAGTTTGCCGACCACTGCTATCGAGCGGACAGGGAAATCATCTCATCCTTACTCCTATGAAATCGTTCTGGAAGTGTCTTCTGAAGAAAATTGACATTCCCAGACACCATAGATCAGGTCTAAGGGTTGTACATTGGGAATCTGGGGACGGCAATATAGTACCGAACAGTGTGGAAAGGAATTTTTAACGGAGTTCCGATCAACGATAAAAGATCGAAGGATGATGATGATGAAGAAATATGAAGTAATAAAAGAGAGAGAGAGAGAGAGAGAGAGAGAGATAGAGAGAGAGAGAGATAGAGATATAAAGCAATAAATGAGAGAGATAAAGTAAGAAATAAAATTTTGCCGGCCACTGCCACCGAGAGAACAGGAAAATCGTCTCATCTTTCCTCCTATGGTATCCTTCTGGAAGTGTCTTCTCAAGAAAATTGACATTCCCAGACACCATACCTCGAGACTCAGGTTTGGACATTGGGGATCTGGGGACAGAAATACAGAAACCTAACAGTGTGAAAAGGAATTTTTAATGGAGTTCCGATCAACCATAAAAGATCGAAGGATGATAATTATGATGATAATGATGATGATGAAGCGATATGAAGCAATAAAAGAGAGAGTGAGAGAGAGAGACAGAAAGAAAGAAAGAAAGAAAGAAAGAAAGAAAGAAAGAAAGAAAGAAAAAAGAAAGAAAGTGATATAAAGCAATAAATGAGAGAGATAAAGTAAGAAATAAGAGTTTGCTGGCCAGTGCCACCGATCAGACAGGGAAATCGTCTCATCCTTACTCCTATGGTATCCTTCTGGAAGTGTCTTCTCAAGAAAATTGACATTCCCAGACACCATAGCTCTGGATTCAGGGTTGGACATTGGGGATCTGGGGACTGCAATGCAGGACCGAACAGTGTGAAAAGGAATTTTTAATGGAGTTCCGATCAAACATAAGAGATCGAAGGATGATGATGATGATGATGATGATGATGATGATGATATATGAAGCACTAAAAGAGAGAGTGTGTGTGTGTTCGAGAGAGAGAGAGAAAGAGAGAGAGAGTCATATAAAGCAATAAATGAGAGAGATAAAGTAAGAAATAAGAGTTTGCTGGACATTGCCACCGAGCGGACAGGGTTTAATCGTCTCATTCTTATTCTTATAGAATCCTTCTGGAAGAAAAAAAATTGACATTCCCAGACACCATAGCTCGGGACTCAGGGTTGAACATTGTGGATCTGGAGACTGCACTGCAGGACTGAACAGTGTGGAAAAGGATTGTCAATGGAGTTTCGATCAACCACAGGGCGGTCGGATGATGATGATGATGAATATTGATTGAAGTTTGTTTATTAACATATGTTTAAGGCCATGCGGAAATCAATACCTTGATTATCTTAATTACCTGTTCAGTTACATGTATTATCCATTTTAATTTTTGTTTTGAAAGTCTTCAAGGGAGGGTTTTTTTTTCTTTATTTGGCACAGTTCTTTGTTGGGTTTTTATAGCGCCAGTCTATATGGTCTGGTGAAAGAGTTTTGGTTTTTAAGACCAAGGAGATTCATTCACTCAAAGACATTCTTAATCATTGATCTGTGGAAACGGTTTCTTTATAAATGATAGTTAACGACATTTCTGAACAGGTTAGATGTTATGCGTGACATCCACATGAGAGTCTAGATCTGAGGAGGCGTTTAAAAACAGGATTCGAGTTTTCGAGTTAATATTTTGACTTAGTAGCATCGTTCGATGTTGGCCGAGAGTAACTCTGGCGCCACATATCTTATTTTTGATTTACTTATCTTCTATATTACTATCTTATAATAAAGCCATTCACCGAAGGCTTTATGAACCGGTATGTGATTATAAATCAAATACAGCCCAAAATGAAAAAAGCAAAACAAACAAATATAATAATAATAATAATAATAATAATAATAATAATAATAATAATAATAATAATAATAATGTTTACCATCTGTATGTGCCCAAATCCAAAGGAGGTAGAGGATTAGTTCAACTAGAACGGTCTTACAAAATCAAATTATTCGGTCTTCAAAGATACCTGGAAACTACAGAAGACCGGATGATAAAGAATATGAAGGAAATAAGAAACTTTATTCAATAATAAAGTTTCCCAACTAATTCCAAATCGAATTCCGACTGGGCGAAGAAGTGCAAGTAAACCATAATACATCAAATGTAACGGCAAAGAGCCTAAAAAAAAGAAAAGCAAATGCAAAATCGATGGCAAGATTAGCCTTTTCATGGCTAATAAGCTACGTGACAAACAAGCTGATGTAGACAAATCCCGCACCCAGCAATGGTTACGTAATGTAGGGTTACAGGCTGAAACAGATAGATTTATTCTTACTGCAAACGACCAATGCTCGCTAACTGCAAATTACTAAGCACACATATTGAAAAATTTCGTTTACCCAAAATGCAGATTCTGTGATAAATATCCAGAAACAATTGGCCATCTTGGGTAATGTTGCACAGTGTTAGCACCCACTGAATAGAAAAACCCGGCATGATATACTGGGCCAATATTTACATTGGAAAATATGCAACTTTTACACCACCCACTATCCACGCTTACAGCATTTAGTATTCCCAAGCGGCCTTCCCTCTAAGTACTGACCAGGCTCAACGTTGCTTAAATTCGCTGATCATACGGCAACCAATGTTTCAACGTAACGTGGCCCTAAGCTTACAATATATTCTTAAAATAAAACATAAAAATATTTATATCTGTTCTTTATTCAAAATAAATATTGTAAAAAAAAAAAATCAAAAAAAAAACTTTCCTCTTAAGCAGTTAAAAATGGCGCAGGCGCAGTTTGAAATATTACATCAAGAAATCTTCGTCAATCTTCTTCGCAAGTTCCAGGGTTAAGGGCATGACGGGTCGATTGTTTGACCTAATAAAATCATTCCTGTCAAACCGTGTATTGAAGGTCGTTATCAACGGATTCTCCTCCAGTTCCTATCCCACGAACGCAGGTGTTCCCCAAGGCTCCATCCTTGGCCCCACTTTATTCCGTATTTTCATCACCGACCTTCCTGACGCCATAGGTTCCCAAGTTGACATCTTCGCGGACGACACTACAATTTACTCCTGTCTCAAAAACAAATCTAGGGTCGCTGACAAAACTAACCTGGCCGTTCGTCTTGAAATGGACCTCCAATCGGTTGTTAATTGGGGCAAGAATTGGCTGGTCAACTTTAACGCCTCAAAAACTAAACTACTCTCTATTAATCACCATAGAGATCCTTCCTCCCCCCATTAGAATATCTGATAGTCAACTTCTTGAGAGCAACTCTCTGCGTCTTCTCGGTCTCACGTTGACTGCAGACCTGAGATGGAACAAATACATTGAGTCAATTGCTTCGTCCACCGCGAGGAAAGTTGGCTCTCTGTGCCGCGACAGGAAACTTTTCTCCTCGGAATCGATACTTCAAATATGCAAATCAACCATTCACCCTTGCATGGAGTATTGCTGCCATATATGCTCTGGTGCACCTTCTGTTTACCTCGGAGATCTCGTCTACAGTTGCTCACTCACAGACGCGCCGTCGCCTCTCTCTGTCTTTTTTACAAATACTTTCATGGTAATTGCTCCGCTGAGCTGCTTTCACTGGTTCCCAGACTTCATCAATTCAAGCGCCCTACGAGGCTGGCATCCTGCTCTCACCCTTTCACTGTAGAAACTTTTAAATGTAGCCGTCTCTTCTACTCTAATAGCTTCATACCTCGCACCTCACGCCTGTGGAATACCCTTCCCAATTACTGTTTCCCTGAGAGCTATAATCTCCAACTATTCAAATGTAATGTCAATCAACATCTCCAGTTACCTTGATCTATCCACTACCCTCCTCCTCATCCTTTCTTCTATCACTCCTATCTGCTCTCGCTCCAAATCTTCTGCAACCCGTGCAACTTAGTGGCTTCACGCCTTGCTCGGGGCGTAATGCTTAAAAAAAAACGAAAAAAAAAAATGTCGGCTAAAAGAACCTCGCATTAGTAGAAACAAAATTTCAAACAAATTAACGCTACCTCTCTAGCACTGAGATCAAAGAAAGTGTTCAGTAATATTACGCCCGTATTATATTAATTCGAACTCAGCTGCATGACGAACGCCTTGCTCGGGGCGTAATGCTTAAAAAAAAAAAAAAAAAATTCCGATATCCCTAAAAAAATCAGGGATTGATTTAACAATGATATTTGGAAAAGAACCCACATCTAAATCGAAAATATTATTATTTTTTTTTTTATTCTGGTGTCTTAGTTCCAGAATAATCTAAAGCAGTCGTCGGCAAACACCGGGCCACATCCGACCCACGTAGGATTTTTGTTTGACCTGCCAAATTAAAACCTTAACACTAATTGTCTAATTAATTCATGGAACATTTGGCAGAAAATTATCATTTGGAGTTAGTGCGACGGATTTTTGAAATCAAAATTTAATTCAGAATTCACTCTTGACTTCTACAAGAAATATGTTTTGCCAAGCGGAAAATCTAAAAGCATATTGAATAATGCGAAAAAGATGGCATCATTATTTGGAAGTATATATATATATATATATATATATATATATATATATATATATATATATATACGAGTTTGTCGTTGCTTTAAAATTATTATTGTTCCGTCCGTGTATTGTTTGATATATTGAACAGTAATTGTCATCTTTGATAATGGCTTATGTAAGCCGAAAGCTTAGATTGGATTTAAACATGTATCAATATGGTGATTTCCTTTCGTCTTTCAATGATAATGTTATTAAGCTTATCAGACAATATGAAAGGGACTTAAAATAAATAGAGAGAACTTGTCTATATTATTTAATGAAGCATGCATCAATATATATATATATATATATATATATATATATATACAAAAAAGTGAATATTGAAGTTAACACTCAGAGGCGACAGGATTTTTCATGCTAGACGCAATCGTCAGGCCACGAGTGTTGGATTTTTATCGATTATTTATATATATGGGTCAGTAGTGCATTGTAGGTAATCCATTCTGGCGGTTATTTTGATGAGACTGGCTTGTTTATTTATTTATTTATTTGGGTTAATTTGTTTTGCTTGTTTTTCATTTTCATTTTATATTTTATATATTTATTATATAATTAGTCGATAAAAATCTAACACTCACGGCCTGACGATTGCGTCTAGCATGAAACAGCCTGTCACTTCTGACTGTTGACTTCAATGCTCACTTTTATATTTATATTTACATACGCTCTATCTCTGATATTGATCACTTTATCCCATAAATATAGCACACCTTAAAACTATATTTCTTCACACACACACATATATATATATATATATATATACTTCCAAATAAAATCCTATTGAATAATGCGAAAATGATGGTAAAATTATTTGGAAGTACATATACTTGTGAACGTCGATATTTGAAAATAAAATCTACTAAAAGTCGTTTAATGAACAAGGTAGGGTGATGACCACTTCGATGATGTTTTGCTCCTTTCATCGACAAATATCCCCCCATCCTGATGTAGATAAATTATCGAACAATAAGCAGAAACGAGTGTCGCCATTTCTCACTGTATTTAATTTTCAGTAAGGACACTATTTAGCATAGAAATGAATAAAATATGGGAACCAGTAATAAGGAATGCTAGAGAAAAGTGATAATAACAAAAAAAAAATTGCAATATGAGCTCTGGTAAAAACATGTAATGATAACAGCAAAAATTGCAATATGAGTACTGGTAAAAAATGATGCTGAAGAAATTAGGTTTATAATACACAGAAATTCATACACATATGTCAAAGACACATGGCACAGTGGGTAAAGGCGTTGGTTAGATCCAGTGAGAGGACCCCAAAGAGTTCAATACCCGGTTAAGGCAGTAGAGACATCCATTAAACTTGTCACATAGAACTAGAACAGTGTGCCCCACTGAGCGAAATAAAGGGTTCAGTTCGACATCCCAACCACCTGAAGAAGGGCGGAGCGTACAACGGCCGAAACATTGTAATAAATATGGCGACAAAGATGAGGAAAATAGTCCGAATAATGTAAATAGTGTACACAATACCTCATCTCAGAAATATATACAGATACTGAAGGGCCGAAACGTTGTAATAAATATGGCGCTAATGATGAGGACAATAGTCTGAATAATGTAAATTGTGTACATAATACCTCATCTCAGAAATATAGACAGATAATGAAGGGCCGAAACGTTGTAATAAATATGGCGACAAAGATGAGGACAATAGTCCGAATAATTTAAAAAGTGTACATAATACTTCATCTCAGAAATATAGACAGATACTGAAAGTCCGAAACGTTGTAATAAATATGGCGATAAAGATGAGGACAATAGTCCGAATAATGTAAATAATGTACATAATACCTTATCTCAGAAATATAGACAGATACTGAAAGTCCGAAACGTTGTACTAAATATGGCGATAAAGATGAGGACAATAGTCCGAATAATGTAAATAATGTACATAATACCTTATCTCAGAAATATAAACAGATATTGCAGTAAGGAATTTGAATTTTTTTGTTGTTACTTGTTATCCTGTTATTCATGCTCTAAAATAATTAAAAAAAAAAAAACTTATTTGAATAATATAGCATTAATTTTGCTGTTTTCCCGAAATCTCCAGACCAAGGATGCCTTATCAATGGAGCTGTCTGAGATCACGGCAATTTATTATAGTACATTTAATATAATGGCTTTCGTAGAAGACACTGGATAGCTTTCTGACCAGATCTCGCTAAAAGTTTGCTGGCCCCTGGTCTAAAGTATACTAATCTTCAAAAATTATTTCTTTAAATTTGTTCCTTATTTTTCTTTATCTTTTTTTTTTTTTTTACCATTGTACCGGACAATTTAAATCGTGCCACTATTGCTTGAGTTAAAAAAAACTTTGTTTTATATGGGTGTGTTATAAAAATCTCACGGATTCATTAGCTTCACCAACCCGACATTTGAGGCATCCGAGTAAAAACAATTAAAGGTTCTTGCTTTCGTTTTGTTATTTTAAAAGTGCTTAGCCTGTTGATAGCATAAGGAGGACTATCTTGCTTGGAGGCGGGAAAGTGTTGTGCAAAGTTTACACATTTTTGGTGAGTATCCATTTCAGAGGAGGTCTTAGCGAAAACACTTATCAGTTTCAAACAATGGATGAAAGATTCTTATGGACGTTATTTTTATTGTGAATCGTTGAAAAGGTGGAAGAATATGTCAAACTTGTTTAAAGTGGGCCCATCGCTCTGACGCGGGAATGCGAACACTTCAAATATCAAGGCTAACACGGCCTTTCATCTTCAGAAACAATTGTAAAACAATTGTAGAGTAATACGCGAAAACCTTACATTCTTACACGCAGGAATTTGTTTTACCTATTGTTCATGAAGGAAGTCTAAATTACATGGCGTTCTTTCAAAATGCTTCGAGCGATTCAGCTGTGAATGTGTTTGGGTGTTTTCCTAGTGAATTTTCCTACATTGCTGTTATTATACTTGTTCGTCTGTGTGACCTGTCCTTTCAGGACGTGAGTGATTATAGCTCTCCACAATTCTTAGTTTTAGGTACGCTTTGTTTAACGACAAATCAACTACTTATGAGTCATTTAATGCCGAAAATTAATTTTCTTTGGAGTTTTGGTAATTTTTTCATTTTTTTTTTAAATGTATTTTTTTTCAAAAATGTATTGCTGTTATTTTTTTCAATTAAGCTGTTTATTGTTGCTAATTTTTTTACTTTAAAAATGTATTCTTCATAGTGTTTTGACCCCAGTTTGGGGGTTCACTATTTGCCCATAGCTGAGACCCTAACGGATGCTACCACCCCGAGTCAGAGTTGACCGGGGAGCAACAGCAATTAAGAGGGGGTTCTACGCTCCTTAAAACCTTCCGATCAAAGGCCTTGCTGCCGGGTGTAGTTTATCGTCATACCCAGGATCAGTAGCTCTTAGTATAGGTACCTCCACGAAATCGCTAAAAAATAGAGCATAGACTGATGAAAAAGACGCCAAACTTTATGAAAACAAAATTTTATCGTCTAAATGCTTATGTTTTTATGAAGTGGATAGACTAAATTTTTTAAAAATTATTTTTAAAAATTTTTTCCATCTTTTTAGAATATTCTAAATTTTGATTTAAAAACCTTGTTTCTCTTTGTTGCAACAAGGGGTAGTAAATAACAGATCATTTTTAGCGCGTTTTTTTGTATTACACACATTAATTTGGAAAATCTTGCAAAAATAAAAATAATTGTCAGATGTTAATGAAACTTTCAGAAACTATTCACAGAATATCGAACTTATTATAAATATGTTTTTTTTATTAAAGTCATGGCAGAAATATTTTTTTTTTATATTTATTAACACCCTCATAACTAATTTTATGAAAAACTCTAGAAATTGGAGACCATCAACCTTAGTGATTACAATAGTTAAAAGCACAAGGCTTTGAATAATGCAAATCATGTTGTTTTTTTTAATTGGAGCCAACGTACCTGAAAATCAGCTCTGAATTTTAACATACACAACTCAATAAAACAAATATATTATTTAATTTCAAGTGCTTTTATTTATTTTTAGTTGTTTTTATGAATATGGACAATATTTTCTGAAAGCAAAAATTTTTTTCAATGAAAATTGAATTTTTAATACAATTATTTGTTATTTCTTTAATTATAATAGATTTTTACAAAGGTAGTTATTAAGTTTTTTAAAAATATTATAACATTAGTTAAAAGCACCATCAACCTTTCAAAATGTCCATCTGAGATTGTCATTGTCTAGCGCTTTGAAAATTGTATCGTTTGGACAAAATCAGAAGAGCCACGGTAATTAAAAAATGTAATTTTTGTGCTTATAATCGGGCGTTAATTATAAAGTACGGAAGACCAACCAGAATACAATTTAGTTGCATTATTTGAGTTCAGCATTGTTCTCCGCTGTTAAGGCCTTTACTTTTGCGAAACACGTATGGAGAAATTAATTTGATTTTTCAATTTCAACTGAGAAGGGTACCTATAAGTATCAGTATCATCTTATGAAATTTACCTATTGCTAAACTTTAATTTATATGACTTTATTTTTATATTAATCTCAGTTATGATATTTTTCCATAAATGAAATATCAAAATTAATAATAAAATGAATGGAAATACAAATAACACAGTAAAATGTAATAAATGTACATAAAATTATAGTATTTTATGTACACTTCTGATAAAATTTCATAAGAAAGGTACCTATAAATTAATTAGATACCTTTTTCTTATGAAATTTAATCTCACTCTTAACAGTCTTATTTTTTAATTTCTTTATATTTTCCATAAAGCATCGTAAACGTAAAGATGAAAGCTAAGTACAAAAAAAATGTAAAAAAAAAATGAAAAATTAGAGCGCCGAAAGTTTTCCTTAAAAGTAACGAGGTAAATAATTTGTTCACTTAAATCTAAATAATTTCACTTCCTTCCATCCGTAGAAAGAATTATCCTCCCGTAAGTTATCTAAACGTCATGAATGTGTCTTTCGTCACCTGTCAAGCGACGCGAAAGGTTATGACCTGCTTTGTTTTATTTTCAAATTACATTTTTTCGACGCAGAAGCTAAGTTAAGCTTGGTTCAAAATATTTTAAATAAGCATTATAATTTCTGATTTTCATCTTTTTTACCAAATCGAAAAAAATGATTGAAAATGATTGATTATCTGTCCTTTTTTTGACAAAAAAAAAAAAAACAATATTTTTAACGAAAATTTCGGACGTGCTAGGAACGATTGAAAAATGTAAAAAAATACCCCCAAAATACTTTGATCTTTCCTCTTTAATAATAATATGAACATTAGACGATAAAATTTTGTTTTCGTCAAGTTCGGCGTCTTTTTCATCATGCTATGCTCTTTTGTTTACATTTTCGTGGAGGTACCTATCTTAGTAAGTTTTGACTTTTTACCATCGGCCCTACTAGGTAGGTTATGAGCTGTTTCTTCTGTTTCAGGCCATTAATATGTCCTGTGAGCGTCACACTCTCTGAGCCCACTTTCCATATTAGTACCCTAGAAATCTCAACTGTCTCCTTTTCTTCTTCTTCTTCTTCTATGTCCTTCAGTGATTATAGTTCTCCCCAATTTTCTATCCTTCGCAGCTCTTAGAAAGTTTTGTCTTTACAACAACGCTCCTACTGCCTGTTCACTCAACCATTTAGGTTACAAACTGTTTCTTCAATATGCCCTGTGGGTGTTACATTCTCTAAGCCTTCATTCTTCATCATGTGCCCTAGAAATTTCAACTGTTTGTTGTTGTTGTTGACGTGTCACTTCAGGACGTGAATGATTATGACTCTAGAGGTCTTCATCGGACTAAAGTAATGTTTTTGTTAAAAAATTATTTAAAAACAATAATAGATATAAAAATAATATTAAATACTAATAAAAAAACAATAATAATAAAAATAAAAATTAATACAAACTAATAATAATAAAAACATGAAATTCTAAAAGTGTAAAGAGAGACAGAGAAAAAGAAAGAGATACATTGAGAGAGAGAAAGAGAGAGTGTCATTGAGAGAGAAAGAGAGAGAGATAATTTGAGAGAGAAAGAGAGAGAGATAATTTGAGAGAGAAAGAGAGATACATTGAGAGAGAGAGAAAGAGAGAGAATCATTGAGAGAGAAAGAGAGAGATTATTTGAGAGAGAAAGAGAGAGAGAGATACATTAAGAGAGAAAGATAGAGATACATTGAGAGAGAGAAAGAGAGAGAATCATTGAGAGAGAAAGAGAGAGATAACTTGAGAGAGAAAGAGAGAGAGATACATTAAGAGAGAAAGAGAGAGATACATTGAGAGAGAGAAAGAGAGAGAATCATTGAGAGAGAAAGAGAGAGAGATAATTTGAGAGAGACATACATTAAGAGAGAAAGAGAGAGATACATTGAGAGAGAGAAAGAGAGAGAATCATTGAGAGAGAGATAATTTGAGAGAGAAAGAGAGAGATACATTAAGAGAGAAAGAGAGAGAGATACATTGAGAGAGAAAGAGAGAGAGAAAGAGATACAGAGAAAGAAATAGACAGAGAGAGAGAGAGTGAAATAGCAAGAGAAAGAAAGAGAAATAGAGATATCTAGACAGAGAGAGAGAGAGAAAGAAAGAGAGAGAAAAAAGAGATAAAGAGAGAGAGAGAGAGAGACAGACAGACAGACAGAGAAAAGAGCGAAAAGTTTTTTTTTTTACCAAAATTTCATTATAGATATCGAAGAATCCTAAAGGAATCTACTTGCCATTTTGATCTACTGAAGGCTTGAACGTGACTGAAGAACATTTCCCGGGCTTCAAATAAGGCTCTAGTTTGAAACTCTCTGTCGATTAACACAGTATCCATCAGGATGGGTGAACTGTGAGGTTATTCCATATTTTAGAGAAACGTTAGTTGCCGCAATTATTCTGAAGTTTAATAATCACGATCAGGAGACCCCTATCCCATTAGGGTCAAAGGGGCATCACACATGCGGCAGCTGCAGTAACAGTGGTGTTTTCTGGACAACAGAGCACGACAAATTACTATCCATGTAACTGAATATGTTAGCACTATCACGAATATTGAGCACTTTTCACTAAGTTCTGCGTATATATATATATATATATATATATATATATATATATATATATATATATATACAGAGAGAGAGAGAGAGAGACAGACAGACAGACAGACAGACAGAGAGATAGATAGATAGATAGATAGATAGATAGATAGGGAATTATATATCTGCTTGTCTATATATATGTATATATAGAGATAGATATAGATAAATAAATTGATAAGTCGATATATATATATATATATATATATATGTATGTATGTATATATATATATAAATAAATAGATAGAGAATGCTAGATATGTATATATAGAGAGAGACATAGAGAGACATAGAGATATGAACAGACTGATAGATAGGTAGATATATACATAGAGATGGACAGACTGATACATAGGTAGATAGATAGATAGATAGATAATGAAAGTGTCAAATACACACACACACACACACACACACATATATATATATATATATATATATATATATATATATATACACAGACATAGAATAGGAGATATGAACAGACTGATATATAGGTAGATAGATAGTTAAATAGATAGATAGACAGACAGGCAGTCAGATAATAAAAGTGATATATATATATATATATATATATATATATATATATATACAGAGAAAGAGGGAGACAGAAGATAATGAAAGCTTGAATATATATATATATATATATATATATATATATATATATATATATATATATATATATATATATCGTAAAAAAGAAGTTGCAACTGAAACGTGGGTCTTTAAGAATACTTATTTAGCGTACCCTTTACCGGTTTCACCGTCCTATGATTTTCAAAAATTAAACTGAGATGGAGAGGCGCGTGGAAATAATTTGGAAATTCGGTTGGTCTGTCCACCCCCACCCCCATATTCCCCTGACCTTCGACCCTCGGGCTTATGCAGTAGTGCTACGTCGCGAATCTCTGATCCCTTCCATCGACTATATCTAAAAATTCAACAATATTCTGCGGCAACTTTTACCATCAACTTGCGAAAAGATCCATATACAGGAATGTACAAGGCTTAGATTAGAATGTGAATAATTCTTTTCACTGTTCGAGAAATCCGTAGAACGTATCGATAGAAACGTTAAACTAAACAACATATTCAATAAAAAAAAAAACGAGTTGAAGAGATAACATCTAGTATAATAACAATTACTACTCACAGAAATTAAATACTAAATACTAATGCTAAATTATCAAAAGCCGTACGAATAACCAAATTTCAAAAAGCATCTAACATCTATACATATATAAAATGCAGTAGCCCGTATGTGTGTGTGTGGGATGGGGTGTCCGACTAAAACTAAAAAACACATATCATAAATACATAAAACTAAAAACATGCCATAATTTTCGCATTATTCAAAAGGTTTTTTATACGTTGTTGTGAATTAAATATGTATATAGACACATTATCACCTAAGCCAGCTTTTTACAAAAAGTTATCATCATATGAATTGTATTTTCGAAAATATTCTAAAATTAAAATGCATTATTCGAAATTATCAGAATTAAAAAGTAAAAAAAGGATCGTGAGAATTCTTATTCTCGATTAGGATTACAGTTCGTTTTTACTTTTTAACTCTGTTGCTATTTCCAGAATGCTATATATGTATGCATTTTTAAAATTTCTATTCTCTTGAATTTATTTTCATATCTATAGTAAATAAAACTTTAACAAAAAGGAATATTGAAACAAGAAAGTAAATTTAAAAGAAGACTATTAAATACAATTATTTGAAAAAAAAAAAGTTTAATATTTATTTATTCAAATATTCGATTTTGAATATCCGGCTAAAACATCTAAATAAAGTAAAAAAAAAAAAAGAAGATATATCTAAACATTTAATTTAATCATTTTTTTTTAAAGCAAAAACTATATATAACTTCGAAAAACCATTATTTACTATTTATTTTGGAGGGGAAAAATAGTAAATAAACTTAAAAAGAAAACATTAAATAAACTTAAATTAGGATATACTTAAACTTGAATATATTTTCACATCTCTAGTAAAAAACGTAATTTAAAATATGAATATTAAAACAAGAAAGTAAATTTAAAAGAAGAATATTAAATACAATAATTTGACAAAAAGTTTAATATTTATTCAGACATTTGTGTGTGTGTGTGCGTTTGTGTGTGTATGTGTGTGTGTGTATGTCCGGATTCATGCATTTTTAAAAGGCTATAAATTGTGTATATTTATTTTAAGGACTTTGCTCGAAGATAAACACCTGTAAACAAAGAAACCACTACTTTAGTGATTTCCACACTAACAAACCTCTACCCAGGACCTCGAACTACACACTGACTCAGTATCACCCTAAAGGATAGTTTTATGTATGTGTGTGTGTGTATTATTGACTTATTAATATTTTGAGACCATCTTATGGAAAATATTTTTTTTTATTCAATCTTTAAAAAATAGACTTCATTGTTTTTTGTGTTTAACTAACTTAAAAATGTAAATAATTTTATATTAACTAAATTAAAGCAAATATATATATATATATATATATATATATATATATATATATATATATATATATATATATATATATATATATAGCGAGAAAATGATTAAATTCATAAAACAAATATTCAACACGACTAATGTTGACCGTACCTCATGTTTGCCTCTCGTAATTTTTATTTAACTAAAGTTTTTTTTCTTTTCAAATACAAATATAGCTTCAAATTTAAACATAATTGCTTTTCAAAACTAAATTTTCAATGTACCTTACTCCTACTCTCTTTCAAAATAGTAATTAAATCAATTCATTTACGGAGAAATGTTTGCTTCCTTAATGTAATGTCTAAAAGTAAAACTTTATTTACTTAAGAAAATCTAAATTCCTCTCCAAATTAAATAGTAAGTAATTATTTTTTGATTGATTGATTGATTGTTTTGTTTAACGGCATCTCAACCTGAGTGGTCATTTTATGCCGGAAATGATTTTGAGTGACTTTAAAAGTCAAAAACGCATAGTTGGCAACACCATTGTTTCAAAAACGGACAGCTGGCAACATTATTGCTTCAAAAAGCGTACAGCTGGCAACATTGTTTTTTTTTTTGTTTTTTTTTTATAAAAAACGTATAGCTGGCAACATTCTTTCAAAAACGCATAGCTGGCAACATTATGGTTTTAAAACATATAGCTGGCAACATTATTTTTTACAAAAAGCGTATAGCTGGCAACATTGTTTCAAAAACGTATAGCTGGCAACATTATTGTTTCAAAAACGGATAGCTGGCAACAGTATTGTTTCAAAAACGGATAGCTAGCAACATTATTGTTTTAAAAACCTTTATCTGAGGCCTTACTGTTAGATGTAGTTTATCGTCATACCCGGGACGCGGATGTAGTTTATCGCCATACCCAGGACGCGGATGTAGTTTATCGCCATACCCAGGACGCGGATGTAGTTTATTGTCATACCCAGGACGTGGGTGAGAGCTGAGGCCTTGCTGTTGGATGTAGTTTATCGTCATACCCAGGACGTATTATTTTTCGAAGATGTAAGGCTTGCTATAGCTTTTGCTTGAAAAAGGGAGATTAAATTAAATATGTTTAAATATATTTTAATTTAAGTTTATTAACTTTGTTATTATTGTTAATAATAATTTTAAAAAAAATTAATAAACTTTTATCTAAGTTTGATTTGTTTGAAAG
This sequence comes from Acanthosepion lycidas, assembly GCA_963932145.1. Lineage (NCBI taxonomy): Eukaryota > Metazoa > Mollusca > Cephalopoda > Sepiida > Sepiidae > Acanthosepion > Acanthosepion lycidas. The sequence continues at coordinate 68,480,629 of OZ010603.1, read as the reverse complement.
CAACATTAACGTAGGATTTACGTTAGGATTAAAATCGAAAAATAAAGTGTCTTTTTTAAAAAAAAAATTGGGGAGGCTCGGCCTCCTAAGACCCCACTCCCCACCAAGCATGGTCTTTGTAGTGTGATATTTTTTCTAAATTTAGTTATTTTTTAACTAACCAAAAAAAAAAAAAAAACACAAAAAACAAAAAAAAAAAGAAAACAAACAAACGAACAAAAAACCAAAAAAAACACCAAAAACAAAAAAAAAAAAAAAAAATTCAATGAAATTTATTTTTTAAAAATTGAATAAAAAATTATTTTCCATCAGATGGGTGAAAAATATCAATAAATTGTCAATAATAAAGTATTATTCAGAAATCTTCCGTGAAACGTTGGGTATCCCTGCTAGTTGTATAAAAAGGCTCCAAAAACACACGAATTTGAATGGTGGCGTAGTTGATATGTGAACTGGTGTTACATGAGATACTGTCATTTTGTGGCCGTGGGTTCAATCCCTGGATCAACAGGAAAGAGCTATAACTGACACACAACACAATAACCGACAGACATCACAAATCAGCCAAAACAATGGACACATGATGGTGACCAGATCGTACTTGGTCGAAACGTTCTATCTATAATGCCATCTATATGAGCCTAGATGAGAACAACAGTACGAAATAAAGTCTTGGAGTGATTGTAACTATTCTCAAATTTAGGTATGCCTGGAGAAAGAATCGAGAAAATTATGATTTGAAAATATCCGACCATCTTCTTAATTCCTTTTGTTATCTCTCAATAACGTTTCCTCGTATTGTCTAATCCTCAGTGAACCCCCGAATCTTAGTGGTTTCATAGCCTTGTTTGTGTGAAATGATTAAAAAGATGAAACCTGTGAATGTATAAGCAGTCAATTGCTGATACCCACTGACGAGTGGGCAGTAAGTCCGTCTCTGAAACTCTGGAGTCTGAAGGTAACACCAATCAGCTAAGTGACAAACCCGTTACTTGTATTAATTATATATATATATATATATATATATATATATATATATATATATATATATATATATATATATATATATGTTCTTGTCATTAATAATAATAATAAAAAAAAGACGACATGCATTTAACGGATGTCAGAATTCATTTAAAAAATACACCTCTACCCTCCCTAAACTTAACCTCTTTTTCGAACGTAACTCATAATTGATACAACAATAGTTAATAAAAATGAACACGCTACCGCCCCTGTCTGAATGAGCGGACTTCTCTTTATCCTTGGAAACAGGAAATTATAAATTTATATGTGTGTTTAAAACTCAGTAAATTTAAAAATAAGTTGTGCCAAAATTCGCTTGAAGATGAAACAGAACTAATGCTTTTAATATAATTATATAATTAAATTTGAAGTTTTTAGCTTCAGTTTTTGAAACATGGTTATTACGGTGTAGCGAAGAAAGCATATTTTAAATCAGTTAATTAATAATATGCTCTGTAAATTTGCATTTTTAAAAAAAATATCAATAATAACACCGGATTATATATCTTACTGTTCTTTATATATATATATATATATATATATATATATATATATATATATATATATATATATATATGTCTTATAATTATTAAAAAAAAATATGATTACACACAGACACACACACGCACACAGACACACACACACATAACTATATATATATATATATATATATATATATATATATATTAAATTAGTATAAAAAATGATTTTAAGATATCCTATCATCTCTTGGAATGATAATGAGGTTTTTCAAAATTATTGAAATCAGAAATCAGTATAAACATCAAATAAACATCAAAATAAGCTTATCAGCAAAATCAGCAAATCTGCATAAAATAATGATTTAAAAATGATCCGACTATCACTTGAGATGACAAAGAGGTTTTTCAAAATTATTAAAATCAGGAATCAGCATAAAAAAAAAAAATCAAAATTAGCATATCAGCAAAATCATTAAATCAGCAAAATCAGCAAATCGGCATAAAAAAGAAGAAACAACAAAAAAAAAAAATCAGTATAAAAAATGATTTTAAAATTTCCGATCCTCTCTTCGAATAGCAATGACGTTTTTCAAAATTATTGGCAATATTTAAAAGCCCGTTTTGTAAACTTTAAATGGATTCTGTCAAATAAGTTGCAATCTGACTGAAAAGAACGTGGAAGACATTTTTTGGTAAAAAAAAAAAGAAAAATATTAACGAAGCCAAAAATTATTAACGAAGTTTAATGACAAATTGATTTTTTATTTTTATTGATTTATTTATTTTTGCTGAAAGTTGTCTTCTGCTTTAGACTTTAGTAATTATTTCGTTCATCACATTAACTGATTAATATTGCAGCATGTTTACCGGTGTCCCCTCCAATTTTTATCTCCCCTATCTTCGTTATTAGTTAATGAATTATCAGCACATTTATCGGAGTGGCGTTTAAAAGTGTGGCTATAAACACAGCGGCCCAACGATCAGGTCACTGAGTAGTGAAATGATAGCGACAACAATGGAGGCAGAAAATCAGGCGACTGAAACAGGAAACAAGTCAGTCGCTTGCATTTGCATTCTTTTTCAGGCACGGATTCTCTCTTTGATTGTGGCACGCTTTGCGACAAGTACCCTAATAGTCCTCATTTTTTTTTTATAATTATTAACTTAATGTTTATTTCATTTGAGGGTGAGTGGGGCGTTTTATCAGAGTGAGTGCTGTCAAGAACAAGGCTTTTAGCGCGCATGCACAGTGCAGACGGTGATGTTAAGGAAGATGCTATCAGTGACGTTTTTTATGATCGAAATTCTGAAAGGGTTATGCGCCCCTGATTAATAAGAGCCTAATCAACTCGAGTTATTTTGCAGTGGATAGGTAGGAGCCCGTAACCATATCTGGATGCAAACGGTTCTAAGTGTTTTGCCTGTGAAAACAAAACACGGACACACAACAGTGAAATCTATTCACAAAGACACGAAATTTACAGTAAACTGCCCCAACAATTGTATTGTTCTTTGTTTTTCCTCTTTGCTTTTAAAACATTGCTTTAAAATATCAGTAATTTAATCTTTTCTAACTGGATCTTTATTGATAACTTTCACCCTCTCACTTTCCCCTTCTCTCTATCTTTCTGGGTCTATTCATATCTATCTATCTATCTATCTATCTATCTATCTATCTATCTATCTATCTATCTATCTATCTATCTATCTCAGCCTGTTCATATCTATCTATGTATCTCAGCCTATTCATATCTATCTATCTATCTATCTATCTATCTATCTATCTATCTATCTATCTATCTATCTATCTATCTATCTCAGCCTGTTCGTATCTATCTATCTATCTATCTATCTATCTATCTATCTATCTATCTATCTACCTATCTATCTATTATCAGGAGTTTATTCGTATCTATCTGAGAGTATTCATGTCTGTCTATCTATCTATCTATCTATCTATCTATCTCAGCCTGTTCATATCTATCTATGTATCTCAGCCTATTCATATCTATCTATCTATCTATCTATCTATCTATCTATCTCAGCCTGTTCGTATCTATCTATCTATCTATCTATCTATCTATCTATTATCAGGAGTTTATTCGTATCTATCTGAGAGTATTCATGTCTATCTATCTATCTATCTATCTATCTATCTATCTACCTATCTATCTATTATCAGGAGTTTATTCGTATCTATCTGAGAGTATTCATGTCTGTCTATCTATCTATCTATCTATCTATCTATCTATCTATCTATCTATCTATCTCAGCCTGTTCATATCTATCTATGTATCTCAGCCTATTCATATCTATCTATCTATCTATCTATCTATCTATCTATCTATCTATCTCAGCCTGTTCGTATCTATCTATCTATCTATCTATATATTATCAGGAGTTTATTCGTATCTATCTGAGAGTATTCATGTCTATCTATCTATTTATCTATCTATCTATCTATCTATCTATCTATCTATCTGAATCTATTCATATTTATTGTATGAATACATGAGCATAATGATGGCTGAGATACGTAGATGACACCTTCATACTCTGGCCACACCAGCAAGAGTTCTTTTTACTACTGGACCATGTGAACTCAATACGATCATCGATAGCGTTCACAATGGAGAGAGATAACGACAACAATTTCGCCTTCCTGGATGTTATAATATCTCGAACAGGACATGTGTTCAAGATACCCATATACTGCAAGCCTACATTCAGCGGACAATACTTCAACTTCAACCCCACTATCTTTATAGTATAAAGAAAGAGATCGTCTGCTGCTTACATCTTCGAGCAAAAGTCATAAGTGGTGACCCAGCGACATATGAACAAGACATTATCACTACAAACAGTACCGTACGACGTAACAACTACCCTGGGTAGATGACAGTATCTTCTATACACTGGGATAGACGGATGCAAGAGGATGACAACGCTCAAAAAACAGCCTTGGTTTGCCTACCCTACGTGGAGCGATTATCTTAGAAAATACACACAACATCTATGGGTCATATAAGATCAGGATAACTATTCATGTCTGTCTGTCTGTATTTCTGTCTGTCTACTTATCTATCTATCACAACCTAACTACACACACACACACACACACACACACAAACATATATATATATATATATATATATATATATATATATATATATATATATATATATAATTTAATTTAAAGAAAAAACAGGCCACTTTTCCATTGTTATAATTTATTTCACCAGAGATTTTCTTTTTCTCTGGATCATCAGACCTCACTTCCAAGGATGAAAAAATGGATTTAAACTTAAACTTTTGAAGGGCAGTATTAAGCTTATGTAAGGTGATATAGAGAGTAGTGAGAGATAGTGTGACAGACATTGTCGAAATTAAAGAGGATAGGGAGAGATAGGAATACTTTTATAATTTTTTATTTTTATTACATTACTTAATATTGGGTAAGGATCAGATATTGAATCATTTAATAGGGCAACTCGCCGCAGATTTAATATGTGTAGACATTTTAGACTGAGCTCTCCGGATTTCATCCTCCTTGGGATTATCCATCCGGATTACCAAGATTTTCATTGCTAAACTACATATATATATATATATATATATATATATATATATATATATATATATATAATACTGATATAAAAAGTACTCTGAATACATGACAGCAGCTGCAACAAAATGGGATAGAAACATGCAAGAGGATAAAGACACTCAGAAAACACCCTCGGTCTGCCTACCCTATGTGAAGCGAGTATCGAAAAAGGTATAAAAGATCTGTGGGCCATATAACACCATGAAGATCTTCAAAAGTGGTTCAACACTTTGCAGACACCTCTTCCGAGTAAGACATCTCACAGAGGAGAACATGATAAAGGACTATATATATATAGCTGAGTAAAGAAATATAATGGAAAAAAAGAGGTGTCCCCTAAGTTAAGACTGCAAGAACACCGTAAAAACCGTAACAAGGAGGGGAACAGAAAAATCAGGTATAGCTGACCATATATGCAGGGAAATGGGAAATCAGCTCCCTCAGTGGGATGAGGTCGAAATAATAGATGGAGAACACTGGAAAATACAAAAACTGAAGGAATCAGCGCATATGTTAGGCCGGAAAAATCTCCAAAGCCGGCCAAGCATAGACATGAATACAACAGAGGAATCAGTAACACAGAGTGCTAGAAAAAACGATAATAACAACAAAAATTACAATTTGAGCTCTAGTAAAAAATGATTACTGAGAAATTATGGCGTTATAAATCCCAAAAATGAATCCTCAAGTACACCTGGCCCAGTGGATAAAAGTGTTGAATTAATCCAATGGCTGGACGCAAAAAGTTTTGTGTTCAATACCTGCTTACATCAGAGGCGGAGACATAACTTGGAGATCTGAATTAAAGGAAAATCACTGAGAAATCCGGAAGAGGCATGGCACGTGGAACTAGGACAATCTACCCAGTGGACGAAATGAAAGGTTCAGTTCGAAATTCCAAACACCTGAAGAAGGTCGGAGCGTACTACGGCCGAAACGTCGTGAATATGGCAACAAAGATAGGGACATCAGTCCGGACAATGTAAATCGTGTGAGTCTGTTAAAATGTATTTGTTTAATCTATCTGAGCCTATTTATATCTATCTAAGTTTACTCATATCTATCTATCTATCTATCTATCTATCTATCTATCTATTTGTTTCATTTTATACTTATATCTGACTGTTCAAAAATATCTATCGACCGAGTTTGTTCATCGTAGTCTATTTAAATCTATCTACCTGCCTCCATCACTATGTTATCTATCTATCTATCTCTTTCTGTTCGTATCTATCTATCTATCTATCTATCTATCTATCTATCTATCTATCTATCTATCTATCTATCTATCTCTTTCTGTTCCTATCTATCTATCTATCTATCTATCTATCTATCTCTTTCTGTTCCTATCTATCTATCTATCTCAGCCTGTTCATATCTATCTATCTATCTATCTATCTATCTATCTATCTATCTATCTATCTATCTATCTATCTATCTATCTATCTCTTTTTGTTCCTATCTATCTATCTATCTATCTATCCTTCTATCTCAGCCTGTTCATATCTATCTATCTATCTATCTATCTATCTATCTATCTATCTATCTCTTTCTGTTCCTATCTATCTATCTATCTATCTATCTATCTATCTATCTATCTATCACCATCTCTTCACATCCTAGTGATTCTCTACTCTTGCCTTTTTCAAATTAAATTTAAATGAGAAATTTATCTATATAATTATAATTTATATAGTAACACAGTAACATGCAAATTCTGATAGTCATGTGTAATATATATATATATATATATATATATATATATATATATATATAATTATTTATTTAAAAAAATTATATTTATGCTCTACTTTCGTATCGAGCACTATTTTTTTAAAATAATAACAAAAATACTAAGGAACTTTGGATTATTTACCAAACCAGTTTCTTTCCTATTTTCTACAATATTTTCACACACACACACACACATACACACACGCACACACACACACACACACACACACACACACACACACACACATATATATATATATATATATATATATATATATATATATATATATTGACATGGACAAAGTCCGACAATTATTTTAAAAACATTTGAGATTTACCCGTATCTATCTATGTATCTATTTATCTATCTATCTGACTATATTCAGATCTATGTGTATGAGTGTTAATATGGTATATCATCATCGAATGACTTTAGGCAATATTGAATACAAAAACAGTAGTCCTCTTTCCAAATTTTTGTGGCAATTAAAGAATGATGCGAACTTAGAGTCGTACTCTCGGTGAGGGATAATATATATATATATATATATATATATATATATATATATATAGAGAGAGAGAGAGAGAGAGAGAGAGATAGAGAGAGAGTGAGAGAGAGATAGAGGAGTTAATCAAAAAGAAATTTATAGATAGATAGACTTTAGGCAATGTTAAATACGTAATTAAAGAATGGCCGTAATACACCCATTATTACATGGGATATTGTAGCTAAAGCCAACTCATACTAAGGGAAAGGCGATAGGTGTAATTTATGTCTTGTTGAAAATTAGTTATTTTAAAACACTTAAATAACCCTTACTGTTGAAGAGTCAAGACTAACACCTTGCTCTTCCCTTAGACTGGCTGCAATTTCTTGGCTAGTTATAGTCCTATTCTTCGCAACTTCTCTCTTGATTACCCTGCCAGTTCTATCATCAATCTTTTTCTTTCGTCCTCTTGTTTCCTTTCTTGGAGCAGGAGTGGCATCATTATGTACCCTAAGCACTCGAGAGACAGTTGATTGCGAGGTTATAGCAATTTCTGCAATTTCTCTGGAAGACTTGCCTGCTTTTGAGAGGGCAATAATAGATGCGTTAAGTGGTTCTGATGCGTGTTTGTACCCTTTCATCTGGTTAGTGACTTGAGTAGCTATTTCAAGCTGCTTTTATACTCTATGAGGCTTTCTGGAATATTCTGGAATACTCTAGATTTAATTTTAGCTGTTCTAGAATTCTCTAGAATATTGTTCTGAGTGTATTGTAAAATAGTTTTCAATATTTTCTCAAAAGCTCTTTAAATTTACCAGTTTAATCATTAGAATGCGATATCTGAGTCACTTTTTTTGCACAGAGTTTTTTCCTGAATCTCATTTATATCCAAATTTTTAATTATCAATAGAATACCTTAGGGTGAATAAACCTTTTTCCTAGGTGGTCGGGAAGTGGTCTTTATATTAGTAAGATTAAAAATTATTTTAACTGCCAAACAATAGACAAAAATATTTTTAGTAAAAAAAATCAGGTGAGTCACTTTTATCGAACAGCATTGTATATTTATATACGCTCCATGCCTGATATCGGACACCTTAACTGATAAATATAGCATACCTTAAAACTATATATATATATATATATATATATATATATATATATATATATATATATATATATATATATATATATATTACAGTCGTTACAGGTTTGAATCCTACCGAGAGACACTTTTTTTCTCAGTAGGACGTCTTAATCTAAGTCTGCTGTCATTAATTTCAGTATTTAAGAAAGAAAAAAAACTGGCATAACAACTCAGACTCCCGTACCCACATAACATGTTTCCCATGTATAATACGCCTTCATCCATAATATGCACCCCAAAAAATCGTGCTGAAAATGTGGGAAAATGCGTCTACTCACGCATACACACCCCTCGTTTGGTAATCAAACCCTACTAAATTGTACCTCCGGAATTTCATTACAGCCAGCGTTTCCTATTCTTATTTAAAAAATGGTTTTAAACATAGAATAATATTGTTCTAATTTACTTTTATGATAATTCTTATTTTATTTTACATGTGTAAGTATTGTTAGGTACATATGATTGTATTTGACATCTTTATGGGGTGGCAATCACTGAATGTTTGTGTCAAATTGTCGTATGTTTTTGCGTGAGTAGTCATTTCGCAACTGAAATCGACCTATGAAACAGTAATTTTTTAAAAGATTTTTTGTAGCTGTGCATAATACTCACCCCTAATTTTGTTTATTTTTTTAGGAAAAAAATGTGTATTATACATGGGGAATTACGGTAAGTATATTTAAAACTAACCACCCAGTTCAAAGAGACCATCAAAATTTTGATACAACAGCTTTAATTAAAGATAGAAAGTAATTATGACAAATATAAATTAAAAGTGAACTAATTTTCGGAATCCTCTGAGGTAAATTTACATCCAGGTTCGTACATAATATCTTTTTTTTTCCCTAACGAAAGTAAACGAAAAAAAAGAAACATGATCCGTCCAAAGGGATGATGGTGAGGATTCTTTTCAAGTAGGGACTTGGTGTGTGTAAGTGGATTTTTAGGTGAGTAAATAACTGATCCAGCTTCTTGTTTTTCTCTGCAGAATTCAGCGATAAGGCGCGGTCTGGTACGACTACTAAAGAATGAGTTGCTTAACTTCGGAAGGAATGATTGGGGCGCCGACTGTCCACCATTCACCTCCAATTGTCGCGGCTGTGTGTCAGAGCCTCGCTCTTCTTGAACGATCTCTTGGCGTGCTCATTATGTGGTCCGTCTTGGGCGTTTTATCCTGGCGGAGCCCATCCCTCTCCAGGTATGTCTAGCTTCCAACTAAAGCAAGAGAACATCGCCTGTCCTGTTATTTAAACCATAGATTGGAGGAAAAGGATTCGTGCTTTTTCCAAGGCTAATAGTGCTTTTCGGAGCTCGCATCATCGACTAAAGGCTCAATAAAAAAAAAAAACACCTTGCTGAGGACAGAAATCAGTCCGGTCAACTGGAAGACGGAAGATGAACCAATTACAGAAAAGCAGTCTACGAAAAAAGAGCTCTCTTCTAAAACACCAGAAGGCAAATAGAAGAGACGAAGAGAGACCAAAGAAAGGCCAGAACTCTCCATTCCCTGAACCCTCCTAACCTAACATGCAGTGGCTGCAGGTATCATGAACCTGTTTGTCAAGACATGGTTTCTGCTGGGGATGGTGTCCACTGAAGTCTGTGTGTCACATAGAGTGGCGACCCATGGAGCACCTCTAAAAATTCGTAGCCAATGCTTTCATTGCTCAGAGTCTTTTCTTCATCTCATGTGTAAAGAACTAATTGGAGAAGAGCAGTTCACAAGAAAAACATGTCTTTCCAAAACACCAGAAGACGAATAGAGGAGACGAAGGGAGCCCAAAGAACGGCTAGAGCTCTCCATCTACTGGACCATTCTACGGTGCCATGTTGTGTGGCTGTAGACGTCTTTTCAGATGCAACATAAGATTCATTTTACACAGAAGGTAATGTCGATGCGCACCCCAATACTCGGTAATGACTTCCATTAGCGGAGAACTAGTGCTAACTCTACCATTCGTCCTTGCTTTGAATCCTGTTGCTATCTATGATCTTGCTGAGGACAGAGATCAAGCCGGTCAACTGGGAAACGGAAGCTGCAGATGAACCAATTGGAGAAGTGCAAGCTACGAAAAAAGAGCTTCCTTCTAAAACACCAGAAGGCAAATAGAAGAGAGACCAAAGAAAGGCTAGAACTCTGCATTCCCTGAACCTTCCTAGCCTACCATGGGGTAACTGCCGACCTCTCTTCACACTCATTTTACACAGAAGGACATGTCGATGCGCACCCCAATACTCGGCAATGACTTCCACTAACGGAGAACTAGGGCTAAATCTACCATTCGTCCTTGCATTAAATGATGTTGCCATCTACGGTCTTGCTGAGGACAGAGATCAATCCGGTCAACTGGGAAACGGAAGCTGCAGATGAACCAATTGGAGAAGAGCAGGTTACAAAAAAAAGAGTATCCTTTTAAAACACCAGAAGGCAAATAGAAGAGAGACCAAAGAAAGGCTAGAACTCTGCACCCCTGAAGCATCCTAACTTACCATATGGTAGCTGCCGATGACTCTTCAGGCTCATTTCCCACAGAAGGAAATGTCGATGAGCAACCTAATATTGAGCAATGACTTCCGCTAATGGAGAACTAGTGCTAAATCTACCATTCGTTCCTGCATTGAATCCTGTTGCCACATATGTCTGGTGCCCCTGCTGTTCATCTCGAGGTCATCGACAATGTCCAAAGACGGATGTGCAGTGTGACCTGGCATCTCGTCTACAGTCACTTTCTCACAGACGTGATGTGACGTCCCTCTGTCTTTTCTACAAATATTTTCATGTCATATGCTTTGGCGATCTGCTTTCACTGGTTCCCAAACTTCATGAATTTAAGCGTGCTACTAGGTTGGGATCTCGGTCCTACCATTTCATTGTCGAAACGGTTAAATGTAGCCGTCTCTCCTACTCCAACAGTGTCTTCTCTCGCACTTCCCGACAGTGGAACTCCCTTCCTCGTACTTGCTTCCCTGATGGCTATAATCTTCAAATATTCAAATATAATGTCAATCGACATCTTCTGATGGCTTGATCCCGATCCCGGTCCTTCTCTATATCCTTTTTTTCAAACAACCCTCTTTACTTTTGCTCTCACTCTCTGTAACCCCTTGCGTGTTAGTGCTACTCCCGCCTTGTTTGGGAGAGAAATGCTTAAAAAAGAAGCTGGGGAAAGAAGCTGTTTGAATAGATCTTTCTCATTACTCTAATCTCCTTCGAAGGGAAGGAGATTGGGTTGACTCTGTGTTCGTGGAACGGCGGGTACTAGCCGTGAAGGTCTGAAAAAATAGAACTCTTTTACAAGGACAGCAATGAAACAGGCTGATTTTTTTTAAAAACAAATACATTATTTAGTCAGTAATTGAAACAATATTATACGTTAGTTTCTATTTTGTTCACGTGTATTATACGCAGTATCATCTTTTACGTTTAAAAATTCGGAAGTAAAAGTTTGTATTATACACGAATACTTATAGAAGTTGGTTTGGTTTATTTTGTTTTACGGCATATCAGCCTCAATGGGTTATTTAATGCCGACAAAATTTTTTATTGCTGGTGATATTATTTTTAACAAAAATCTGTTTCTGACACTATATTTCCTTCAAAATTATATTGCTGGTAATAATTTTTTTCAAAAACGTATTGCTGGTAATAGTTAACTATTTGCCCATAGCTGAGACCCTAACAGGTGCTACCACCCTGGGTCAGAGTGAACCTGGAAACACCAGCAATTAAGAGGTGGTTCCACGCTCCTCAAAACCTCCTGATCAGAGGCCTTGCTGCTGGACGTAGTTTGTCTTCTTACCCAGGACGTGGATGTAGTTTAACGTCTTACCCAGGACGTGGATGTAGTTCAACGTCTTACCCAGGACGTGATTATAGATATTGAAGTTCTTAACGTGCGACAGATATCTATTTTATTTATCACAATTCTCTATTAGGTGCATTACAGGAGTTTTGAGGCATTTTTTTAGAGAGGCAATTATTAATGTACTAGATTATGGTAACTTTAATATATAATTACTTTAGATATAATAAGCTGACCGGGCAGCATTTGTTATTCTCGGTTGAAGGAGACGGCTGTAGCAAATCTTTTAATACACCCCCTACTAAGCACTACTTGTCCGAGTTGACGAATTTACAGAATGCATACGAGAAGGAGTTGACAATTTGGAAGCTTGCTTTACAATAAAGTTTTCAGACAGAGATGGGTATCAAAGCTCTCCTTCACCATCCCTGCAGTTCAGATTCACTGTGAATTTTGATGGTTCCCCAAGCTGAAGAAGAACCTCATGGTGGCAGTCATTTTGAAGACACTGAGAAAATGAAGGGGGCTGTATCAAGAGCCCTGGGTACCTTCAATTTGGATGGCTTCCACGGGGGACTTCACGCTCGAAAGCTACAAGTGCGTTGAAGCAGAGGATCCTACTTTGAAGTAGATTAGTGTTTTTGACTTTGGAATTAATAAATGACTCTTACGTAAAAGTCTCAAAACTTCTTGAATGCACAGCATATATCAAGAACAAAAAAGATGGAGAAGACCGTGATAAGGGTCCTGAGCATCGTCAGTTTGGAGGACTTCCAAATAGGTCTTCACCAAGTGGTTCAAGCGCTACAAGTGAATTGAATTCAGAGGATCCTACTTTGAAGGAGATTAGAGTTTGGGACTTCTTTGAAATTAATAAATGTCTCTCCTAATATAGTCTCAAAACTTCTGGAATGCACAGCGCATATCAAGGACAAAAATTAACCAGTGCCCACAATCCCTTTCACGCCGATGTTGCTACCCACCAACTCGTCCACTTTAGTCCAATGAGACCAGGCAGTCCCCAAAGCTTTGATGTTGTCTCCTCTTTCATAAACTACACAAAGTGTCAAGAAACAAAATTTTTGCTAGAAACAGAGAAAATTATGATAGGATAAAGAACAAAAAAGATGGAGGAGGCCGCGACAAGGGTCCTGGGTATCTTCACTTTGGATGACTTCCAAATCGGTCTTCATGAAGTGATTAGAGCGCTACAACACATGTAATGAAGTCAGGGGAGCCTACTTTGAAGGAGATTAGAGTTTTTGGACGTTGAAATTAAAGAATGCCTCTTCTGTAAATGTCTCAAAACTTCTGGAATCTACCTTATATATTGAAGACACAGAAATAGCTGAAGTAAGAAAAGGATGTGACGTCTCACCGGATTTATTTAACATTTAGAGCGAGACGATCCTCGGATATCTAAAAGTTCATCCAGGATTTATTACTGATCACCACATTATTATTATTATTATTATTATTATTATTATTATTATTATTATTATTATTATTATTATTATTTCCTTAGATTTTTAGTGTATACTCATTTCCTTCCGGGTCCCGACCAGAGACCTAAAGTTAGAAATGGCATCATGACATTTTCTACTGAGTAGTTTTGAAAAAAAAAATCACGCATAGATAAAGCCTTTCGTAAGGTGTGCGCTGTACGTGTGTGTACAATTTTTTGTATTTAAGGCATGGGCTACCAGGAATCCTTACTATGCGTCTATCGGATTGTTTTCCAATCAATCCGAGTGTTCAATCTACAACTGGAATTGCTGATGTCCTCATGTTCTTGATTTGTTATGTGCATCAAAGATACATTACAGTCTTCAGGGACAGCCATATCAAGAAGGCACATTTTGCGGTCTCTCTCATCACAATATATGGGTGATTAGCTTTGATTGTTCTGTCTTTGTGTAGTGTAAAGTCCCCAAAAATTGTTACAGCACCTACCTCCGTAACCGGGTCTAGGTGGTGTTCATACCAGTTTCTTGCGGTTTCTTTTCTGTAAAACTTGCAGATTTTCCAATGAAGATATTGGCCCACTCTAGCATGTCGGGTTTTATATTCAGTGGGTGACAATACATTATTATTATTATTATTATTACATTTCATTTGATTTCTGATGTGTACTCATTTCTTTCCGGGTCCCGACCAGAGACCTAAGGTCAGAAATGGCATCATGACATTTTCCACTTCATAAGATGTGGACTGTAGTCGTAAGAACAATTGTAATTCCTCTAAAATCTAATATAAATCTCTTCGATGTGTCTATTGGAATCTTTTCCAATTAATCCGAGGGCTCCAACTACAACTGAAATTGTTGATGTCCTCATAAGCCACATTTTTTAATTTTCGATTTCAAGGTCTGTGTAATTTGATCAGTTTTTGAAGATCTTTAACGATATATGGCAGTTTGCAGGGACTGCCATGTCAATAAGAAGGTATATTTTTTTCTTTGCCGTCTCTAAAAACTATCTCTGGGAGATTACCTTTGATTATTATTATTATTGAACTTGACTAATATGGTAAACATTGGTCTGGTTTATAGTTAAGTTTTGCGTTGACAGAGATGGGTATGAAAACTGTTCTTCACCCTCCCTACTCTTCAGAAATTGTTCCATGTGACTTTTGTTTGTTCTTCATGCTGAAAGGAGAATCTCAATCGTCTTGAAGACATTGAGAAGATGGAGAAGGCTGTGACAAGGTTCCTTGACACCTTAATTTTGGACGACTTCCATGTGGGGCCTTAAGGGAGTGGCTGAACCACTCTAACAAGTGTAGTGAAGTTAGAGGATCCTAAGTAGTTTTGTACCTTTTTTTTTTTAAATTAATAAATGTCTTTCCTGAAAAAGTCTCAAATTTAAGGAAGGTATATCGTACGTTTTTTTTAGAACAGCTTTACACTTTAGTCTTGA
This sequence comes from Acanthosepion lycidas, assembly GCA_963932145.1. Lineage (NCBI taxonomy): Eukaryota > Metazoa > Mollusca > Cephalopoda > Sepiida > Sepiidae > Acanthosepion > Acanthosepion lycidas. Next base: position 68,465,424 of record OZ010603.1, on the reverse strand, counting down.
TTTCATCGATTACTATATTTCATAGAGTTTCTTTTTTTTCTGTTTAAGCGAATAAAAAAAGGGTGTTTTAGAAAATTAATCCTATATAATCTCTTCCATGATAGCGTTGAATGCTAGAGCGATTCATGCGTCAAGAGAGTTTTAATGACTTTCTAACTATTATTATGGGCGTAAGTTTCGCCATCTGGCGATGAAACCTCTAGGCTCCACAAAAAAAAAAAGCTCTAAAAGCATAATGACGGATTTATGTTCATAAAAATATGTCGATAATGACTTAATTAAGATGGCATCATTAATTATGAAAATAAATTCTCTCCGATTTTTTCTTGCGTTAAAAAAAGGTAACAAAATTGAATGACTCAACTCAATCGTATAAAATGGAGTTACGACTTTACAGTAACTGATACATTGTAGCAAATAGTCCTTTAAAACATCAGGGTCATAGGAGCATCACGTGTATTGCAGCTGTGGCAACAGTAGTATGTCTTAGGCAAGACAGCCTGATGGAGTCAAACCCTCTCCAAACTTGTTTGACTTCTGAGTTTTTCTTCTCTTAGGTTTGTTGCCAGTCAAGGTTAGCGAGGCTAAGCTATCCTTTCATTTACCCATAGCTAAACAAACAAATCAAATCAAATCAAATCAGGTTGGAATTCTACTGTCATTATTATTATTATTATTATTGTTATTGTTGTTGTTGTTGTGGTTCTTGTCCCCCTTCGTTAGTTCGCACGACCATGACGCACTGCCAGTACCCCATAATGGATGATTCTGCGTTTTGATCGTGTGGAAAGAGAAGAACAGTTATTACTTGGTTTCAGTTTGAGAATGAAAGAAAGAAGGGAAGATATATATATATATATATATATATATATATATATATATATATATATAGATAGATAGATAGATAGAGAGAGAGAGAGAGAGAGAGAGAGATTAAGCCGATAAGAACAGCTACAGTACATTGATCACAGCCAAACGGCCGAGACACTGTGGCGTCCGCGATAAAAGTGCCATTGTTCAGATGCCCCGTATCGAATGACGGCAACCGAGTAAGGCAATCGCTAAAAATCCCGATTCCATAAATAAAATAAAATCATCTACTGAATTATTTTTTAAGAGAAATGTTCGCAAGATGGAGATTGAGGAAAAAGAAAGAAAGAAAGAAGTTTTTAACATCTTCTTTCAATACCTCATAAATAATGGACTATTCCATTTTGATAGTGGGAAAGAGGGGGAAAGATACTACTTGATTTCAGTGAGAAAGAAGAAAGAAAGAAAGAAGTATTTAACATCTACTTTCAATACCTCATAAATAATGGACTATTCCATTTTGATAGTGGGAAAGAGGGGGAAAGATACTACTTGATTTTAGTGAGAAAGAAGAAAGAAAGAAGTTTTTAACATCTCCTTTCAATACCTCATAAATAATGGACTATTCCATTTTGATAGTGGGAAAGAGGGGGAAAGATACGACTTGAGTTCAGTGAGAAAGAAGAAAGAAAGAAGTTTTTAACATCTCCTTTCAATACCTCATAAATAATGGACTATTCCATTTTGATAGTGGGAAAGAGGGGGAAAGATACTACTTGATTTCAGTGAGAAGAAAGAAAGAAAGATAGAACGACAACAGTGTTTAATGTCTGTTTCAGCGAAATGGAAAAAAGTTATCAATTTCAAATCTATTTATTTGTACCCCCTTACTTCTTAAAATAACAACAAGCATTCATATTTATGATTGTTATTGCAAGATTTTGTTAAAGTTATTAAGCCCAAATATTAAACGATGCGATAGGGGAATTTCTACGGATATTTTATTGTCATAGAACTCCGCCCTGAAACTTATTCTATGATGAACTGAACAATAAAAATTCAACAGAAATTTAATATAGGAAAATTGAAATTTTCACGGGTCTTTCTAGTAATAAAATAAATAATAATAAATAAATAAAAATAATAGAGTATTTAACTCTAACCGTTGCTAAATAAACTGTGCGTCTCTGTATATACAGCTTTTGTTTTTATTGCCTATTTCGTTTTCTTCTTGTCAAGGGTCAGATTTTCCTGCAACACCCTGTATATATATATATATATATATATATATATATATATATATATATATATATATATATATATGGGGGACGAGTGCACTGAATGGTATATAGAGCGTTTATACCTACAGGCCGCGTGGAGTTAAGTAACAATAGTATTAGGTTGGTGCAAAAATAATGACGTAATAATGTCGTTTTTTGAGGTTAAAAAATATTTCAAAAAACGACATTATTACGTCATTATTTTTGCACCAACCTAATATTTCGTTACTGTTTTCCTTCACATCAAGCGATTATTAGAATTGCAGAAAGCATACGAAACGAATAAAAAAAAAAATTGAAAGAAAGTAAGGAAAAAAACAAGGAATAAAGAAAGGGAAGAAGTGGGGAGAAAGACAAAGATTAAGCTTATAAGAACAGATACTACACTTTGATCTTTGTGAAATGGCCTAGAAGATGAAAGAAAGAAGGAAAAATAGAAGTGAAGAGAGAGAATCAGATTAAGCTGATAAGAACAGATACTACACTTTGATCTTTGTGAAAAGGCCTAGAAGATGAAAGAAAGAAGGAAAATAGAAGTGAAGAGAGAGAATCAGATTAAGCTGATAAGAACAGATACTACACTTTGATCTTTGTGAAATGGCCTAGAAGATGAAAGAAAGAAGGAAAATAGAAGTGAAGAGAGAGAATCAGATTAAGCTGATAAGAACAGATACTACACTTTGATCTTTGTGAAATGGCCTAGAAGATGAAAGAAAGAAGGAAAAATAGAAGTGAAGAGAGAGAATCAGATTAAGCTGATAAGAACAGATACTACACTTTGATCTTTGTGAAATGGCCTAGAAGATGAAAGAAAGAAGGAAAAATAGAAGTGAACAAAGAGATTCAGATTAAGCTGATAAGAACAGATACTACACTTTGATCTTTGTGAAATGGCCTAGAAGATGAAAGAAAGAAGGAAAAATAGAAGTGAAGAGAGAGAATCAGATTAAGCTGATAAGAACAGATACTACACTTTGATCTTTGTGAAATGGCCTAGAAGATGAAAGAAAGAAGGAAAAATAGAAGTGAAGAGAGAGAATCAGATTAAGCTGATAAGAACAGATACTACACTTTGATCTTTGTGAAATGACCTAGAAGATGAAAGAAAGAAGGAAAAATAGAAGTGAAGAGAGAGAATCAGATTAAGCTGATAAGAACAGATACTACACTTTGATCTTTGTGAAATGGCCTAGAAGATGAAAGAAAGAAGGAAAGATAGAAGTGAAGAGAGAGAATCAGATTAAGCTGATAAGAACAGATACTACACTTTGATCTTTGTGAAATGGCCTAGAAGATGAAAGAAAGAAGGAAAAATAGAAGTGAAGAGAGAGAATCAGATTACGCTGATAAGAACAGATACTACACTTTGATCTTTGTGAAAAGGCCTAGAAGATGAAAGAAAGAAGGAAAGATAGAAGTGAAGAGAGAGAGAATCAGATTAAGCTGATAAGAACAGATACTACACTTTGATCTTTGTGAAATGGCCTAGAAGATGAAAGAAAGATGGAAAGATAGAAGTGAAGAGAGAGAATCAGATTAAACTGACAAGAACAGATACTACACTTTGATCTTAGTGAAAAGGCGTAGAAGATGAAAGAAAGAAGGAAAGATAGAAGTGAAGAGAAAGAATCAGATTAAGCTGATAAGAACAGATACTATACTTTGATTTTAGTCAAAATGCCGAGCAGAGAATGACAAGCACAATTATAATAGAATGATTGTTATTGCAATATTTTGTTAAAATTGTTAAGCTCAAATATTTAACGATGCAATAGAGAAATTTCTACGGATATTTTATTGCCGTAGAACTCGCCGTGAGTTTAGTCAGTTATTAGCTGAAGAATTAAGAATCATAACAAATTTTCAAACAGAAAATTGTGAAATTTTAACTGGTCTTTTTAGTTATTATTATTATTATTATTATTATTATTATTTTTATTATTATTATTATTATTATTATTATTATTATTATTATTATTATTATTATCCGAATTTCACATATAAACAATTTTTAGTTATTTTTTTTATTATACGACGATTATTTCTTTCATCTTAATTTCTGTTTTCTTCTCATTTTTTAATCATTTCATGCCAGGTAAGGTGATAATGCCACTAAGACGTAACGGTTTATTGGGAGTGAAATCGAATGAGAAGACTACGAAAATGAACCAGGAACCCAATCTTAAACCGGATACAAGTGATAAACCTCTACTCCCGTTCAAAAGATGAGTAAAGATAGACGATCCTATCTACTCTTATTAAAAATAAAAATTAAAAAAAAAAACAAAAAAAACTTAGTAAATAAAATTTCGTAGTTTAGGGGGAGACGTTAGAAGGATAGAGTTAGATTAAGAGCTCGCACAAGTAAGGGACCGTGCAAGTGTTTCAGGCAGGACCAATTAATTATGTACTCACGTCGTTTGAGAGTTTTAGAAAAGGTGACTTTTGCGTAAGAGATATGCCATGAACTGATCGTCATTTAATGATTACTTGCTTTTGTCTGAACTTGATAGGAACCCTCAGATTGTCAAGAATGCACCAACAGATTCCTAAGCTCCATACGAAATTAGATATACCTGAAATTAATCCCACACCGGAGGCCCCACTCTTTGTCCTTAATTTTATCTTATTTTATTTTTTATTTTATTTTTTTTATCTCTATTTTCTTGTATAGAACTTCTCTGCCTAAACACTGTTATTATATTTACTATTTATTATTATTATTATTATTATTATTATTATTATTATTATTATTATTATTATATATTTTATTTTTATTTTTTAAATTTTATTTATTCACTATAGGAGTAGACAGTTTCACCTATCGTCCTGTTCGAACTTCTCTCCTGTATTTTGAACAGAAGTAGAGGTTTATCCATTTTTCCTGTTTTGGATTAGGTTTCTGGTTCCTTCTAAAGTCTACTTCAACTCTCCACTTCTGTCATCTCAACCTAAAACTCTGAATTTTTATTTACTATTTCTTTGCTTTATTTTCCTCAATAAGAGTAGATAGGTTTTTGCCTATCGTTCGATTTATACTCTTTCCCGGTCTTTTGAACGGATGAAGAGGTTAATCCCTTGTTTCCTGTTTAAGAATAGGTACCCGGTCCCTTCTAAAGTCTATTTCAGCGCTATACTTCTATCATCTCCGTCTAAAGTCTGAAATTTTATTTATTATTTATTTATATGCTCAGTAGGAGTAAATAGGTTTGCCTATCGTCAGATTCACATTCATTCCCGGTCTTTAGATCAGGAGTAGATGTTTAGTACTTGTTTTATTCTTTTGTGCGTGTGGGGGGGTCGTTTCCAGTTCCTTCTAAAGTCTACTTCACCTCTATACTTCTGACATCTCAACCTAAAACTCTAAAATTTTACTTACTATTTATTTACTATTTTTTTGGTTTATTTTCCCCTATAGGAGTATATAGGTTTGCCTATCGTTCGATTCACGCTCCTCCCTTTTTGAAACGGTCTTTTGAATGGATGCAGCCATTAATCCCTTCTTTCCTGTTTAAGAATAGGTTTCCGGTTCCTTCTTTTACTCCCATTAGCTTTATGCATCTCAGTGGCATTATCGCCTTGCTTGGGATGACTTTAGTAAAAAAAATTCGACTGGACTTTCTTCTCAATCTAACCTGAAGTCTTGGAAATACCAGAAAATCTGGTGTCTTATGAGAGAATTACTATAAAGTACAGAGGAATTTAGTTGCAAAGAACCGAATTTCATTATCCCGCTAAAATTCAGATTGTCTATAAGGACACATGTACTGCTGAGGTACAAACCGTTCTAAATATATCGAAATAATTATTTCAGTCAACTTATTTAAAGACTTTGTTTATCGGCTCAGCAGATCATTATGTCAGAAGGCTTGTTTAACATTATTCAAGTTACAAACATATGCTGACACACATCGGAAACAAAATGGCCTCTGAAAGGCGTGGTAAATTAGACAGAAGATAATGATTTAAACATTTATAAATATTTACTCAGAAGAGGATCACCGATTTAAATATTTAGAAAGTGTAAGTTCCTGATTACTTGCACGACATCTATAAAAACTGCAACCGGGTGTTGCAGAATTGGCGACTTGATCGGAGGATCAGATTATTACAAGAATCATAGACCGAAAATTGTAAGTAACACCTAAAGAAAAAAAAATCTGATCCACTTATTACACATGTACCATATTGATTTCTATAAAACTTTGTGAACTTTGTTTGCTTTCTTGTGTGTGTGCACGCGAAGTCATATATAGAGAGTGGTAGAAAGAAAGACCTCTCCCTCTTTCCACCTCTCCCTCTTTGCACCTCACTCTTTCCGTCTCTCTCTTTCCATCTCGTTCTCTTTTCACCTCTCTCTTTCCACCCCTCTGTCTTTCCACCTCTCCCTCTTTCCACCTATCTCTCTTTCCGTCTCTCACCTTGCACTTCTCTCTCTTTCCATTTCTCTCTTTCTACCTCTCCCTCTTTCCACCTCTCCCTCTTTTTACCTCTCTCTTTCCGCCTTTCTCTTTCCATCTCGTTCTGTTTTCACCTCGCTCTTTCCACCTCTGTGTCTTTCCACCTCTCTCTCTCCGTCTCTCACCTTCCACCTCTCTGTATTTCCACCTCTCTCTTACCGTCTCTCTCTTTTCACCTCTCTGTCATTCCACCCCCTCTCTCTTTCCATTTCTCTCTTTCAGCCTTTCTCTTTCCACTTCTCCGTCTTTCCACATCTCCCTCTTTCCACTTCTCTCTCTTTTCACCTCTCTCTTACCGTCTCTCTTTTTTCATCTCTCTGTCTTTCCACCTCTCTCTTTCCACCTCTCTGTATTTCCATTTCTCTCTCTTTCAATTTCTCTCTTTCAGCCTTTCTCTTTCCTCTTCTCCGTCTTTCTACATCTCCCTCTTTCCACTTCTCCCTCTTTTCACCTCTCTCTTACCGTCTCTCTCTTTTCATCTCTCTGTCTTTGCACGTCTCTCTTTCTACCTCTCTGTATTTCAATTTCTCTCTTTTTACCTCTTCCTCTTTCTGCCTCTTCCTCTTTCCACTTCTCCCTCTTTTTACCTCTCCCAATTTCCACCTATTTTTTGTCATATTTAATAAAAATATTTTTAAGTTACTCTGATTTTAAAATATTTTAAGTGAATGAGATTTAAAAATGTAAGTTGTTAATACAGTGAATATTTTTGTTTCAACATTCTTCAAACACAATTCTTTTTAATGTTGAAATCAACTTCAATGTTTTAAAACTGAAGCGTCAGTTACCCAACGGGTCACGGGTAGTCCATTTTAAAACCTCAAGTGGAACCCATAAACAATCTAACGTTAAAGAGGGTAAAATAGTTGGTTCATTGCATTACTCCAGAAAGAAAATATCTATTTACATTATTCGGATTATTGTCCTCATCCTTGTCGTTTATCACACCGTTTCGGTGGTTGTACACACCGGTGGTTGGAATGTCGAACTTTATTTCGCTCACTGGGGTAGACTGTTCTAGTTCCACGTGCCATGTTTTAATAGAGGTCAGTCATCAGTTATCTTCTGTTAATTCCCCTCTCCAAGTTCTCCACTGCCTTAACCAGGTCTTGATCTCTCACTGTTTGGGTCCTGTCACTGGGCCTAACTAACGCCTTTATTCACTGAGCCATGTGTCCCTGAAGACAGTGGATAAAGGCTACTTTCCTTATCTTTCCTGGGTATTTTATCCACTGTGTCATGTGTGTTCATTCCAACCACCTGAAGAAGACTGGAGCGTACAATGGCTTAAACGTTGTAATGAATATGGCGACAAAGATGAGCACAATATTTCGAATAATGTAAACATTGCATATATATATATATATATATATATATATATATATATATACCCATACGAATATACACACTTACACACATCATACCCATTCACTGCCTAAAAACCAAATAGCACACAGACACTCAACAGAGACACATCCCCTTTCCAGGAACCAATAAAACTGTCAAAATGACTAAGGGAATTCAGAGCAGCATGAATCCATCCAGCTCTTATCTCAAATGACAACTTAAAAGAGACTGTTTGACCAACACAAGGACTGACTAAAATCATGTGAAAAAAATAAAAAATAAAAAAACAAATGAAAACTACAGACAAATGTTCATTTTCTCCATCAAGACATTCATTTCTGTAGTTCACTGCTTCTAGCAAACAGAAAATTTCTTTTCTCCTGATGATGGCCATGTTGGCCGAAACTAGTCGAGGAATCTAAATGGAATAATAATGACACAAGGACTGTCCAAAATTCATGTTAAAAAATAAATAAATAAATAAATAAAAAACAAATGAACACTACAGCCAAAAGTTCAGTCATTCATTTCTGTAGTTCACTGCTACCAGCAATCAGAAAATTATTTTTCTCCTGATGATGGCCATGTTGGCCGAAACTAGTTAAGGAATCTAAGTGAAATAATGACAAACGAAAAAATATTAATATACACCCAACTGTATCTCGAATATCTTAATTTTTTGATGTTTTTTATTGTTCAAAACATGCCAAATCGGTTGGGGTTCGATTCTGGCTTGAGGCATTCGGATGTCTAGTCGCACTGAGATACAGCATAACAGTACAGTCTGTGAATGACATAATTTATCTCTTGAAGCTGGTAAGTGATTCCCTTTTTGAAGTGAGTAAACTGTTTTTGTCTATATGAAAAAAATTACACACACACATATATATATATATATATATATATATATATATATATATATCTGTACCATTTAGGCGAGGCTGTTTTCAGCCTTCCCTTTAATATTTCTATCTGAATATATATATATATATATATATATATATATATATATATATATATATATATATATATATATATATAACAACGTAAAAGAGATTGACCAACACAAGGACAAACAAATGAAAACTACAGACAAAAGTTCATTTTCTCCATCAAGACATTCATTTTTGTAGTTCACTGCTACAGAAAATTTCTTTTCTCCTGATGATGGCCATGTTGGCCGAAACTTGTCGAGGAATCTAAATGAAAAGATAATAAAAACGAAAGAATATTAATATGCACCCAGTGTGTCTGAAGATTGTAATTTTTTAATTTATTATTTTTTTAATATTCTTTATTGTTCAAAACACACACACACACACACACACACATTTAAAACCCTTTATTCTACATTCAAAATCATCATTAGATAACACACCAGAAATGTTGAAACAAAATGGCTATTTTTGTAGTGATTTTATAACAAGTTTATGTTATAATTTGCGAATATATATATATATATAAGACATTTTTATGTTTATACGTTCTTTTTATACATACAAATATTTAAGTAAATGCTCTGTTTATAATAAACAGTATTAAACAACATTTACCGGCCAGAATGTCCGAGAAATTTTCACAGAAAATATTCGTCCTCCGACAGGATTCGAAACTGTATCCTATACGGAACAGTCATTTAGCTTGATGTGCCTTTACCGACTTGGCCACAGAGGAGCGTTCGGTTAGCATGGTTGAATTTACTGTCTTTAAACTTCAATCTTCCATGAATCTCTCATGTATATTCATATCTGCTCATGGCGTATCAAATGTAAACAAATGATGTCACACATTATGAAATGGACAAAGTCCGACAATTATTTTAAGACATTTTTATGTTTATACATTCTTTTTATAGATACAAGTATTTAAGTAAATTCTACAGTTATAATAAACAGCATTAAACAACATTTACCGGCCTGAATATCCGAGAAATTTTCATAGAAAATATTCGTCCTCCAATATCCTATCTGTATCCTATACGGAACCGTCATTTAGCTATATATATATATATATATATATATATATATATATATATATATATATATATATATATATATATACAAGTATATGATTGGTGTATATGTAATGAATTCCAATAACCAACAATTACTATTCTTAAAAGAGTGCTCAATACAAAGTAGAGCAGATATAATTATTTATTTAAAAAAAAATATATAACATAAATAGCCATTTTGTTTCATCTCTCATTTCGTGTCTTACCGAGGGTGTTGAAACAAAATGGTTATTTTTGTAGTGATTTTATGACATATTTATGTTATAATTTTTTTTTTAAATAAATAATTATATATATATATATATATATATATATATATATATATATATATATATATATATATATATGAACTTAAAGAAAAGATATGCAAAAAGCAATATTGCATTTTTATTAAATAAGTATTTGTTATTTTAATCATTATTTTCATATCATATTACACTTAATATTAGATAGTTTTTACAGCCTCGGTTTCAATGTAAGCATCCATTTGAGCTTGTTCGACAGAGTAACACAAGGCTTAGACCTGATATATTAATGAAACGGGTATATAAAATGAATGAAATTTATTTCTCTTGAGAATTATAAAGGTTGATTGACGAGAAAAGTCTGTAATCAAATTTTAAAGCATATATAATTAAACCGATATAAGTATAAATTAAATTTATTCTGTTCAAAACTCCGAGGGTTTTTAAGATACGCAGATGCAACCCTACTGATAACAAGCAAGGTAAAGAAATTACAAACCTCGTACAGAATGTAGCGAAGGAGAGCGAGAAGAAGGGACTAAGCACAAACTATAAGACGGCAGAATGCATTGTCATTAGTTAAAGGATGAGCTCGAAATGCGATTTGAAGGTAGGTGACACTACAATCAAGTAGATGCGGAAGTTTAAATATCTGAGAATTTTGACAGAGAGCTGTAAGTGCGACACTGAGATCCGTCGACGTATTGGGATGGCCAAAGATGCATTCCAATAGCTAAGGCAAAGTATTGCGAGACAGGAGGATTTCTTTGCTGTCTAAGAAAAGAGTCCTGAGCTGTTATTAGTTTGGTGCAAAAATACAGTAACATATGTGAGAAAACGACATTATTTTTGCACCAACCGAATACATCTGTCCTCCTTTATGGCAGGGAATGTTTGACGTTCTCCTCGAAGATGAAAAAGAGAATTGAGCCAACGGTTGCACTGGCCTCGGTGCGAGCATCGATCTCTCCCTCTGGTGCAATGGGAGGGTGCGGCCTCGGGCAGCTGTTCCCCAGTGCTCGGTACCTCTTCAGTATTATTTTCCCAGTTGCCCCTTTGACAGAGAAGCCCCTGAGCCCAAAGAGAGAGACGCGACTGAGAGATGATAAGCCTGCGTTAGAAACTACCCCAAGGAGGAATTTTTACAATACAATGCACAAATATTTTTTTCTGGAGCCAAATTTTAACTTTTTGAAGCTTTTGTCCTTGTGATTTTTTTTATATTTCTAACAAACGTAGGGGGAAGTGGAAACTGGAAACTTGTATATAAAAACTTAAAGAAAAGGTATACAAATAAATAAATAAATAAATAAATAAATAAAATAATATTGCATTTTAATTAATAAGTATTTATTTTAATTATTGTTTTTTTGTTTTTTTAATAGTGGGAGTATTTTGTATGTTAAATAATAAAACTTTTAATTTTTCCAAAATGTTAATGAAAATTTATTGAACTAAGCTATGCACCTTGTACCTCCTCACCTGTTTGCACTTCTCCCCAAAATTTGGTTTCGATCGGTCAATGTAGGGCTATTTTAGAGGGTGTGCTAACGGAGTAACGGAAGTCACATAATTTTATATATAAAGGATTTTCTTATTAAATATATAGTTTGATTAAGATTTGTTGATTATCTGGTAAAATATACATTTTTTTAAAAAAATGTTATTGATGTGGGTGCCAAAGTTGGGCCCACAGAAGTAAAACACGGATTAGATGTAAGAAAGATATATTAACAACAGATTACAGAGATAGTGTAAGCAGAGCTTACTATAAGTTAGTGTCCACCGCTAGTAGTCGTACTAAACTCTCTGTCAATCTCTATCACTCTCTGTAGAGTGCTATGTCGCCTATTTAATATAGGCCTGGAAGAGTCTATTGTGTAGGTAGTTTCCGATCTCACAATAGTTATCTTAGGGGTTCATTTATTTTTGCGCAGTATTGTATGTAAGATAGAATATGCATTGTGGAAAGACCTGTCGGTTCAAATTGGCTGATGAGTGGCGATGTTTCACCGAGATTTTTTGGGAAAATTTTTTCAAAACAAGCTTAGTTTATATATTCCGTACAGAAATCAGTGCGAGAACATGACAAGCGTAGTTAGGCGGTAATAACATTCTGTTTTCACAAACTTGACGGCTATTTTTCATTCCATTTCGAAAAATAAACAAAAAAAGCTCACGACAGAAACGAGGTCGACTGCTAATAAACCAATACAGACAATCGAATGGCGATGTCTATAAGCAGAATAACGCGAAACAATAACTTCACTTCTTGTGAGCAGCCAGTTTAAAATTTGTTAAGGACATGTTTCTGTTTTTTGTTTATTTCGTCTTTCTTTAAGACAAAACAACTGGGGAAAAAAAAAAAATAAAAAAACGATTGATTAATTTCGTGAAACTAGGTTTACTTTTTCTTTTGTCATATTGTTAACCTAACCAGTTCTATCAGCTGAAACATTCACAGCTAGGACCCGCCAGTCAGTGTTTACGGCGTAAAGACATCCCCATTCCCTATAAAATAGGTGTAAATTCTACTAGGAAGGTTTCTCAGAACTGTATTTTTTTTTTAGTGATTCACAAGGCCATGCGATTACACATTGTGGCCGTGTTCAAAATTAATATGATTGAGAGTTCGCGTTTTATATTTTATTATTAAGGCTTTCGTTATTTTTATTCTTTGTTTACATATGGATGAGGTCAATATGTTTAAATTTTCTACTAGTATATTTCGGCGAGTGTATGGTAAGTTTGTGTATGTGTGTGTAAATGGATTCTAACTGAGCTGTGGTCGGATATATATATATATATATATATATATATATATATATATATATATATATATAATGAAATATAGTCTTAAAGTGTGTTATATTTATGGGATAAAGTGCTCAATATCAGAGACAGAGCGTGTATAAATATAAAAGTGAACATTGACGAGGCGTCAGTCTGTTTTATGCTGCACACAATCGATTGGGTCCAGCATGAAACAGACTGTCGCCTCAATGTTCACTTATATATATGTGTATATATATATATATATATATATATATATATATATATATATATATATATAATTATTTATTTTTAAAGAAAAAAAAATTTATAACATAAATATGTTATAAAATCACTACAAAAATAGCCATTTTGTTTCAACACCTTCGGTGTCTTATCAAGTGATGACGTTGAATGTAAAATAAATGGTTTTAAAAGTTTCAAATTAATTAATAATCCTACGCAAGGGGAAAACGTTGTTACAAAGGCTAGATGGACCAATCAAAACACAAGTACAGAAAAATTCAAAAAGCTCGATACCGAAGTCATGTTATAATATTTATTCAGATGTTTAGTATTAAAAAATAATTTATTCCAACGAATAATTACTAAATTATATGATACAATTTAATATTAAAATTTAAAACTGCTAATTACAAAATCAAAATTTAACATTTATTCGCTATCAAGTTTACAACTATAAAATTACTGAGGAGAAATATATATGTTATTCAATTTATTTTTTCATTGAAGTTACTTTAGCTATATTTAATATCCGGTCTTTTTACAATGTATACATTTTAATCCTCATGGTGTGTAAATGGGGTCCTAAATTCTAATACATAAGCACCAAGACATATACACACACAAAAAAGGGACAAGACAGAGAACATCTCCACGGTCTGTCATGAAAAAAAGGTTTGGGGGGGAATATATATATATATATATATATATATATATATATATATATATATATATATGTATATATATATATGTGTGTGTGTGTGTCTGTGTGTGTGAACAGACTCTTAGACACACACACAAATTTCTTCGTAACTTAACTGTATATTCTTAACCGGGATTATGAGGTCGTGTCTTAATATGACAGTTCCCCGAGACATGTATGAATACCACAAACCCACCAACATCTAAACGATATTTTTTAACTTTTCAGCCTTAACTTTGACCCGTCTTTTGATTAGTCAAAAAAGACATACCCATATGATTTTAAAATTCGTTCTCTACCCCTACTTAAATCTTTAATGAGAAAACGTAGTGTTTTTCTGTTTTCAAAAGAAAATCCTTTTTATCAAAAGCTACTGAATATTACCTGATGATGGGATAAAAAAAAATTATATCCCGAAATATAGAAGTTTCCGTGTCGTAATGTAAAATATTTTAAAATCAAATTATCTTTAGAATATATAGGATCCGCCAGTCAATGTTCACGTCATAAAAAAAAATCATCCCCATTCCCTTTAGTAAGGAGCAAACTCTACTCGGAATTTGTCACCCAGAATTGTTTTTATTTTTATTTTTTACTGTAATTCACCCTGTACAAGGCCCGGGGCCACTCGAGGTAGAGGGTTACAAAGAGGCACAGTTTATGCAGATAGGTAGGAAAGATAATGGTTAACTCTAGACTTAAGATTGTTGTGATCGGGAAAACATCCCCTTGGGAGTCGGTTTCACAGAGCAGTGATTCCCGGGAAGAAGCTGTTTGAGTGGAACTTACTTCCCCCCAATGAAATACGGAGGATGATTTGTTTATATTTCTGAGATGAGGTATTATGTACACTATTTACATTATTTGTACTATTGTCCTCATCTTTTTCGCCATATTTATTACAACGTTTCGGCTTTTTTTTCTGCTTATTATTTTTTTAAATTATTTTATTCTATTTAACAAAACTGCGCGAACATTTTTATAACCACACAAAAGATGATTAAATCGAGTTTTTTTTTTGTCTGTCCCAGCGCGGATATTTTTTGTTTAATTTTAACCCGGGTCTAAACTCCACACTCTCCCTCCGATAAGGTCATTTAAAAAATTCCAAAAAACAAAAAAACATTTTATCGGGGCATCTTTAACATATATCTTATTATTCTATTTTTGCAAAAGGACATGTATTTTTCTTAAAACAAAAAAATAGACGATCTCTCAATTTCTCTCTCTCTCTCTCTCTCATGCACACAAAAACATTCTCATTCTCTTTCTCTCTCACACGCACATTTATTTATTTGTTTAACAGCATATCAACTCATTATCGGAAATTAAATGCCGAAATTTAATTTTTTTAGGGGCTTTGAAGTAATAATGATATAAGAAATGTTATTCTGCTTTCACAGTTGAATACATGGTAGATGATACTTTACTTTTGTTCATATACATGTTTGTGTGGACATAATTACTAGAGGCAGTGATATGTGTTTTATTTTATATTGATTGATGTATTCTGGGTATTTTTTTAATATAAAAATGTGTTTCTGTTACTTTTACTATAAAAAATGCTATTTTTATATTTTCATAGGGTTTTGTTTTTGTTTGGGAGTGGGGTTCAAATTTTGTCCATAGCTGGGACCCTAACAGATGATACAACCCCGGTTTAGGCTGGACCTGGGAACAACAGCTATTAACATGTGGTTCCTTCTTCCGCAACACCTCCAGTCTCCTGATCAGAGGCCTCGCTACAGAATTTGGTCACACACACACACACACACACACACACACACACACACACACACACACACACACACACACACAGACGCAGACGCGCACGCGCAATGCAAACCTTACCGCGAAAATGTTACCTGCAGAGCTAATTTTTTGCTAGGAAAATTATAACCATTTTGACAAATTACTGCCAGGGAATGAAAAGAAAAATCGACAATTTAAAACTACCAGATCGGCGGTAAAGACCCCATAAAGAAAATTGGCAGGAAGGAAAAATTATTCGACCCCTTGGTAGTACGATGTACATTGTCGAAGGTGAACGATTTCAAAGTATAAAACATAAATCAATTGAGGTCTAAACATGCGCAGATTAAGCAACCAGTACAATTTAATTCACCGATAGACATAATCTACGATACCATTGAAGTACCCATTCCTAAAACTAATATTACAATACAACGCCAGGGTAACTGAAACGTAATCAGACGGAAACATTGCAAGTGGAGCCATGTCGGAAAAATGTATCGACTGAAGAAAGTGAATATCTAAAAAGGAGAATACACCACTCCAGAATATGGCGTGTACTCATTCAGATAACATATGTACTGACGTCGAGTATCGTCAGGAGGAAGCTAGCCAGAAACGAGCCTTATATCCTTACTACAGAATTCGTTAAGACTATGTCAACTCCAAGCATTGTGTTATTTTCAATCATTCAGTGAAATGAAGACATAACAGAAAATAAAATACTTACGTGTGACCGGATGAAGTTCCTCAGAGGATGAATCGCAGAAACGCGTCAGGTCAGGTAAATTTCCTTTTGTCTTTATTCACACAGACACACACACACACACACACACACACACACACATATATATACATTCCAATATTTGCTTGAAGATGAAACGGATCTAATGCTTTTAATTTGATTATATAATTAAATTTAAAGTTTTAACTTCCATTTTTGAAACATGGTTATTACTATGTAGCGAAAAAACATTTTCAATCAGTTAATTTATAATATTATGATCCGTAAATGTAAATTGAGTACTGTTTTGTAAGAATAAAAATATCAATAAGGACACCGGATTATAGATCTTACTGTTCTTTCTTTATATATATATATATATATATATATATATATATATATATATATATATATATATATATAAAATAGTTGGCCACTCGTATTCGAGGATAGCCGTCTACAAAGCTGTTACCCAATCCCTATTGTATACGCTTGCTCAGGCGTATTTGTATTCATTCAACACCCACACAGCCCACCTGTGGTTTATATTGCAACTATGCTGAGCAGGCCTTAGTTATAGTTTCTGGGGGAGAGTGTGTTATCTAGCGTGATTATCAATCTGAACAAGACCAGCACACTCAAATCCTCAGTCACGATGACTTCGTGCTAGTACATCTATCGACGGACCCCAAATGTTCCATCTACACAATTTAACTCACATATTATAATAGAAGTAGAGAGATTCATCTATCGTCCGATTAACACTAATATCTGGTCGTTTGAACAGGATAAGAGGTATATCCCTTGTTTCATGTTTAGAATTGGGTTTCTGGTTCGTTTAAAATTCTACTTCAACTTTATACTTATAACGTCTCGGCTTAAACTAAAATTTGTACTATTATTCGGTTCCCGGTTTTTTCCCCTCCTCTTTCACTCCCAGTAGCCCTCTTGCGTCTTAGAGGCTTCATCACCTTACTTGGAGTGAATTGGTTAAATATAAATATAAATATATATATATATATATATATATATATATATATATATATATATATATATATATATGAAGAAAAGAAATATTTAGAGCAGCGGTTCTTAACCTTTTGATGATTCCAGACCCCCAATGCAGTGTTCAATATGGTCTCATACCCACTTCACTTGACTGTCGAAATAATTATCACTAATCCTATTATTTGCCAGTATGCCTTCCAAATATTTCAATCGTTTGAATTTACTGTACTTTAGATATGGATTGCTAGGAATAAAACATGAAAAAAAATACCATAAGCATTGATAACTTTATTATATTTTTTTTACTGAAAGCAAAATAAATTTATAAATCAATTTTTTACACAACAAAAAGGAAGAGTACATAAATGTGTAAGTTTTTTTTTAGTATCTCGACAGAATTTTTCTAATCTAGTGAGATATTTGCTGTTGCTTTTGTGCAATCTGTCAAACACAACACAGGCGTCAGGAAACTACCAGTCCCAGGAAATCGAATCCCATACGCCCAGCATTTGGTTCCCATACCTCCAAAGGGTATGGATACCCCCGCTTAAGAACCCCTGATTTAAAAAAAAGTAAAAATAGACTCAGTAAAGCCCGAACATAAGACAAACATATGTAAATCTTTGGTTATTGTAATTTCATAGCCATCATTGTACACCATTACAAGTGTTTCTATTTTTTTTCCTTACTCACGATTGTGTATATAAGTAAGTGTGTGGAGGAGATTGCGAACGCTATTTTTTGGTAAGAATCAATTCTCTGTAGGTCTATGATTTAAGCAAGAATTCGATGGGAATTATCCGTCTTTTGGTCCACAGATAAGACAGAATCTACTGTGATATCTTTTTTTTTGACATTATTATCATTTCGTTTTATACAGATAATAACTCCTAATTTTCCGTGTTTTCATTAAGAGCGTTAAGACAAATAACTGAAGTTGGTTTTATATTTAATCGGGAGATGAGCTTATCTGAAGTACGGTAGGCAATTAACTTAATAAGGATCTGTTTCTTATCTCTGAAGGTAAATCCGAAAGGAAACGGTCCTTTTCTGATCGATATGATCAGTTTTGTTATTTAAAAAAAAAAAAGGCTTCCATTAAAAACTCATGATTCGGTTTATTTGTTTTTTTATTTTATTTTATTTTTTTTTTTTTTTTATTTTTTTTTTTTTGGTTTAAAATTGTTTCTTCAGGAAAGTTGAAGTTTCCTGCGCTGTCAATATTTTTTTTTTTAAATATCGAAAACTTAAAAAAAAAAAGTAATCTATAATAAACTTATATGATCTATAGATTTTTTTTTCTTTTCGTTTCATTTTTTTGACATTTTCTTTCTTCACGTTTCCGCTGATATACATTTTGCCGAAGAAAAAAGTGAAACACCGGTTCTCGGACGATCAAAGAAGTTAAGCAACGTCAAGCTTGGTCAGTACCTAGATGGGTGACAACTTAGGAATACCAGGATCTGTAACCTTATATGTGCGGGGGGTATGGCTTACGGCTATATCACATTGAAACACCAGTTCTAGCACGTTTATCGAAGTTAAGCAACGTCGACACTGGTCTGTACCTAGATGGTGACCGCTTGGAAGCAAGAGTGCTCTAACCTTGGATGTGCGAGTGGTAGGGCTTATGGCCCTGTCATTTTAAAACACCGGTTTTCGTATGATCACCGAAGTTAAGCAACGTGACCGACTGCGAATACCAGCTGCTGTAAGCATGAATGTGCAGGTGGCGTAAGTGCTGGAAATCAGAGAGCCGTGTTCGAGTTCCGGTCGTCTTTGTTATATTTACTTACGTGCAAATAGCTTTGCGATATGTATGAAAAGTATGAATCCACTTCTTTCTCCCCAGCTATGGATTAAATAGTAGGATGTGTATCAGTAAATCATTATTATTGCGAAAAAATTCTTACAATATAAAATATTTTCAAATAAATAAATAAATAAAATGTGATAAAAAATGAAAACAGAAGAATACAAAATCATAGAAACTGCACATATATCAATTTGATTGATTGTTTTTTTACTGTTTATCAACCGTTTGACAGTTATTTAAAGCCAGAAAACATTTTTAAATTATAGGATATTTTTTGATGGGGGAAATAATAGTGGTTTAGTGATATGAATCTTACTAATTAACCCATAGCTGCGTGAGAAGAGACGGATTTATACGTTTTCTACAGGTACATGCGCTTAAGTGAATATAACGAAGCCAATGGGAATTGGAACTCGGGTCTCCGATTAACAATTCCCAGCTATCATCCATTACACCACCCGCACATCCAAGCTTAAAGCATCTGATATTTCAAGATACTGTCCAGGCGATCGGTGATCGCACTGGAACCGGTGTTTCAACGTGATATTGCCGTAAGTCTGATTGTACACAGCAAAACGATTATTTTTCAATGGGAACTTTTGCACACAACTGACATAATAAGATAACATCAATTTAAAAAATGAATTAGCAAAAAAACAAAAAACAAAAAAACAACAACAAAAAAAACAGAATGCTTGACAATGCTTCATGTAATGAAAATTGCAGATAGTATTACTACTACTAATAGTACTAGTGGAAATAAAGCAATTGAAATAAAGATGAAAGAAATCCTAGTTCAAAATGAAGAATGCTTGACAATGCTTCATCTAATCCAAATTCCAGATAATATTACTACTACTAATACTACTAGTGGAAAGAAAGCAATTGAAATGAAGATGAAAGAAATCCTAGACCAAAATGAATAATGCTTGACAATGCTTCATCTAATCAAAATTGCAGATAATATTCCTATTAGGTTGTCCCAAAAGTTCGTAAACACTTCCAAAAAATTGAAATTTTACTCGCCAAGTAATAACAAAAACAAGAAAAAATTATTCCTCAAAATAAAGACCATCATTTTCCAAGACTTTCTGCCATCGACCTGCAAGCTTTCGGATCTGGTGAAAGTACCATTCAGCCGGCTTCGAATCAAAGAATTCTTGACACGCTTCTTCGACTTCATCAAACGAGTCGAATCGGCGGCCCTTCAGAAAGTGTTGCATTGAGGAATCGATCTCTCTTTTAGTGTTCTGTGAGACTAGTTTGCTAATCATTGCTCTACAAATATTATCCACTTGATACTTAGAATTTTCTGGCCCAATGTCACGTGTGCTAGTCCCTAATGAGGATCGATAACTTTTCAGTAATAGTAATCTGTGTGTCTAGATTGCAAACTATCAGTCCAGAAATTACACTCTGTAGATATTAACGAATCTACTTATGTTCCATTTTTTTTCTTTTTTTTTTTTTTTACTACTTTTTTTTCTATTAGGATTAATGTAAGAACAGAAAGGGAGGTGTGATTATCGTTGGATTATTGGATTTGCTAATGTAATTGTCGAGTTCAAATTCTAGCATTCACTTCCGCAATAATGCCTTTGGGAAAGGCATGAATCCATTCCTTTATTAGATTAAAGAATAGAATAGAATGGACTCTTTAGCCTTGAGTGGCAGCCAGTCTAGAAAAAGTCCAAATCTGTGGAGTAAGCTACGGGCAACTATTCCATTATTTTTCCTATAAAGTCATTGCAGTTGACATATATTAAACCATGGATTCTGTGGAGAGCCGTGATCGTCTCTGTTATAATACCGATATAGTTTTTGTCTTAGTTTATAGTAATTATAATGTTAGCCATTTCCTTATAAGGAAACATTCGGCATTTAATTGGCAGAGTAATCAGTCAGTTGAAATTTATAAAATCTTAAAACTAAAGATAGATTTCTCAAGTCCAGTAGCTGTTATTGCTCTTTCCAGTATTGACTGAAGTTTCCTTCCTAACATTTTGTTTGAGGTTGTGCGGAACATCAGCATCTTGATTATGTCATTATTTCCTCTTCGGAATACACGTGCTATACAATTTAGTTGTTGCTGCTGTTGAAAGTCCTTAAGAGACGTTATTTCTGTTATTTGGCGTCAGTTATTTGGTACGTTTCTTTGTGATTCTGTAATGTCAGGTCACGCGGTTCGAAGAAAAATGGCCATGGCTAAAACGTACAGGTTTCACGAGCTCAAAGACATTTTTAACCATCGATCTGAGAAACCCGGTTGTATACAGCCGACAAGTTTATCAAATGATGGCGGGGGGAAGTTTAGGATTACCAAGACAGATCTTTCAAGTGCGTATAACAAAATGAAGGCTTTTTTTTTTCTTTCAGTTTTCTTTCTTTTTAATTTTGACTCGATCCCAGAAACAAAAGTGGGCCTGAGGTTCCAGAAGAAGCTGTCTGCCTCTTCTAAAACCTTATCCCCACATTTGCTGACCCCGTCACAGGCGAGTACACGAAGAAAAAAAAGTAAAAGAAGACAGGATTACTTAGAGGAATAAAACTCGAGCAATGTTATTTTTACCGCGAATGTTATCGCACCACACATCTTATATATTATTTTTCAGTCGACAAACACAGTTGTGGCATCTCCATAAGTCAAAGATTAACAAATAATTAATAAATAGTGTGAAAGCAAATGAAGAAGTAAAAGAAATCTTAACAGAAAAGTGTTGTTCTGGTTAACAGCGAAGTTACGAGTAACGAGCAGACTTAGAGGCTTGTAAAATCTGAACGACTGTTAAATAAATGAGAATGAAAAAATCTTGTTCTGGAAGCAAGTTGATTCCGTTTTTTGTTAAAAATGAAATCAAGCCAGGACGAGCATAAGGATAAGAAGGCTAAACAAATACGACGTTTCAAAAATTGAATTCAAAATAAGAAATATACTGATTTTGAATTATTCATGACTCTCCACAACTTCCTATCTTTTATTGTTTTGACACTTCAATATCCCAATCTGTCTTGTCGTTCGTTCACACAAACATGTGACGCAAGATTCTCGAAGTTTCTCTGCTTGTTTTGCCTTCAGTATGACCTATGATAGTAAAGTTCTCCAACCCTTTTACCTTCTATCACTCTCAGAAAATAATTATTACTACTTTATCAACACTTTAAAAAAATTTTTCACCCCAAGCAAGACGAGAATTCCACTAGTACGCAGGGGGTTCCAGGGAGCGAAAGTGAGAAAAAAGACTGAGTATAGGGAGAATTGATGAAAGGAAAAAAGATGAACGGGGTTCAAGCAGATAAAAAATGGCGATTGACGTTGCATTTAAATTTTGTGAATCCTTTCACCCCAAGCAAGGCGGGAATGCCACTAGTACGCAGGAAACTACAGGGAGTGAAAATGAGAGAAAAGACTGAGTATAGGGAGGATTGAGGAAAGGACAAAAGATGAACGGGATTCAAGTAGATAGAAGATGGCGATTGATGTTGTATTTAAATTTTGTGAATCATTTCACCCCAAGCAAGGCGGGAACGCCACTAGTACGCAGGAAACTACAAGAAGTGAAAATGAGAGAAAAGACTGAGTACAGGGAGGATTGAGGAAAGGAGAAAAAATGAACGGGATTCAAGAAGATAAATGATTTAAGTTACAGTTAAGTTTTTGAAGATTGTAGTTATAAGGGAAGCAAGTAAGCGGCAGGGAGTTCCACAGGTGTGAAGTGCGAGAAAAGAAACTGTTGGAGTAGAAGTGGCTGTTGCATTTACCTGTTTCAACATTAAAAGTTTTGGACCTAGATGTCAATTTGTTAACACGTTTAAATTCATTTGGACAGGCACCAGGTGAAAAAAAAAGCACGTCAGTTGCCATGAACATATTTGTAGAAGAGACAGATGGAAACCATAGCACATGAAAGTGACTGAAGTCGAGATGCCATATCAGGACCGATTACATTGCAGATCCTTCTTTGGATTTTGTCAAGAGCATCGAGATGAGTAGCAGAAGCACCAGGCCAGATATGGTAACAGTATTCAATGGGTGAAAGGTAGATTTGTAAATGTGCAAGATGAACACTGACAAGAGAATGTTATGGCACGACAGAGTGACCCAACTTTCCTTGCAGTAGATGCAGCTATTGATTCGATATAGTCGCTCCACTTTAAGTCATTAGAAAACGTTAGGCCAAGAAGGCGCGGTGTGTTTCTCTCAAGAAGTCTAGTGTCAGCCCTGCTGATAGCAGAAAAGTTTATCTATGGTGGTAAACAAGAGTAGCTTTATTTTGGAGACGTTAAAATTTACTAGCCATTTCCTGTCCTAATTAACAACTGATTGGAGGTTTTTTCAAGAGAAGCAGCCAGATTTACTTTGTCAGGTCTGACGGATTTGCTATTGAGACAGAAATAAATAGTAGTGTCATTTGCATAAATACCCATTTCGGAATTGATAACATCAGCAAGATCATTGATAAGATAAGCAACAGCGT
This sequence comes from Acanthosepion lycidas, assembly GCA_963932145.1. Lineage (NCBI taxonomy): Eukaryota > Metazoa > Mollusca > Cephalopoda > Sepiida > Sepiidae > Acanthosepion > Acanthosepion lycidas. Next base: position 68,441,775 of record OZ010603.1, on the reverse strand, counting down.
AGGGCCCAGGGTATAGCCTTGGGGACATCGGCGTTCGTGTGAAAGAAAAGGAAGCGGGCCCGTTCAAAACAACCTTCATTTCACGATTTGATAGGAATGATCGGATTAAATTAGACAATCGTTCTGGAGTACCGTATCACTGGAGCTTGCCATAGAAGACCAGCGCTCCAAACCTTGTCAAACGACTTCGATATATCCAGAGCCGTTATTATCAAGAGCTTGATATACATATTCAGTGATGGACATAAACACGTCAAGAGTTAGGCCTCGCGAAACCGAAGTCATAACACAGAGTCACTAAGTTGTTTACACGCTGTTTACCCTCGATTCTTTTACCACCTATCATACGATTACCGAAGTTAAGCATTGTCTATGGCGGTTAAATGAGACTAGTTTTGTTTTGGAAAGTATCTTCATTTGTGACATTTATCCATCGCACCCTCTGTGTGTGCATATATATATATATATATATATATATATATATATATATATATTAATAAAAAGAAAGAACAGTAAGATATATAATTAAGAAAAATTCGCTTGAGGATGAAATGGAACTAATGTCTTTAATTTAATTACAAAATTAAATTCGGGGATTTTAGCTTCCATTTTTGAAACATGGTTGGAACTGTGTAGCGAAAAACCATATTTTATGTCTATTAATTTATAATATATATATATATATATATATATATATATATATATATATATATATTGTGTGTATTTAGGCATCATCTTTTCATTCATACACGTTTCATTAAATAATATAAGCTTTCGGCTTACTTAAGCCATTATCAAAGATGTCAATTACAACATATTAAGCAATATACGGACAAGACAGTGATGATAGTCTGTCAATGTTTGCATAGAACATTTCTAAGCAACGATAAACACGTGCATATAAGACGCTAGAAGCGAAAATCGCACCGCATCTCATGACGTCACACGTCACACATGACCACACGAGAGTGAATTGTAGAAGTATGAAATATGGAAAGCCGTTGGTATAAACGTCTATAATTGGTAACAGAAGCCATTGGTTTATATCAACGGCTTTCCATATTTCAGCTTAGATTGTATTAAAAAAATATGGATCACTATTGTGAATTTCTTTTATCGTTCAACGATAATGTTATTAAACTTATCAGATGTTACGAAAAAAATTTACATAAAATAAATAGACAACACTTGTCTATATTATTTAGTGAAACGTGTGTGTGTATATATATATATATATATATATATATATATATATATATATATATATATATGTATAGACAGATAGATAGAAAAGATAGATAATATTAGTGGTCAATATATATATATATATATATATATATATATATATATATATATATATATATATAGTTAAACCTAGAGAGCCAGACAAACCTTGAGCTCGGTCCGGTTGCTAGGATCAAAGTGTAGTACGCTGCCTTTGTGAGCTTCCGAGTCGGCGTCTGTCGAACTCTCTGCATTAGCAGAGAGGGACCCGGACGAAGCTTTGCCGAAGGGCAAGGTTTCGTTCGGGGAGGTAGATAGGGCCTGAACCCGTCTAGGCGGGTTCAAAGGCTATATTTTTGGCCGAGCCTACGGGCTCGGAGATACCCACATTAAACCGGCCTTGTGCCACATTCGGTCCTTGTCGGTGGATTGATAAATACCGAGCCAGACAAACCTACGAAGGTTTCACCTAAGCGGATCTTATGTCTAGGTCTGCTCTACTTAGTGTATCGAGCACTTTATTTAGTTATTTTGCCTACTTGTATCGGTTTTTTTTTCTTTGGACTTGCATGCTAGATGATTATTTTCGGCTGACGTACATGTTCTTGGTTCTTTCTTTTTTTATACCTTTTTTCCCTTTGGTATAGGTTTGATTATTCGCAAATCAAAACACTGAAGGTTTTCCGGACGAGTATAATTTCTTATACTTATAAGATTACTACTAATATATATAATCCAGTTAGGGCTCTATATACAAGACAGGGCAAGAATATCATGTAATAGGCTCAAACATTAATATTCTATGTTTATGATTTATTTCACTGGTTTCATAATAATAATCCTATTCATCAGACCTACAAATTCAAAAAAAAAAAAACAGAAAATATATCTCCGGGTTTAAATAACAAACAGAGAATCGTTCTGTAGTATCGTATGCCTAAAGTATGCATAGAAGGCCAGCGCGCCAAACTTTGTCAAACCACTTCGATAGATCCAGAGCTACAGGTCGACCTTCGTCGTTATTATGAAGAGCTTGATATACATATTCAGTGACGGACGTAAACACGTCAGCGTTAGACCTCGCAAAACAGAAGCCAGCACTCAGAATCATTAAGTTGGTTACATGCTTTTCACTCCTGATTATTTTGCTATCTATCATTCAGTTACCGAAGTTAAGCAGTGTCGACCCGATCAATATTTGGATGGGAACTGTTAAGAAGACCTGTTACTGCAAGTAAGCTCCAATACATAGAAATATGTTTCGGCTTTGAATAGCCGTAAAAAATAATAAAAAAAGATTTCTTTTTACATTAAGTTTCATTCTTTACATGGCCCGGGAGCTACTCGAGGTAGAGGGTTGAGTTAAGGGGTAGATAATATGGATAGAATGGAAAGATAACAGTTGACTTTAAACTTGAAAAGGTTAAGATTGTAGTGATCAGGGAAATATTCTTTTCGGTGTCTGTTCCACAAGCCAAAAGCTGTTTGAGTGGAAATTACTTCTCGCCGATGGAATACGGGGGGAATGTGGGTGATTTGATACTATGTAAGTGGCATGGCGGGTCCTAGCCGTGAGGGTCAAACATGGCGGAACCAGGAGATGTAGTTCGCCCGAGCACTTTCTATGGTACTAGCGATAGAACAGTGATATACTGGCCACATACCGTCTGTGAAAGAGAGGTTGGAGGGTGAAAAAATAATTCTTCTCTAACAAGGACTCAGAGACGATTTTGGACTCAAGTCTAGAAAGTGAGGACTGCGCAAATATAGCAGCAGCACTCCATTTTCGGCCTGATCTGGCTCTAATAAAGGTTGAGGATAGCATTAGGAGTAAGATACTTACTGGAGCCGTACAGAGAGCCGATCACTTCACCTGCATCTTTAGCGATGGATCATATATAGGAAATCCATTTGAGGTCAGGTGTGAGTTTGAGGCACACTATTCTTTGAAGGCACGAAACCTCCTTGAGAAGACTATTATTAAACACACACACAAATTTACCCGACTCCATTAGGAACATACTAGTAGAAAACAAAATATATTAACTGCATCCACCCGGAAAAAAAGATTAAGAATAATGGAAGCTTTAATATTTGGTTGGTGCAAAAATAATAAAAAAAGAAAAAGCCAACTCTTAAAAATATTAACTACGAACAAGGTCACAATGTGCTAACCGTATTCGGAAATTAAAAACATCCCTAATAAACACTCAGACATACACAGAACGCACACACTCAATTAAGCTGAAAATCGAATCATCGACATATAAAAAATTTGGACAGTTCTTACACGCCCTTTGTCCAGAAAAGAAAGCTCTTGTTAGAACACAAGATAAATTAAATAAAAAGCTTAACCGTAGTACCTTATCTGTCGTTTTTAATGAAACATGCATAAAGGAAGGATTGCTGCCTAAATATACAACTATATATATATATATATATATATATATATATATATATTAAAATCATTACATTTTATATCGATTAATTATATTTCTGTCGTTTTTAATGAAACATATATATATATATATATATATATATATATATAAGGAAATCCGAAACAAACGGAACAAAGGTCCCAGGCAAATATGGTACTCCATTTTTGACCTGATTTGGCTCTTATAAAGCTAGAGGATAGCATGAGGAGTCAGGTACTTCCTGCAGCGGTACAAGGAGCCGATGATTTTATCTGTATCTTTAGCTATGGAACCTATAAGAATTCCTCTGAAAGCACGGTTCCCTCTAGAGGGGACGTCCGTTCATCGTGACTGGTGGTAGTACGGGGTCTGATGGACGATGTTGAATTATTTATTTTTCTTTCAACATGCTCTGTGACTGCTACAATCCCCAAGCTTTCTTTTCTCACTCTGTGCCCTAAATAGTTTAGCTCTATATTAATGTTAGGAGCACTTTCCTTTCTTATAACTTCCTCGTATTCCAAATAATTTGTTCCTGTTGTTCTTAGTACTTGTGAGTCGAAGTACATCTGCATCACTTTAGCCCTCCTTCATCTGCGTTCACTGGCATATAGGCGATTAGATATTACATAGCAGTTCAGAGCACGTTTTTCTAGATACCTGTGTCGCTTTTGCTGTAACCTAGAAAGAATTACCGAATGAAAAATAACCAAAAACCAAGGTTGGAAATGTAATGGTAATCTTTGTAACATCAACAAAATACAATACTCGCCAGCGGCATGAAGTAGGTAAACCACTGCTAGTAGTGGACTACTTATACAACATATTACAACCACTTAAAATAGTTTCCAACGTATTTATGAGGATTGGGACAGACATATTAGTGTTCATAGGTACGCTATATAACACTTTAGTTACTTTTTCATCTTCAAGGAGATTGTCTAGCGTTCACTGACATATAGGGAATTAAATATTACATAGCAGTTTTGAGCACTTTTTTTCTAAAGTCATTTCAGTCGAACCTCTTCTTTGTTGCCTTAAATCTCTTCTTCATCTGTGAACGAATTGTCTAGTATTCATATAGAATATTAAAAAAATATAATATAACCCTGCTTTGTTTATGTCTAATGGCATTTCCTATCTCTTAATACTTTGCTTAGTTTTTGAAAGTCATCTTTCGCTGTTCATATCTGCCTTCGCATTTCGTTATTACAATATCCTTTTACCGTTACTACACAACCCTAATCGCTAAAATTGATGTTGACACATTCAATGCTTAACTCACGCTGTAACCTATCTCTTTTGCAGATAACGATGGGTTTTATCTTCTTACAGTTAATAATTAATCCTTTGTTCTTACATTCTCTTACTAACTTTCTAATAGATTTTTACCTTTATTTTCCTGTGTGACAGGCTTAGTGTATTTTATCCGCCTGTATGTATGTATATATGTATAGCTGGACCATCGTAATCGAAGGTACCTGCCTAGTAGGACGGCTAGCCAATCCCTACTGCGGGCACTTTTTCAGGAGCATTTGCATTTATTCAACACTAAGAGCCCCTCAAGACGCCCCCGCCACCCGTGGTTTATACTATAACTATGCTGAGCAGACCTTAGTGACAGTTTTTGAGAAAGGGCGTATTATCTAGCATGACCAAGTATTTGAACTGGGTCCAAGCCCTCGCCCATAATGACTTGTGAATTCACCTAGCGCAGTTATCGACGGATCCCGAGGGTTCCATCTATCCAGTTTCATTAACAAGGCTTGGGTCAAACTGTGGTATGGTTTTCAGGCACTTTCCAAAAGTGCCGCACGCTGGGATTGAACCCTCCAGTCCGGTAACATCAGGAAATCTCCTTCCTGACAAATCGACCATAGTGAGATTCGAACCCGGGTCTCGTCTTCAGAATGCGAACATACTAACCACTCGGCCTGCAGCGATAACTAAAAGGTGAACGTTTGTCAAGTTACATCCTTACTAAAATGATGTAATGGGATACCATAACACCCCCATGAATGATTACACTATAGGTAGTAAGTACCTATAATGTCGACTGTATACGAGAGACGGGGTGAACGTGTGTAGAGTGAGAGAGAGAGAGACACGGTGCAGCTCGTCCGACCTTCTATTAGTGGCACTCACTACTAGACTGACCTGTGTGTATAACTGTACCGTATTTCATATTGTACTGCTTGTGTACAATACACCTTTCTTCTATTATCCACCTGGTGTTAAGTATTTATTTCCTTAGCACGGAATATAATATAAAAGTAGATAAAAATTCGGAATCTCAAGGCCATAATGTCTTATTCCCACCAACCAATCAGGAACAAGTTCTGTTTCCAAGGGTATGGCGTCGCTGCCTTGCAAACCAATCAGAAGCCAAGCAGCAACTTCAAAACGAATCTGTTCACCAACATATGTTTACATTTGGATACGCATCAAGCAGATATGAATGTACATGAGAAAATCATTTAAAGGTGTAGTTTAAAAACAGTAAAATCGACCTTGCTAGCCGAAAGGCTCCTCTGTGGCGAAATCGGTAAAAACATGTCAGGCTATATGACGGTTACGTATAGGATACAGGTTCGATTTCTGTCGTAGGACGCATATTTTTTATGACAATTTCTCGGACATTCAGGCGGGTAAATGTTGTTTAATACTGTTTATTATAAACAGAGCATTTACTTAAATATTTGTATCTATAAAAATAATGTATAAACATAAAAATGTCTTAAAATAATTGTCGGACTTTGTCCATTTCATAATGTTATATATATATATATATATATATATATATATATATATATATATATATACGTAACTACACTCGTCTAGGAAAACTAATAGTCAAATCAATTTCGAAGGAAAAATGGTTTTTAAAAAAGAAAGAGCTAGGAACATGAACGTCTGTCGAAAATAATCGTACAGCATGCAGGTCCAAAGCCCAAAGAAAAAAAAAACCGATACGAGTAATCAACTAACTAAAAAAGTGCTCACTACAAAAGGAGAGCAGACCTAGACAAACCTAAAGAGCCAGACAAATCTACCAAGGTTTCACCTAAGCAGATCATCAGGGAAATATATGTATATATATATATTAGGTTGGTGCAAAAATAATGTCGGTCTTTGACGTTAAAAAATACGTCAAAAACCGACATTACTTTTGTACCAACCTAATATATATGAAAGCAGAGGGTCTATATTTCTTTAAATTCCGATGTCTTTTGTTAACTCTAATATCGCGGCAGACACATCGAGTGTTGGGATATGTTATCAGTCTTCAATCCCAAGTAAATGTGAACTGAAAAGGTTTGCAGGGACTATTTTGAAGCCAATGTCGTGGGTGGTAGGGAAATGTTGAACACGAATAAAACAAATGAAAATGCGATATGAAAGATAAAGAATTATTATATAAACTCAGTGGAGTGAAGAGAAGAGAAAGGTAAACGGAGTACAGAAAAAATTGGGAACTTATTTGCAGTCTGTTCATATCTAAATCTCTATCTGTCTATCTATGTATCTTATTTCATTCTCTCCATCGATTTCTCTCTATTCATATCTCTTTCAGTCTTTTTCTTTCTTTCTTTCTTTCTTTCTTTTTGTTCATAGCTACCTCAGTTTTCTTTCTTGCTTTCTTTATTTTTATCTATTCATATCTCCCTCTCGGTCTTCTATCTATCTATCTATCTATCTATCTATCTATCTATCTATCTATCTATCTATCTCAGTCTGTTCTCATCTATCTATTTCTCTCTGTTCATAGCTCTCTCCGTATTATTCTTTCTTTCTTTCTTTCTTTCTTTCTTTTTGTTGTTATCTATCTATTTCTCTCTGTTCATATGTCTCTCAGTCTTTTTCTTTTTTTCTTTCTTTTTGCTGTTATCTACACCAGTTTTCTTTCTTTCTTTTTATCTTTTCATATCTCCCTCTCGGTCATCTATCTATCTATCTATCTATCTATCTATCTATCTATCTATCTATCTATGCCTATTTAGGTTAGTTCATCTATCTATCTATCTATCTATCTATCTATCTATCTATCTATCTATCTATCTTAGTCTTATTCCATTCTTTCTATTTCTCTCTGTTCATATCTTTCTCAGTCATATTCTTTCTTTCTTTCTTTCTTTTTGTTCATAGCTACCTCAGTTTTCTTTCTTGTTTTCTTCATTTTTATCTGTTCATATCTCCCTCTGGAACTTCTATCTATCTATCTATCTATCTATCTATCTATCTATCTATCTATCTATCTATCTATCTCAGTGTTTTCTTTTCTTTTCTCTCTTTATTTCTATCCGTTCGTATCAAGGGAGTATCTTATCAGTTACTCTCTTTAATATTGAAATAAGTGATATCGTTAAATGTCTGAATTCCGGAAACGATTGTTCAGTGTATATCGATTATTCAGAAAATATTGACACAATGAAACGCCAACTCGAACAATGGATTCGCATTTTCCAAAGCAAAATCTCAATGTGTACATTTCTGTCAAATTCTGAAATCTAAACCACGTACTGAAATATCAATCCTTTGACATTATCATTCACAGAAGATTATCTCGTCCTGGGTAAGAAGAGAAACTATATCCGCGTCCTGGGTAAGAAGAGAAACTATATCCGCGTCCTGGGTAAGACGATAAACTACATCCGACAGCAATGCCTTTGATCAGAAGGTTTTGAGGATCGTGGAACCACCTCTTAATTGCTGGTGTTTCCAGGTCCACCCTGACCCGGGGTGGTAGCACCTGTCAGGGTCCCAGCAATGGGTAATTTGTTCCCCACCCCAAATAAGGTCAAAACTTTATGAAAAATATATACAGGTTTGAAGACCAGCAATACTATTTTGGAAAAAAAAATATCAGCAATACATCTTTTTTTTAAAAAAAAAAAATATTACCAGGAATACATTTCGGAAAAAAAATATTATCATCAATATATTTATTTGAAAACATTACCAGCAATAACAAATATTGTCGGCATTAAATAACCCATTGAGGTTGATATGCGGTAAAACTAACCAAACCAAACCAAACCAGAAGGTTATCTTAAACCTCCCATTATATATATTCTAGATAAATGTAATAAAGCAATCCAGATCTCAGAGATATAGACAGATATATAGAAAGACATAGACATAAAGGCCGGAGAGTATAACGGCCGAAACGTTGTGAATATGGCAATGAAGATGTGGATAACAGTCAGAATAATGTAAATAATGCAAGTAATCATAATACCTCATCTCAGAGATATAGACAGATATATAGAGAGACACAGACATAAACGCCGGAGAGTACAACGGCGGAAACGTTGTGAATATGGCAATGAAGATGAGGATAACAGTCCTATTTTAATTATATCGATCTCTAGTTAGGTCCAAACAGGACTATGAATGTTTCATTTATGAGACTGCAAAGAATTCACGCCTGGGCTTGATACAATTCATCATAAGGAAAGACGAATTCGTCCTAGGAGATTTTGTAAATATCCAATGAAAAGCCGCTATGCTGAAACCCCTAAAATGCCTCTGAAACTAAGATGGCAGAAATTACCCCAACAATACTAGACGAATTCACATTTCTTTCCAAATAACCCTGCATTGAAAACTGTTTTCAAACCACAGTAAAAAATATCAATTCATTCAGTTTCTCAGCCTTTACATGGAAAACATTATTAACTGGGACAAAAGACGGCTTGTTAATTTTAGCGCCCCCAAGACAAAACTCTCCATTAATCATCTGAGAGATTCTTCTCTGCCTTTCATCAGCTAACCTTCTCGGACTAACGTTCTCAGCTGACATGAAACGGCAAGATTATTTTGAATCCATTACTAGGTCAGCTGCAAAGAGAGTTGGTTCACTGTGTCGCGAGAAACATTTTTTACTCCAGAATCTATCTTACATATCTATAAGTCTACGATTCGTCTATGCTTAGAATATTGCTGCCATATATGGTCCAGTGCCCCTGCTATTTACCTTGAGCTCTTTGATAAAATCCCAAAAAATAATCAGCAATATTACTGGTCCTTATCTGGCATCTCAGCTTCAATCACTTTCCCACCGCCGTAAGCTTGTCTCTCTGTCTTTTCTATAAACACCTTCATGTTTGGATGAGCTCCTTGCTATGGTACCTAGAATTTTCCAGTACTAATGGACAGTAAAGTTTCGTTGGAAACAAAGGAATGCATACTGAACGGTTACGTAATATCCGTCCTCCTACATGGCAGCGAATTTAAAGAAAAACAGATCACTTTAAGGTACCATTATAATAATTTATTTCACCAGAGCCCTTTTAAGGGACGCTGGATCATCCAAAAAAACTTCCAAAAAATGAAACGAAAGATGAAATAAAAATTCACACTTTTTCGTTTTTTTGCAAGTGTTATCTGATAATCCAGCGTCCCTTAAAAGGGCTCTGGTGAAATAAATTATTATAATGGAACCTTAAATGGGTTTGTTTTTCTTTAAAATATATATATAGAAGTGTAGAAGAATTAGGAACAGAAACATTAATAATTAGTGGGAAGAGAAAAAAACTGATCAGGAAGAAAGTAGATAGCAATTTTATATGTTAGGTTGGTGCAAAAATAATGACGTAATAATGTCGTTTTTTGACGTTAAAAATACGTCAAAAAACGACATTATTACGTTATTATTTTTGCACCAACCTAATATATATATTAAAGATATATATTAGGTTCGTGCAAAAATAATGTCGTTTTCTCACATATGTTACTTTTATATATGATTTCTGAATTAATTCATTGATATATATAGCCATGTTATATATCATTTTGAAGCGCTTTTTTCGCTCTATCGAATTGTGTTATTCGTTACCGTTCTCAATCTCTTCATTCATTTTTTGCAGGCTTTTCGACAGCATGGACAAAATTCAAATCTGCACGATTTTCTTGTTCCAGTTCAAACTAGGCCGAAAAGCTGCCGAGACAGATCGGGATATCAATGGTGCGTTTGGCCCAGGAACCACTAACGAACGTGTGGCACAACGGTGGTTCAAGAAATTTCGCAATGGTGACGAGAGCCTCGAAGATGAAGACGGTCGCGGCCGGCCGACTGCGGTTGATAACGAACATTTGAAAGCCTAAAATTGAAGCAGGTCCTCGCAAAACCACACGAGAAGTTGCTGTTGAACTCGAGGTCTTCCACTCAACAGTCGTTCGCCATTTAAAGCAAATAGGGAAGTCAAAAAAGTTGGATAAATGGGCGAACGATAATCAAAAAAACTCGTCAAAAACGACATTATTTTTGCACCAACCTAATATATATATATATATATATATATATATATATATATATATATATATATATACACACTGCAACCTCTGTTCTTGAACGACTCACATGTCCGTTTTGGAACAGAAAATTCGAGATGAAAATGCCTGGGTTATCGAACAACATTTCGGTTCTCTGTTCTTAGTCTGGTGTATGCATATATAAACAACGCAGTCCTCGTAATCAACATTTCGTGGTGACATGCAATTTCACGTCATCACTGAGAAACAAAGACACAAATAATCCCTTAATAGTTATATTACGAAGCAGGATCAATGTAATGGAAGCAAAGAAATGCATAGAAATGAACATTTAAAATTTGAAAACTCCCCTAAATGCATATAAATGCAAGTACAAACGCACATATTCTAAATAGATAGCGAGTGTTGAACTGCAGCCCAAACACCAAACTTGACAAAAGTTCTCAAAGCAATCACATACATTCTAAACAAGTGGCCAGAGTTATAGAACTCCGACTCAAACTTTACAAAATTATACCAATTCTAGGAGAATGGCATCATGGTTTCAAACTTTCTCGGATGGAAGAAGACAAGAATCAGAATAGGAGACACCTATAACAATATTATACGAGTAATGGATAGCGGTTTGGACTGAGGAATCGAAGAACCGAGTTCGAATTCCAGTCGAATACATTATATTCACTTACGTGCTAATACCCTTGAGAAAGGTATGAATCCTCCTCTTCTCCCCAAGTTATGGGTAAATAACAGGAAACACTGGGTTCTATAGCCTAAGTAAAACTGAATTGAGAAAGGTATGAATCGTCTTCTTCTCCCCACCCACCCAGCTATGGGTAAATAGCAGTGCAGACTGGGTTCTATAGCCTTGGATGGTAACTGGTCTACCGCAGAAGGAAATATCAACCTACTGCGGGAAAAAAATATCTGCTTCATTAGTCATGTATCGAAAGCGTGTATCCCGCATGGCACACAACTGAATCGGAGAGCCGAGTTCGAATTCCAGTCGAATCCATTACATTCACCTATGTGCTAATACCCTTGGGAAAGGTTGGAATCCTCCTCTTCTCCCTCAGTTATGGGTAAATAACAGGACAGACTGGGTTCTATAGCTTAAGTAAAACTGAATCCCAAAACCTGCAGAGAGTTGGGTTTCGTTAGGCTATCTTGCCCAAGAAACACCAATTTTACATGTAATGACCCTACGACCCTTGTGGGTCATGAGATTCGCGATTGATCGATGACAGTATTTCAATAGTAGCTGATAGGTTCGCCTATCGCCCGATTCACACTTCTCCCCGGTCTATTGAAAAGGAATTGAGGTTTATCTTCCTTTCTGTTTAGGAGTGGGTTTCCGGTTCATTGTAAGGTCTTCTCGTTCTCTGTCACTCCCAGTAGACCCTTTCCATCTTAGTGACATTATCGCCTTGGTTGAGGTGAAAAAATATCTCTCACTTATTTCTATTAGACAAATAAACATGCTCCTGAATGCACAGCGTGTCGGGGGGTGCATATAATGTGAAACATATTCAAAACGATTGTAAATAATCTTGTCCCTATACGTCAACGATTTTTTGTGACACGAGTAGCCTAGAGGATCTTTTGAAGAAGATAGAAATGAAGACAATCATAGTTTAATTGAAGGTAGCTCTATAGCACTAAACAACCCCGTACTAAAAGCATAACAAAAGATTGATGGAATTAACGACCCAAAGCATTGTTTACAGGCCATATATTTAAAAAGAAAAAAATATCTTTTCGGCATGAAATAACAGACAGACTTGATATGTCGTTGAAACAGAACAATCAATCAAATTCTGAAATTGAATCTTCGAGAAGTGTTGCTTATAAAAAACCAAAAAAACAAAACAAAAAAAAAACAAAAAAAAAAAACAAAAAAAATAACAAAAAAACTCTAAATACTTAAAATAAACTCGTTGTCTAACTTGGATGGGCTTAGATCTATATTCGCAAGAAAAGTAGTCATGTAGTCATGTAGACATGTGCTACGAATTTAAATTTCTAGGGTTTCCTGTTCTCTAATCGGTTTCTTGATGTTAAGATGGGATTCATCAAGGAAGGCGCCGTAGTTTTTTTTCTACCAAAATACTTTCGGTCTCCTCCAAGATAATCTTTTGGGGTAAATTACAAAGACAAACTTATTGTAACTGTGATAAAATTTGCGTGTTGTTGCGATAATAATAAAAAAAAAAAAAAAAAACGGGTGAACGCTATGTTACAATTATTTTAACATTTTAAAATATATCCATTGTAGCTATAGGATTTATATATATATATATATATATATATATATACACACACACAAATCCTATAGCTGCAATAAAACGTTTGCGGAACCTCTCTTCTCTTCTTTTTAATATATATATATATATATATATATATATAATACATGAAATATTAATGAATTGGATTGAATTCAGGGTTGAATTGGACCAGGAAAAAATAGTATTAAAAAGTGTTCAATACACATGCGAAAAAAAATAAAATGTAACATGTAGAGCTTTAGAGATTGAAACCAAGGTAACGAAATCAACTAATCTCGCAATTTTTAAAGCACACACACACACACACACACACACACATATATATATATATATATATATATATATATATATATATATATATATATATATATATATATATGTACGGACACACACACGCACACACAGATATGCAGATATATAGGTTGTTTCATGAAGACGGATTATATATTAGGATGTTTCATTAAGACGGATCAAAGTCAGCAGTAAATAAATCAGTGTTATTGGTGAAAAATTATTTATTTCTCTATTAGATCGTGTTAGTTAAGTCATTGCAATCATGTGTGAAAAATAATATCGCCCAAATGTCCGCCAAATCTGAAAGAAAAAGAAAAAATCATTAGACGCTTAAACTTAATTCACATTTAAAATCAGTCCAATATTAACCTTCACGCCTAGGACCCGCCATGATACTCATATTGTAGTAAAGCAGCCTCCATTCCCGTTGTATTTCATTGTTAAGAAGTTCTCCTCGAAGCGCTTCTTCCCACTAGCCACTGCTCTGTAGAACCGACTCCTAAAAAGATGGTTACATATCGCTACAATCTTAACCTCTTCTAGTCAAGGGTAAACAGTTATCTTCCTCTCCTATACGTATAAACAGTCTCACTCTGTTACACTCAACCTAGGATGGCCCCCGGGCCTCGTACTGGGTGAACCTTTCTTTAAGAAAAACAAAAACAGACTTCTCACTAAAGTTTTCTCATTCTTGTTGACACCCTGTAAACCCTCCTATATCCTAGTGGCATTATCGCCTTGGCTGGGATGAAATGATGAAAGAAAAAAATTCGTGCGTCCTCACCCCCAAAACAACTCTGCCGCATACCCGAACACATCAGCACACACCCAAGCAAATGTTGAATGAAACTGCCAACACCTACTTATTAGCTGTACAATTTACGACTCTAATTAAAATATATATATATATATATATATATATATATATATATATATATATATATTCTTGGCAACGCCCATTGCTTGTATCCGTATACACTGACTCCACTTTGTCAGTTTTTTGACTCTAAGTATTTCAAGAGGGCTGTTATCTTTTTTATTAATCTTCAGAATTAAACAATTTCTGGGATTGCCCCACAAATTTATAATTAATTTGCTATTTTATCATTAGCGTCTTGAATTTAGCTGCAACAGAAAGCGTGTGTGAGAGATATTAATCTTTAGTAATATATTAACCATGAAATGAAATGGTGATTCATATGAAATGAATTAAGTGAGAAATACTGCTATAATTAATGCGTTATTTAAATATTTTTAAATATTTACGTGAAAGTCTAAATAGCTATCATTTTGTCTAAATGTATATATGTACCCATAAGACTTTCGCCGCAGTGTCTCTCTCTTCCTGCCCTTGCTTAGGAACATTCTCAACTCTTTCCACGCGTCCTGGGTATGATGATAAACTACATTCGGCAACAAGACCTCTGATCCGCAGTTGGTTTTCCGAGTCATTGAAGAACCTTTTTCTTTTCGTTCACTTTCAGCAGTCCCTTTGCATCTTAGTGGCATTATCACCTTTCTTGGAGTGAATTGCTTTTAAACATATGTATGACGAAGAGAAATAATTAGGGAATAAAAAAGATACTGAAGTTAACGCCTCCGCTGGTTAAAATTTAAAAAAAAAATATGAGCAGTTCTTACCAACGACATTTTCAGAAAAATATTGATTATTTTTTCGATTTTTTAGAAGTGCGGTTCTGTTCATAATATAAAAAAACTGTCAAATCGTTGCCTGTATTTTGAAATAAATAGATTTGAAAATAAAAGCGAGCGTTGAGTCCGAATTCCAGTCGAGTCCGCTACATTCACTTACGCGCAAATACTCTTGAGTAAGTTCTGAACATATCTCTTCTTCTTAGCTATGGGTTAAATAGTAGGAAGTATAGTTGGAAAAAAAACATTGTTATTCTCAAAAATGAAATTCTTAATGCAATATTCACTCGCAAAATAAAGTAAATATTATTCTTATAATCTAAAATATGTTTGCTTTATATAAACCACGAAGGGTTGGTAAATCATAAAAAATCGATCAATCAATCTCAGAAGTTAGATCTATTTGATATTAAGACCTCACAAAAGACAATTCTGGTTGTTACTTGAAATGTAGCCCCAAGTTGTTAGTGCTATCTCATCGGAATGGGAAATAGTGAATCCAGTTCGAATTCCAGTTGAGTTCGTTACATACAAATTACATTCAGTTACATCCAAGTTACATACAAGTTAAATTCAGTTACATAAAAGTTACATACATGTTACATACAAGTTGTATGTAAGTTACATATAAGTTACATTCAGTTACATACAAGTTACTTTCAGTTACATACAAGTTGCATACAAGTTACATTCAGTTACATACAAGTTGCATACGAGTTACATTTAGTTACATACAAGTTACATACAAGTTACATTCAGTTACATACAAATTGCATACAAGTTACATTCAGTTACATACAGGTTACTTTCCGTTACATACAAGTTGCATACAAGTTACATTTAGTTACATACAAGTTACATTCAGTTACATACTCGAAAAAAGTACGAATCTATTCCCCGGCGATATTAGCATTTGTATCTGAAAAAAATATTGTTATTCTCTAAAAAATTGATAATGCAATATTCAATAGGAAAAAAAAAAGAATTATTCTTAGAGTCCAAAATATGTTTCAGCTTTAAATAATCTACGAAAGGTTGATAAGCCGTAAAAAAAGAAAGAGATTCGTTGTAAATATTCTAATTGTATATTATTTTGTTTTATGCAGATATCTTTATGTCTTCTGGCGATTTAAGCTTTCTCTTCGATCGCTGTGAATTTCTTTCTTAAACTACCGACAAACATCAATCTCCTAAAAACTGGAAAAAGTGTCACTCCTTTGTCAAGAGAACACACGAAATGGATGCCCTTAGGCCATAGCACCTGTTTAATTAAGAGCCACGTTCACCTCGGGGCGCTACATTTCATTACGCTAAACAATGAATTCACGATTAGATTAAGGATGGTCTGAGGTTGTAACTCATAGCGGAGATTTCATAACAAAGTAAGGATAAACGAAAAAACGTATATTAATATATTTTCTTGCTTTGATCACTCTAGTAATGACGTGGAAAAAGAAAATTAAAAAAAATATATATATATATTAGCCAGAGGAGATGTTTTTACAAAAAGAAGGAAAATAAGAGCATTTTAAAAGATGTCAATATCTAGGAAGAGATCTCTCGTTTCGCCTATCCCTGGTGGCTCGATTCAAGAAATATTGGCTTGTAAAATCCAATAAACCCTAAACGCAAACTAGTAACGTTCCTCCATGACTGACCAAAAACCTAACATACACCTATCATGTTGGATGGGTGAATTTTCAAAAAGACTCCTTATCTTGGAGGTCTCTTGGGACTCAAGCTTACCACAGACCTCACTGAAATCATATATAAGATCTATTGCTAAAGATACCGGATATTTATTCAATGATATCTCGATTACTAAAAACTTACCCTGTTCAAGTCTATGGCTAACTATTATATTTCCTATATAGTATACGTAAAACAACACACAGTACCGCTCTACCTTCTGTGGCACTTGGGCCTTGTTTGAGCGAAACTTAGTATAAATCAAAAACTAAGTGAGATGATGATAACATTAATAACGTTACATTATAATTACATTAATTTTATTAATCAATTAAATAATATAATAAAATTTAACAAATAATTTTTAATATTTAAATATTAATATATTAATAATTCTTTTTTTTTTCCCAAGGGTTTTCGTTTTCAACTGGAGATCTTGCATTATGAGTGCTCCCCATCAAATCGTGCGATTCCCCCAAGATAGACACTTTTGGGGGACTTGTTGTGTATAAAGGGAGCAGTGGTTATTCTGTAGCCAATTTCAACCCATCCGCTTACACAACAAATACGGGTTACAATTTTACATTGAGAAATGCAGAATATACGGTGAAAATTCCGTTGTAAATATAAGAATGGACACCGAGGTAAACGCCGAATGGTGACAGCCTGTTTCCTGCTTGAATGTTTAAGCAATATGTGCAAATACCATGCAATGTATAAAAATTATATTTTTAGTTATTATTATTATTATTAAGTCAGCAAACTCGCAAAAGGACATTCCGACTATCAAGAAGAAATTATTGGAAAATGCACAGGTTTCTGTGATTCTATGAGAATGTGTCTGCAAATTCAAGTAGCAGAAGTTCATAACCTCCTCCTCCTCCTCCTCCTCCTTCTTCTTCTTCTTCTTCTTCTTCTTCTTCTTCTTCTTCTTCTTCTTATTATTATTATTATTTCTATTTTCTTAGATTTCTATTGTATAAATATTTCCTTTCGGGTCCCAGCCAGAGACCTGACGACAAAAATGACCCCATGAAACTTACCACTGATAATTTCGTAAAAAAACAAACAAACAAAAAAAACCCAACAAAAAACAAAACAAAAACAAATTAAGATCACACACATTTTATATAGATATAGGTCTTCGTATTGTTTGAGCTGTACCTGTGAGTACAATTTGATGTATTTCTTTAAGGCATGGTCAGTCAGGAATCCCTTTAGTGTGTCTATCGAATTTTTTTCCTCTCAATCCGAGGAAACCAACAACCACTGCAATTACTGATGTCCTCATGAGCCACATTTCTGAGATTTTCAATTCAAGATTCTTGTATTTTGATAGTTTTTTGTTTTAAATTCTTCAAAGATACATTACAATCTGCAGGAAGTGCCATATTAACAAGAAAGCACCTTCTGTTTTTGTGGTCTTTGATCACGATGTCTGGGAGATTAGCTTTGATTGTTCTGTCTGTGTGCATTGTAAAGTCCCATAAAATTGTTGCAGGTTCTAAATCTGTAACCGGGTCTGAGTGGTGTTCATACCAGTTTCTTGCAGTTTTCTTTCCGTAAAAGTTGCAGATTTCCCAGTGTAGATATTGTCCATCCTATCATGCTGAATTTTATATTGAGTTGGTGCTAACCCTGTGCAACCTGATGCAAGATAGTCAATTGTTTCTGCATATTTATCCCAGAATCTACATTTCGGGTTCACACAATTATTATTATTATTATTATATTTCTTCAAAAATAACCTGCATTTGTTTTATACTCACATCAAGGCACATTGTTTCAAAAACGCATAGCTGTCAACATTGTTTTTACCAAAAAACGTATAGCTGGCAACATTATTGTTTCAAAAATGCATACCTGGCAACATTATTGTTTCAAAAACGTATAGCTGGCAACATTATTGTCTCAAAAACGCATAGCTGGCAACATTATTGTTTCAAAATGTATAGCTGGCAACATTATTGTTTAAAAATGTATAGCTAGCAACATTATTGTTTGAAAAACGTATAGCTGGCAACATTATTTTTCCAAAAAAACGTATAGCTGGCAACATTATTGTTTCAAAAACGTATAGCTGGCAACATTATTTTTTCCAAAAAACGTATAGCTGGCAACATTATTTTTTCCAAAAAACGTATAGCTGGCAACATTATTTTTCCGAAAACATTATCTGAGGTCTTGTTGTAGGACGTAGTTTATCGTCATACCCAGGACGCGGGTGTAGTTTATCGTCATACCCAAGATACGGATGTAGTTTATCGTCATACCCAGGACGCAGGTGTAGTTTATCGTCATACCCAGGACGCAAGTGTAGTTTATCGTCTTACCCAGGACACGGATGTAGTTTATTGTCATACCCAGGACGCGGATGTAGTTTATCGTCATACCCAGGACGCGGATGTAGTTTATCGTCATACCCAACTAATTTTTGGACTTCCTGGGTAAATGGTGCACTGGGATTTTGTTGAATCGATCTTGTGTTCAAAGTTGCAACCACAACAAGGACAGTTCAAATTTTTGTGTTTCATTTTATTTTTAATATTATTCAAGACAAGGGTCAATCGTTGTCTCTTCGCCATATTCTTAAAATGGTCAATACCTATCACCTCCTCTTTCATAGTGGGGGTCATTCTCAAAGGTTATGAAATGACAGTCACTTGAAGAAGGCTAGAATGTATAACGGTCGAAACGTTGTGACCATGACGAGTGAATCATTTCGAATGGATCAGTGCAGAATAAATATGTAATAGTTAAATTTTTCGCCGTAAAAAAGATTACCATGAAATCCTTTCTTCCAAGAACTACTTCTTCGGGAAACGAAATCCCGCATGTATGCTTCCCTAAACACTACAATCTTAAATTATTCAAGTGATGGGTCAATCGTTGTCTATCCTCAAAATCTTGAAATGCTATCACCTTCTTTTTCAATCAAATCAAACCCAATTAATCTAGGCATTTTAACAGCAGTCCTCTAACTTGAGTGGCTCTCGGGCATCGTCTTGTGTGAACGATAGTGTAGAAAATGATAGCATATAGCGATTTTCCAAGTGTAGCTCAGATGTGGAACAAGGCCGAAATTATGGGGCACCCAGTGAGGATCGAACTCACTACTCAGTCGTAATTGTTCTAGCGAGACAAGATTGCTAAACATTACACCACCTTGAGGTGCCCTAACGTGATTTTTCCAAGCGTAGCTCAGATGTAGCACATGGCCAGAAGTAGGGGGCACCCAGTGATGATCGAACTCACTGCTTACTCGTAATTGTTCTAGCGAGACAAGATTGCTAACCATTACACCGCCTTGAGGTGCCCTATAGAAATATTTTATTTTCAAAAAACGGTCAGCACATTGTGGCCGTATTTGGAAAACTTGCATAAAAAGGAATTGCTGTCCAAATACACAATATATATATATATATATATATATATATATATATATATATATATATATATATATATATATACACGTTTCATTAAATAATATAGACAAGTGTTGTCTATTTATTTTATGTAAATTTTTTTCATATTGTCTGATAAGTTTAATAACATTATCGTTGAACGAAGAAAGAAATTCACAATATTGATCCATATTTTTTTAATACAATCTAAGCTTTCGGCTTACATAAGCCATTATCAAAGATGTCAATTACAACATATCAAGCAATATATGGACAAGACAGTGATGATAGTCTGTCATTGTTTACATAGATTATTTCTAAGCAACAATAAACACATGCATATAAGACGCTGGAAGCGAAAATCACACCGCATCTCATGACGTCACACATGACCACACGAGAGTGAATTGGAGAAGTACGAAGTATGGATAGCCATGGTATAAACCAATGGCTCTGTTACCAATTACAGACATTTAAGAATATTTGTAGAGATGCCATAATTCATTTTGTTTAGGTTGGGTTTCAACTGTTTTGATGTATAATGCTTCAAGGATTTTTAGTTTTTGTCTATTGTTTTCATGTCGAAGTATAATTGTGTTTTCGATAAGTATTTTACGGAATTGTGTGTGCGAGCAGGCATGTTGTTTTAAATGCCTAAAAATGTTAGAGTTATCATTCAAATGTAGTGTCAAGCGTCGTGAATGCGAGTTTGTGGTGTGACCAACATAAATATTATTTAATTCGTTGGAGATACACTCTCCCAAAGGGCACTTGAATTTATAAACTATGTTGGTTTTTTGCAAATCGCTAACCGGGGGAGAAGAATCATTGTGAAGTATTGAGTTGGATATACAAGATTTAGTGTAGTATATGATTAATTTTTTGGCTAGGATCTGTAGTTGATATATTAGAATTTACTAAATTTTTTAGTATATTCTCATCTTGTTTATAATTAGTATGCATCTGATTACGATATAGGAGATTAATATGTTTGAGATAGTAGAAGCAGTATTATGCACAATTCATATATATATATATATATATATATATATATATATATATATATATATATATATATATATATATAATTTATACAATATATATATATATATATATATATATATATATATATGAGAAAACGTATTTTATGTATCAAAAACAATATTGAGGAAAATGTATAACAAAGTTGAAAAAGTTTACTTACGACGCGTTTCTTCCTTTGGGGCTTCAGCGGGGCAAATTTGTTATGTTCGTCCTTCTACACATGCGCACGAAGGAAAGGATTTGGGAAGATTTTAGATTTTTTTTACGTTAAAAGTTAACCTAGCTATATATATATATATATATATATATATATATATATATATATATACAAAAAACTGTAGTCGTACCAACATAACAAATTTTGTCCGATGAAGAAATCATGATGTACAAAACTTGTCATAAGTAAACTATTTCCACTGTCATAGAATTCCACCCCCATATATATATATGTATATATATATATATATATATATATATATATATATATATATATATATATATATATATATATTAGGTTGGTGCCTAATGACGTAATAATTTCGTTTTTTGACGTTAAAAATACGTCTAAAAACGACTTTATTACGTCATTATTTTTGCACCAACCTAATATATATTATAAATTAATTGATTTATAATATTAATGCTCTGTAAACTCACATTGAGCACTACTTTGTAAAAATAAAAATATCTATAAGAACACAGGATTATATATCTTACTGTTCTTTCTTTATATATATATATATATATATATATATATATATATATATATATATATATATATATATTATTATTATTATTATTATTATTATTATTATTATTATTAAATATAACAGTCAATGAATTTTTGTTGTGTCTGATCATGAGCCCTTCTAATGTTTGTTTTAATTTCTGGTGAAAATAAAGACAGAAATTGTTCAATATTTGGATATTTTTTTATTAAGTTGGTCCTAAGCTTTCGTCTCACATCAGCCATCCTCAGGGTGGTTATACGGACATGAAACAAAGATATCCACCGTCAAAGATGATATTTTCTTATTTTGACATAGAAGATTGCTATTTGATGTTAATGGTCACAGAATAGCAGATGCAGATCGTAAGTTCAAGTTGCGGTTCTATGACGTCATACCACGTGACAGACCGAAGTATTGCAACAGAACCAATGTCTCGATGCAATGTAATGTATTGTGACTAGTTTGAAATGTAATTTTGTTGGCTGTCCGTTGCTTTGTTTTAATGTAGATGACCTGCAATGCCTGGAGATTTTTTTTACTATGTCAGTATTATTGTTATTAAAGCACAAATTCGAACATTAGAACGGCACAGGATCAGACATAATAGACATTTATTGTCAGTTATATTTAATAATATATGTTTAAATAATGATCCGCTGCGACAATGCTCTCTCTGTCTCTCTCTCTCTGTCTCTCTCTGTCTCTCTCTCTGTCTCTCTCTCTGTCTCTCTGTCTCTCTCTCTCTCTCTCTATATATATATATATATGTATGTATGTATGTATGTATATATATATATATATTATGAATTGGACAAAGTCGAACAATTATTTTAAGACATTTTTAGGTTTATGCGTTCTTTTTATAGATACAAATATTTAAGTAAATGCTCTGTTTATAATAAACAGTATTAACAACATTTACTGGTTTTTCATAAAGTGTGACGTCATTTGTTTACATTTGGATACGCATTAGCAGATATGAATGAATGAGACAAAATCATGGAAAATTGTAGTTTAAAAACAGTAAAATCGACCTTGCTAACCGAAAGCTCCTCTGTGACAAAATCGGTTAAAGGCACGTCAGGCTATATGACGGTTCCGTATAGGATAAAGGTTCGAATCCTGTTGGAGGACGCATATTTTCTATGACAATTTCTCGGATATTCAGGCCGGTAAATGTTGTTAATACTGTTTATTATGAACAGAGTATTTACTCAGACTCACACCTGACCTCAAGTGGATTTCCTATATACGATCCATCGTTAAAGATGCGGGTAAAACGACAGGCTCCCTGTACCGCTCTAGGAAGTACCTGACTCCTCATGATATTCTCTAGCTTTATAAGAGCCAGATTAGGTCGAATATGGAGTACTGTTGCCATATTTGGGTGAGAGCTTTCTTCCGTTTGTTTCAGGTTTTCTTATATATATATATATATATATATATATATATATATATATATATATATATATAAAGACATTTTTTATGTTTATACGTTCGTTTTTGAGATACAAATATTTAAGTAAATGATCTGTTTATAATGTCCGAGAAACTCTCATAGAAAATATGCGCATATTGTCTGTGCAAATTTCTCGGACATTCAGGCCTGTCAATGTCGTTAATACTGTTTATTATAAACGGAGAATTTACTTAAATATTTGTATCTATAAAAAGAATGTATAAACATAAAAAATGTCTTAATATATATTTATGAAGGGTGCGATGGTAAAATTATAGCCATTTTAATTTTGCGTATGCGCATTATTTGTTTTTGAGTTTGTCGACTGAACACAGAGTAGGGTCAGTTGGGCACCGTCTATGAGAAAAAAAAAAGCACCATAACGCAATTCACTCTGCCAGAAAATTGGAAACGGCATTCTGTACTGCTTGGCATTCGTGTCGGAAGTCCCAATACCAACATTTCAGGGTGTTTGGGTGTCAATCTGAGAACAGTCCAGAGGATTCAGAAAAAGTTGAATGAGTGATTATTAATGGTGATTATAGAGGTACGGCAGCTCGGAAAACTTACTCGGGTCCATAGCCAGGGGCACAAAAGTGTCTGGGTTTCTTATCAGACAGGAAATGCATAAAGACATTCGGTAATTCTCATACAAGAAGAGAGAGTGCCAGTTTTTATCCCACGCCATGAAGGACATGTTGAAAGACAGCTACAAAGCTTTTGAACAAACTCAAGCATCCCCTCCAACCGAACATGCTTTGGTTTTTCTGAGACGAGAACAATTTCTGCCAGGATAAGACTAGACAGAGAACAAACGTTGGCTTGCTGTAAAGGATGTAACAAGAGTGATGAAAACCAAATATCCAGTCAACTCTATGGTATCTGGATTGATAACAAGTGATGGCGACGTTATGCCACCATTCATCTTCCCAGCGAGTATCATCGAGCAAGTACTATGAGTGCAAGTGATATTCGAAGGCGTCTGACACCAGTATTGTTCAACGGCGTTACTATAGGCGTATCTGAGATTACAAAGTCTCTACTACATCGAGCATTACGAAAGTGACAACGAGTATTTGGTGACATCACAAAACATTCCGAAAAGTATTATTCTCATATAATATTAAAATATATTTCGGCTTTAATAACTCTCAAAATGTTGATAAGCCGTAAAAAAATTAATTAATCTGGACATAGATGTCTGTTATATAGGAATAAAGTGCAGCTGCTGACAATGGAGTTTGAACAGAGACGACCATTCTGCTCGATTAATATACAAGATCATGATTTCTAATCTATCCTCTATTACGATACGGACTATGCTTAAATGGTTAGTTATAAAATCAATATTATAATGGCCTGATCGGTAATATAATATAAATACTTAGCCACAAACCACTCGGAAATGAATAGCTTTAGATTCAGCAAAGTGAACAAGATTACTTCTAGAAGGCACTTTGCTTAAATGGTTCCTTATAAAATCAATATTATAATGGCCTGATCGGTAATATAATGTAAATACTTAGCCACAAATCACTCGTAAATAAATAGCTTTAGATTCAGCAAAGTGAACAAGATTATTTCGTGAAAGTACTTTGGTTAATGGTTCCCTATAAAAACATATTTAGAGGCAGAAAGTTTAACGATCATGCAAACCGATATAACTTTGCTGCTGGCAAAGAAAAAAGAAAAGAAATATATATAAAAAAAATACCAACATAAGTTGACATTGCTTGTGAAATAAATTGTCAAGCTAACACCTGGCCAAACACCGGAAACATTTCCATCTCCTCAGGGATGTTCACTGACACTTCCGGTTAGGTATTATATTTGGATCGGTATCCTATTTTTTTCCCCGACTGTTTGCAGACATATAACTGCCTTTATTGTTTGGCTGATAAACGATTAATTTCTTTTGATGTGTGGGGGTGAATTTGAAATACAATACAGAGCAAATTCATACAGCGTAATGGATATAGGCCCCGAAAGTCAAATAAGGGAGACGATTTGAAATTTCGCCCTATTCTATCGCATTCACACTTGCACAAAGGCTCATGAGAAAGACATACATTTATCTTTTCTTTCTACCACGATTTAAACCAGTGATTCTGAGCCGCCGTGTCGCGACACACTAGTGTGCCGCCCGATCTTCCTGATTGAGCCGCGAAATATTGTCACGGCATACGTATATGTGTGTGTGTTTCTCTCTGCGTGTGTGTGTGTGTGTGTAGAAGTAGTAATGGTACAGCATTAGTATTTGAATAAGCGGATAAAAGCTTTGGTTGAAGTAATCCAGTGACTTGATCCGAAGGGTTGTGAGTTCAATATCAAGCGACAGCAGAGGCGAATAAAAACTTGTAGAGTTGAGTTACTAAAGGGAAATAACTGACACTGAAGGTGTGTTAACGGAAGAGGCATGGCACGTGGAAATAGAACGTTCTGCCCGGATGGACGAAATAAAAGGTTAGTTTCGAAATTCCAGTCACCTGAAGAAGTCCGGAGCGTACAACAGCTGAAACATTGTGGATATGACAACGAAGATGAGGACAACAGATCGAGCAATGTAAAAAGTTTAAATAACTTTTTTTTTTTGTTCAAATAACTTTTTTCGCTATTCTTTGATCTGAAAGTTCTCCACTGCCTTAACCGGGTATTTTCAGAGGGAAAATTAGCAGGAGATAACTGATAACTGACATCCATGAAACATGGCACGTGGAACTAGAACAGTCTAGCCCAGGGATCGAAATAAAGGGTTCAGTTCGAAATTCCAACCACCTGAAGAAGGCCGGAGCGTACAACGGCCGAAACGTTGTGACAAATATGGCGACAAAGATGAGGACAATAGTCCGCATAATGTAAATACTGTACATAATACCTCATCTCAGAAATATAGACAGACCCTTGCATTGTTTCTTTCTCCCACTGCTCTATATTTTTTACAATGATATTCACCCTGTACAAGGTCCAAAAACCGCCTGGCGTAGATGGTTACAGAGTAATAGGCACCACCTCAAGCAAAGAAATAATGCCGAAAGAAGCAAGGAGCCATCAGAAGTGGAAGAATGGAATAAGATTTTAGAAGGAACCAGAAAGTCAATCCTAGACAGGAAACAAGGGAAAATCTCCTACTCCTGTTCAAAAGACTTGCATTATGATGTAACTCACCCCTAAGAATTACTTTTTGGCCGTTTACCAGCATTCCATATTTGGTATGTCTTTGAACGTTTCAATTTTCTATGCCGACGTTATTTGGTTAATGATACATTTTGCATCCGCCTCCTGGGTATGACGATAAACTGCATCTGCGTCCAGGGTATGACGATAAACTACACCCAACAACAAAGCCTCTGATCAGGAGGTTTTAAGGAGTGTGGAATCACCATTTAATTGCTGCTGTTCCCAGATCCACCCTGACCCGGGGTGGTTGTACAGTATCCGTTTATATGTCTGAGATGAGGTATTATGTACACTATTTACATTATTCGGACTATTGTCCTCATCTTTGTCGCCATATTTATGACAACGTTTCGGCCCTTTAGTATCTGTCTATATTTCTGAGATGAGGTATAATGTACACTATTTACATTATTCGGACTATTGTGCTCATCATTGTCGCCATATTTATTACAACGTTTCGGCCCTTTAGTATCTGTCTATATTTCTGAGATGAGGTATTATGTACATTATTTACATTTTTCGGGCTGTTGTCCTCATCTTTGTCGCCATATTTATTACAACGTTTCGGCCCTTCAGTTTCTGTCCATATTTCTGAGATGACGTATTATGTACACTATTTACATTATTCGGACTATTGTCCTCATCTTCTCGCCATATTTATTACAACTTTTCGGCCTTTCAGTATCTGTCTATATTTCTGAGATGAGGCATTATTTTACATTATTTACTAGCACCTTAATCCACTCTGCCATGTATCATTGAGGACAGATTGCACGGTGGATAAAATGTTACTTAGATCCAGTGACAGGACCCAAAGAGTATGAGTTCAATACCCGGCTAAGGCAGTGAAGAACTTTCAGAGGGAAATTAACAGGAGATAACTGATAATTGACATCCATTAGGCATGGCACGTGGAACTAGAACAGTCTACCCCAGTGAGCGAAATAAAGGGTTCATTTCGTCTTTCCAACCACCTGAAGAAGGCCGGGGCGTGTAATGGCCGTAACGTTGTAATAAATATGGCGACAAAGATGAGGACAATAATCCGAATAATATAAATAATGTAAAACCACACTGTTAAGATTACATTCTTTCCTTACTTGTCTGGCTGTTCATTTTTGATTGTCTACCAAGACTTACACGATGTTTCTTTCATGTCTCCCCTCAAACTCATGCGGTTTTTCGGTTTTCTTAGTACTTCAAACACATCCACGCGAAGCAAACATCGTTTGGGTGGTTTGAACACTGTTTTTGAGAATTTCCAACTATCTCTCGTTGAGTCATTTGTCCCTTCAAAATCATAATCTTTTGTCTTTGTTTCAGCAGGAATTTACTGTAAATAAAGCAATCTAATGTTTAACTACGGTGACTTGCAATGGCCCCTTACACTCATGTCATACGATGGAACAATTTCTACCAAGAAATCGGTATATTATTATGACTTTAGCATCTGACATCTTTCACTGGTACAATAGTTTTGCAAGGCGTTTTTTTTATCCATTTGAAACTGCTTAAAGGGGTCTGTCTTCTGCTACACGGCACCTGCAAAAATGCAGCAATTTATTTTCCAATGCTAAAGTTCCACAGACACTATTGATAAAAGCATGATGCTAAGCAATCTGCAATTCTCTCTCTCTCTCTCTTAATCACCTAGGACACCTGTTTCTGATTTCCATCAGTATGGCTGACGCTAACCTCCAGAGGAGTGAGTCGAGTTATTCTCGGCTAGCAGGACGTGGAAAGATTATATTGAATCTCTGCTGCTAAGAAAATTTGTTCATTGTGTTGTGCTAGACAATTTTTCTAGATAGAATCTATCTTACATATTTTATATATCTACCATTCGTCCATGATTTTAATATTGCTGACACATATCTCCTTTTACTTCTACTATATATAATTAGAGATTCTTGATAAAATCAAAAGTATCTGCAATGTTATTTGTCCTGATATGGCATCCCGGCTTCAGTCAATTTCCTATCGCTTTAATGTACATTTCCTGTGACATTTTTATAAATACTTCATGGTAATTGTTCGGATGTGTTCTTTTCTATCGTAGCTAGATTTTATGAATTTAAGCGCAGTACTAGATTGGCAGATAGGTCTCATCATTTTACAGTTGAAATAGCTAGATGTAACCATAAGTTCTATGCTAACAGTTTCTTAATCTGATAAATATGTTCATGGTAATTGATCTGATGAGCTATCCTCTTTGGTACCTAGACTTTATGAATTTAAGAGCAGTACTAGATTGGCAGCTAGCTCTCATCATTTTACAGTTGAAATGGCTAGATGTAACCATAAGTTCTATGCTAACAGTTTCTTAATCTGATAAGTATGTTCATGGTAATTGTTCTGATGAGCTATCATCTTTGGTACCTAGACTTTATTAATTTAAGAGCAGTACTAGATTGGCAGCTAGGTCTCATCATTTTACAGTTGAAATGGTTAGATGTAACCATAAGTTCTATGCTAACAGTTTCTTAATCTGATAAGTATGTTCATGGTAATTGTTCTGATGAGCTATCATCTTTGGTACCTAGACTTTATGAATTTAAGAGCAGTACTAGATTGGCAGCTAGCTCTCATCATTTTACAGTTGAAATGGCTAGATGTAAGCATAAGTTCTATGCTAACAGTTTCTTAATCTGATAAATATGTTCATGGTAATTGTTCTGATGAACCTACTGCTGTGGTACGTAGAATCTATGAATTTAAGAGCAGTACTTGATTTGCAGCAAGGTTATACCAATTCATAGTTGAAATAGTTAAATATAACCGTCCGTTCGATGGTTTCATACGTATCAGCCAACTATGATATTCAAAAAATTAAACGCAATGTCAATCGTTATCTACTGTCTTCTTGCTTACTCTTCTATTGTTCTCTCTCTTTAATAATGTTTCTCCTTTTTCTTATTCTTTCACACCCAATAAACACTTATCTTAGCGGCTTTATTGCCTTACTTGAATATGATAAAAAAAAATAGCAACAAATAATTGTTAATTGTTAATAAAATAAAGGATTATTATCATTTTAGGTATTTTTTACCAAAACTTTTGTACGCTAGTGTATACTTTCAGATTTAGAGCTTTAATAATGATCTGTTTCGCCCACCGCCGCAACTGACTATTTAAAAAATATATATTTATTTTACCTTGGATCCATGAAATCACTTGGCAACTATTGCAAGATTCGTATCTCGAGATTGCGAAATACAATGCCAAGCCAGCCGAGGTTGTAATGGAAGCGTACGTTTTGAGGCCACCAAACAATTTAATAACCACTAAGCTTTGACCAGGGAAGGAGATTTATGGCAGTTTCTCTGAAGAGGAAGCTGATGGCGGTTGAGATGGAGGTGCGACTCTGACAGGCAGTGCTTCCCGTAATAAACCAGGTTAATTAAAGTCAATTGTCCTGTTTAAATGACTCACACATGAGTAGACATAATTCGATACGTACAAATGCGTGAGCTGCTATTCGGAATTTTTGGCAGATAGCAGATAGATAGATATAAATCGACTGTGATATAGAAAGAAAGAAAGAAAGAAAGAAAGAAAGTAAGTAAAAGACTTTAGATAGATAGATAGATAGATAGATAGAAAGATATAAACAGAATACGAGATATAGATAGGTATGAATAGAATTCGATGGGTATGAACAGGCTCCGATACATATGAATAGAATGAGATAGATAAATAGATAGATAGATATGAAAAGACTGAAATAATTGGATATATATATATATATATATATATATATATATATATATATATATATATATATATATATATATATATATATGAATATATGAATATACTGCAAAATATAGATAGTTAATGAGTAAACTCAGATAGATAAATAAATAAACAGATAAATAGAAACAAAGAAAAGAAGTTGATATATATATATATATATATATATATATATCGACTGCGCTAGATAAATAGGTATGATAGACTGCGATAGATATTAATATTCTCCGATACATATGAATAGAATGCGATAGATAGATAGATAAATATGAAAAGACTGAGATAATTGTATATATATATATATATATATATATATATATATATATATATATATATATATATATATATATATACATATATATATATATATATATATATATATATATATATATATATATGGATAAATAAACAGATAAATAGAAACAAAGAAAAAAAGCTGATATAACTATATATATATATATATATATATATCGACTGCGCTAGATAGATAGGTATGATAGACTGCGATAGATATTAATATACTCCGATACATATGAATAGAATGAGATAGATAGATAGATAGATAGATAGATAGATAGATATGAAAAGACTGAGATAATAGGATATATATATATATATATATATATATATATATATATATATATATATATATGAATATACTGCAAAATGTAGATAGTTAATGAGTAAACTCAGATAGATAAATAAATAGAGAAATAGAAACAAAGAAAAGAAGTTGATATATATATATATATATATATATATATATATATATATATATATCGACTGCGCTAGATGGATAGGTATGATAGACTGCGATAGATATTAATATACTCCGATATATATGAATAGAATGAGATAGATAGATAGATATGAAAAGACTGAGATAATAGGATATATATATATATATATATATATATATATATATATATATATATATATATATATATGAATATACTGCAAAATGTAGATAGTTAATGAGTAAACTCAGATAAATAAATAGAGAAATAGAAACAAAGAAAAGAAGCTGGTACAATTATTGGCCATTAAATTAAGTACACGTTAACAAATACTGTTTTAATCAACTTTCTATTCAGCCTCTGACGTCACTGCAGTTTAATGTATCTAGACACACTTAATGCTGCCCATGGCCAGCAATTGAATTTCATTTCCTGCATTATTATGTGAGGGTAAAGGTTAATCAAGTGATTCTGAACATGGAATGTTTGTTGTTATTAGACGCCCGCATACAAATATTTCAAAAGCTGCTGATCTACTAAGATTTTCACGCTCAGCGATCTCAAATTTTTTTATCAAAATAACAGAAGAAGAAATAAAAAAAAAAAAAATTGCCGTTGGCGGCAATACAGTGTTCGAAAATCCTTTATTGATAAACGTGAAAGGGGGAGAATGGTCAATAACATGGCAAATTTAGTTGGAAGCACAACACTTCGAACCTTGAATCAAACAAGCTACGGCAGCAGAAGACCACGCCTGCTGCCACTCTTGTCAGATAAGAAACCAAGGCTACATTATACAAACACTCATAAAATATTGATAATAGAAGATTGGGAAAACGTTGCTTAGTCTAATGAGTCCCGATTTCTGTTGCGATAATCCGACGGTAATGCCTCAATTTGGCATAAAAATCGTATGGGTATGGATCCGCCTTGAATTATTCGGTTGATAAACGTGGTAGATTAATGGCATTAATATAGCTGTATTGGTATCCATTGGGGCTTATGGTACCAATATAAGATCGTCGTTGATATGAAGTAGCCTACCAAGGTAGTGTGGCTGAATACGGGCCTCAGTTTATGACTACGATGCACCTACCGTCTGGTAGAGACGTCCAGCAAAACAACACACGGTGTCACAACTAACGATACTTTCCAAAGCGAAACTACGCTCATTTAACCACCATAGACAGTGCTTAACTTCGGTAATCGTAGGATGAATGGTAAAAGAATCGAGGGTAAACAGCGTGTAACTAACTTAGTGATTCTGAGTTATGGCTTTTGTTTCACGAGGTCTAATGCTTGACGTGTTTACGTCCATCGCTGAATATGTATATCAAGCTCTTGATAATAACGGCGAAGGTCGAACTGTAGCTCTGGATATATTGAAGTGGTTTGACAAAGTTTGGCGCGCTGGCCTTCTATGAAAGCTCCAGGCATACGGTACTACAGAATGATTGTCTGTTTGTTATTTAAACCCGGAGATATATTTTCTGTTTTTATTTTTTGTGAATTTGTAGGTCTGGTGAATTGGGTCGTTATTACGAATCCATAGAAATACATTATAACCATGGAAAATTAGTATTTAAGCCTTTTATATTATATTCTTGCTCTGTCTTGTACATGGAGTTCTTTCTGAATTTTATCCTCTTGGAAATATATATATATATATATATATATATATATATATATATATATATATATATATATATATGCACACACAGAGAGGGTGCGATGGATAAATTGTCTTCTTTACGCCAAAATGAAAATTTCATTTTAACAAATACATTTACTAATGATCGCCAACGTCCTTAAGATACATGTCACAAAAAAGAAAGAAAGATAGAAAGAAAAGAAAGAAAAAAAGAAAGAAAGAAAGAAAGAAAAGAAAGAATAAAAGAAAGAATAAAAGAAAGAAAGAAAAGAAAGAAAAAAGAAACAGTGAAAAAAAGAAAGAAAGAAAGAAAGAAAGAAAAGAAAGAAAGAAAAAAGAAACACTGAAAGAAAAAAGAAACACTGAAAGAAAGAAAGAAAGAAAGAAAGAAAAGATGCACCATATAATCTACTATAAGATTGGTGAGGCACAGAAGTCATAGATAGCCCGATGGAGCCAATCACTCATTTGGTTAGTTTTAAATTCAGAGTTGTCTTTCTCCGGGATATGTTGTCCATACAAGGTACAGTACTCTACTATGTCTTTCGCAACGGTATTATTTTAAAGTGATCACAAACAGCTTCGAACAGGATTTGAACTCGGCCCAGCAATTCCATTTACTATGTTCATAAAGATTATGCCAACTGGAGCCGTAATGTTTAACCTAAACTGTCTATTAAAATTATGGCGAAAAAGTTTTAAGTTGCTAAATTTAGAAAGACAATTTGTACCATATTCCTGAAATTCAGTTTTCGTAATTTATGTACAGGTAGCTGATCTTAAGAATGACCTAAAATCTTTTGTTACCTGGGACAAACAATGGCTTGTTAATTTTACCGCCCCCAAATCAAAACTGCTCTCCATTAATCATCTGTGAAATCTCTTTCTGCTTTCCATCAGCATGACTGATACTAACTTCTAGGAGAGTAACAATTTGCGCATTCTGTAACGTTCCCTGAAAACATGAAGTGGAAAGATTATATTGAATCAACTGCTAGGTCTGCTGCTAAGATAGTTGGTTCTCTGTATTGTGCTAGACAAATTTTCTCCTGAATTCTCCTGAATCTACCTTACATATTTATATATCTACCATTCGGCTTTGCTTAGAATATTACTGCTCCATAAGGTCTTCTGCTAATGCTATATATTTAAGGATTCTTGATAAAATCCAAAGTCACTTTCCCGCAAATATAATGTAGCTTCCTTGTGTCTTATCTATAGTTGGTGCTAACCTCCAGAAGAGTGACTCGTCCCGCCTTTTCGAGCGAACGTTTCCCGCTGACTTGAAGTGGATAGATTATATTGAATCAATTGCTACATCTGCTGCTAAGAAATTTGGTTTGCTGTATCGTCCTAGATAATTCTTGCTCTTCAGATTCTATCTTACATATTTATATATCTACCATTCGTTCTTGCTTTGAATATTGCTGCCACATATTCTGACCGTGAGACCCGGTTTCGAGTCTCACTACGCCTGTTTTGTCAAGAAAGACACTTCCTGTCGTTATTTATCTGGAGAGAGGCGATCCCAAGTCGTGGAAATTGGATTGGAAAGTACTTGAAACCCAAACCGTAAAATAAAAATCATAGCTGATAATGGTTAAAAGTATAGCCGAAAACATTTAGAAAAGCTTTATATAATTTATGTCCTATAAAGAAAATATATATATATATATACGAATACCCGAAAAATATAAAAAAAAAAAATCATCTACTACACCTTGTCTGTTTGTTTTAAAAGAAATTTATGTATGAAGTGAAAACAATGATATATATATATATATATATATATATATATATATATATATATATATATATATATATATATATATATATATATAATGAAAAACAAACCACTTTAAGGTACCATTACGATAATTTATTTCACCTAAATCCTTTTTTAAGGATTCAGGATCATCAGGTAAAACTTCCAACAACGAATTGAGAAAAAAAATGGGATTAGAAATTGGTGGGTAGTGTAATTTTTGTAATTTAATAGAGGGGGTTGAGAGTGGTATTATATATATATATATATATATATATATATATATATATATATATATATATATTATATATATTATATATATATATATATTATATATATATTATATATATATATATATATATATATATATATATATATATAATGTTGCAGCGTGCTAGAGGTGGTGTACATTAATGTTAGAAATGCTATACTACTTGTTTACAACTCATTGGTAATGTTTTGCATTTTATTCTCACCATGTAAGTCGACCCCGAGTTTTGGAAAAAAATGTTAGGCTTGAAAACTTGATTTCTCTACCGCAGTATATGGTATTTCAATTCAATTCATCTAAAAAAAGAAAAGAAATGATCAAATTCAATGAATAATGAAATAAATGAATATTGACAACAGCAAATAAAAGTTAAACAACGTTTAAGTTAGAATTCCAATGAAAAAAATAAACAAGTTTTTAAAAACTTTTTCAAGCAAGAAATTTATTCAAAAAACATTGAAATATGATAGAATAAAATCACAGAAGCAGTAATTTAAACAAAAGAAAAAATTGAGCAGAATTAAATTAAATTAAAATCGAATTAAAGAATAAAAATAAAAGGCATTAAAGAAACGGGCATTTTTTTCTTTTTTTTTTTTTAACAAAAGAAAGCACAAAGATCTTAATATAAAAATGCCCACCCTAAAGAATTAAAAAAAAAAAAAAAATGCCGAATACATTTTTAAAACCAGGGTAAATGATAAAAAAAAATACTGAAATTGAAAGTTTTATACTAGACTGAAACATTTGGTGTCGGGGGAATATTTGAATTTTTGTTTTTACAAATGAAAAAAAAAATCAACATCTGACTGTTATATTATTAAAATAAATAAAACAAACTTAGAATACAATACCAATCTCAAAAGCCATTCACAGTGGTTTTAGTTTTAATAGGTGCTCAGTGAATGAAGTTAGGCTATCATATACAATAACCTGTGCAAAAAATACATATGGTCACATCACTTGTATATGATGACGTCATTTCAGTTAGTGCAATAGCGGCTGGACGTAATGTTTGCTGTAGCGTTAATAGATTACTAAATTTGCGTTACTATTGCTTGTTTTATATTCATTTCTGTGTTAATATGCCAAATATTTTCACCAAACACAAGTTTGTACCTCCAATAACCTTCTGTGTCCTCGACATGACGATAAACTACACCCGAGTCCTGGGTATGACAATAAAATACATCCACGTCCAGGGTATGACGATAAATTACATCTGCGTTTTGGGTATGACGATAAACTGCATCCGCGTCCTGGGTATGAGGATAAAATACATCAGCGTCCTGGGTATGACAATAAACTACATCCGGCATCCTGGGTAAGACGATAAATTACATCTGCGTCTTGGGTATGACGATAAACTATATCCGTGTTCTGGGTATGACGATAAATTACACCTGCGTCTTGGGTATGAGGATAAATTACATCTGCGTCTTGGGTATGACAATAAAATACATCAGCGTCCCGGGTATGACGATAAATTACATCTGTGTCCTGGGTATGACAATAAACTACATCGGCATCCTGGGTAAGACGATAAATTACATCTGCGTCTTGTGTATGACGATAAACTACATCAGCGTCCCGGGTATGACGGTAAACTACATCGGCGTCCTGGGTATGACGATAAACTACATCTGCGTCCTGGGTATGACGATAAACTACATCGGCGTCCTGGGTAAGACGATAAATTACATCTGCGTCTTGGGTATGACGATAAACTACATCGGCGTCCTGGGTATGACGATAAATTACATCTGCGTCCTGGGTATGACGATAAACTATATCGGCGTCCTGGGTATGACGATAAACTACATCGGCGTCCTGGGTATGACGATAAACTACATCCGCGTCCTGGGTATGACGATAAATTACATCTGCGTCCTGGGTATGACGATAAACTACATCCGCGTCCTGGGTATGACGATAACCTACGTCCAACAACAAGGCCTCTGATAATACGTTTTTGGAAAAATAATAATACCAGCTATACATTTATGAGAAAAAAATATTAACAGTAATAGATTTTTGTCAAAACAAAAATATTACCAGGAAAAAAAAAAGTTGTCGGCATTATATGACCCATTGAGGTTGATATGCTGTAAAACAAGACAAAGCAAACCAAACCAAAGCAAACCAATCTAATACCCTTCTGGACGTACAGTAAGTGATATACAGTAATTGTTAGGGGTGCTGTTTCATTTGCTTATACCTAGGTGGTAAATCTTGCATTTTATACCGGCCATATAAGTCAACCCCTAATTTTAGAAATATTCTTGAATAATAGCTTTGAGGTAGTAGAAATTTGGTCCTAGAGAAGGATACAGACAATTTCATATACCGAACATGTGAGCAACGACAACTTTTTAGAGAAAATGGCAACATAAACGACCCTCATACATCAGGAAGAAACAGCTGAAATCACTAGGGCACATAATGAGGAAAGACGGCTTGGTAAATTTGATACTGACATGACAGATTGAAGGAAAGAAACACCGAGGAAAACAACGCATAGTCTACCTAGCGAGCTTGACTAACAAATGAAGAAGAGGCTTGAAGGAAGAGAAATGTGGTTATACTGAAGAATTTAACTGTATTGAAAATGGAAGCTTGTGTTTAGCATTTCAATGTCAGGTTAAATTTCTGGAAGACATAATGAAAATAGAGGGCTTAGAAAATTTGAAACGCTCGGGAGATATTGAAACCAAGGAAGGCGTAGATTAAGATAAAGTAAATGACTTAATCTACTTGTGTAAATGGATGGAAGAGGATATAGTCAGATAAGAGATTAAGGAGATAAATGAAGGCTAGGAACTCTTATGTAATAACAGTTCTTTTTAAGTTCTGGTCTATATCCTCGCAAATAAAGAAGAGGCAGTAGCAATGTGGTTCTATTGAAGAATTCTGAGAATACCATGAATTGAACGTGTAGGTTGAAATTTCTGGCAGACGTAATACGGAAAAAAGGCTTAGAGAATTTAACACACTCAGGAGATATTGAAGACATCACGGAGTACAGTATTTACATTATGCGGACCATTGTCCTCATCTTTGTCGCCAAGGGCGTGTCCCGCTTTCTCTTCGACCCGACGAGCTCTCCTTGAATTGATGGGTAGTCTTGGTGCCAAGCCTGAAGGGATGAGTTGTAGGTCTCTGCATCGGTGTAGGAATGTCAGATGGTTCGATATTCGTGCCAGTTTCTGGTAGGATTTCTCAATTTTTCTCCATATTTTTGGTATATCGGGTCCGTACCGATCCTTCAGAGTCTGTCTATATTTCTGAGATGAGGTATTATGTACAGTATTTACATTATGCGGACCATTGTCCTCATCTTTGTCGACAAAGATGAGAACAATGGTCCGCATAATCACGGAGTAGATGTAAACTGAAAGTAACCTACCTAAGAAATATAACGGTTGTGGTTAGCATTAGAATGAGAGTTGACATTTATGGGCGACATAATGAGGAAAACGGCTTAGAGAATTTGACACTCTCAGGAGGTATTGAAGGCATCACAAGGTCGGTTGTGGTTAGTATTATAATGAGAGTTGACATTTATGGGGGACATATTGAGGAAAAAGAGAAGGTGAAGGCCGATAAACCATTAATTTTTTCTTATAACATCGCGATATATCCGAGGCTGGGTTATATTTTGGGAATAATTTAGTCAGGGATCGAACGCTCGGCTAGATGAATAATTTGGAGACTGAACTTTAATAGCTACTTTTTGCCAAAAAAGAAAAAGAATGGAACCACTGCGTTTCAAACCCATTGACAATTGATAAAGAAAAAAAAAAAAAAAAAAAAAACAGTCGCAAAAAACAAAAAAAAAACTTATTTCCTCGAATAAAATCAGGATAAAATGTGGGCAGAAAACATTACCAAAGACTCTAGAGTAAGACGTATTGAATCATCTATTTACCTTATTTTATCTTTTTTAGTGGAAATGTTCAAAATTGTCGGTCTCTTGGGTTCATCATACGATGATAGATATAGGCATGATAGCATCATTTTGGATTATCCATTTTCCATATCAAGTTTCTCCTCCCGGAAGATTACATTTACCGGAAATCGTCACTAGGCTTCCCCACTCCCACCAAAACAAAAACAAAAATATAAATTCTGGGAAGGGCTACTTTCAACAAAATTGCGATTTGTTTCTTTCGTATATTGATACACTGGTTTCCCAGGTTTGTTTTTGTTTTTCGTTCGACGTGTTTTGGACGTCATTACCTTCCAAACTGTTCCCCCAAAAAATTGTTTTTAAGACTGCGAAAGGAGATGTTATCGCCAGTTATTTTCCCGCTTATAGG
Organism: Acanthosepion lycidas; assembly: GCA_963932145.1. NCBI lineage: Eukaryota > Metazoa > Mollusca > Cephalopoda > Sepiida > Sepiidae > Acanthosepion > Acanthosepion lycidas. The sequence goes on along the minus strand of OZ010603.1, from coordinate 68,402,630 downwards.
GAGAGAAAAAACACCGTGTCTGCGGACGAACTGTTTATTGACGATTTTATTCACAGCTAGAGTCAAGATGGCGAAGACTGACTTCTGCCCAAGAACTAATATTCCATTTTTACGTATTTTTTGAAAATTTTGTTTGTGGTCAGGAGTGCGGGGATTTTTTTTTTTTTATCGATTTCGAAGGAAGTATTTAAAAAAAAATCGACTGCTACTATTTCTAAAAAGAAAATGGTAGAAAACAAATGCAGAAATAACGTTTACCACATGAAAGACAAAACTCAAGTAGGTATCTTTCTTTACAGATGACGTCAAATAAAAGGAAAATAATACAAATACAACCTAGGATATTACCAAAAAATATTAATAATTATTCCAGGTTAAATTATACATCTTGCATGGATAAATATATGTATATATATATATATATATATATATATATATATATATATATATATATATATATATATATATATTAAAAAGAAGAGAGAAACTGCTTTTGGTTGTAAAAAATATTATGTTTTATTTTCCATAATTTTGCTACACGTGTTTCTGGTCTCGCGACAGTCATTAGGCAAAGAGTGGTGATTTCCACATTTTATTAAAAATAATTAATTTTTTTCTGTTAGGTAAATAATCCAAAGTTCTTTAGTAATTTAGTTATTATTTTTTTTAAAATAGTGCTCGATACAAAAGTAGAGCCTAAATATAATTATTTATTTAAAAATATGATTGCTCCGCTACATCAGAGTTTACATGTTTCAAAAACATAGCTGGAAACTTCAATATAATTATTTGAATTAAATTGAATTCAACTCAATTGATTATTAGAATTTTTTTTTTTCGAAGCGTTTCACCCCAAGCAAGGCGGGAAGCCACTAGGGCGCAAGGGGTTACAGAAGATTTGGAGCAAGATCAGATAGGAGTGATAGAAGAAAGGATGAGGAGAAGGGTAGTGGATAGATCAAGGCAACTGGAGATGTCGATTGACATTACACTTGAATAGCTGGAGATTATAGCTCTCAGGGAAACTGGAATAGGGAAGGGAGTTCCACAGGTGAGAGGTGCGAGACATGAAGCTATTGGAGTAGAAGAGACGGCTACATTTAAGAGTTTCGACAGTGAAAGGGTGAGATCGGGATGCCAGCCTCGTAGGGCGCTGGAACTCATGAAGTCTGGGAACCAGTGAATGCAGCTCCTCGGAGCAATTGCCATGAAAGTGTTTGTAAAACAGAGATAGAGAGGCGACGGTGCGTCTGTGAGAAAGTGACTGTAGACGAGATGCCAGGGCAGGGCTAATTATATTGCATATCCGCCTTTGGAGCCTATCAAGAACCCCGAGGAATTTTAATTCAATTTAATTCTAATAATTATATTGAAGTTTTCATCTCTTGTTTTTGAAACATGAGAACTCTTATGTAGCGGAGGAATCATATTTTTAAACACACACACACACATATATATATATATATATATATATATATATATATATATATATATATATATATATACAAATTTTTAACACCCTGTGCCCTCTCTTTATATGAACAATGGAGCTGGCCATTACCATGGAAATTTTGAATTCAATAATGAATCTGCTATTAAAACACGTAAATTTCAGAAATAAGTTATTCCAACAAAAAAAAATTTCGCTTGAGGATGGTACAGAGCTTACTTTAATTCAATTTAATTCAAAAAATTAGATTGAAGTTTTCGGCTCTTGTTTTGAAACATGAGAACTCTTATGTAGCGTGTTGGAATCATATTTTTAAATAAATAATTATATTTATGCTCTACTTTTGTATCGAGCACTATTTTTTAAAGAATAATAACAAAAATACTAAAGAACTTTGGATTATTTACCTATCCAGTTCGTTCCTATTTTCTTATATTTTCACACACACACACACACACACACACACACATATATATATATATATATATATATATATATATATTTATGTGTGTGTGTGTGTGTGTTTGTGTGTATTTATTTATTATGCAGTGTTACGTTAGAACATACACATATCCACTACAAAATTGTACATTTTTGTTTCAACGTCACTAAAATGAAAAACCTTTTTTAAACGTCTCATCAGGTGGGGAATCATGGTCAGACGTTTTAAAAAGGTTTTCCTTTGTTTGACGTTGAAATAAAAATGTACAATTTTGTAGTAGATATGTGTATGTTCAAATGTAACACTGCATAAGATAAATAAAAAATATTTACGGCTCTACTTTTTGTACTGAGTACTGTAAATTAATGTTTTGAACGCAGTGATCTTACTGGTCATTCTTCTACACTTTGATATATATATATATATATATTTGATATATATATATATATATATATATATATATATATATATATATATATATATATAGTTGGATAGATGTGAGCTTGTGACCCTGGGTTTCACGCTTTAGCGATCGTCAGACAAACACACTTTTCACACACACACACACATACACACACACACACACATATATATATATATATATATATATATATATATATATATATATATATACATATATATATCAAAGGGTAGAAGAATGACCAGTAATATTACTGCGTTCAAAACATTAATTTACAAACAGTGCCCAGTACAAAAAGTTGAGCCGTAAATATCTATCTATCTATCTATATATATAATATAATATAAAAGGCTCAAACACTAATATTCCATGGTTACATATAAATTTGTATTATATATATATATTATTATTATTATCCATATACAGACTGTTTCGCTGTATCACAGCACATTGCTGTGGCTAGATCTCTGATTGTTTCTAGCTGGGATAGAAACACGACTGATCCGACAACAGTCGGAGATTTCCTCTGGAAGCCATCGGCGCACGGTTGAAAGAAAGGGGAATTTTTTACGTGCTTATTCTGTGAATAAACACACCAATGAGTTTGTAACATTAGTATTCTATATATATATATATATATATATATATATATATATATATATATATATATATATATATATATATATATATGTGTGTGTGTGTGTGAGTATCAAACGCGTGTATTCATGCATGTAATTCTTAGTATATCAACCAGAAATGGGTTGTTTATTTGTTTTGTGATGAAATAAAAGAAATAGATAAGTCGGCTATTTATTATACAAAGAAAACATATTTCGTTGTATAATAATTTATCTGCTTATATGCTACACCCACTGTCCATACCTAAGATTTAAAATGAAATTTTAAAATAATGAAAAAAGCTTTCTTGAAGCTTTTATTTTAGTTTTAATAACGAGCTAATAGATTAAATTTAATATTTTCAATAAGTAAAATACATTACTGCTTTTCAAAAACAATTTAAATTGTTGGAATTAGTTGTTTTTTTTTTAATCGCTAAGAGCCGCTGATTAGACAACGGAGATATGCATAAACAAATAAGAAAACTAACAGGACAGAAGAATTGCTCGTCAACAGGCTGCTTAAAATCAAATGATCGAACACTCATAGTAGAGAAGGGAAAAATTCTTCATCACTGGAACGAATACATTGGGGAACATCTTCGACGAGGAAAGCGAACAACGGGCAATACACAGAATTACAGAGGGGCCTGAAAATTCTAAAAACTGAAATAAAATCTGCACTGGCGAAATTGAATAGAAACAAAGCAGCAGGGCCAGACGGAATTGTAACAGAGATACTGACAGCCTTAGTTGATTTTGGCATAGATAAGATTACGGAAATAATAAATGAAATCTCCAGCGATAATTGAAGAAAATAACGTCAGCGTCTATTTCAAATATTTTTTAAGTACTCAGTAATCTTTAAAAAATTTGGAAAATTCTCGCTGTAATCTAATGTTTATTGAATTTTAGAAATGTTGACTTTAAATATATTACAGTTATCGCTCTTATTTTCTGATAATGTCGTGTACGGTCACCCGTACTTAAAAAATTCGGCATAATATTTTTAAAAATATTGGCGTTTGATAATTAGTATTATAGTTTTCCATTTATCATTATTAAATATAGTTAATAACAATATCCTCTAAAAAGCTAAAATTAATACTGAATTTTAAGATTTAAAACTAATAATTAATTCAAATTGAAATAAAATTGAAAACAATTCTTGTAAAAATTCATTATTCACCGAAAAACAAAGTTTTTTTTAAAGACAATATTATCTGTTATATATCGTATTTATAAAGGCAAGTAAAAGCTTTTCTAATTAAATAATATAATTTTCTTGCATTTTTTATTATACGATTCCGAGAAGATTTTAGGCAAATGGCGTTTCTCTTTGACAAAAACAAATTGATGATTTAAATTTTTCACGGAGTTCTGCTTTTAACTAATATAAATGCAATTAAAATCTTTTCTAATTAAATAATGCCAGTTTTATTGCATTTTTCATTTTACGTTTCAGAGCAGATTTGCGGTAAATTAATGATTTAAATTCTTCGCAGAGTCCTGCTTTTAACTAATATAAATATGAAGAGGGTGGAATTTTAATTTTTCGAAATTTCATAAAATTAATTAAGTGGGGTAACAGATATAAAAAAATATTTTCTAAAAAAAAATTAAAAAGATTATTTTATATGTGAATAAGTTTTGAAAATTTCATTAGAATCCGAAAATAATTTTATTTATGCAAGAATTTCCAATTTGTCTTCTACTGTTCCCTTTCTTTAATAACGTTTCTGTTTTTTTTTTAACTCTTTCACACTCAATAACCCATTGTGTCTTAGTGGTTTTACTACCGTACATGGAGTGAATTGATTTAAAAAAATTTAATGACAATACTTCTTTACATTAACTATTTCAATCTGGTTTATCACTTCGCACTAGATGACATCTTTCATTTACCATCAAACACCTTCTTCGGTTGTAATCCTGGTTTGGGGATAGATTCTTCTTTTCTTCTACCTGTAATGATTCTGTCCTGGAAAAGTTCGGTTAACAAGTTCACGTTTCAGTGATGAGCAGAAAACTAATCTATGATTCGGCTGAGATACAGTTAGCTGATGAGAGACCCACTGACCAAGTTTAGATACATTTCCGCGACCTTGAAATTGTTATATGATCAACGTACTGTAAACTTTTGATAATTCTTGTTGTTGTAACTTAGAAAGGATTACTGAATGAGGAATAACCAAAACGGAGGTTGGAAATGAAATAGTAATCTTTATAACACCAACCAAATACAATACTCGCCAGCGGCGTGAAATAGGTAAACCACTGCTTGTAATGGACTAGTTAGACACCATATCACCTTCACTTGCAATAGAATCCAACGTATTTATGAGGATTGTGTTCATAGGTACGGTATATAATGCTTGTCGAGTTTGTTTAACAGAAGTTAGTCGCCAAGATCAAGAGAAATCCTCAAAAACATATTTTCTAATTAAAATTGGCCAAACGATTGTTGGTGTGTCCAGTTACAGCATCGTACCTGTTCACACTGGTTCGCGCGAAGAAATTCTTAAAATTATAAAAGCTTAGCGAACCGCTTACTGGATTATCCGAAAATAATCTTATATATTAATAGCCGATATATAATAGCTAAAAATATAACTAATAGCATTGATGTAAGTTATGCGGAAGCTGAAAGAGGGTTTTTTGTAATGAACATAATTTATTCCCACCAAAGAAATAGTCTTGTAATTAAAGAAAATGGTAAATCTCCTAGTCATAAATTTGATAGATCTTCCAATGAATCTTTGGGAGTGCAGCAATTCAGTTTGAATGTGGCTAAGAAACCATAACAGCTGATAAGACTAGAGTCAAAAAGCCTCATACATCTGAACACAAATATAATGAGAACAGAATTTTTATTTGGAATTATCTTAATAAATAAATGTTTTCTATTAAAATATCAAAATGGTTTAAATCATAAAGTGATTTGAAAATAAACAGAATAGGTTCCTAAAGATTACCTGTCTTTATAGAAGCGGTTCCTGGAAATTTGGGATGGCATTATTGGAAAGAACGAATATTTCGTGTTGCTGCCATTGAAGTGCATGAAGTCTCTAATATAAGCCTGATCTAAAAGGCAAATCTGATTTTAAAAGAGTAAAATCGATACAATTTGATCCACTGTGATATGAATTACACTACAATCTGTTACTTTCAGGTAGGTCCATGAAATTACATTAAAAACTCAACCACCACACCTTGTCAGTCGTTTTCAACGAAACTTGCATAGAAGAAGGATTGCTGCCCAAATAATTAATATATATATATATATATATATATATATATATATATATATATATATATATATATATATATATACCTGTGTGTGTGTGCGCGCAAATATATAGAAAAATAAGAAAGAACCGTTAGGTTAATAACCAAAGGTCTTTAGTATTTTTATTTTTTAAATACATAAGTAGAGCCTAAATTATAATTATTTTTTAAAAATATGATTCCGTCGCTACAAAAGAGTTCTCGTGTTTTAAAAACATAAGCTAAAAAACCAGCTCTGTTTCATCCTCAAGCGAATTTTGGAATAACTCCATTTATTTTATTCTATTGTTTAATTCATTGCAAAATTCGCTTGAGGATGAAGCTAAATAAGATTTCTCATGTTTCAAAAATAGAAACTTCTGTTTCTTAAACATGAGAACTCTTATGTAAAGATGGAATCTTATTTTTAAAAATTATTATAATATATATATATATATATATATATATATATATATATATATATATATATTATATATATAATTATTTTTAAAAATATGATTGCATCGCTAAATAAGAGTTCTCATGTTTCAAAAATAGAAGCTAAATTCATGTTCTATTTCATTCTCAAGCGAATTTTGGAATAACTAATCTTGAAATTTACGGAGCTTATATTCGAATGTATATGCTTATAAAGCTCCGTAAATTTCAAAATTAGTTATTCCAAAATTCGCTCGAGTCGGAAACAAAGCTGGTTTTTTAGCTTCTATTTTTGAAACATGAGAACTCTTATGTAGCGATGGAATCATATATATATACATATATATATATATGTCTTAATATATATATATATATATATATATATATATATATATATATATATATATATATATATACATTCCATTTGTAAAATGCTAAAAGTAATCGGCTGTTTCAATCCCTGAAGAAAGTGTCCAATCTCTTTTACGCTTTATCTATTACAAGAGTCACATCTGTTCAAAAATGGAATATTACTAGTATTTGAAGCTACTCGATATTTACTTTTGAGACTTGGTAGAATTCAAAATCACTTATACGACCTTTTGGCGGAGGAGGTACAACATATTCCCAAAGGTCATGATGTTCGGGGACTTGCACCTGATCTAACTCTAACAGTTCAATAGGAATGAAAATATCATTTAACTCTCAATAGCTCAAAAACTCTCAATGTTGCTACCGGCTTTGAAAATTTACTGGATTTCAAGTAGACTCCAAAATCTAAGTAAAATTCATATATGGACTCCATGACTAAAAATGCTGGGAAAATGGCCAGGGAAGTATTAGATCCCCTCGGATATACGTTATTTTTACAAAACTCAGATTAAATGAATGGGAAAAAATTATTATAACCTTCAATATGACAAAATCGAAGCAAATACCGTCGATCAGAACTCCACTTTCAATAACACTCTATCCTTTTAAATGCATGGTTGGTGTCAAGAAGAATCCAGACCCCAAGTGGAAATCACACACACACACACACACACACACACACATATATATATATATAGAATCCACTGCGAAAAATAATCCACTCATTCTATCGTTCCAGAAAGTATCTGACTCAAAGTTCCAGTCTGGCTCGTTATGTTCACTTACGCACAAACACCCTTGGGAAAATTATTAATCCACCTCTTCTCCTCCAGCTATGGGTTAATTAGTAGGACGTATATCATTAAATTATTATTATTATCATCCCCAAAACTCATACAATCTAAAAAATATTAGCCAAATAAGCCCTAAAAATCAAAACAACCAATCAATCGAACAGTTTAACAAAAAATTGGAGGCTCTTTCAAAAATCAAGACGATCGAAACTTTGCAGTTGATCTCTATTCTGTTCGAACTCTAACAGCTCTAACAGGAATAAAGATGGCGTCTAACTGTCAGTACCTTCTTATCTGTTCTAAAAATTCAGTGGAGTAAAAACTTGTTTGTAACATTCAATCTGTTCAGAACCCAAGCTTTCACTGTCACAGATTAGAATTTCAGTTTTCTACAGACTCGACGAATAACCTCACCCACCAATGAGGGTCCATGGATGGAACGTCTACTGGGTCACAATTTTATTCTGAACCTAAAGTGGAACTCATACATATGATCAATTGCTAAGAATATGTAAAAATGGTCGGCTCATTGTATCAGCAAAGAGAGAAAATAGGTTAGGAAGTGAAAGTAATGGCTATCAAAATAAAAGTAATGGCTATCAAAATAAAAGTAATGGCTATCAAAATAAAAGTAATGGCTATCAAAATAAAAGTAATGGCTATCAAAATAAAAGTAAAGTAATGGCTATCAAAAAATTCTGTTACTATTAGGTTAGAAAGACTTTCCTGTCAGGAAACCCTTTCTAACCTCATAGTAACAGAAGCAACAAAGTGAAACAAAAATAAAAAAAAACAAAAAAAAACAAAAACAAAAAAAAAAATCCCAAGGTTTAGACAGAAAGAAAGACGGGTTCACCGAACAGAATTAAGGAATAATTTCTAAATTTGTTTCTGGTTTTAAAAGGAAATGGTGTATTTCATGAACAGAATATGGTGGCTTTGATTCGACGCGAAAACAATCTCTGAGTGGAATTTTATTATAACTATCAGAGTCTGTTCATCTAACACTCCCTCTTATTTTCCACACATACACCATCCCCACACATACATATATACATACATACATACATATATATATATATATATATATATATATATATATATATATATATATATATATATATCCCCATATATATATAGATATATAGATATATATATATCCCCATATATATATAGATATATATATATATATATATCCCCATATATATATAGATATATAGATATATATATATCCCCATATATATATAGATATATATATATATATATATATATATCCCCATATATATATATATATATATATATATATATATATATATATATATATATATATATATATATATATACACAGGATGTCCATAGAGTTCGTGTGCACGTTAAAAAATTTATAAATTTATTTGTATTTGAGATAGAAATAATTTGTAAAAAGGATTAGAAAGAAGTAAATCTATATTTTTTAAGGTTTTATTCAAATTTTATTTAAGTTTCCACATGTCCTCCATCATTAGCAATACAAAGGGTAATACGATTTTGCAGTTCACGGAAAATATTTGCCAACTGATTTACAGTAATGACTGAAATCACATTAGTTATTTTAGCTATACTTAAAACTAGGTACATTAAATATTATAACATTTTTTACAGATTATTTCTATCGCAAATACAAATAAAGATATAATTTTTTTAAAGTGCAAACGAACTTTATGGACACCCTGTATATCTCCATATATATATATATATATATATATATATATATATATATATATATATATATATATATTTAAACTTCTATCTTCCATGAATCTCTTACGTACATTCATATCTGCTCATGGCGTATCAAATGTAAACAAATGACGTCACACATTATGAAATGGACAAAGGCCGACAATTATTTTAAGACATTTTTATGTATATACATTCTTTTTATAGATACAAATATTTAAGTAAATGCTCTGTTTATAATAAACGATATTTATAACCTTTACCGGCCTGAATGTCCAAGGACAAATATTTTCAGATATTGATATGGACAGTGATGATATGGACAGGGGAAGAAATTTTACAAATGAAAATTCATACATAAGCTTATTATAATATACAAACAACATAGACATATTTAGATATATAAACACGCACCCCCCAAAAAAAAACCCAAAAAAAACCGGACAAACAAGAAATAGATGTCCACAACCAAAAAAAGAAAATATAATATCAGACACATATACATACTATGAAAGGCATATATATATATATATATATATATATATATATATATATATATATATATATATATATATATATATATATATTATGAAATTGACAATGCCCGATAATTATTTAAAGACATTTTTATGTTTAACATTCTTTTTATAGATATAAATATTTTAGTAAATGCTCTGTTTATAATAAACAGTATTAAACATTTACCGGTCTGAATGTCCAAGAAATTGTCATAGAATGTCCTGGGTATGACGATAACTACATCCGGTAGCAAGTCTTCTCATCGGAAGATTGGAGGATTTGAGAAGCGTGTGGACCACCTTTTAATTGGTGTTGTTCCTAGGTCCGCACTGACCTGGGATGGTAGCACTTGTTAGGGTCACAATTATGCGCAAATAGTGTATACCAGGGCTGAACAAGCCCTTTAGTGTTATAGAACACGATTGGTCTAGGAGATGTAAAACTCTTGCACGAAAAGCCTGAGCTATATTTTCTGCTTCGTCTGTGGCATTTATTTGCACCGACTGAGTGTATGAATAGTTCCGAAAAGTGTGGATGATTCTGCACAAGCCTTCAACACTTTAATCAAATCACTTGTGTGGGTTTTCTGGCGGTTTACCTTAATACTTTCTTATCCATACACATATGTATGGTATATATATATATATATATATATATATATATATATATATATACCCATACATATAGACCCCTGGTCAAAATATTAAGACCTGATACGAAAGTGTTAATGTATATATATATATATATATATATATATATATATATATATATATATATATATATCAAGAAAGAAATTCGGATTACTAACACAGAAAATGTCTCATATCGAGAATATTTAACATTGAAAAACAAAAGAAAAAATTAATTATTTTTAATAATATGTGGAAATCTCCGCTTTTACCTGAAGACGGTCACGAGGCCAGAAACACGTGTAGTAAAATTATGTAAAACAAAGGATAATATTTTTTTCTAAATAAATCCACATTACAACCAAAAACGTTTACGGCACCTCTCTTCTCTTCTTTTTAATATACATACCTTTTCTCTCGTTGGAACCACTACAACCTCTTTCTTTTATATATATATATATATATATATATATATATATATATAATAAAAGTATATTTGCGAAACATTTAAATTTAATTAGAAAGTGTAGTTCAGCAATAAACAAGTGAACATTTTAAGCTTTTAATTGGTCACTTTAAACAGACATTGAAAAAAAAATGATGTTTGGTGTTGGTCATAAAGATAAGACCCTGTAAATAAAAATAGCAAACACAGAACAAATAAGTCACAACAACAATTTAATTCTCAGTATATCCTCCATGCTTCGAAAATTCGCTTTGGCATATTCATTATTATCTTCTGCATGAGGGTGCTTGTGATGCTCGCCCAGGAGGCATAAACTGCAGCATGAAGAACATCCACAGTTTCAAATTGCGATCCATGTTTATAAGCATGGAGAGCGTTGTGGATTGCAGCGTTGTCCTTCTGAAAAATCCAGTTTTTTCCACATAGACGAGGGCCTTCAGTAATTAGCGATGCCTTTTTTAACTTGCCAATGTAACTAGCAGCTGTTTGACGACCTTTGACCTCCTGTAACTCAAGAGTTCCATTGTACGAAGATGAAACCCTAACTGATCCATCTCCACTGTGTTGTATCGAGAAAATTTGTTTTTGGAAAAATTTTGCATGCTAGTAACGTTGCAAACCGTCTCGGCCATCAAGATTAATTTTTTTTTCTCGTCTGAAAACAACACTTTCTTCCGTTTATCCACATCCCAAGTTTAAAAATTGGAAGCAAATTGTAAACGGGAGGTTTTATGGCGGAGAAGGCGAGGCCTCTGCAGCGGTTTCCTTTCTTATTTAAAGGCCGTCGATTTGTTCTAGAGCTGCATTCAGCATCTGTATTCGCTTTTATCGGATTTGACGTTAGGCTCTCTTTTCGCCTAATGCGCCTGTCTAGAGATGGTGAGATTTTATTTGGACGAGCGCTTGATATTTTAGAAGCATACACATCTGGATTTTTAATGAAGTTAGCAATGGCAATTTTGCTTCAGCCAATTTCATTTGCAATGTCTCGTTGCGAAAGAGCACGTCTTTGAAGTTCAACAATCCTGTCCTGTTCGAACTTGCTTAAATTTTTATTCTTAACCATTTTAAAATCTGAAATTTAATACTAGAAAGGAACTACGTAGATACCTAAACCCCTGAAGCTATGCGCACACTGACTGGTTCTAAAATTTTTGTCCAGTAATTTTTTTTCACACATGGTCTTATTTTTATGACCAACAAAAAACATTCTTTTTTCAATGTTTATGTATCAATTAAGTAATCAATTAAAAGCTTAAAATGATCGCTTTGTTGATAAATTACATTTTCTAATTAAATCTGAATGTTTCGCAAAAATATTTTGATTAAATTAATAGTATTTTGTATTTTTTAAAAATCTTTTGTGTCTGGTCATAAGATTTTGACCAGGTATGCGTGTATATATATATATATATATATATATATATATATATATATATATATATATATATGGTATAAAATGACAATTGGAAAAAAATTATTTATATATTTTATACTTATATATATATATATATATATATATATATAGATATGTTATTTATATGTTTTGAATATTTTTGAAGGTTCTAAAAAGAATCAAGATTTTTTTTTACAATTGTCATTTTATACCAATTTGTCTTGTCCACAGAAATGACCTTGTCAACCGGACGATCCTTTGGGGTCGAATCAGTTAGGCACGCCCAGCTAAATGGCTGTTCCGTATAGGATGCAGGTTCGAATCCTGTCAAAGGACGAATATTTTCTATGAAAATTTCTCGGACATTCAGGCCGGTAAATGTTATTTAATACTGTTTATTATAAACAGACCATTTACTTAAAGACTTGTATCTATAAAAAGAACGTTAAACATAAAAATGTCTTTTATAAATAAATTGTCGGTCTTTGTCCATTTCTTAATGAATATATATATAAATTTCGCATGATCATTGATCTCTCAATCTTTTCAAATATCTCTTGCTCACTCTCCGTCTCCCTCGCTATATAAATATACTTGAACTTATTAAAATCTATCTATCTATCGTTTTAAACTTGCTATATATCTAGTATTTCATGACATAACATTTGGCGACAAGGAACCCCTTTTCACTACACTGATATTTAAGACTGTATTTTATTTGTATATTTCAATCGAGGTTATAAATGGTAATGCAGTATTTTGTATCATTTTAATCAGAATTAAAAGCACGTTCACCCAGTGCCATTACTTACCGATTCCAAATCATCATTTGACAATTCCAAAATCCTATTATCACTGCGCTTTTTCGTTTTCAAATTAATTTCGCCTCAATAAAACCAGGTGCACTGCTGAATTTCTCCGTTTCACAATTTGTCGGCATTTCCCTCGAAATAACAATCCGAACCTAATGACGCTAACAAACAATGATGAAAATGACTGGTGTTATTGAAAGCGAGGCTAATGACGCCATTAGAATAAGGTGGGAACATCTCCTGGGATTATGCTGTAGTGGGCAGATAAACATCTCAACACCAAAATAAGTATTTCGTCGGCCATCCTCACCTGGTATTATCACAACAGAGACCCTAATCACGGTGCTTAAATGAGCCGCTGTTAGCATCAGGCTCCTCTGAGATATCCACTTCCTCATCAGCAAACTGCACCACCATCGGGCTCTCTAACAATACTGATAATGTCTCTGGCTTCCAGTCGACACTGTTTCAAGTAAGGAGCCATTAGCATGAACATTGTCAGTCTTTCGCTGAATCAGGAAGGAAACAATATTCATTAAGACGGTTTTTCTTTTGTGTGTGTTCTGATCGATCCCTTCAACACCTGTTTCTCGTTGGCCGTTAAAGTTCATTATTTTTATCGCCTCTACACAATTCTCTGTGATCCCTGATGATCGTATCTCAATGACAAGATTTCCGAACGCAAATGAGTCTCTCGTTTGCTGTTTGACTCGGAGCGACAAGCAAATATTCGTAAGCAATCAGGCTTTTCGCGCATCAG
>OZ010603.1:68373528-68386028 GCA_963932145.1 Acanthosepion lycidas | reverse complement strand
TATGTATATATATATATATATATATATATATATATATATATAAAATAAATTTAATATATATATATATATATATATATATATATATATATATATATATATATAAGAAAAATTTAAGATTTTATTTTACATTCAACATCATAACTTGATAAGACACCGGAGGTATTGAAACAAAATGTCTATTTTTGTTGTGACTTTATAACATATTTATGTTATAATTTTTAAAAATAAATAATTATATCTGCTCTACTCTGTATTGAGCACTCTTTTAAGAATAGTAATTGTTGGTTATTGGATTTCATTCCGTATACACCAATTATATACTTGGGTATATATATATATATATATATATATATATATATATATATATATATATATATATTTATATATATATATATATATATATATATATATATATGTGTGTGTGTGTGTGTGTGTGTATGTGTGTGCGTGCGTATGCATATTACGAATAAATAAATATATAAATTATATATGTATGTGTGATGTATGTATTTAAGGATGTGTCGTGATTCCTATTAACTTTACTGATGATGTTTGCCTACACACTCTAAATATATGTCATACTGTATATATGCGTATCTTGCGTATATAAGTATTAAACACATGGGCGTGAATTGCTTATATATATATATGCGTGGATATATTTTATCTGCACATGTGTATATACACAGAGAGTAACACATACATATATATATATATATATATATATATATATATATATGCGTACAGAATTATATGCTGACGTGTGAAAGGTAAAGGTTGTTAATATATATTATATAATTTTTTCTCTCTCGCTATCATGGTCTCTCTATATCTATCTATCTATCTATCTCTCTCTCTCTCTATATATATATATATATATATATTCTTTTTTATTCTTATATATATATATATATATATATATATAAGAATCCCCCCCAAGCAAGGCAGGAAACCACTAGCACGCAAGGGGTTACAGAGAGTTGGAGCAGAGATAAGTGATATAGGAAAGAATGAAGAGACTGTTAGGGGATAGATCAGGGCATCTAGAGACGTCGATTGACGTTACATTTGAATAGTTGAAGATTATCGCGATCAGGAAAACAAGAAATGGGGAGGGAGTTCCACAGGTGAGAAGTGCGAGACATGAAGCTATTGGAGTAGAAGAGACGCCTAAATTCAACAGTTTCGACAGTGAAAGGGTGAGAGCGAAATGACAACCTAGTTGAGCGCTTAAACTCTTGAAGTCTACGAATCCGCGAAAGCAGCTCATGGGAGCATTTACCGCGAAAGTATTTATAAAAAGACAGAGGGAGGCAACGGCACGTCTGTGAGAGATTGGTTGCAGACGAGATGCCAGATCAGGGCCAATTACATTGCATATCCGTCTTTGGATTTCATCAAGGACCTTATTTCGCTCACTGGGGAACTAGAACAGTCTACTCCAGGGAGGGAAATGAAAGGTTCAGTTCGACATCCTAAACACCTGAAGAAGGCCGAAACATTGTAATAAATATGGCGACAAAAATGAGGACAATAGTCCGAATAATGTAAATAATATATATATATATATATATATATATATATGTTTCATTAAAGATAACAGACTTGGTGTTGCGATTAAGCTTTTTATTTAATTTTTCTTGTGTTCGAACGGGTTTTTCTTTTTTGGACACAGAGTGTGTAGAAACTATCCAAATGTTCTGTAATTCCGAGCGCTTTCGGCTATACATTTAGCCATTACCAAGGACGATTTTATTTTTCCTTTTTTAATTGGTTTGATTGTTGAGTGTATGTTTCTAGATTTACAGGGCTGTTTTATTTTCCACATTTAGTTAGCACATTATGGCCGTGTTCGAAGGTAAAATTGAGTGTTGGCCTTTCCTTCTTTTATTATTAATGCTTCTATTATTTTTTAATCTTTTTTTACATATGGATGAGTTTTTTTTGCTTGTATTTTCGTTTTTATGTTTCAGATGGAGTTTGTGTGTTTAAATGGGTTCCAATCGAGCTTTGGTCAGACAGGTGTAACGTAAGGCGTCTGGATAGGCATGTAGTCATGTGACCGAAGTAATTATTTATTAATTCGGTTTGATCAAGTTCACAATTCCTTAAGGGGCATTTGAACTCATAGTTAATTTTCGTTCTTTGTAATCTTGACTTAGCTGGTGTGTTGTTATTTTTGAGGATAAGGTTGGCTGTTTAAAAATTTTGTAGTAGATAATTTGATTTTTTATTCGGATCAACTGGGGGTGGGTTCTGTTTCTTTATGCTATTTCTAAGTGAATATTAAGCTTGTTTGTAGTTGATGTGCATTTGGTTTTTGTCAATATATATATATACTATTTACATTGTTCGGTCTATCATCTTCATCTTTCTTGCCATATTTATCACAAAGTTTCGGCAATTTTTTTAACATATTTTTTTGTTATACAGTACGTTATTTATATAGGCACAAATATTTAAGCAAACGCTCTACTTATAATAATCAGCATTAACAACATTTACCGATCTGAACGCTCAGGCTATATGACGGTTCGATTCCTGTCGGAGGGCGCATATTTTTTTTTTTTTTTAATTTCTCAGACACTCATACCGGTAAATGTTGTTAATGCTATTTATTATAAACAGAACATTTACTTTGCATATATTCAACTCGCCGTGTTCAATATCTCCATAAAAACATAATGCATCTCCATCTATAAAAGGCAGGATGTGTGTTTGTGTCTGTGTTTGTGTGTGTGTATGTAATGAATGCACGGCCGTAATTTTCGACGGATTTGCACCAAAACTTACGTGCACATGCTCCAAGTTAGCGACAAAGCCAAGACCGACTTTGCATTTCCCAACTCCCATCGATAGTGGAAATAATCGATTTTTCCATGCTTCTACGGCAGTTTTCATGTAGTTTGCGGCAATTTTCTACTAGCCAGAGTGAGAGCCTATAGCTGTCTGCCACGAATAGGAAGGAAGATTCTATTGGCTAGCGTGAGAGCCAACAGCTGACTGACATGAATTTTAAATAGCATGCAAAAAAAATCGATAGCTGCATTCGTCACAAGTGGGAAACATTTAAATCTTCACGGTACTTTAGTCCAATTGGCTCATTCACTTGCTTAAACTCAACGTTGATTCTGATTCCGCAGAACTGGGTTGGGTGTGAAAAAGTATTATTTCTTTTTTCATTCGTTTTTTCCAGTTACGAGTCCTTTTTTAAAGCTGATCGTTTTGTGTTCATTTTGTTTAGTTCTTTTTTCGTAACAGACTTAATGTTTAGTATAGAGCTTAGAAAAAATTCGCAGTGTGAGATAGGCAAGAAGTAAGGCATGTAGCAACATCAGCACGGTAAAGGGAACTCCTTTAAAGGCAAGGAACGGCAAAAATATTTTAAGTCAAGTGATAGCGATTGCTGTATGAGTCGTACGATTTTCGAATCAAGCACGGGCAACGCCGGGCCATGCTGCTAGTATCAAATAAAAGCTTATTTCATGAACTTTGTTTCTATCTTATTTATTTTCATATGTACTAGAGAGTCTGAGGAACGTTGCAGTTTGAAAATAGAGACATTTTGGAGATTTCGCATAATTTTAGCCATTTTTTTCACTGACGGCAATTTAGACTTCCTCACATTTTGTAAGTTACGCACTCCACAGGGTTTAGTACAATTTTGGTAGTATGTTAGTTTGAAAGGTAACATTCTAAGCTTCATTTTCCTTTATTTCTTATTTTTTAATTTTAATAAGAAGTTTGTAAACAATTCAAATGAAAAGTTTGAGCGTAAAATTCAAATAGTTCTTGTAAAAGTAAAAACACGGAAAATATACCAATAAAACCCTCATTTAATACTCTATGAAACGCAATCAAAATCAAATATGAAACAATAGATCCATTTTGCGCGCATGCGATTATGTGTAACCATGTGCGACTCGATCGGCCATCATTTCAACTCCACGCGAGACACAGCATCAACACGGACACAAAAGAATCGACCATGTTTTCTGTGGATTAAATTTTCAAGGAAATTGGTAAGAATTTGTTTTAAATATTAATTTTCTATGATATGTAAAATGTAAATGGGATTTAAAAACCGTTTTCGTCATAACAAATATGATACAAAAATCGATTTGTTTACTTTACGCTCAGATTCAAATCACGAAAAAAAAAACGTAGGCCTTATTGATCGAAAAATGTTCATATTCAAAGAATGAGATAAAAACAATTCTACAAAAAATAATTCTAGAATGTCTTTTATGTTTTTGGAGTATTCTCAGAATAATTATCAGCACTTCAGTTACCAAGTAACATTTTGTTTAATGTTACTCTTTCAAACAATTTTCTTACTTTTTAAAAATTATCTAATGAATGGATTTTAGTTACGATTTATTGCTATCTTGATACAAATTTATGATTTAATATTCATTTTTCTAATTTATTATTATTTCTTAGTAATATTTATTTTATACGGATTATCATTGTTTATTTTATTCTAAAATATTTTAATGTGTCAGTTTTGAGGGCCACTGTGGAAATAGGTTTGTTGAGAAAATATTTTAGTGTTTCCTTATTTGTTACTCAGCTGTATGGATGACTCTAAATTTATATTTTTATCCCTGATTGTATTTAGTCCATTTTTTTTTTAACTGCAAATAAACTCAAATTCAATAAGAAAACGTAGACAATAATTTGTAGATGACTACTAAGTGTTAAGCTTCTCTCTCTCTCTACACTTCCAGAAATTTTACATGTTGAGTCAGGACTGTACTTGTTCAGCATCTGCTCCATATACATTCTAATCTCTTTAATTGTAGTTAAATAAAACGTATTCTAACCTGAACACCCCCACCAAAAAAAAATCTTTTAATATACCAATAGAAAAAATGCCGTGAGAATTTTTGCCGTTAACAATAAAATTTTAAAAAATCCAGACGACATGCATTTAACGGATGTCAGATTTCATTGAAGAATACATCCCTATCCCCTAACAAAACGTAGCTAATAACGGATACATCAAAATACAGACATATTGAACACGCAAACACCCTTGTCTAGTGGAAGTGAATTTATCTGTAACCTTGGAAACGTGAATTGTGATTTTAGCTGTGTCTTTAAAACCCAGTAATTTTAAACGTTACTCCAAAATTCGCTTGAGGATGAAACGGAACTAATGTCTTAATTACAAAATTAAATTCGGACCTTTCATTTTTGAAACATGGTTAGAACTGTGTAGCGGAAAAAACATATTTTAAATCAATTAATTTATAATATCAATGCTCTGTAAATTTACATTGAGCACTATTTTTTTAAAATAAAAATATCTATAAGAACACCGGATTATATATCTTACTGTTCTTTATATATATATATATATATATATATATATATATATATATATATATATATGTGTGTGTGTGTGTGTGTGTGTTTGTGTGTGTGTGTGTGTATGTGTGTGTATATATAACTGCCCCCAGAGGAGTCTTGAATAATCTCCGGCAGTCACCCAAATTTCACAGACGGAGATTTTACAACTATTGAATCCAGGGTGATAGGCCTTGCACCATAGACTGATCGGGGTTAAAGAAAGACATAATGGCATGAGTTAAACTTGAAGTCATGAAGATTCAAGTGTGACGTCATCATTTCCTTGGAACACCCACTTTCTAGCAATACTAAGAGGAGCTAAATATGGTACAAGGCCTGAAGAGTTCGTGGGACAAACCTGTCAGTCTTACTCGCCGACAGGCGCCTTCACGTTTTCAATGGCTGCATTTCATTTTTTTTTTTATCGTTATAATCTATTGTTAATACGGTTAATACATTAGATACATCAGGTTGCTTTTCAATTCGTTTTTGAAATTTTGTTCTGCTCCAATTAAAGATGGTATGCATCTAATTTTCTTGTGGTTCAAACTGATTCGACCAATGAGTTCACAGGAGTTTTTCTCTTTAATTAGATTTGATATTATCTTTGTGAATTCGAACTTTACAAAAATGCAGACAAGATCTGAATCATTTATTTCTGGATAGCCAATAACACATTTCTTTGTACAAATATTAAATTAGGTTCGTGCAAAAATAATGACGTAATAATGTCGTTTTTTGACATTACGTCAAAATCGACATTATTACGTCATTATTTTTGCACCAAAATAACGACGTAATAATGTCGTTTTTTGACGTTAAAAAATACGTCAATAAACGACATTATTACGTCATTAATTTTGCACCAACCTAATAGATTCTAAAAAAAAAAAAAATACTCCTCTCAAGAATTTTTTTTTTTTTTTTTTTACAGCAAAGTTCATTCAGTACAAGGCCGGGGGTAGCACTCGAGCTAGTGGGTTACGTTAAGGGTTAGTCTATAGTGATTTTCCCAAACGTAGCTTAGATGTGGCACATGGCCGAAGGTTTGGGGCACCCAGTGAGGATCGAACTCACTACTCAGTCGTAATTGTTCTATCGAGACAAGATCGCTAACCATTACACCGCCTCAAGGTGCCCAAATGATTTTCGAAGCACAGCTTAGATGTGGCACAAGGCCGAAAGTTTGCGGCACCCAATGAGGATCGTGCTCAGTACTTAGCCGCTAATTGTTCTAGCGAGACAACATTGCTAACCATTACACGGCCTTGAGTTACTCTATAGTGATTTTTCCAAGCGTATCTCAGATGTGGCACATGGCCGAAAGTTTGGAGCACCCACTGAGAATCGAACTCACTACTCAGTCGTAATTGTTCTAGCGAGATAAGATTGTGTTGTGGATTCCGAGATGAATTCGGTCTCCAAGGAATGACAAACGCAATAATTAAATATAAGAAATAAAATGTATTTACACAATCATACAAAGAGTAATACTGTTAGTAAGTCCAGGAACGTGGTTAGTAGCAAATACAGATAGATATATACGGTCTCGAAATAGGACTTCCTTAGAGTCTAAGTGCTTGTAACTGACTTCAACAAGAGGTTACCTCACACTATCTCCGTTCGTATATTATCACATTCTACGACTACCATACGACTAGTATTTAGTCACCCCCCCCCACGAGGGTATCATGTGGCACAAGTCCGGTTTAACGTGGGATCTCCGAGCCCTTGGGCTCGGCCAAAAATATACCCATTGAACCTGTATAAACGGGTTCAGGGTCGGTTTCGGCGTAGCTTCGTTCGGGTTCCTCGCCGCCCGAAGGCAGAGAGTTCAACCGTTCAGCCGGTCGTCCGACATCGACTACCATACGACTACCCTCACTGATTGTAACTCTAGGTATTTAACAGCAGCAGTCCAGGTACACTTGGTAGAGTCCACTTATATGAAAAAGGGGTGGAACCCAAAACACCTCCCTCCTTAGATCCCTTTTTGGGGGAGTTAATATTTTTTTGGGTTCGGCATATTTCTAATTGCCGATGCCCTCTCTGGGTCCGGTTTCCTGCCATTTTCATTTATTTTCTGTCCTAAATATTTAATTTCATTTAGGAAAAAATCACATTTTTCTCCTTTTACTTTGAAGCCGATGTCCTGAAGTCTTCTAAAAACTTCTTTTATGTGTGATATGTGCTCTTCAACATTGTCGCTCTTAATTAGAATATCATCCAGATAAGCGGTCGCGAAATTCTGGCCCGTGAGAATTGTGCCCATCGTTTGCTGAAAAATTGCAGGTGCAACTTTTATTCCGAATGGTAGTCTGTTGAACTTGTACAACCCTTTGTGCGTATTAATGCAAAGGATTTTCGTACTCTCTTCTTGTACTGGGATTTATAGATAAGCCTCACTAAGATCTATTTTTGAAAATATCTTGCCGCCGTTGAGCTTTGTAAATACCTCCTCTGGGCTCGGTAATGGGTAATGGTGGTCTTTTACTGCCTTGTTGAGTCCCGTCGAAAAATCTGCGCATACGCGAATTTCTCCTGACTTCTTTTTTACGTAAACCACCGGCGCAGCACACTCACTAAACTCTGTTTTAGATAAAATCCCAGTTTGTTCAAGTCTCTCCAATTCTTTGTCTATTTATTCTATAGTAGCAAACGGTACATTTCGCTTCTTTTTAAAAATTGGTTGGACGTTTTCTTTTAATTCTATTTTGGTCTTAAATTTGTTGCATCGTCCCAAACCGCTTGAAAATACCTCAGGAAATTGATTATATAATTCCGCCTTCAATTTTATAGTATCTGATGGTTCAACCTCTAACTTTTTGCAAAACGAGTTGAAAGGTAGGTCCCAAACGTTGAATTTCTGCATCCAGTCGATACGTACTAGATTTTCAGTATCTTTCATAACGTATATCTTAAGTTTTTTTGTTTTGCCGTGAAATTTAACATTCACGATTATTTCTCCCTCAAATTTGTTTGCCTGTAACCGACTTGGCAATTTTTTGAGTGTGTAACATGGTAGGTCTGTTGAGTTTTTTCCATGTCTGTAAGTTGATTATCGTGAGGTCGGAACCCGAATCCAGTTGTAATTTAATCTTTTTGTTTAAAATTTCCAGGTCCACATATTTCCTTACATTGGTATTGTCATCATTATGCATCCTTGTAGCTCTAATTCTATTAGTATCTTTTCTATTTCTACATTGGGATGCCTTGTGGCCTTTTTTTCCACATTCAAGACAGTTTTTATATCTGAAGCGGCAATCTTTGTTCCAATGTAATCCTCCACATCGATAACATGCTGATAGAGGGGGCTTATATTTGTTTCGATATTCGTCATAATTTGTCCTGTATGTTGTACTTTTTCTCTTATAAAATTTTATTTTTCTTTCCGGGGAGAGTGAGAATCTTTTTTACATTGGGTGAAGAACGTAGACTTTTGTTTAATTTACGTATATGAGAAACAGCTGAATCTTCAATGTCCTTTGCGTCTTTCTTTATGCTTAAACATCTCTGGCAATCTTCCGATAATTGCTGTAATGTTAGACCCGGTTCATTTTGTAATTTTGCAAGCATTCTTCTACGCATTTCGCTATCTTTTGTAGAAACTAGCCCTTGAACAAAGATGAGACATTTAAAATTGTCCAGGATTATTTCCGCTAGTTTGAAGTCGTCACAATGTTTATTTATGATTGCGGCAAACGTGGAATAATCCTCATTATCGCCCTTTACAAAGTTAAGGTATTTCCACCTCCTATGAAAGAGTGATGTTTTGGGGCTGAAGAGTTCTTTAAGACATGTCACTGCTTCGTCAAATGTTAATTTGTTCGTCTTTTTTGGTAAGATATAATCCACGAACTTTGTATATTCTTCAGTTTCTAATTTTCTAAGCAATAGACGTAGCTTTTTTTGCTTCTGTCCAATTTTGACAGTCTATGTTAAAGATGTCTTCATGTCTTCTGAAGTAATCTCCAAAATTTTTGTCCTCATTTAGTGAATATTTGAAAATCTCTATGGTATTACAGACTGCGTCTTGCGAAAATGTTGCTTCTTTTTCCATATCTAATTGCTTGTTGCCCGCTACTTTCAATATTAGTTCCTGGAGCTCTGTTTGTCTATCTTGATTTTCCTTTTGCGTTTGTAATAATTACTTTTGCCATTTTTCTTGTAGCTGTAACTGTTGATCATTTTGGTATTTTATCAATTCTATCAACACATTTTTAAAATCTTCCATGATAACTCAATTTTATGTATTTTTACCCCTCGAAATTGTTTGTCGCTAATTTGTTGTTGTAACGACGAGAGAAGGATTTTTCTTTTGTTGATTAGTTTACCGCGTGTGTTCGCCAAGTTGTTTGTTGGTTAGGCGTACGAAAAGTTTTTCTTTCCCCGTGTGAGTTTCGAATCCTCGTTCGCCAAGTTGTTGTGGTTTTCCGCGTGAGTTCGAATCCTTGTCGCCAAGTTGTTGTGGTTATCCGCGTGAGTTTCGAATCCTCGTTCGTCAAGTTGATATATACAGTCTCGAAGCAGGACTTCCTTAGAGTCTACGTGCTTCTAACTGACTTCTACAAGAGGTTACCTCACACTATCTCCGTTCGTATATTCTCTCACTCTCCGTATATCCTCTCCCTATCCGACTACTGACTGCCGACTACCCTCACTGACTGTAACTCTGGGTATTTAACGGCAGCAGTCCAGGTACACTTGGTAGAGTCCACATATGAAAAAGGGGTGGACCCCATAACAGATTGTTAATAATTACACCGCCTTGAGGTACCCTATAGTGATTTTTCCAAGCGTATCTCAGATGTGACACATGGCCGAAAGTTTGGGGCACCCAGTGAAGATCGAACTCACTAGTCAGTCGTAATTGTTCTAGCGAGACAAGATTGCTAACCATTACACCGCCTCGAGGTGCCCAAATGATTTTCGAAGCACAGCTTAGATGTGTCACAAAGCCGAAAGTATGGGGAACTCAGTGAGGACTGAATTCACTACTCAGGTGCAACAGTTCTAGCGTGACAAGCTGAAGGTGTGGTTTATATAGATATGAGGGGATGATAATGGTTAACTATAGTTAATAATTGAACAGGTTAAGATTGTAATGATCAGGGAAACACCATGTTGGGAGTCTGTGTCATAGGATACCTGTTCGCGGGAAGAAGTTGTTTGAGTGGATGGAAACCAGAAGAAATGTGAGGGGCCTGCTACTATGTAAGTGGAATGGCGTCTCCTAGCCGTGAATGTTAGTCCTGGAGGAACTGAGGAAAGTAGATCGCCTGAGCGCTTTTCATGGAAGTGGCGACAGAGCAGTGAGAGACTCGCCACATCCCGCCTGTGAGAGAGAGAGGGTGGAAAATAATTTTTCAACATATTTTCAGCAAGTAAGTATTCGTGGCTCTCCACAGCTTCCTTTTCTTAGCACCTGTATAAAATCCAATGCCGTGATTTTCTTAGGGAATACAGGATCAGCTTTCCGTTTTTCATCGGTCTTTGAATTTTGTCTTTTTCTAGACGTTTTTTTTTTTTTAAATAATTCACCCTAAACCAGTTTTCCACGAAGCTTGTATTGGACATTTTATTTCGTCTGTTTTCGTTAGTTTGAATCATTCTTCTGTTGAAGATATTAGGTTGGTGCAAAAATAATGACGTAATAATGTTGTTTTTTGACGTTAAAAATACGTCAAAAAACGACATTATTACGTCATTATTTTTGCACCAACCTAATAAATTATATGTAAAATTTCAGACAGAGCATATACATAAAGTGACGATATGAATAAATACAATGGTTGAATTTTTCAGGGATATTTTCAGAGGGTCCTAATTTCAAAGCTAAGCTCTATACATGCACTGATTCCTGGTGAACCCCACTTTTTTGTGGTCTTCATACATAATTTTTATTAGACGCAGGGTAATTTATTTTTTTTTGGGGGGGGGGGCGAATCTGTATATAATAGACCAGCAAATATATGTCATAAATTTTGGTCACATGAGAAACAGAATCATATGTTTAAATGCCATCTGTTTAAAAACTCTACAAAATATTGTTCCAACTCAATATATGTGGAGGATTGATTAAAATTAATCTGGATAAGGAACCTCCAAAAATCTGAATGACCTGAACATGGCAGCTGATCTCTACTCTGAGCTCTCTCCGGTGGCTCAATGGGGGGAAGGACAGGCTTGTAAAATTCAATACATCCCAATTGAAGCAATTAATATACCACCATCGTACAAAAAGAATATTTATCTTAGCCGGTGTGTTTTGTCCTCTGATGGACTTTGTCAAGGCAATGTCCATTAGAGCAGAGGTTCCTAACCTTTTGATGATTCCAGACCCCCAATGCATTGTTCAATATGGTCTCATACCCACTTCACTTGACTGTCGAAATAATTATCACCAATCCTATTATTTGCCAGTATGTCTTCCAAATATTTCAATCGTTTGAATTTACTTTACTTTAGATATGGATTGCTAGGAATAAAACATGAAAAAAAACCATAAGCATTGATAACTTTATTATATTTTTTTTACTGAAAGCAAAATAAATTTATAAATCAATTTATTACACAACAAAAAGGAAGAATACATAAATGTACAAGTTTTTTTTAGTATCAAGACAGAATTTTACTAATCTAGTGAGATATTTGCTGTTGCTTTTGTGCAATCTGTCAAACACAACACAGGCGTCAGGGAACTACCAGTTCCCGGAAATCGAATCCCATACCCCCAGCATTTGGTTCCCATACCTCCAAAGGGTATGGATACCCCCGCTTAAAAACCCCTGCCTTAGAGGATGAAACGCGACGGCTAAGATAAGTTTTCATTTTGTCTTTATTCATAAATTATGTCTGACAAATAATTTTTTTAGTCATTTCACCCCAAAGAAGGTAATAAAGCCACTAAGACGCAAAGGGTTACTGACTGTAAGAGTATATGAGAAAGAAAAACAAGCATAATTAAGGACTAAAGAACGGTAGCGACAGAAGATAACGATAGACATTGCATTTAAATTTTTAAATATCAGAGCTAATTGATTTGGTTCGGTTATTTGTTTAACGGCATATCGATTTCCTATGGGTCATTTAATGCTGAAACTTGATTTCCTTATGAGCTTTGCTTATTTCCAAAAATGTTCTGG
>OZ010603.1:68356028-68368528 GCA_963932145.1 Acanthosepion lycidas | reverse complement strand
TAAATAATTCTTCTAAAATTAGATTTCGACTGAGTCCTTCCCCAGATCATGCCAGATCATATTTTTCACTCTGTGAGCTTCGGAGAAGGCAGGTCAGAGCACGGTTTCCCGGGTAGATGCTTTTCTGAACACTATATGCATTACTTCTTAAAGTCAAGACCCAATCATTATCTATCCTTATTCTTATAATTCTCACTTCCTATCACCACCCATATTCAAATAACCTCAGTCACTTACACTATAACTTGCTGGCACTCGAAACTTGATTTAGAAGAAAAATCTTAATAGGGGCTTTTATATCCGCGCTTTACTATGTTTCATATTCCCTGGGGATAAATATTGTGCATCATCTCCTTCTAGACGTGGGCGAAGATGGCTCTCTACAACTTCCTATCGATTGTAGCTTTTGCCGTTGTGTTTGTTATTTTCCTGCCTTACCAAATCATTGTTCTAACTCACACTTACATAAGCTCGCTAGATAAGTCACTCAGTTTTCCCCTGTGTTCTACTTACTTTCAGTATATATCTAAGGGTCCGACTCTCTAAACCCACTTTCCTATGTCTCAGAAATTTCAGCTGCTCCCTTGTAAAAATCATCTTTTTTGTTTTATTTTTTTCTTAAAACGCCCTCGTTACTCGTATATTCAATCTATGGTGTTATCAGTAGCCTTACTATGTTTGTAACCAAATATTCCTGTCTTTTAGTATTTTGTTTTCAAACGCATGCTCGCTAGATAAGTCACTCAGTTTTCCCCTGTGTTCTACTTACCTTCAGTATATATATAAGTGTCCGACTCTCTAAACCCACTTTCCTATGTCTCAGAAATTTCAGCTGCTCCCTTGTAAAAAACATCTTTTATGTTTTGTTTTTTTTTTCTTAAAACGTCCTCGTTACTCGTATGTTCAATCTATGGTTTTATCCGTAGCCTGACTATGTTTCTGTTGCCTCAGTTCTCTTCATCAGTAATGAGAAAACTGTCCAGCATTAACTGCCGTATAAGAACTGATATTACATCACTATATTCATCACTATTTTCTTTGTTTCTAACCAAATATTCCTGTCTTTTAGTATTTTATGTTTGCATGTTTTGCTCTCAAGATACACTTTCGGATTTAGGTGCTAAGTTTTCCCGCCTTCTCTGAAAACACTCCCCAGCTGTTTAAATTTTTGTATTGCTTGATTTTGGCAGCGCCAATTCGAACTTCGCATTTTGAGCTGTTCTTCCTGCTGACAACCGTAGTGTCTATCTTCTTGAAAGAAAAAAAAGACAATTATTTTTTGTTCTTCCTTTCGCCGCGCAGATTTCGACACGGTTCCACTCCTCTTATGGACTTTCGCGTTACGCGTTCTTGCCACTGAATCAAATATAAATGGAACTGCGGAAATTGTTGAAGCAATATTTTGACAGGCAAAAAAATTAAAAAAAAATCTCTTTTCTTTATTTCGCCTGTCTATTTTTCTTCTAGCCAGGAGCAGAAAATCACGTACACTTACTTACAAATTAAAGTCAGCTGTTTTTTTGTTTTTTTTTCAGCCTTTTTTCGCGTGTCTGCTAACCTGAATTTCCCAAGATCACAATCAGAACAGCTGGCAAGACAACCAATATGTTCTCTTCATCTGACAGGTGAAAAGAATGAAAATTGGACCAACACCGTAGAAAATATTCAAAATTTATAAACAAACATTCACTTATTCGCTGAAAATACGGGTATCTATGTCACAATCTACCCGCACAGCACCCGCAAACGAATAAAACCTGTTCTAGTTTCAAAGTTTATAGTCTACTAGCAGGCTTTGCCCGCTCGCTATCTCTTTGCAAAGTAAGATATATTCATTATCCGAAATCTTTGAAACAAAAATCTTAAATGAACATTTCATTCATAAATTAGCTTGTTATAGTTAAGGAAAGTTTTACAAATAGATGCCAACTTGTTGAAGGCTAAGTAAAATGTAAATTTCAAACACTTCTTTGCACTATATAAGACGATATTTCTAAAGTGAACTATTTTTGATATCAAAATCAAAAACAATCCCCGGATAAAAGAACAGTAATTAAGGAAAGTTAATTAATGAAATAAACTTTTTTTTTTAAAATCAATATGCAAATTAGCTAAGACTAAAGAATGATATTTCTTGGAAGTAGATAATATATAATATAGATATTGAGCCTTCAGTGTGTAAATTACTATAAAGTAGAACTTGGTCTTCTTATTCTAAGAATTCGTGTAGAAATTTAGCTACAATTTCTCATTTGTTCATATAAGATTTACTTAATTAGGTATTATGTCTTCTCTAACAATTCAAGTGCTGAATGTATAACTAATTCTAATTTCTATTTTCCCTTCTTTAAACTATATTTATTTCATCTAATAAATTGTCCGCTGTTCTGTCATCCATAAAATAAAAATAATTGTTTGTACGGAAAATGAGGATCTACGTTCATCAAATCATCTTTAAATTAAGTGGCAGCAGAAGTTTTATCGTTGAACTTTTAAAAGGTAAGCTTAAACATTAATTCAATGCTTAAATGCAGCGATCAGTTTTGAGTCCTTTTGTAGATTATTGATGCCTATCGCATCTCCCTCACCCTAGATATTGTGAGGTTGGCCAAACCAATAATCCTCCAAAGGAACTAGCATAAAACCAGCCATATCAGACGGCATTAAAGCTAGTTTATGAAAAAAATGGTCACTACAATTCTGGATACAAAAGGAAATAATTATAATTACGCCACTATGAAAGCAACGATAATGGCTAGTATAATGTATTGATATATATTTTTAACCTCGGATAATCTAGCAGATCTGATATAGACAGATACTGAAGGGCCGAAACGTTGTAATAAATATGGCGACAAAGATGAGGACAATAGTCCGAATAATGTAAATAGTGTACATAATAACTCATCCCAGAAATATAGACAGATACTGAAAGGCCGAAAGGTTGTAATAAATATGGCGACAAAGATGAGGACAATAGTCCGAATAATGTAAATAGTGTACATAATACCTCATCTCAGAAATATATACAGATACTGAAAGGCCAAAACGTTGTAATAAATATGGTGACAAAGATGAGGACAATAGTTCGAATAATGTAAATAGTGTACATAATACCTCATCCCAGAAATATAGACAGATACTGAAAGGCCGAAATGTTGTAATAAATATGGCGACAAAGATGAGGACAATAGTCCGAATAATATAAATAGTGTGCATAATACCTCATCCCAGAAATATAGACAGATATAACAACGGAATTGGAATAACCGAATTATTCGTTTTGTTTCAATTAATTTGCACAAGAGTGTATGTTCACTTTCCTTGTGTTTTGAACAGGGTTAGATGTTTTTTATTTGTTTCCTGTTTAGGATTAGATTTCCAGTTCCTTCTAGAGTCTACTTCAAATCTATACTTCTAAAGTCTCCAGCTAAAACTCTGAAATTTTATTTACTATTTATTTACTATTCATTCGATTTATTTTCTTCAATAGGAGCAGATAGGTTTGCCTATAGCTTGATTCACACTCTTCCCTAGTCTTTTATGTTGAAATGTCTTCATTATGTCTTCCATTTGCATAAGCTCTTTAATCAAATTAATCGCTGATTTATTGCCAATATATCTTCTGTGTTGCAAGTTCTACAAACGTACTTTCCTCATAATTTTCCTTAGAAATTTCAACAGTGTTTTTCTGTTTATACTATTTACGTTGTTCGAGCTGTTGTCCTCATCTTGTTCATTCAATTGTTAAAAAAAAAAATGTTGGTAAATGTAATCCAGTGACTTGAGCCAAGGGATTCAATACTTGGCTACAGTAGAGATGAACAAAAACTTGGAGAGCTGAGTTACGAAAGGAAAATATAACCGAAACTGAGATATCCAGAAAAGGCATGGCACGTGGAACTAGAATAATCTACCCTAGTGGACAAAATAAACGGTTTGTTTCGAAATTCCTACCTGAAGAAGCTTGGAGCGTATATCGGGCAAAACGTCGTGAATATGAAAATAGAGATGAAGACAACAGTCCGAACAATTTAAATAGTCTAAATCTTTTTTAAACATTACACCCCAAGCAAGACAGGAATGCCACTAGCATGCAAGGGCTTACAGAGAGTGAGAGTAAGAGAAAATAGGTGTGTTTGAGGAAAGGATAAAAACAAAAACGTGGATCAAGATCAAGGCATCAGAAGATTGACATTGCAAGTTTATAGCTATCAAGGAAGAAAGTAAGGGGAAAGGAGTCCCACTGTCCTGAAGTGCGAGAGAAGAAGCTGTTGGAGTAGAAAAGGCGGCTACATTTAACTGTTTCGACAGTGAAAGGGTGGGACCGAGATGCCAACCTAGTAGCAAGCTTAAATTAATGCAGTTTGAGAAACAGCGAAAGTAGCTTGTCAGAGCAGTTGCCATGAAAATATTTGTAGGAAAGACTGAGGAAGGCCATATCACGTCTGTGAGAAAGTGACTGTAGACGAGATACCAGATCAGGACTCATGACATTGCATATCCGTTTCTCGATTTTGTCGAGGACCACGAGAAGAACACCGGGAGCACCCGACCATATATGGCAACAGGATTCAATGCAAGGACGAATGGTAGATTTGAAGGATGGACTCAGACGAGAAAAACCTGGCGCGACACAGAGAACCAATTTCATAATTATAGGATTTTAAATAGTTACGAAAACCTCCCCTCAGAAATATAAAGAGGTATCTCTTTCTGGTTCGAAGTATAAGTGACCTTTTTGTTTCTGTTTTCAAAACTTACGCCCTGCCTGCACGGATTGGCTATGATTTTCTCAGTACCCTCCTGCTAAACCCTATCTAATATGTTTCTTTTATGTTTTAAATAGACTGGTAAACGCTTAATTTTATTCGTAAACCCTTATCTAATTTGTACTGATTTCATTATCGAAACATATTCCAGAGAAAAAGTCAGTTACGTCTTATTTGCTCTTTATTTTTCGGAGCTAAAAAAAAAAAACACTCACCAAAAAGTTTAACATGGAGTAAAAACAAAATATATTTGTTAGTCTATTCCCCTATGAAACAAAAACTGTTTCAATGCATTACTGCTACTATCCACAACAGGAAATGTTTGGCCCTACTGCAATTAATCAATGACAAATAAACGCCTGAAATGACATCTATTATATAAAAAAACAAACAAAGAGTAAGAGGAGGGCTGCATAAACCGATCAAATTCAGTAATGTTTCTCAAAGATTATAATCTCCAGTCATCTGTATTTAGTGATTAGGTAATAAGAAACGCGATAAAGTCTGAAACTGTTCTTTTTTTATTGGTCACTACTTTGGACAATGAAACCAGAAGCGACTCAACCACACCGTCCACCGGAAACCTAGCAAGCCGTGGTAAAGCTGAACAGCAGGGGACGAAATAAAAATAAAACTAGTAAATTAAATACATGTCCAGTTTTACTCAAATTCGATCATGTTTTGTATTGAAGTCATATTGTTTCCCTACCATGTTAAGCAATGGTACGCAGAGGCGCAAATTAAAATATCACAGAACACTTAGCAAAATTTTTAAAGGTATATATTTCACTGTCTATATTTCTGAGATGAGGTATTATGTACACTATTTATATTATGCGGATTATTGTCCTCATCTTTGTCGCCATATTTATCACAACGTTTCGCCCTTTCAGTATCTGTTTATATTTCTGAGATGAGGTATTATGTACACTATTTACATTATTCGGACTATTTTCCTCATCTTTGTCGCCATATTTATCACAACGTTTCGCCCCTACACTATCTGTCTATATTTCTGAGATGAGGTATTATGTACACTATTTACATTATTCGGACTGTTGTCCTCATCTTTGTCACCATATTTATTACAACGTTTCGCCCCTACACTATCTGTCTATATTTCTGATATGAGGTATTATGTACACTATTTACATTATTCGGACTATTTTCCTCATCTTTGTCGCCATATTTATCACAACGTTTCGCCCCTACACTATCTGTCTATATTTCTGAGATGAGGTATTATGTACACTATTTACATTATTCGGACTATTGTCCTCATCTTTGTCGCCATATTTATTACAACGTTTCGCCCCTACACTATCTGTCTATATTTCTGAGATGAGGTATTATGTACACTATTTACATTATTCGTACTATTTTCCTCATCTTTGTCGCCATATTTATCACAACGTTTCGCCCCTACACTATCTGTCTATATTTCTGAGATGAGGTATTATGTACACTATTTACATTATTCGTACTATTTTCCTCATCTTTGTCGCCATATTTATCACAACGTTTCGCCCCTACACTGTCTGTCTATATTTCTGAGATAAGGTATTATGTATACTATTTACATTATTCGGACTATTTTCCTCATCTTTGTCGCCATATTTATCACAATGTTTCGGCCTTTCAGTATCAGTCTATACTTCTGAGATGAGGTATTATGTACACTATTTACATTATTCGAACTATTGTCCTCATCTT
Organism: Acanthosepion lycidas; assembly: GCA_963932145.1. Classification (NCBI taxonomy): domain Eukaryota; kingdom Metazoa; phylum Mollusca; class Cephalopoda; order Sepiida; family Sepiidae; genus Acanthosepion; species Acanthosepion lycidas. The sequence continues at coordinate 68,362,043 of OZ010603.1, read as the reverse complement.
TGTCACCATATTTATTACAACGTTTCGGTCGTTGTACGCTTCGGCCTTCTTCAGGTGGTTTGAATGTCGAACTGAACCGTTTATTTCGCTCACTGGGGTAGACTGTTTTAGTTCCATGTGCCATGTTTAATGGATGTCAGTTATCAGTTATCTCCTGTTAATTCCTCTCTCCACTGCCGTAACCGGGGTTATTGAACTCACAGTTTTTTGGTCACTGGATCTAAACAACGAATTTATCCACTGTCCTCAAGGACATATGTAAAATATAAATTGGTTCAAAATTTTATCTGAATTCTTGAAAAGTTTTATCGCATGTTTCAGTGAAATAAAATTATACAATCGTTTTGTAGTACAATAACATTGGCAATACTCGCTCAAATGGTCTCAAATTTACAAAAAAAAATGTGTAAAAACTAAGTTCACTATGAGAACTTATTTGAATGCGAATCTACCAGGAAGATGGGCCGGGTGTGCCAGGGATAATGAGAATGTGCTTTTTAAATGACCACCACCATCACCTGATTTGACATCTTAGGAATTTCTTTTTATTGGGCTATGTGCAAAGGACAGGTCTGTATGCATCTCTTTCTACAAGCCTAAAGTTACTTAAGCAGAGAATCACTGGAACGCTGGAGAATGTTACGTAAGACATGCTACAGCGTGTTTGGCAGGAGCTGGACTAACGACTTGATGTGTGTCGTGCCCCAAGTGGTTCGCATATTAAACATATGTGAAGCTTTATGAAATTGGTTATAAAATCTACATTTCTTTGAATATACTGTCCGAAATAAATCTTTTATTTACTATTTACATTATTCAGACTATTGTCCTCATCTTTGTCGCCTTATTTATTACGACGTTTCGGCCGTTGTACGCTCCGGCCTCTTTCAGGTGGTTGGAATGTCGAACTGAACCCTTCATTTCGCTCGCTGGGGTAGACTGTTCTAGTTCCACGTGACATGTCTAATCGATGTCAGTTATCAGTTATCTCCTGTTAATTCCCCTCTCCAAGTTCTCCACTTCCTTAACCAGGTATTGAACTCACAATTTGATCCTGTCACTTGATCTAACTAACGTCTTTATCCACTGGGCCATGTGTCTTTGTGTATGAATTTCAAAGTGTATATAAGTTAAAATTTGAACATATGTAAACCCCTACATCAATGCATTCATGTTTCGATGATTAAGCATCTCCTCAGGCGGTGGTAAGTGAAGGTTATTACAATTTTTAATATTTACTTGCTAACGATGCCTTTTCTCGCGAAAAAGGGAAAAAAGAAAATGAGAAGAGCAAGGGAGGAGGAAAGATATAAGTTATAGTTATCTCTAAAAGAAAAAGAAAGACAAAAGAGATAGACTAAAAAAAGAAAAGAAAGAAAGATGAGATGTAGTCTCTTCACAGAAAAAAAAGAAAGAAACTAAGAAGAGCGAGAAAGAAAGAAAGAGAAATCTCTTCTCCAAGGCTAAAGGGAGAGAGAGAGAGAGAGAGAGAGAGAGAGAGAGAGAGAGAGAAAATAAAGAAAATATAGAAATTTAAGGAAGTTAAACAAGATATATTGATAATGGGACAACCAATCAAATCGTCGAATTGGAACTGATATTCGATTTGATCTCTTTATATATATATATATATATATATATATATATATATATATATATATATATATATGCCCTTTTCTTCTCGGTGATGCTGAAATATTCATTTGCAGACACAGAGAGTGGCGTCAAATTTCAGTTTCGAACAATTGGTGGTCTCTTTATCATCAGCGCTTCAAAGCCAAGACCCACCTTCGTACGCAAATTATTCGTGATTTGTTGTTTGCTGATGATGCGGCTCAAGAGCGACATCCTTTGAGGAGGCCCAACATCTAATAAATCGTTTCTCTGCTGCATGGAAAGCATTTGGCCTTACACTTTGCATAAAGAAAATTGAAGTTGTGCACCAACCTTGTCCTACTCCGAAGCAATTGCGTGGTGAGAAACAAAAACCACCAATCTACAAATTTCCAGAGAGACCATTGAAAGTAGAAGACAAACCCCTGAACTATGTAAAGTCTTTCACTTATCTTGGAAGCAAAGTCAGTTCAGGTTCACAGAGCTGTTATACTTGCCATCCTTTTGTATGGCTCAGAGTCGTGGACTCCATACAGGTAACAATCAAATCGTGGAATTGGAATTGATATTCGATTCGTTCTCTTTCGATTTATATATATATATATATATATATATATATATATATATATAACATTCGTTCAGCATCCGTCCGTCTCGGGAGACGATGGAGTAGCGCAGTGTGTTACGAGCCTGGGCTGGGTGTATGGAGACCTAGTTGCCATCAAAGGCTATAGAACCTAGTCTGTCCTGCTATTTACCCAGAACTGGAGGGAGAAGAGTATATATATATATATATATATATATATATATATATATATATATATATAAAAAGTCTTTCACTTATCTTGGTAGCAAAGTCAGTTACAGTGGAACTTTAGATGATGAAATCATGCATCGGATTGCTAAACTACCAGTGCTTTCGGAAAACTTCGCCATCGCGAAGAATGTGCGAGGTATTCGACTGGATACGAAAATTCAGGTTCACAGAGCTGTTACACTTGCCATCCTTTTGTATGGCTCAGAGCCGTGGACTCCATACAGGTAGCAAACAAATCGTGGAATTGGAATTGATATTCGATTCGTTCTCTTTAGATTTGTATATATATATATATATATATATATATATATATATATATATATATATATATATATATATATATCATTCGTTCGGCATCCGTCCGTCTCTGGAGACGATGGAGTAGCGCAGTGCGTTACGAGCCTGGGCTGGGTGTATGGAGACCTAGGGCTGCCCGGACGTCTCTTTCGATTTGTATATATTAGGTTGGTGCAAAAATAATGTCGGTTTTTGACGTTAAAAAACACGTCAAAAACCTTATTTTTGCATTAAAGTTGGCTGGAAAGCAGTCAGTCAGAAGGGAGTCCCACAAGAGAGAAGTGCGAGAAAAGAAACTGTTAGCATAGAATTTACTCTTACATCTCTAGCGAGCTCACCAATATATTGATGAGGAGTCATCCTCAGTTTAGTACTGCGCTTCAATTCAAAAAGTCTAGGTACCATAGAGAATATCTCATCCGAATAATTAGGAAGAAAGTATTTAGAGAAAAGAGACTGAGAGACAACTTTACGGCAATAAGAAAGTGACTTAAGCCGAACGGGCAGATCAGGGCCAGTAATATTGCTTATTATCAAAGAGATTAAAGTAAATAGCAGGGGCACGAACCCATACATGTTACCAATATTCTAATAATTCATAAATATGTATAATAATGGGACAGCCAATCAAAATCGTCGATGCGGGGTGAAAGTTGGAATTGATATTCGATTCGTTCTCTTTATATATATATATATATATATATATATATATATATATATATATATATATATATATTACTTATTATAAAACGCAGATAGTGTGTGTGTCTGTACGTTTATATATTGGATCGGCTTTCCTACATTTTTCAACCGATTTCAACAAAACTTCGCAGGACTACGTAAAATTACCTTGCGGTGGTTCTGACAGCGCCAACAATTGGAAAAACACAATTGTTTTTACACGAAATCAATTTGAGAACATGATTAAGAGTCATTAATGAAAGAGGGACAACTCATATCGAGTTATACCTATGAATATCGAGTTATACTTACAAAACCCTGGTTGGTTGTTTGTGTGTGTGTGTGTGTGTGTGTGTGTGTACGTTTATATATTGGATCGGATTTCCTACATTTTTCAACCGATTTCAACAAAACTTCACAGGACTACGTAAAATTACCTTGCGGTGGTTCTGACAGCGCCCAAAATAGGAAAAACACAATTGTTTTTGCACGAAATCAATTTGAATTAAGAATTAAGAGGCATTAATGAAAGGGGGACAACTCATATCGAGTTATACCTATTAATATCGAGTTATCGAGTTATACTTATTATAAAACCCAGGTTGGTTGTGTGTGTGTGTGTTCGTTTATATATGGGATCGGATTTCCTACATTTTTCAACAGATTTCAACAAAACTTCACTTTTTTTGGCAGGTATTGTTTCTTATTGTCTTTCACACTTTTTTCTTTATTTTTACATTCAGAATGTTTTAAAAATTCCATTTACAAGACAATTGTTTATAATAAAATTCTATTCAATCGGTAGACTCATAACGATTGAAAACAATGTTTTTGTTTGAGTTTGGGTTTGACCAATTCGTAAAAAAAACAAAAAACAAAACAAAACAAAAAAAAAACAACTAATTAACACATGCGTGTCCGTCAACCTTAAAGTATAATCTTTGTCAATTTTATTTTTCAGTCTTTATGATGGTCGATACTTGATCTCTCTCTTACTGTTATATCACCGGGCAATGCCGGGCTCTACTGCTAGTATATATATATATATATATATCTATTATAATTATTTTTTAAAAATGAAAAAAAGATAATTATAATTTAGGCTCTGCTTATGTATTGAGCACTGTTGTTTTTTTTGTTTTTTAAATAAAGCCAAAAATATAAAATAACTTTTGCTTATTACCCTAACGTGTTCTTTCCTAATTTTCTACATATTTGCATATATATATATGTATATATAATCTCTATCTATAAAAGGCAGGAATGTGTGTGTGTGTGTGTGTAACGGATCACGGCCGTAATTTTAGACGGATTTGCACCAAATTTTACATGCACATGCTCCAAGTTAGCGGGAAGCCAAAACCGACTTTGATAGTCGAAATAATCGATTTTTCCATGCTTCTACGGCAGTTTTCATGTAGTTTGCGGCCATTTTCTACTGACCAGAGTGAGAGCCTATAGCTGGCTACTAGGAATAGGCAGGAAGATTCTATTAGCAAGCGTGAGAGCCAACAGCTGACTGACACGAATGTTAACTAGCATGCAAAAAAATAGATAGTTGTATTCGTCACAAGTGGGAAAAATTTAAATCTGCATAGTGCTTTACTCCAATTGGCTCATTCGCTTGCTTAAACTCAACGTTGATTTTGAATCCGCAGAACTGGATTGGGTGTGAAAAAGTATTTGTTGTTAACATTCTTTTTTCATTAGGTGTTTCCAGTTACAAGTGCTTTTTAAAGCTGATCGTTTTGTGTTCATTTTGTTTAGTTCTTTTTTCGTAACAGATTTAATGTTTAGTATAGAGCTTAGAAAAAAAATCGCAATGTGAGATAGGCAAGAAGTAAGGCATGTAGCAACATCAGCACGGCAAAGGACACTCCTTTAAAGGCAAGGGAGGGCAAAAATATTTTAAGTCAAGTGATAGCGATTGCTGTATGAGTCGTACGATTTTTGAATCAAGCACGGACAACGCCGGCCCATGCTGCTAGTATATATATATATATATATATATATATATATATATATATATATATATATATATATATATATATATATATTAATTGGTATCACCTTACGTAAGACTGTAAAGCTACTATGGCGGAAGAGGTTACAGGGTGTGTAGGAATTAGGAATAGAAACATTAATAATGAGTGGGAAGAAAAAAGTAATCAGAAGGATATTTGATACGGATTAACGCTGCATTTAAAATTTGTGCAGATTAAAGCACATCAAGTTCAAACACCGTTTCCCATATGATAACTGACATTAACCAGGTTGACAAGTGCGTAGAAAGTTTGAAGTCACTGAAATAGAAAATGAACACTTCATATATTTATATATATATATATATATATATATATATATATATATATATACACACACACATACAAAATAAATTCGACTGATATTCACTGATATTGAAATATATAAAAACGTAATCTTAAGACAGTTATTTCAAATAAAATACGTTTATCAAGTCGAATGACACTTATCGCTCGTTCCAGACTTGGTCGGAGTTTCCTTCCTAACCTTTTGTTTGAAATAGTGTGGAATATCAACATCTTGATGATGACATATTCGCTTCCAGTTACATGTGTGATCAATTT
>OZ010603.1:68343528-68353528 GCA_963932145.1 Acanthosepion lycidas | reverse complement strand
AATATCAATAGTTTGGTCGACGGGGACGTTTGTAAATATGTTTTCGACGTCAATTGACGCAATTATACCTTGTTTTTTGTGGGGTTTTTGTAGTTTTTTAAATTTGCAGGAATTCGTGGGTGGATGTGATGCTGTAATTGGTAGGTATGTATCGAGTGATGATATCGTTCAAGAATTTTAATTGTTCGTAGATAGGTGTTGGTATCTCGGAAATAATTGGTCGTAGCGGGTATCCTGGTTTATGGGTTTTTATGTTTCCATATAAATATCCCGGTTGGTAATCTCCAACTATTTTTTGAATTATCAGGGAACCGACTTCCGCGTTGTGGGCTGTTATTAGTTTGTTGATGGATCTTTTTAAAGTCTCAGTGGGATTTCTTTTCAGTTTGGTGAATTTAGTTCGATCATCGACAATATTTTTTAATTTTTGGTGGTAATCGGCTTTATTCAGAATGACATATGTGTTAACTTTATCAGCTCGTCTGATGAATATCAAACCGGACTCATAAATAATTACATCGGTTACACAACCACATGGTTATCCAGACGTCTTACGTTACACCTATCTGATCACAGCTCCATTAGAACGCATTTAAATACACGCACACAAATTTACCCGACTCCATTAGGAACATACTAGTAGAAAACACAAATATATTAACTGCATCCACCTGCAAAAAAAGACTAAAAATAATGGAAGCTTTAATAATAAAAAAGAAAAAGCCAACTCTTAACAATATTAACTACGAACAAGGACACGATGTGCTAACCGTATTCGGAAATTAAAAAAACACTCTATAACTCATTAAAATATACACATAATGCACACACTCAATTAAGCTGAAAAATCGAATCATCCTTGATAATGGCTAAAGGTATAGCCGAAAGCGCTCGGAAATAAAAAACATTTGGACAGTTTTTACACACCCTTTGTCCAGAAAAGAAAGCTCTTTTTAGAACAGAAGAAAAATTAAATAAAAAGCTTAACCGTAGTACCTTGTCTGTCGTTTTTTATGAAACATGCATAAAGGAAGGATTGCTGCCTAAATATAGAACTATGTATATATATATATATATATATATATATATATATATATATATATTCATTTCATTCATTCATTTTCATTTTTTGTTTGGAAGTAAAGTCTGATGATCCGCAAGTCCTTTTAAAAGGGCTGTGGTCAAATAATTTATTACATTGAACCTTAAAGTGGTCTGTTTTTATTTAAATTATATATATATATATATATATATATATATATATATATATATATATATATATATATATCTATCTATCTATCTATATATATATATATATATATATATATATATATATATATATATACAAAATAAATTGCATTGTTCTGTTGTTAATATTTCGGTCTCTCACGTGGTATGAGGACATAGAACCGCATCACGAATTTAAAGCGTGCGTCTGCTATTCCGCGACCGTTATCGTCATATAGCAGTCTTTGTCATGGCTTCAGCTTCAAGAGAAAATAAAGGCGAAAATTGTCCAACATTTGGATATTTTTTATTATGCTGTTCCTCGGTCTAAGCTGTTTGGCTCACATGAGCCATCATCAGAGTGATTATGTGTGCATTACGACAGAGATGGTTACCATCAAAGATTCTATCTTGTTTTGTTAACATAGAAGTTAGCTACGCGACAATAACAGTCGCGGAATATCAGACGCAGGTCGAAAATTCATAATGGCGTTCTATGATGTCATAGAAGACCACGTTATAGAAAGAAATGTTATCAACATTATATGTTTAAATACATTGTAATATGTTGTGATTGGTTTGAAATGCAATTTTGTTCAGTGTAGGTTGTTTTGTTTTTAGTGTAGATGGCCTCCAATATCTATAGGTTCATTTTACTGTGTGAGTATTGTTGGGTTATCAACTGATATATGTCTAATATTATGTACGTAGCTATGTTTGTCTAAGAAACGTTGTTTAATGGAAGTAAGACCAGAAAGGTGACAAGTAAGTCTACGAGAGAGCGTGGTTGTAGTAAAACCAATGTATGTAATGGGTTTATTAATAGTATCGGAGTTACAATCTCTGAACATGCAAGTAAATTGATACACTACATGTTTTTTTTTTTGTAGAGAATTTAGTTGTAGAATTACTGGAGATTATGCGGTCAATTCTTTAAATTTTTTTATAATACATGATGAGCTTATCAAAAGAACCATATGTCTCGATACATTGTAATGTGTTGTGACTAGTTTGAAATGAAATTTTGTTGAGCGTGGTTTGCTTTGTTTTAATATAGATGGCCTGTAATATCCAAATGTTTTTACTGTGTGTATGTGTGAGTATTGTTGTGTTACCAACTAATATCTCTCTAATATTATGTATATGGCTATGGTTCCTAAGAAATGTTGTTTAATAGAATTAAAATCAGAAAACTGACAGGTTAATCTACGGGAGAGCGTGGTTGTAGGAAAACCAATGTATATAGTGGCTTATTATTAGAATCAAAGATACACTCTCTGAACGGGCATGTAAACTGATACACTACACTGTTTTGTTTTCTAGAGGATTTATCCGTTTCTTGTAGGGTTATTAGAGACTATGAGGTCAATCTTTTATAATATATGATGAGCTTAACTTGTTTATTATTATTAATGGGTTTGAGTGTTGCTACATCATGTTATAATGCATTTGTTTACAATAGCATAAAGTAATAGTATTATGTTTATTTTAACCTACACTATTGTAGTTACATATATTTTTAATATCATCAAATCTGTTAGTGGTATTATTAATTTTATTGCGATATATTTTAATTTGTTGATTAATTACGGAATTAGGGAATTAATTATTAACTAGTGTTTAATGTTATGTAATTCTTTATAAAATATGGTTTTGGAAGATGTCAATTGTGTGCGTTGGAATAAGTTTTTATAAAGGCAATCTTATATCGTTGGGGGCAATCACGATTATACTTAAGAAAACTCGAGTTAATGTTTGTGGGTTTTCTATGTGGGGAATTGGTAAATTTATGTCTGCTGTAATCGATACGAACCAGAAAATCCGAAGCCTTACGTCCCTGCTTAAATATTAGAAAAATATACTCTTAAGCACATGTGAGGCTGGATAAAAAAAAAGTATGTTACATCTCAATTAATCCCCCACCCATACATTTACAATACGCTTGCTTTTCTTCTTCTTCTTCTTCTTCTTCTTCTTCTTCTTCTTCTTCTTCTACTACTACTACTACTACTTCTTCTACTACTACTACTTCTTCTTCTACTTCTTCTTCTACTTCTTCTTCTTCTTCTTCTAATTCTTCTGCTTCTTCTTCTAATTCTTCTTCTTCTAATTCTTCTTCTTCTTCTTCTTCTGCTTCTTCTTCTTCTAATTCTTCTTCTTCTTCTTCTTCTTCTTCTTCTTTTTCTACTTCTTCTTCTTCTAATTCTTCTGCTTCTTTTAATTCTCCTTCTTCTTCTTCTAATTCTTCTTCTACTACTACTACTACTTCTTCTTCTTCTTCTTCTAATTCTTCTAATTCTTCTTCCTCTAATTCTTTTTCTTCTACTACTTCTACTTCTAATACTTCTTCTTCTTCTTCTACTACTTTTTCTTCTTCTTCTTCTTCTTCTTCTTCTTCTTCTTCTTCTTCTTCTAATTCCTCTACAACTACTTCTTCTAATTCTTCTTTTTCTTCTACTTCTTCTACTTCTACTTCTTCTTCTACTACTTCTTCTTCTAATTCTTCTTCTAATTCTTCTTCTAATTCTTTTTCTTCTTCTTCTACTTCTACTTCTTCTTCTTCTTCTACTACTTCTTCTTCTAATTCTTCTTCTAATTCTTCTTCTTCTTCTTTCAAATCCTCCTGCTTCCTTCCTGTTATACCCATCCCGCGTTTGTTTATTTATTTTTGAAAATAATAATATAGCTCTTATTATTAAAAAAACAAACAAACAAAAACGAGGTCATTTGATAAAAATCGCCTGAGGATATCGTCAGGTTGAAACCAAGGTAGAGGATTCAATGGATATATATATATATATATATATATATATATATATATATATATATATATATATATATAGAGAGAGAGAGAGAGAGAGAGAGATAGATAGATAGATAGATAGATAGATAGATAGATAGATAGATAGATAGATATTAGTGGTCAATATATATATATATATATATATATATATATATATATATATATATATATATATATATATATATATATGTAAAAATTTCCAAGAAGATAGAATCCAGGGAGAGCTCGATATCCGGAACAGAGCAAGAATATAATATAAAAGACACAAACACAATATTCCATGGTTATAATTTATTACATTGGAATCGTAATCACGATCCAATTCCTCAGACCTAGAAATTCAAAAAGTACTCCGGGTATAAAAAAACAAAATGAAACCTTCTGAATACGACACATTAATTACTAACTATTAATACTGTTTAATTAAGGAAAACAGAGCATATACTTAAATAAATTGTATCTATTAAAATAATGTAAAACCAGAATATATATATATATATATATATATATATATATATATATATATATATATATCTATTGTATCTATTAAAATAATGTAAACCAGAATATATATATACATATATATATATATATATATATATATATATATATATATATATATATATATATATATATATAGTGGTGGAACTACTATGAAACTAATGAATTTTAAGTCATCAAGAAAAACGTGTGAGCATAAAATTCGAGTTACTACTAGAGCCATCTTTTCGCATGATTTAAGGCTGTGAATGTCTTTTGCTCCGTCTAGGCAATCTAGGTTTAGAGCACTTTACTTTATTGAGTGGGTAAGTTTGCCGAGAGGCCTTTTTTTCTCTTTTTTTTTTCTGTATTGCCGATTTTATTCGAGACTGTATCTGGATAAGGGTTTTAGATCTTGGCAAGTTGTCCGTTGGTTCGACCAATAGTTTTTGTTTTTCTTTAAGTTATATATATATATATATATATATATATATATATATATATATATATATAACTTTTTTAACTGAAGGTGTTTTTTTTTCTTAAAAGCCATAAATCAAACCGAACTCATAATTATGTTGGTTATACCACTACATGCCTATCTAGACGACTCACGTTAAACCTATTCGTCCATAACTCAATAAGGACTCATTTAAACACAAAAAGCACGAAAACCTACCAAACACCATCTGCAACATACTTGTAGAAAATAGAACTATAATAGCCTCATTCTCATGTAAAAAAAAAAAGGAAAAATAATGTAAGTTCTAATAATAAAAATGAAAAGATAACACTCAAAAACATTAACTATGAGCACGGCTACAACTTGATGACCGTGTTTGGAAAATTAAACATTCCTATACATCCAGTAACTTACCATAATTCACCGTTATAATACGCCTTCATCCATAATACGCACCACGCAAATTGTGCCGAAAGTGTGGGAAATTGCTTCTACTCACGCATTATACGCATTTCTTGTTTGGTAATCAAACCATGTAAATTGTTCCTCTGTAATTTCATTGCGGTCATCTTTTCCTACTCATATTAAAAACTGGTTTTAAAGATAAAATAATATTATTCTAATTTAGGTTTATGACAATTCTTATTTTATTTTACATTTTTAAACGGCAATTCTTTAAAGATTTTTTTGAATCTGTGCCTAAAACACACCCCTAATTTTGCTTATTAATTTTTAGTAATAAAAATGCGTGTTATACATAGGGAATTACGGTAAGTAAAAAAAAACACACTTTCATTTAAAAATAAAAAATTAAAAAAAAATATTGTCGGTGATTATGATTAAAAGAACAGCCGAAAGCTCTCGGATATGCAGAAATTTTGGACAGTTTTTGCACATTTTCTGTCCTGAAAGGAAAAGACTTGTACGAACACAAGAAAAGAAATTGCACACACACACACACACACACACACACACACACACACACACATATATATATGAAGAATTATAGTTTTAAGGTGTGCTATATTTATGGGATAAAGTGCTCAATATCAGAGATAGAGCGTGTGTAAATATAAAAGTGAACATAGAAGTCAACACTTAGAGGCGACAGTCTGTTTCATGCTATATGCGATCGTCAGGCCTGACGATTGCATATAGCATGAAACAATATATATATATATATATATATATATATATAGATATATATATATATATATATAGATATAGATATGGAATATATATATATATATATATATATATATATATATATATAATTATTTATTTAAAAATATGATTCCAACACGCTATGATATTTTATCGGACATTCAGATCGGTAAAAGTAGTATTTATGCTCTACTTTTGTATCGAGCACTATTTTTTTAAAATAATAACAAAAATACTAAAGAACTTTGGATTATTTACCTAACCAGTTCTTTCCTATTTTCTATATATTTTCACACACACACACACACATGCACACACACACACTCCACACACACACACACATATATATATATATATATATATATATATATATATATATAGATAGATAGATAGATAGGTAGATAGATAGATAGATAGATAGATAGATAGATAAACCCAGTGAGCCAGACAAACCTACCCAGGTTTCACCTAAGCGGATCGTCAGGTAAAGCCGTCGGGGTTTTTTTCTTTGGGCTTCAAACCTGTATCTGTGCGATTTTTTTCGACAGACTTTCATGTTTCTAGCTCTTTCTTTTTTTAAAACCTTTTTTTTCCTTCGTGATTGATTTGATTGATTGGCAAATCAAAAATTCGAGGGTTTTTCGAAACGAGTATAGTTACCTATATTTGTGTGTGTATAGGTTGGTGCAAAAATAATGACGTTTTCTAACATGTTACTATGTGAGAAAACGTCATTATTTTTGCACCAACCTAATGTATATATATATATATATATATATATATATATATATATATATATAGCGAGAGAGAGAGAGAGAGAGAGAGAGAGAGAGATGGGATAGGGAGAGGGAGAGATTTTTTTTTTTCAATTGCAATGTTTAAGACGATTCACCTTCGAAATTTAAAACCAGGAGTAAATTTTAATGTCGACCCATTCTTTTTTTTTTTTTTTTTTTCTCTCATTCGGAATTAATTAACAAATCTTGGGCAATTTTGAAGGGAATATTTTTGTCTAAACAATCAATATTAACATCTTTATTTCTTAACCCGCCTAACACGAAGTTATTTTAGAACATAATTTTCATAACACGGAGTCAGATTTCAAGAACTAGAAAAATAAAATAAAACACTCTACAAAATGGACTGAATATATTGTTTACCGCGAAAAGGAATGAAGTTGGACAATTGAAAAATAAAAAAAATATCAACTTTTGTCTGATTGAAATCTGACGACTAGCTTTTTGTACTTGCTGGCCTGTAAAAAGGCCGTAAAAGTTTCGCCCAGTTATTTTATTGAATGACGCTACTGACATCTGCCTGGTCCGTACGAACCGTTGGTTGTGTCAGGTGGCTTTCGATAGTACCGTTGACTTACAAACCCCGGTACACGAGGAGGTCAGTTGGCAGTGGGCAAAGTACGATCAAAACCCAACACGTTCTCTCAATGGTGTTTGAGAATATAAAAAACGACAAAGAATCATATCTGTCTTGGGCATCATGATGACGACTGCCAAGGAAAGAAGGTCATTCGTTTCGCTTCCATTATTACGAGTTGATTCGGCCAGTTGCTTTCACTGTCAAAAGCGAACTCTCAAATATATATATATATATATATATATATATATATATATATATATATATATATATATATATATATATATATATGTATATATATATATGTATGTATGTATGTATGGCTATTAAAAAAGCGTTCACTGTTTGGAGACACTTTAAGAAATTGCCGACTCTAAACGTTGAATATTTCGCGCTTAATTTGCAGCCTTTTTGGCTTCGTAGAAAAAGAAATCCAATTTTCAAAATGGCATCTAATCTTTTCATCTTTAAAGGAAACTGATTGAAGGTACGTACATTTGATATCAATCTTTCTTTTTTCTCTTTTTTTTTTTTTTTAACCCCTTCCTCGAAGCATATTTTAATTTTGGGGTTATAAATGGTTGGTTGTAATTTGTTCCGCTTTAGTCTTCTAAGTGCCGTCTTCTAAGTGCCGTCAATCGTCGTTGGGGATTTATTTCTGCATTTAGAATTACATAACAATGATTTTTATATTGTGTTCCGTATATTGGCGCTTTAATAAATAAAAAAAAAATATCGCCAAAATGTTTTTAGTTTTTCGGAAGAAATCACACTAGCGATGAGCAAACAGAATTTGAACACGTTTTAAATTCTATTATTAAATTGTATTCTATATTGTTATTTACTAATCTAATCATAGTCTGGCATAGGGCCGCAACTATTGGGTGCCTAATAAGGATCGAACATTCTATCTAATAGTAATTGTAAAACAAATTAACTGGTTAAACATTACGCAACTTTAAGATGTCCATTTATCTTTGTAATAATCTTAGATTAGTTTGATATAAAGCCAAATTTGTGGGACACCCGGTGAGGGCTAAAATCACAGCTGCATAGCAACCATCAAACAGAGGAGCCTGACAACCATTAGACAACAAGCTTTTAGGTTGGTGCAAAAATAATGACGTAATAATGTCGTTTTTTGACGTCAAAAATACGTCAGAAAACGGCATTATTACGTCATTATTTTTGCACCAACCTAATAATAGGACAAAGTCCCAGCGTTCAAAAAGTCACAATCCTATCCCCAAAGTAGAAAAAATTCCAGCCTCATAAATAAAAGTATGATATATATATATATATATATATATATATATATATATATATATATATATATATATATATATATATAAAATAAAAATATCTATTAGAACACCGGATTACATATCTTCCTGTTCTTTTTATTTAAATATATATATATATATATATATATATATATATATATATATATATATATATATATATATATATATATATATAATCGTATAAAAGGAAGAACAGTAAAATATATAATGTGTTCTTTTTGGCATTTTTACTTTTTCAAAACAGTGCTCAATGCAAATTTAAAGAGAATAAATATGAATTAACTGATCTTAAAATATGGTTTCGCTACACAGAAATTACCATATTTCAGAAACTAACAGCTTCAAATTCAATTATTTAATTAAATTAAAATCACTAGTTCTGTCTCATTTTCAAGCGAATTTTGGAATAACTTATTTTGAAATTTTCAAAATAAGATATTCTAAAATTCGCTATACACACACACACACACACACACAATGCAACAAAACAAATTATCATTATAGTTTTGGCTGTGTGTTGCTTAGTATATTGAAATGTAATTGTCACCTTTGATGTATCAATATGGTGATTTTCTGATGATGATGTTATTAAGCTTATCGGACAATGTGAAAGGAATGTACTTAAAGTAAATAGACAAAGCGTGTCCATATTATTTAATGAAATATGCATCGATATATATATATATATGTGTGTGTGTGTGTGCTTGTGTGAAAATATATATATATATATATATATATATATATATATATTTGAGGCGACAGGCTGTTTCATGCTAGACGCAATCGTCAGGCCACGAGTGTTCATTTTTTTCGGCTATTCATATATACGGGTTAGTGGTGCATTGTGGGTAGTCTATTTTGGCGGTTATTTTGCCGGAAGTCGTTTATTTATTTACTTATTTATTTATTTGGGTTATATTATTTTGCTTGTTTTTATTTTTTTTTATTTTTTTTATTTCTTATCTTATATATTTATTTATTTATTTTTATTTTAATCGGTGTTTTATTAACGTAGTAAAAATTGTTTATATCGCTTATTCAATAGTCTTGTTTTGGTTTGGGAGGATAAAGCTATTTATTCAATGTTAGGGTTAGATTGGTGTAGTTTATTCTAGATATATTATTTTTTTTGGCAGGGGCAGTTTTTAATTTGTTTATTACTTTATTTATTTATTTTGATTGTTT
>OZ010603.1:68318528-68338528 GCA_963932145.1 Acanthosepion lycidas | reverse complement strand
TAATAAACAATATTAATAAGATTTACCGATTGTGTTTTAGTGACATTGTTAACTAGCTTTAAGTGAATTGATTCACACACGCACATACTCACACACACACACACACACACACATATATATATATATATCTATATATATATATATATATATATATATATATATATATGTATGATTATAAATATGAAGTGAACATTGAAGTCAACACTCAGAAACGACAGGCTGTTTCATGCTGGACGCAATCGGCGGCTTGACTATTAAACAGCCTGTCGCCTCTGAGTGTTGACATCAATATCCACTTTTATATTTATATTTACATACGCTCTATCTCTGATAGTTTGCACTTTATCTCATAAATATAGCACACCTTAAAACTATATTTATTCATGTACACACACACATATAGTTAAATTTCTCATTTAAATTTAATTTGACAAATGCAAGACGAAAGATTGACTAGGATATGAATAGACGGTGACAGATAGATAGATAGATAGATAGATAGATCAGTACTACTCAAACGTAGTAGTCCGCAGACCGGTATCGGTATGCGATCCATCAGCTAACGGTACGCGGCCAGTGTCCAGGCCATCTTAAGGAATCATTTGAACCTTATTTTTCTTTATGCCTTTTTATATGTTTTGATAGTGAATTATTTTTTCCGAAATAAATGGAAGATAAAAAAAATTTCACTTTTTATTATAGTCATTATATATATATATATATATATATATATATAATAATAATATTTTTTGTTTAAAAATATGATTCCTTCGCTACATAAGAGTTCTCATGTTTCAAAAACGTGAGCCGAAATCATCCAAATAATTAATAAAATTAAGTTGGATTGAGGTGTTTAGTCACGTTTCATCTTCAAGCGAAATTTTAGGAATCATATTTTTAAACAAAAAATATTATTATAATATAAGCTCTACTTCTGTATGGAGCACTGTTTTTTAAAAATAAAAACAAAAATACTAAGGAACCCCGGATTATGCACCCAACGTGTTCTTTTCTATTTTCTGCATACCTGCACAAGGATATATATATATATATATATATATATATATATCGTTTCCTGTATAAATTAATATTACCACTAAATATTACAGGTACGTGACACACTAAGAAATAAAAAATGCCGGTCCGCCAAATCAGATACTTTGAGAAGTCACTGTGATAGATAATGAACTGACTCAGATAGATAGGTAGCTAGATAGATATTATCAAATTTAGATAGATAGATAGATAGATAGATAGATAGATAGATAGATACGAACAGAAAGAGATAGATAGATCGATACGAACAGAAAGAGATAGATAGATACGAATAGAAAGAGATAGATAGATAGATAGATAGATAGATACGAACAGAAAGATAGATATTATCAAATTTAGATAGATAGCTAGATAGTTAGATAGTTAGATAGATAGCAAACAGATGGAGGCAAGTAGATAGATTTAATTAGATTCCGATAGATAATGAACAAATTCGGTCGAAATATATTTTTGAATAGTCAGATATAAGTACAAAATGAGACTGACAGACAGACAGATAGATAAATAGATACTAACATAATGAGATAGATAGATAGATAGATAGATAGATAGATAGATAGATAGATAGATCAGTACTACTCAAAAGACCGGTGCCGGTACGCGATCCATCAGCTAACAGTACGCGGCCAGTCGACATCTCCAGATGAATTGATCTATTCCCTGCCATTCTCTTCACCCTTTTTTCTATCCTGCCTCTTTACTATTGTTCCCACTCTCTGTAAACCCCCTTGCATGCTAGTGACACTCCCGCCTGGCTTGGGATGAAATGCTAAAAAAAAAAAATCAAGAATGAATGTTACGCGATTATTGACGCAAGATGGCCAATAATTTTGTTCTATATTAAATTTTTTTGTGTTTATTTTGTATTATTTTTTGACATAAAAAAATCATTTGTACATTCTTTCAAATCCATCATTTCATCATTTGTCAAAAAAATATATATATATATATATATACTTCACATGAAGTTTCCACAAAATTTGAGACATTACAGGTTTATTTGTAATTATGGGAGTGGGGGGTGGTGAATAATTCTCTCCACAACTGTATATCGTTTCTGTGATAAAAATTGCATCTCAGTCCTTAAAATACAAACATCCAAATTGCCTGCAGATATGATCTTATCATAGTTATGAAGCTTTGTGTTGAAGTAATTTCATTTTTTATTACTTAATAATTTAGCGATGATTCTGTATCTGTAATCCTCAGGTTTTGAGACTTTAATTATCGAGTGACCTAATATTACATTTTTAAAGAACCCAACAAATTTACCACCCCCCGCCGTTTTTACTACATGAGATTCTGTTATGGAAGTACTACTCAAAAGTAGTGGTCCGCAGACCGGTGCCGGTACGCGATCCATCATCTAACGGTACGCGGCCAGTGTCCAGGTCATCTTAAGGAATCATTTGAACCTTATTTTTCTTTATGCCTTTTTATATGTTTTGATAGTGAATTATTTTTTCCGAAATAAATGGAAGATAAAAAAAATTTCACTTTTTATTATAGTCATTATATATATATATATATATATATATATATATATATATATATATATATATATATATATATATATCGTTTCCTGTATAAATTAATATTACCACTAAATATTACAGGTACGTGACACACTCAGAAATAAAAAATGCCGGTCCGCCAAATCAGATACTTTGAGAACACACTGTGATAGATAATGAACTGACTCAGATAGATTCGTATATAGATATGAAGAGGTCAAATCAGAAAGAAAGAAACAGAAAAACACTGAGATATAAACATTGATTTGCCTTCTAAACACGTGTTGCAATGTCTTTATTTTATATAAATAATCCATTTGCAAATCGCTCATTTTACATCTCAACAAAATAACGTGTGCGTATTTTAAAGAACATTTTACTATTTTCTGTATAGACAGCATGTAGATAACGTTTTAATGAACAATAGTAGTAGCATTATTAGTAGCAGTGGCAATGTGTTATGGTCCAAGCTTAGGACCAAGGAAGAACAACACGAACACAAGAGTAGAAATAACGTAGG
Organism: Acanthosepion lycidas; assembly: GCA_963932145.1. Classification (NCBI taxonomy): domain Eukaryota; kingdom Metazoa; phylum Mollusca; class Cephalopoda; order Sepiida; family Sepiidae; genus Acanthosepion; species Acanthosepion lycidas. The sequence goes on along the minus strand of OZ010603.1, from coordinate 68,335,438 downwards.
TATATTACACGAAATAATAATACAAGATGTGGAAGGTGTTAGTATGACTGTCAGTCTGGTTTGGAGTGAACTACTGTCGGCCAAAAATTGCCCGTAGAAACTGTAAAAACAGAATCGGGTAGGTCAACCTCCCCGAACGACACTCTGCCCTTCGGCGGAGCTTCGTCCGGGTTCCTATCTGCTTAGAGGCAGAGAGTTCGACCGTCAAGCCGAGCTTCTCGGCTTGATTCGGTATCTAGCCAACCCCCCATACACACACGAGGGTTACATATTGCACAAGGCCGAGTTTAACGTGGGTTTCCCGAGCCCGTATACTCGGCCAAAAAATGCCCGTAGAACCCGTATAAACGGAATCGGGTTGGTCAACCTCCCCGAACGAGACTCTGCACTTCGGCGGAGTCTCGTCCGGGTTCCTCGCGGCTCAGAGGCACAGAGTTCGACCGTCAAGCCGAGCTTCTCGGCTTGATTCGGTATCTAGCCAACCTCCACGAGAGTTACATATGGCACAAGGCCGAGTTTAACGTTGTTTTCTCGAGCCCGTAGGCTCGGCCAAAAAATGCCCGTAGAACCCGTAAAAACGGGATAGGGTTGGTCAGCCACCCCGAACGAGACTCAGAGGCAGAGAGTTCGACCGTCAAGCCGAGAGGCGTAGTATACATAGTGTTAGGAAGAGTTCATTCTCTAGTTATAGGTAAGGACCCATGACACAATGTTATAAAAATTCTTACGTAATACATGCAAAAAAGTTTACATACACACAAATTGTAACAAATTTGTTTTCGGTCGCCTGCAGTAAGATAAAATTGTGGTTCAGAAGAATGTCTAGCGCTTGTATTCTAACTTCACCGTTTTTTCCTACCTTGGCAGTCTGTATTCGAAATCTGGTGAGGCCCAAATATCGATCATTGATGTCTGCTTGAAACACACAACTATCTTATTCACAAGGCAACAGACTGCAAAGCAATAGGTAACTGTAAAAGCTGCGATTGTTTGTTTTTTTTTGTATTTTTTTCTTTCCTTTTTGCATTCTGCAGTATACTGAAATGTAAAGAGACAAATATTAAAATATTTCTGCTTGACTGTGCATGGATTTTGACACGCCATATATCTGTCTATCGGATTTTATGTGTCATTGAAGATGTGATTGTTGACGGAGAGAAGGGAAAAAAAAGAACATTTGCCCTCGGCTGACTCATGTCAGTGCTTTACCGAAATAGACAAGTGGCAAATCTTTCCTTTTCACACAGATTGATGACGGAGAGGAGAGAGATAAAGAAACTCGAAAGAGAAGGCGAGAGAGAGGAGGGAAAAAATACAGAGGCAGTGAAAAAAATGGTGGACTGGGAGATATGAAAAAACTAACATTAATAGATATGGCCTAGATAGATAGATAGACAGATAGATAGATATGAACAGACCAAGATAGATAGATAGATACATAGATATGAACAGACCAAAATAGATGGATGGGTATGAACACACTAAAATATTAGGTTGGTGCAAAAATAATGACGTAATAATGACGTTTTTTGACGTTAAAAATACGTCAAAAAACGACATTATTACGTCATTATTTTTGCACCAACCTAATAGATAGATAGATATGAACAGATATATATATATATATATATATATATATATATATATATATATATAGATAGATAGATAGATAGATAGATATGAACAGATAGATAGATAGATAGATAGATAGATATGAACAGACTGAGATAGATAGAGATGAACAGACTGAAATATTGATAGATACATAGATATGAACAGATAGATAGATAGGAACAGACTGAGATAGATAGATAGATAGATAGATAGATAGATAGATATGAACAGACTGAGATAGATAGATAGATAGATAGATATGAACAGACTGAGATAGATAGATAGATAGATAGATAGATAGATAGATATGAACAGACTGAGATAGATAGATAAATAGATAGATAGATAGATAGATAGATAGATAGATAGATAGATAGATAGATAGATAGATATGAACAGATGCCAAAACGGAATGAATAATGTGTAAGAAAGAGTAAGACAAATAAAAGGCAAGAAATATACAGAAATATAGAAAATATAAGAAAATAATATATCTCAAACGTCCCCTCTATATAAGACCAATTTTGTCTATGGATAATGCATGCCCAATCGGAGAATGTTTTCTGCAAATAAAAAAAAAATATCTCAATAATTGTTTCGTAGGAGATACCACAACTACGCTATCACGAAGTACCTTCAGACACGCCGTTAATAAGCAACATCAGAACGATAGTAATAATGGCCAGCAACTCTGAAACAAAGTGCAAAATATAAGCCAAAACAAATAGTTAAAACAGATTTATGATCCTCGAAGCAATATTCATACTACAAAAAGAATCTGTGCAAATAAACACAGTGGTAAGTTAAGAATGCGCCTCCTCAAATAGATACAAATAAAATAAACCACACCTCATGTATTGCCTACGTCACAACAATCACCATTTGTCTTAACCTATGCTGATGATGACTTAAGAAAATCGAAACACTGGATAATATTTCTTCCGAAATGAAATTCAGACAATTTCTGACCGAATTCTGAAGAGCTGATCAATAAAATTAATCGATACAAAATGTCTGTTGTCGTTAACAATGTTTGCCTTAAAAACAGAAAAACGAACGTCAAGATTGAGAATGACGCATGAAAAACTGCGTGATTATTCTTTTTTTCCGAGCGTTTTATTCATTTACAAGGTTGAAAAATATTAACTGCTAACTAGAAATAGATTATTTTACGTATATATATATATATATATATATATATATATATATATATATATATATGTAATGTTTTCATTTTCAAAACACGGTCAAGTTATTGTGTCTATGTTTATAGTTTGATATTATTGAGTGTTGTTTTTTTTTTGTTTTTTTTTTTGCTTTTTATTAACAAGGCAAATATAATTGTTAAACTTCTTTTACATGTACATGATGCTATTATATTTGTGTTGTCAACAAGTATGCTACGAATGGAGTCCGCTAGTTCTCCATAAATATTTAAAAGAGATCTAATTGAGCTATGGCCAGAAACATGTAGAGTGATGTCTGCCTGTCAAGATCACAAGAAAAACTGTATAAACAATCTAAATCAAATCACCTTGTCTGTCGATTGCATGAAAGAAGGATTGCTGCCTAAATATGCACACACACGGGCGCGCGCGCATAAACACGCACGCACACACACGCACACATACACACACACACATATATATATATATATATATATCAAAGTGAACATTGAAGTCAACACTCAGATGCGATAGACTGTTTCATGCTGGACGTAATCGTCAGGCCGCCGTTTCGCATGTGTTCATATCGATTACGCCCAGCATGAAACAGCCTGTCGCCTCTGAGTGTTGACTTCAATGTTTACGTTTATATTTATATTTACATACGCTCTATCTCTGATATTCAGCACTTTATCCCATAAATATAGCACACCTTAAAATATATTTCTTTATATATATATATATATATATATATATATATATATATATATATATATATATATATATATATATGATTTGTATTTAGACAGCAATCCTTCTTTCATGCACGTCAGGGGATTAAACAAGCAGAAATAAAATTTTGATTTATATATATATATATATATATATATATATATATATATATATATATATATATATAAAATGGTGGTACTCGTTTGGAAAACCTTGGATAGCTCAACTGGCTGTAGAGCAAATCGGTACCCGAGATAAAATGGGAAATAAAAAAAAGAAAGAACCAAGAACATTAAAGCAAGGCGAAGACAATCGTTCAGTGTTTAAGCTCCAAGTTCAAAGAAAAAAACAAACAAAATGAGTAAAAAGACAACTACGTAAAGTGCTCAGTACACTAAGTAGAGCAAAACCTAAAATAATCCTAAGGAGCCAGACAAACCTACCTAGGTTTCACCGAAACGGTTCTTCAGGTTAATCCTAACTTTAAAGGGAAATAATATATATATATATATATATATATATATATATATATATATATATATATATATATATATATATATATAGTTGTATATTTAGGCAGCAATACGTTCTTTATGCATGTTTCATTAAAAACGACAGACAAGGTACTACGGTTAAGCTTTTTATTTAACTTTTCTTCTGTTCTAAAAAGAGCTTTCTTTTCTGGACAAAGGGTGTGTAAGAACTGTCCAAATGTTTTATATTTCCGAGCGCTTTCGGCTATACCTTTAGCCATTATCAAGGATGATTCGATTTTCAGCTTAATTGAGTGTGTGCTTTCTTTGTATGTCATAGTGTGTGGTAGGGATGTTTTTAATTTCCGAATACGGTTAGCACATTGTGGCTTTGTTCGTAGTTAATATTTTTATGAGTTGGCTTTTTCTTTTTTATTATTATTAAACCTTCCATTATTTTTAGTCGTTTTTGCAGGTGGATGCAGTTAATATATTTGTGTTTTCTACTAGTTAGTTTTCTATTAGAAATTTTGTATTTCTTTAAGGTATGGGCTACCAGGAATCTCTTTAATGAGTATACTGCAATCTTTTCCAACCAGTCCTAGGGCTCCAACTACAACAGGGATTGTTGATGTTCCCATATGCCACATTTTCGAGATTTCTATTTCAAGGTCCTTGTATTTTGACAGCTTTTTGAATATCTTCAAAGATACATTGCAGTCTGCAGGGACTGTCATATCAATAAGGAGGCACTTTTTTGTTTGTGGTCTTTAACAAATTATTATTATTATTATTATTATTATTATTAGTAGTAGTAGTAGTAGTAGTAGTACTATTAGTATTGTTATTATTATTGTTGTTGTTGTTATTATTATTATTTCTTTTGATGTCTGTTTTATTATTATTTCTTCTGGGTCCCAACCAGAGACCTAAGATTAAAAATTGCATCATGACACTGAAAAAATTTACAAAGATCCCATGCATTTTACATGGATAAAACCCTCCGTAAGTTATGAGCTCAACTTGTGAGAACCAATTATTCTAAGTTGATGCCTTACGAGGGATCACTTTAATGAGTTTATCGGAACCTTTTCCAATCTATCTCCATTATTATTATTATTATTATTATTATTATTATTATTATTATTATTATTATTATGCTTTCGATTTCTAAAAAGATTAATGCTTAAACTGTAAAAATCCTATAATTATAAAACTATTGAACTCTTCAGAAATCATTTGATAATAAATCAATAAATTTTTAGTCATTTCGCCCGAAGGAAGACGATAATGCCATTGAGACGTAAGGGGGGCTACCAGAAGTAGAAGAGAATAAAAAAAAAACAATAGTGAGGAGGAAGGGCAATAAATAAATAGGATTCCGGAGGACAAAATATTGCGATTGAGGTTGTATTAAAAGTTTTGAAGATTGTAGGTGGCAGAGAGGCCAAAAACCGGAAGAGAGTTTTGCAGGTGAGAAAAATAACTGTTAGACTAGAACACCTGTTAGCATCAAGTTATTTCAACGCTAAAACGATGAGACCTAGTTGATAATCTAGTAAAGGTACGCTGAAATTCATATGCTCCAGGTACGAAATAGGAGATCCCCTGGAATTAATTGCCATGAAAATTATTCATAGATACATAGATAGACAGGACAAACTTAGTTAGATGCTAGCAGCATGGCCCGGCGTTACCCATGCTTGATTCAAAAATCGTACGACTCATACAGCAATCGTTATCACTTGACTTAAAATATTTTTGCCCTTCCTTGCTTTTAAAGGAGTGCCCTTCGCCGTGCTGATGTTGCTACATGCCTTACTTCTTGCCTATCTCACACTGCAATTTTTTTCTAAGCTCTATACTAAACATTACATCTGTTACGAAAAAAAAACTAAACAAAATGAACACAGAAAAAAGAACTAAACAAAATGATCAGCTTTAAAAAAGGACTCGTAACTGGAAAAACCGAATGATAAAAGAATGTTAACAACAAATACTTTTCACACCCAATCCAGTTCTGCGGAATCAGAATCAACGTTGAGTTTAAGCAAGCGAATGAGCCAATTGGAGTAAAGTGCCATACAGATTTAAATTTTTCCCACTTGTGACGAATGCATCTATCAATTTTTTTTTGCATGCTAGTTAACATTCGTGTCAGTCAGCTGTTGGCTCTCACGCTGGCCAATAGAACCTTCCTGCCTATTCGTGGCAGCCAGCTATAGGTTCCCACTCTGGCTAGTAGAAAATGGCCGCAAACTACATGAAAAGTGCCGTAGAAGAATGAAAAAATCGATTATTTCCACTATCGATGTGAGTTCGGAAATGGAAAGTTTGTCTTGGCCTTTCCGCTAACTTGGAGCATGTGCATGTAAATTTTGGTGCAAAGCCATCGAAAATTGCGGCCGTGCATTCGTTACACACACACACACACACCCTGCCTTTTATAGAGAGAGATAACAGACTGAGATAGACAGATATATACGACTAGACTAGATAGGTAGATAAACAGGTAGATAGATAGATACGAATAGACTGAGATAGATAGATAGATTGATAGATACGAATAGACCGAAATATACACATATATATACATATATATATATATATATATGTGTGTGTGTGTGTGTGTGTGTTTGTGTGTGTCTATATTTCTGAGATTAGATATTGGCTGAGTGGTTAGGATGCTCCCATTCTGGCAATGAGAACCACGTTTCGAATCTCACCATAGTAAGGAAGGAAAAATTCCTGATGTTATCGAACTGGAGGGTTCAATCCCAGTATGCGTCACCTTTGGAAAGTACCTGAAAAACCATTACCACGAGTTGACCCGAGGTAAATAGGGTAGACGGATCCCTTAGGTGCCTTCGATAGCTGTGCTAACACAAAGTTACAAGTCATCGTGGCCTTGTTGAAATTGTTGATTCTTTCCCAGAAGCTGTAACTAAGATCTGCTCAGCATAGTTGCAGTTTAAACCAGAGGTGGGCTCTGTGCGTGTTGAATAAACAAATGCGCCTGAGCAAGTGTCTGCAGTAGGGATTGGCTAGCCGCCCTAGTAAACGGGTATCCTCGAATACGAGTGGCCAGCATTCAGATATTGTAATTATTTAAATTATTTCCATCGTTCGGACTGTTGTCCGCATATTTACTGAGGTATTCACGACGTTTCGGCCGCTCTTCCGGTGATAGGAATTTCGAATTGAACCCTTTATTTTGTACACCGGGATAGATTGTTCCAGTTCCACGTGCCACGCCTCTTCCAGTATCAGTTATCTCCCTTTAACTCAACTCTACAAGTTCTTTTTTATACACCTCAGCTGTAGCCAGGTATAGAACTCACAAAATTTTTAAAAGTCTGTTATCTTAGTTTCTTCATTATCTATCTAAATTCATTATATATCTAGCTATCTGTTTCACTTATATTCATTATCTATCTATATATTTATCTTACTTTCTTCATTATCTATCTATCTATCTATCTATCTATCTATCTATCTATCTATCCAAGTCTATTGATTATTTAATTATATATTTCTTAGTTTCTTCATTATCTATCTAAATTCATTATATATCTAGCTATCTGTTTCACTTATATTCATTATCTATCTATATATTTATCTTACTTTCTTCATTATCTATCTATCTATCTATCTATCTATCTAAGTCTATTGATTATTTAATTATATATTTCTTAGTTTCTTCATTATCTATCTATCTATCTATCTATCTATCTATCTATCTATCTATCATCACTACTTCCCCCTCCATCTCACAAATATTGCTCATAAGTAAACACTGAAGTCAAAAATAACTTGTCGGTTATTTTTGCCCCGTGTTGAGTTTACACCGTAACACTTACTTCACTGCGCCCCGAAAATAGTTGTCGAAACGACAGAAGGAAGCCGCGTCCCGGCGGTGAGTATTGAGATGCCAGGTCAGGACCGATAACATTGCAGACCCTTCTTCGGATTTTGTCAAGAATCTCGAGACATATAGGCGGTGCACCAGCCCAGAATTTTTTATTTTTTTATAATTTCCAGAAATTTTTCATTAGGTCTTTCATTGAATTAAATCTGGGATGGGACTGCAGATATAAAATATATTTTTTGTTGCTTACGATTTTTATAAGAAGGAAAACATATATACTAAAAGAAAAGCTGGTATTCTGTCCGACAAACAACGACAGTAGCTTGACTTTGCGTACGTGTACGTAATGTGTATGCGTAATGTAGTACGTGTACGTAATGTGTATGTATATGTCTCAGTTTATGTGACTTCCATGTGCTTGTATCATTTAACTATACACATACACACACTCATACAATTTGTGTTGGGAGAGTACATTTCTCTCCCACTTACTCTGGACAACCCTTACCGTGGGATGAGCTACAAAATAAGAAAAATATGAAGTAAAATAAAATTATTTTTTAAAAAGATTTTATTGGAATTTTCAGAAATTATTCAGTAATAAATCGAATTAACTTTTCAAAACTCTTTTATTTTTAATATATATATAAATATTTAATTTATAATTTCTATAATTATTTAATTTATATAAATATTTAATTAATAATTTATATAATAATTCATATAACTATTTCAATTATATAAATATTTAATTTATAATTTATATAATGATTTTTATAAATATTTAATTTATATCAATATTCAATTTATAATTTATATAATATTTTTTATAAATATTTAATTTATATAAATATTTAAGTCATAATTTATATAATAATTCATATAAATATTTAATTTATAATTCATATAATTTTATAAATATATAATCTTTATAAATATTTAATTTATAATTTATATAATAATTTTTATAAATATTTAATTTATATAAATATTTAAGTAATAATTTATATAATAATTCATATAAATATGTAATTCATATAAATATTTAATTTATAATTTATATAATTTTATGAATGTATAATATTTATAAATATTTAATTTATAATTTATATAATAATTTTTATAAATATTTAATTTATATAAATATTTAAGTCATAATTTATATAATAATTCATATAAATATGTAATTCAAATAAATATTTAATTTATAATTTATATAATTTTATAAATATATAATCTTTATAAATATTTAATTTATTATTTATATAATAATTTATATAAATATTTAATTTATATAAATATTTATGTCATAATTTATATAATAAATTATGTAAAGATTTAATGAATAATTTTTATAATAATTTATATAATTATTTAATTCATATAAATATTTAATTTATAATTTGTATCATGATTTATATAAATATTCAATTTATATAAATATTTAATTTATAATTTGTATAATAATTTATATAAATATTTTTTTTGTTCTGTCCTTGAATTAAACTATACAGTTGCACACGCAAACATACACACACAATTTAAATGAAATTAAAATAGACATCTGTGTCGCGAGGATTAGTTTTACTTTCTGTCTGGCACCAACGTCTGGTTAACAGGAGAATATTATCAGGCCGCCCATGAAATCATTTTTAGAATGACTTCTCTGTTTAAACGAAATATATTTTCTAATAAAAGCATTACTTTAAGGGGATAAAAAATTTAGATTTGAAGATTACTGTCATCGAAGCGACAGGTATCGAACTGGTAATCATCGATGCTATATGAAGGCATGGGATAGAGACAAGAACTAACATGAATTCGATTCTTCACCATCAAGATACAGAAACTAATCAACTAATAATAAAAACTTATTAAAAATAACAAAGGACGTATATTTTTGGTTGTCTTTATCAAGACTTATTTGAATGACAGATTTGATACTTAGATATAACCAATTAAAATCTAATGGGATCAAATATAGCTCAAATATCGGTCGGAATCCGACAGATTGATGAGATAAATAACAAATAGGAAACGTTTATCAAACTAACATGATTCACGTTTATTAAAGCTTCATCATAGAATGAGATATGGAGAATAAAGAGAGAAAGACATTCTGGTATTTTTGTTGTTGCGTTGTTTGATTTTCGTTGGTTGAGCAGGCTTCGTGTACATTTGACTTGAAAAGCAGCGTTCGTGTGTACAATTCATGGCGTTCTGAAATGAAGGAGAGATGACACGTATAAAGATCATAGTGAATTGGGATCAAATACAGATCAAGTATGGATCAGTATCTGACAGAATGATAAGATAGATAAAGAACAAATAGTAGACGTATATCAATCTAAAATGTTTCACTTTTATTAAAGCTTTATCAGAAAATGGGATATGGAGAAAAAAAACTGTAGTAGTTCTATTTTACGTGGTTTGAATTTCATTGGTTGAGCAGGCTTCATGTACATTTGACTTGTTAGGCAGCATTCGTGTGTATAATTTATGGCATTTTGAAATCAAGGAGAGATGATATGTATAAAGATTATAGTGAATTGGGATCAAATATAGATCAAATATGGATCAGAATTCGACAGAATGAAAAGATAAAGAAAAATAGGAAACGTTTATCAATTTAACATGTTTCACGTTTATTAAAGTTTCATCAGAGAATGGGATATGGAGAATATGAAGAAAGAAATTCGGGTATTTTTACTTATTTGATTTTTATTTTTTTCTTATAAATATTTTAGAATACCATTCAAACACGCTCGTATTACACAAGAACAAAACTGGGCATAAATTTGATTTTACAAATGCCACCCGAATTAAAAAAAAAACAACATAATTCTTTACGTAGAAAGTACTTTGAGATCCTACTAATAACACTGTTACCAACGATAAACACACGTCAAAATCATTATATTACATCAGCAAACTTTATTGATCCATTCTTAAAGAATCTAGCGTATGCTTATCTAAAACAGATGCAATGTACGTAAAAATGTTCCCAAATTCGACATGCGTAAAACTAACAAATATAATATCCACACACACACACACACACACACACACACACACACACACACACACACACACACACACCCAGGGGTTCAATTTTGCCCATATCTCAGACCCTAATAGAAGCTACCAGCTACCAACTAAGAGGTGGTCCCACGCTCCTTAAAACCTTCAATCTCCTGATAGAGGCCTTATTACTGGATATAGTTTATAGTCATACACAGGACAAGCTATAAAGGACAGGAAGGTGTGGAGAGCCATGATTTGTATGAGGTTATAAACGGATAGAGTACATAGAAGAAGACGTCTGTCGTAGATATAAATATTTAAATTAACGGCTAAATATTAAGGTCAAAATGGCGTCTATTATCAGTGTAATCCATCGGAGAAAAATAAACCGTGTTAAGATAAATACAGAATATTAAGCTATTAAAAGCTTTGAAATTAAAAAGAAATGGCAAAAATAGATTTGTATATTTTAAGATATCAAAGAAAAATGTAGCAGAACAAATTGAATTTCGTTAATATTGTTTATAAAAAAAAAATTCATGATTAAACAAGACAGAGGCGATAGTTTTTGTCGGTCTTATGTCTACTGACTAGAAATTTCCATCTTTTGGATTGGCGAAAGATTTAATGATAATACCTGTTTTAATTTCTCTTAGATTTTCACGGTGTTCACAAACAGTCGAAGCATAGAGAAACATACAATTGCATTTGATTAAACACTAATAGAGGTACAATACTGATAAAAACGATATTAATAGTTTAATTACTTATATTAAAATGGGCGCTGAAGATTGGTTACATAGTAAGTTTTTGTGATAATATCTCCGACTTTTAGGATAAATACCTGAATATAATTGCACAGCAATTAGGACAATTGTTATTTGATAAAACTCGCAGAATCTATAGTTGATAAGTTTTCAAAATTTATGAGGTTAATATGCGTTTCAAATCTTTTTATTTGTAATCTAAATATAACCGAAAGAAAGCCTGAGGTCTTGTCGTCGGTGTAAGGGGTTTTTTGGTGACTACAGCCTGTCTGAAGTTATTATGCGAATCAAAGAAACTTCAATAACTCAAAAAGTTCTGAACCAATATTTGCCAAATATAAATTCTTACATTTTCAACCTTAGTAAAGTATTTGATTAAATTTTCTGCCATTTTTAATGATTAGTTTTTGAGATATTTGTAATTTACAAAAATGGATTAACTGAAGTTATTATGCAGATTAAACTAATATTAGACCTCTGAAATCTAATAAAAAACTGTTTTTTCTTTTTGTCCCTAATATATGTTGAAACATGGGTAAAGAGAAGGATCTAACAACTGCAGAAAAATGGAAAATAACGAAGTTATTAAGTGAGGGAATGTCCACGTTGGAGATATCAAAAGAGCTTTTGAGAAATCATCGAACGATAAAGAAGGCTGTTGAAGACATCTTGAGAATTCGAAGCCAAGGAAAATGATTTAAGAACTTACTTCCTCAAGATGAACGTAAACTAAAGCGAGTTATAGCGAAACAATCCCTTTTGACCAGCGCTCAGATCTTTGAAAAGACTGGAATTGAGCGATTCAAGAAGGACAAAACGTGTAGATGAACGTAAACTAAAGCGAGATATGGAGAAAGAACGACTTTATGTATAACCCCGTATATGTTGAAACATGTGTAAAGGGAAGTATCTAACTATTGCTGAAAAACAGAAAATAACAAATGTATTAAGTAAAGGAATGTCCACGTTGGGGATATCAAAGGAGCTTTGCAGAGATCATCAAGCGATAAAGAAGGCTGTTGAAATTATAAGTTGAGAATTCGAAGCCACGGAAAATGATTTAAGAACTTACTTCCTCGAGATGAACGTAAAATAAAGTGAATTATAGCGAAAAAACTGCTTTTGACCAGCGCTCAGATTTTTGAAACAAGCATAAGTTGTAGAAGACTTTGTGAATTGGGATCTGTAAAACAATCTCCTAGGCAATTTCTTCTTGCTAAAACAAATATTTTAAAGCGTTAAACTGGAATAATAAACACAGGAAAATTGACTTTTCTAAAGTAATTTTCACGGACGAATCTCGAGTGACATTTAATGAAACTGGCGGATGGACCAAAGGATAAATTTTATCTAATTCTGACGTGCATGTGGCTAAAAGAAGGCTTTAAAGTACCGGTAGTATGATGATATGGATTGGAATTGTCGACCAAACCATTATTTGACCCTTCAAAGTCGATGAAGAAGTTAAACTGAACAATGCTATTACGATTTTATGAACAAGACTTTCTTTGCGTGGTACAAGTCCCAGTCCCCCAGTTTAAAAATGAAATGTATACTTATGCATGAAAATACTCCTTCTCATGGATCTAAGCATACTTGTGAACTCGAAGCAAAGGAAAAAAAATTTAAGAACTTTCTTCCTCGAGATGAACGTAAACTAAAGCGAAACAATAACTTTTGACTATCGCTCAGATCTTCGAAAAGGCTGCCATTGAGGAAGTCTAGAATGACAAAAGATGTAGAATACTTTGTGAATTGCGATCTGTGAAAAAAAAATCTCTTACGCAATTTTGCGACGGTAGTGATCATGTGAGCTTTTTCAGGATATTTTTCAGGATATTTTTCAGGATATTTTTCAGGATTTAAACACCAGAATCTTTCATAAATGGGAAAATACATCCTGTCTGAAATTATTATGCAAATCAAATAAACCTCAATAACTCAAAAAGTTCTTAATCAATATTTTTCAAATTTAAACTTATTTTCACCTTTAGTAAAATATTTAATTAAATTTCTGCCATTTTAATGATTAGTTTTTTTTTGTTTTTTTTAGATATTTGGAATTTACAAAAATGGACTGGTTGAATTTATCATTCAGATTATATTAATATTAGCTTGAAAACCTCTGAAAACTAATAAAAATTAATCTTTTTGTCTATAAATTATGTTGAAACATGCGCAAAGGAAAGGATCCAACCATTGCTGAAAAAATAGAAAATAAGTTATTAAGTAAGGGAATGTCCACGTTGGGGATATCAAAGAAGCTTTACAGCTTTAGATCAAGCGATAAAGAAGGCTGTTGAAATTATAAGTTGAGAATTCGAAGCAAAGGAAAATTATTTAAGAACTTGGAATGGTCGTAAATTAAAGCGAGTTATAGTGAAACAATCATATTTTGACCATCGCTCAGATCTTTGAAAAGGCTGGAATTGAAGAAGTCAACAGAATACTTTGTGAACGGGTATCTGTAATAAACTAGGCAACCTCTTCTTACTAAAGCAAATATTTTAATGTGTCAAAATTGGGAAAGAAATACATGAAAATTGACTTTTCTAAAATAATTTTCACGGATAAATCTAGTGACATTTGATGGCCCGGATGGATGTGCCAAAGGATGGATTTTATCCAATTTAGACGCGCCTGTGGCTAAAAGAAAGCAACAAGGAGGCGGTGGGGTTATGATATGGGCTGGAATTGTCGACCAAACCATTATTGGACTCTTCAAAGTCTATGAAGAATTTAAACTAAACAGTGCTAACTCTTGCGATTTTATGAACAAGATTTTCTTTGCATGGTGCAAGTCCCAGTCTCGTAGTTTGAAAATGAAATGTGTATTTAGGCACGAAAAATAATCATTCTTCTGTATCTAAGCTTACTTGTGAATTCTTTGAGCATGAAAGATTTACAGAAGTGAAGTTAATGGAATGGCCTACATCATGTCTTGATCTGAATCCGATCGAAAATCTATGGTCAATTTTGAAGATGAAATTATATGAAGCTGGCCAACAATGTAAGAGCAAATCAGACGGAATGCCTGGGCGCGTACACAATTTCGGAAAATCCTTGTTGAAAACACAACTATACTTAAACATGAAAACAATAAACAAAAACTAAAAATTCTTGAAGCTACATACATAAAACAGTTGAAATCTAACCTGAACAAAATAAACTACGAAATCTCCACAAATATTCTTAAATGCCTATAATTGATAACAGAAGCCGTTGGATTATACCAACGGTTTCCCATACATCGTTTTCACTCTCGCGTGATCATCTGTGACGTCACGAGCTGCGACGCAATTTTCGCTTCTGCGTCTCGTATACACGAGTTAGTCGTTGCTTTGAAATTTTTCATGCAACAAAAACAATCATTAGTGTATTGGTTGATATATTGAAAAGTAATTGTCATCTTTGATAATGTCTTATGTAAGACGAAAGCTTAGATAGGATTTAAACATCTATCAATATGGTGATTTGCTTTCGTCTTTCAATGATAATGTTATTAAGCTTATCAGACAATATGAAAGGGACTTAAAATAAATAGTCAATACTTGTCTATATTATTTAATGAAACATGCATCAATATATATATATATATATATATATATATATATATATATATATATATATATATATCATCCACAGGCAGACTGTTACAAGGAGGCAGTAGTGTTATGATATGGGCTGGAATTGTAGACGAAACCATTGCTGGGCCATCCAAATTTGGTAAATGAGTGAAACGAAATAGTGCTATTAGGTTGGTGCAAAAATAATGACGTAATAATGTCGTTTTTTGACGTTAAAAATACGTCAAAAAACGACATTATTACGTCATTATTTTTACACCAACCTAATAAGATAATTTTATGAACAAGATTTTCTTTGTATCGTACAAGTCCCAGTCTCGCAGTTTGAAAGTGAAATCTGTATTTATGAATGACAATGATCATTCTTCTGTAACTAAGCTTACTCATGAATTATTTGAGCATAAATGATTTACAGAAGAGAAGATAATGGAATGGCCACCATCAAGTCCTGATCTGAATCCGATCGAAAATCTATGGCCAACTTTAAAGATGAAATTATATGAAGGTGGATAACAATATAACAGTAAATCGGACTGAAATTGAACATACTGAAGTAAAAAAAGTATTCAAAGACTTATCATCTGTTTGTTATTTGTTCTATTATAGGTGTAAATCAACTTTTGATGATTTTATTACCTTTTTTATTGAAGAAAATCGGATTATTTGGTTATTTTGGCTAATAACTTCAGACGGAATGTTTTTAGAATACATCAAATAACTTCAATAGAAAAAAATATTGAAAGTACCTAAAATTTAACTCAGGCTTTGTTTTAAAATCTAAATTGATTATTTAAAATTTGACAATTTTTTTCAAACCAAATTCGAATTGTTGAACTTTTTATGATTTGCTTAATAACTTCAGACAGCGTGTTATTCGGGCTGTTATCCTCATCTTCATTGCCATATTCACAACGTTTCGGCCGTTCTACGCTCCGGCCTTTATGTCTATGTCTCTCTATATATCTGTCTATATCACTGAGATGAGGCATTATGATTACTTGCATTGTTTACATTATTTGGACTGTTATCCTCATCTTCATTACAATATTCATAACGTTTCGGCCGTTATACGCTCCGGCCTTTATGTCTATGTCGCTCTATATATCTGTCTATATCTCTGAGATGAGGTATTACGATTACTTACATTATTCACATTATTCGGACTGTTGTCCTCATTTTCATTGCCATATTCACAACCTTTCGGCCGTTGTACGCTCCGGCCTTTATGTCTATGTCTCTCTATATATCTGTCTATATCTCTGAGATGAGGTGTGATTACTTACATTGTTTACATTATTCTGACTGTTATCCTCATCTTCATTGTCATATTCACAACGTTTCGGCCGTGGTAGACTCCAGTCTTATACAGGTGACTGGAATTTCGAACCGAACTCTTTATTTCGTCTACCGAGGTAGATTGTTTTGGGTCATTGTCTTGCTGCATGATAGATTTCCTTCCAATTACTGGACCTTAATCGAAAAAAGCATGCATTTCATCTCCTGAAGAGGAGACTGAATGAAGAAACCTGTTAAAAGAAACAAGAACTGAAAAAAAAGCTGTGTCTGGAAAAGCTTGATGCAGTTGTTGCAAGCAAACGTTATGTATCTATCGCAGACTTGATGCAGTTGTTGAAAGCGATGGTTATGCAACCAAATATTAAATATTATTTAAGATTATC
>OZ010603.1:68276028-68313528 GCA_963932145.1 Acanthosepion lycidas | reverse complement strand
ATATATATATATATATATATATATATATATATTAGGTTGGTGCAAAAGTAACGTCAAAAAACGACATTATTACGTCATTATTTTTGCACCAACCTAATATATATATATATATGACTTTGAATCGAATATAGATCAAATATGTATCGGAATCAGAGAGGATGGTAAGATAAACAATAAATTCAAGAAAACGATTTACTCACTTTCGTCTATTAGACACTGAATTGTCACTTGGCGCCCTCCATAGTTTGCCTATACTTTTCGGATAAATTTTCAAAAATTTGAAAAGCCAATAATAGTTTTGTTCTCATATATAAATACTTATCGGAAGACTATATCTCTGCATTTGCCTTGATAAAGTTTCTCAGTGGAAGAAACGCATCGGCTAAGATAAATTTTCTTTTTGTTTCTATTCTTTATTTGATCTTTATCCTTTCTTTTCCCCAGATTGAATATATCGGGTATGTTATATATATATATATATATATATATATATATATATATATATATATATATATGAGAAACTATATATTACTTTGGTAACACCATGAAAATCAATAAAAGGAGCATAGCATGACAAGAACTGCCTTAAATTTGATGAAAATATATTTTATCTGCTTAAGTATATATATCATTATTAAGAAGAAATACCAAAGTATTTTTTGATTCATTTTTTGAATTTTTTACTTATTCATGTCCAAAATTTTAGTTACACATCTTGTGTTTTTTGTGAAATTACTAAAAAAAAAAAAAACTCGATATCAGCCCTTTTTTTAAAAGTTTGTAAACTAAGTTAAAATCCTAGTTTAAAATTTTTCCAAAAATCAATTATATGTTTTTCAAAATATATTTGACGAAAATTAGCAAATTTAAAGATTATTTAATATATATGGAAAAAAAACAAACTTTTGCATACTTTCTTCGAAGAAAAATGTTGTTTTAAAAAAAAAGGAGGTGATCTTAACATCGTTGGCTGTTTACAAGTGATGAATGATTGCTGTCATCACATATCGACAGCTAACGTGAGATTCGAGTTATCATATGGAAGGACATAACGTTTTATGTAGTACCTCGTAATTATTAAAGTAATATATATATATATATATATATATATATATATATATATATATATAGGAAATTCATATAAGCATATAATTTATCATTCTATTAAATTACCTCTCTAACAGCCCCTTTTATATCCTAGCAAACTGCATTGTCTGGTTTGTGTACTTTATGTATTCACATGTATCCGTTTTAGTTTGTGTCTGGCTGTCGTTAGCTGCCAATCTACCGGTCATGAGCCATTTAGAAAAAATAAATTATAATTTTTGCTTCTTCGCTTAGTTTAAATTTAACGTAGGTCATATTTGATTGGTTGATCAGAGTAAAGGCCACAAAACTTATAACTCCTTTTTTTTTTAGTAAAAAGAGGTTGTACTGTGCTTTTAAATCTAAATAAATGGTTCACTCGCCAGTAATTTACAATTGCCTGATGAGATGCATTGATACGCATCGAAATACGACTGCAATTGTGTTGCGATTTTTACATGTTTTTGGTGTAATATCCTAAAATAAATAATATTGCTCTACTCTTTATTGAAACCTCTTTGAAATTAAATGTTATGAACGTTCAATTCCTTCTCACCGTATCTGGACATATATATATATATATATATATATATATATATATATATATATATATATATATATAGTAGCTATATATATATATATATATATATATATATATATATATATATATTTGTGTGTGTGTGTGTGTGTGTGTGTGTGTGTGTGTGTGTGTGTAGCTATATAAAAAATATGAAAGTACGGTTAGGTTAATAATCCAAAGTTCATTAGTATTTTTTTAGTGTTCAGTGCAACAGTAGAGCGTATATATATATATATATATATATATATATATATATATATATATATATATATATATATAATTATTTATTTAAAAAAATATTATAATTATATTCATGCTCTACTTTTGTATCGAGCACTATTTTTTAAAAAATAATAACAAAGAACTTTGGATTATTTACCTAACCAGTTCTTTCCTATTTTCTATATATTTTCACACACACACACACACACACACACACACACACACACACACACACACACATATATATATATATATATATATATATATATATATATATATATAAGTTTGGTGCAAAAATAATATCGTTTATTGACGTATTAACATGTGTGAGAAAACGATATTATCTTTGCACCAACCTAATATATATATATATATATATATACTTCTCATTTGTTTGCTCTGTTTATGAGATTTTATTTAAGCAACCATATCTATGTTAACGTATCTGTATCCGTCGCTGGTTCAGGCAAATTCTCAGGCATCATCATCATCATCATCATAATTGTCATCGTTTTCAATATAAATCAAAGTCAACTCTCTCTGATTTAATGCTTTTCCCGATAACGCCCAAAATTGTATACTTTGAAAGAATTATTGCTGTAAATTGATCACTGCGTATAGTCGTAGAAAATGTATCGCTGGTTTAATATTTGTCAACCTGGCTCATATGTACCAGATCTAATGAAGATAGGACTACGACGCCATCGACACTGTATGCCAGTTGTCCGTGGCCATATTGCATATCTAATGTTAAATGATTAAAATATTAGGTTGGTGCAAAACTAATGACGTAATAATGTCGTTTTTCACGTATTTGTTAACGTCAAAAAACGACATTATTACGTCATTATTTTTGCACCAACCTAATAATACTTGTATTCAATTTATTTGAACACTGATGTCATTCAGATAGCTATATCTTTGCATCAATCAACGATCAGCTTCTTATTGGATAACTTACTTCCCCGAAGTAAGAAATTATTTCATCAGATATCACAAATTACAGGCGCTCCACTCACGTACATTGACCTGGACATTGTCGATCGTGATTTAATTCTACTGTTTTTCTGGATACGTTGTGAAGTGAAACTGGTGTCGGTGAAACAGTATCGGGGAGAGAATTTCTGGGGTCTGGCACTCAGATTATTTTAAGGTCTCCCGGTCGAAAATGGAGATGCTGGGATAACCAAAATCGATATAGCGTGTCTTGCAAGATTTTTTTTTTAAGAGAGTTTCTTACTTAGCAATCCGAGGGTGATTTGGCAGGAGAACTAGTCTTTGAGGAAATCATCGCGCATTTTTGCTTCAATGAAAGTTCGAAAAATGCACTTTTAATCTGCTTTGGAACTGGTTTTAGTCTTCGTTATTTTTTTTTAATAAAATACCGATTCGTAATTTTGCTCTCTACCTTGTATAAAGAAGAAGTAAAGGTATTTTCTTGAAGTCCCCCTCGGTTTTCGAGGCCCAGCATATTTGCACCGGCTGTCCACCTCCTTCTCTCGCCGCCAATGCGGTGAAACTACCTTTCGAAAAGAATTGCAGGCTTCATTTCTATTGGTCACCGCACAGCTTCTTCAAAGATCTACTTGGTTGGAATAGAGAGTTCCACAAGCGAGAAGTGCGAGTAAAGAAAGTGTTTGTATATAATTTAAGGTTACATCTAACCAATTCAACTGTGTCAATCTAGTAGTGGTGCTTAAATTCAAAATGTCTAGGTACCAAAGCGAAGAGTTCATCGGAACAATTAACATGAAAGTATTTATAGAAAAGACACAGGGAAGCTACATTACTGATCACATCGCTCACAGATTCTCCGTCTACGTCTCATCAGGACGTGAGTGATCAAGTCTCACCACCACTTCCTCTTTCACTCGAGCATATATATATATATATATATATATATATATATATATATATAGGAAATTCATATAAGCATAGAATTTGATTATCATTCTATTAAATTACCTCTCTAACAGCCCTTTTATATCTTAGGAAACTGCATTGTCTGGTTTGTATACTTTATGTAATCACATGCATCCGTTTTAATTTGTGTCTGGCTGCCGTTAGCTGCCAATCTACTTTTCCCTATTAAACTCTGCTTTGTGGAACCGACTTCAAGTAGGATTCTTCCTCGATCATTATAATCTGTTCAAGTCAAGGATCAATCGTTATATTCCCCAAATATCCTCATAAACTGTGGTTCTTACTCTGTATTTCTCTACCTCGAGTGGCTTTTGGGCCTTGTACAGGGTGAAAAAAAAGCTTTTAGAAATGTTTGTTTTTTTACAAAGTCTCTCGCTCTCCTATCTGCTGTCCATTCACACAATCTTGTCAAGAAGTACCTTCAAGAAGTACCTTCAAGAAGTACCTTCAAGAAGTACCTTCAAGAAGTACCCCCGCTGTCTTCCACAGTCCCGTTTTTTCTTCTTTGACATGCTCTTCTTCCTCGTTATGTGCCCAAGAAATATAAGTTGTCTCTTTATGATTCTGAATATTTTTTTTTGTTTTCTTAAAAATTCGTCGCTACTTACGCGTCCCGTGTAAGTTATGGATCATTTTAAAATCTTTTCTAAATAGGTCGAGTTTTCCTAACAGTTCAAGTATATATTTCTGCTATACCTTATCGAATGTTGGGCTGAGTGGTCAGAACCTTCGCATTCTGACGATGAGACTCGGGTTCGAATCTCACCATGGTCAATTTGTCAGGAAGGAGACTTCCTGATGGTATCGGACTGGAGGGTTCAATCCCAGCGTGCGGTACCTTTGAAAAGTGCCTGAAAATCATACTACGGGTTGACCCATGGCTTGTGAATGAAATTGGGTAGAGAGAATCCTTGGGGGATGTCGATAACTGTGCGATCACGAAGTCACAAGTTGTGGCCGAGGGCTTGAGAGTGCTGTTCTTGTTCAAATTGCTGATCACGCTAGATAACCCGCTTTTTCCCAGAAACTGTAACTAAGGTCTGCTCAGCATAGTTGCAGTTTAAACCACAAGTGGGCTCTGTGGGTTTTGAATAAACACAAATGCACTTGAGCAAGCGTCTGTAATAGGGATTGGTCCGCCGCCCTAGTAAACGGGTATCTTCGAATACGAGTGGCCAGCTATAACTTATCGAATGATTTTGCGTAATTTATAAAACACAGGTCCTTTTTACATCCGTCTCTATTTGAATTGCTCTCACCTCTATCATTATGATCAGACATATTGCTTCGGAGTTCTTGACAATACTACACTGTTCTTGTACAATTTTCGATCTAATTCAGCTTCCCGCTTTATTCCAAAATATGCAAAACTTTTAGAATTAGTCGGGGCCAGTGTAAGGGTGTTGTGTCCCCGCTGAAACTATGATAGGGAACCCTCTCTGCTATATTTCAATTTTCATAAGCTAGTATTCATATAAAATATAAATATTATTGTAACCTAATTATGTACAATAATGGATCTTATGCAATATAGGTGAACAATTCAAGTAGAAAAATTAAAAATAAATTCAATATATATATAAATACTAATTAGAATCATGACGTAATAGATGATTCCATCTTCTTAAATACATCAAGAATGTTTTGCGGCAATTTTTAACATCAAATTGAGATTTTTTTTGTCTTTTGTAAAGTTGAATTATTTAACGCATTCAAAAATATTGATAAAAAAATAGTAAAATACAATCTGATATATTATGTTGGTGCAAAAATAATGACATAATAATGTCGTTTTTTGGCGTATTTTTTAACGTCAAAAAACGACATTATTACGTCATTACTTTTGCACCAACCTAATATTAATCTCTCTTTTAAATAACGTGTTATCCAATTTCAAAACTAATTCTGTGTTTTTCGTTTTTTCTCTTTCACCCTCTATCTGAAATTAGTAATAAAACTACCAATATTATTCGGCCTTTTTGTTTCATGGAATAATAAAAAGAATGTATCCCAGGAACTGTAAACATCTTGCTGCGAAAAGACTTTCTCTTGTTTAAAAACAATCTTTCATCTTTCTCGACTTGTACGCAGGGTTAGTGCAAGGGTCTCATGCCCCCAATCTATAATACCCCCGAATCAATAATGCGGTGGGAGGGCACTCTGTTACATTTCAATTTTCATAAGGCAGTATTATATACAATAAGGGATCATATGCAATAGGTGAATAATTCAACTAGAAAAAAATAAAAATCGATATAATGTATCTAAATACAAATTAGACATCTTAAATAAATCAACAATGTTTTACGGTGATTTTTAACATCCATTTGAGATTTTACTTGTTAAAAGTTGAATTTTAACCTGTTCAACATTATCGATAAAAAATAGTGGATTTTATATAATGTTTTTCTTTGTGATATATAACATGAGCAACAAAAAATATATATATAAATACTAATTAGAATCATGACGTATTAAAAAGATGAATAAATCGATGAAAATGCAGCATAGATTCGTTTTTTCTTCTTTTTTCTTTTTTTTGAATAAGCAATTGATATGTTGTTCTTTTTGCTGTCTATCTATGCAGGTCCGGTGCAAGGGACTTGTGGGCTCCAACCAGATCTATGATTCATCTCCATATTTATTATACGGAGGCCCTATTACATCACAATATCCAAAAGCTAGTATTCATATAAAATATAAATTTTATTCTAACCTAATTATCTACAATAATGGATCATATGCAGTATACGTGAACAATTCAACTAGAAAAATTAAAAATAAATACAATGTATCTAAATAAAAATCAGAGACCCTTTCATCTTAAATAAATCAACAATGTTTTTTAACATCAAATTGAGATTTTTCTTGTTAAAAAGTTGAATAATTTTAGCCTATTTAAAATTATGAGTAAAAAAAGAGTGAATTTTATATAGTGTTTATTCAAACATATTATGTATTAGGTTGGTGCAAAAATAATGACGTAATAATGTCGTTTTTTGACGTTACAAAAAACGACATTATTACGTCATTATTTTTGCACCAACCTAATATATACAAGTCCGAAGCAAGGGTTTCATGCCCCCATCGATCTATGATACGGGGGACCCACTCCATCTCAATTTTCATAAGCTAATATTCATATAAAATACAGATTTTATTCTAACCTAATTATCTACAATAATGGATCATATGCAGTATACGTGAACAATTCAAGTATTGAAAATAAATATAATGTATTTAAATACAAATCAGAGACCTGACATAAAAGATGATACCATTTTAAATAAATCAACAATGTCTTACGCTAATTTATTAACCCCACTGCAGATTTTCCGTGTTAAGAAGTTGAATAAATCAATGGAAATGTAACATAGATTCTTTTTTGTTTCTTTTTTTAAGCAATTGATAGGTTGTTGTTTTTGCTGTCTATACAGGACCGGTGCAAGGGTCTTGTGTGCCCCCAGAGGATCTATGATTCAGTCATCTCCGAATTTATGGTACGGAGCCCCTATTACATCTCAATGTGCATAAGGTAGTAATCATATAAAATACAAATTTTATTGTAACCTAGTTATCTACAATAATGGATCATATGCAATATAGGGGATCAATTCAACTAGAAAAACTGAAAATAAATACAATATTTCTAAATACAAATAAAAGACATGTCATAACAGATCATGAGATCTCAAATAAATAAACATATTTGCGGTAATTTTTAACATCAACTTCAGATTTTTCTTGTTAAAACGTTGAATAATTTAAACATAAATTTAAAAATAATGGATTTTATAGAGTGTTTTTTTTTTCGAGATTTCATGAGTAAAACAAATTCACGGATTTGGACCAAAAAAAAAAAAAAAGAAAAAGACCCCAGAATGACACCATTTTTTTTCATCCTTCTTAAATGTTAATAGTCAGTTTTGCTTAGTTTAAATTTATCTGAGAAACAGTATCTTCTAACCAAGAGTTCAGGGATTTTGAACAGCTCATCCATAATCATTGCCAGGGCCGGTGCAAGGTTCTGGTGGCTCGACCCTATTCTATGATATCGGGGCCCCCACTCTACTATATCTCAATTTTCATAAGGTAGTATTCATATAAAATACAAATTTTATTCTAACCTAATTATTTACAATAATGGATCCTATGCAATATACGTGGGAAATTCAACTAGAAAAACTGAAAATAAATACAATGTATCTAAATACAAATTAGAGACATGTCATAATAGATCATTCCATCTTAAATAATTAGAGACATGTCATAATAGATCATTCCATCAAAATTTTGCGGCAATTTTTAAGATCAATTTGATCTTTTTCTTATAAAAAGTTGAAGAATTTAAACATATTCAAGATTATGAATAAAAAATAGTGAATACTTAATATGAACAAAACAAATTCATGGATTTGGACGGAAAAAAAAAACGATACCAGAATATCTATCTATCTATCTATCTATTTATCTATCTATCTATCTATCTCTACATATATATATATATATGCGCGTTCAAAAAACACCAATTTGTCCTTGGCTGGTGTAAGGGTCTCTGACCCGAATTTAAGATACTCTCCAATCTATGATAAGCTCCCCACCCCAACCCGCTCTACTACTTCTCAGTACTCCTTAAGGTATTATTCATATCGACATATTAATTTTATTGTAACCTAATTATGTACAATAATGGAAATAAATACAATTTAAAAATAGAAAATGAATACAATGTTTCTAAATACAAATTAGAGATATATCGTAATAGATTATTTCATCTTAAATAAATCAACAATGTTTCGCGGCCATTTTTAACATCAAGTTGAAGTTTTACTTGTTAAATTTTTATAATTTAACGCATTCAAAATTATGGACAAAAAATAGTGAATTTTTTCGAGTTTTTTTTCGAGAGTTTTTTATATGTTTTTTTTTTTCGAGAGTTTTTTATATGGTGTTTTTTTGAGACTTTTTATATGGTGCTTTCGAGAGAGTTTTTTTATATGGTGTTTTTTCGAGACGTTTTATATGGTGTTTTTGAGAGAGTTTTTTTATATGGTGTTTTTTCGAGACTTAACCCAGACAAGGGATCAAGTAAATCCATTTTCAATGGTAAATATTGCTAACCCGGACGCCCTTTCATCTCTCGTGTGGAGAGAGGGCGTTTCTATGTGGTGTAATGGTTAGCATGGTTGTCTCGCTAGAATAATTACGACAGAGTAGTGAGTTCGAAACACATTATGACTTGATAAGACACCGGAGGTGTTGAAACAAAATGGCTATTATTTATCGTAGATAATTTTCTGTAAGTTTTTATGGATAGAAAATAGTGAAATTTACGCAATGGGTTTTCGAAACTTAGCATGAGCAAAAAAAAAAAAAAATCCAAAGGACCTCGGAATGACGTCAAAATCCGCAACAAATTTAATAAACATTTGTGCTGAATTTACTTTGTGAAGTCTAGAAATGTAGGTCGAAAAAAGCAAATGTTGATAAAATAGCGAGGGTCACTAAGAATTACCCAGGGCCCCAATCAATATTCCCTTCTCTGGTCTGTAGGTTCGATGACAGTATGCGATGTCCCTTTGTTTCGTCGTAAGTAATTTTCGTTTTTAGGAACCGATTGTAATATCGGATGTATCGTACTAATTACTAATCATTACTAAATAAACTAATTTACTAATTTACTAATCATACGTGGCACTTAAAAATAAATCTAGAGTAAACTAACATACGTCAATGTTCAGAGCAAATGGCAATGGATTGACAAGAATAAATCCCCACAACCGACCCCAAAAACTGAGCCCTACAGAGAAAGGTAATGTTGTGCGTTTGATGGGATCATGTTCTATTTAAAGTTATGAAAAAAGAATAAAACACTAAATGCATATTTATACGACCAGCAGCTGTAACATAGAAGTTTTGTCGAAAAGCGTTGTGTATTTGTAATTAGGATAAATGTTGTTTTTCCTCGATGATGACACATCACACGCACAACAAGAATTAAAAAAAAAAATGAGAGTGTTTATTTCTTCTACACCGTCTGCCATATTCCACTGAAGTTTATACTTTCCATATTCCCCTGACCTTGTACCTTCCGTGTTCCCCTGACTTTGTACCTGCCATGTTCCCCTGACCTTGTACCTGCCATGTTCCCCCGAACTTATACATGCCATATTTCCATGGCCTTGTACCTGCCATGTTCCCCCGAACTTATACATGCCATATTTCCATGGCCTTGTACCTGCTATGTTCCCCTGACATTGTATCTGCCATGTTCCCTCGAACTTGTACATGCCATATTTCAATGGCCTTGTACCTGTCATGTTTCCATGACCTTGTACCTGCCATGTTCCCCTGAATTTGTACTTGCCATATTCCCATGGCCTTGTACCAGTCATATTCCCTTGACTTTGTACCTGCCATGTTCCCCCGAACTAATACATGCCATATTTCCATGGCCTTGTACCTGCCATGTTCCCCTGACATTGTATCTGCCATGTTCCCTCGAACTTGTACATGCCATATTTCAATGGCCTTGTACCTGTCATGTTTCCATGACCTTGTACCTGCCATGTTCCCCTGAATTTGTACTTGCCATATTCCCATGGCCTTGTACCAGTCATATTCCCCTGACCTTGTACCTTCCATGTTCCCCCGAACTAATACATGTCATATTTCCATGGCCTTGTACCTGCCATGTTCCCCCGAACTTGTACATGCCATATTTCCATAGCCTTGTACCTGCCATGTTCCCTGACCTGTACCTGCTATATTCCCATAGCCTTGTACCAGTCATATTCCCTTGACTTTGTACCTGCGATGTTCCCCTGACCTTGTACCTGCCAGGTTCCCCCGAACTTGTATTTCCCTTATTCCCATGGCCTTGTACCATTCATATTCCCTTGACTTTGTTCCTGCCATGTTCCCATGACCTTGTACCTTCCATGTTCCCCCGAACTTATACATGCCATATTTCCATAGCCTTGTACCTGTCATGTTCCCATGACCTTGTACCTTCCATGTTCCCCCGAACTTATACATGCCATATTTCCATAGCCTTGTACCTGTCATGTTCCCATGACCTTGTACCTTCCATGTTCCCCCGAACTTATACATGCCATATTTCCATAGCCTTGTACCTGCCATGTTCCCCTGACCTTGTACCTTCCATGTTCCCCCGAACTTATGCATGCCATATTTCCATAGCCTTGTACCTGCCATGTTCCCCTGACCTGTACCTGCTATATTCCCATGGCCTTGTACCAGTCACATTCCCTTGACTTTGTACCTGCCATGTTCCCCTGACCTTGTACCTGCCAGGTTCCCCCGAACTTGTTCGCCTTATTCCCATGGCCTTGTACCATTCATATTCCCTTGACTTTGTTCCTGCCATGTTCCCATGACCTTGTACCTTCCATGTTCCCCCGAACTTATACATGCCATATTTCCATAGCCTTGTACCTGTCATGTTCTCCTGACCATGTGCGTGCCATGTTCCCCTGAACCATATTCTCATGGCCTTGTACCTGTCATATTTCCCTGACTTTTTACCTGCGATATTACCCTCACCTTGTACCTGCTATATACACCTTACTATGCACCAACAGATCAATACCCTTTTCGATCGTAGCAAAACCATTTGATGGAAAACAATGTCTCTAATGAAAACTAGATTCGAGAGATTTACATCAACGAAATTTTTGCTCAAACCAGCTTCTTGATAAATGGCAAGAAGTCATTGCAAAAAATGGTAAATAGATCTATGAACAAAATAACACCAATAGTGCCAATCTAAGTAGGAATGGCTGCAAAATATCGTCCTTCCCAAATTTATAGACAAAACACAGGAGAAGCTTGGATTTCTTTCTCGCCAATAAGATAGACGATTACTATTAGCCATAATTCTTAACTTGAAGTCAGAACGCTGCAATCACTTCTCTTTTGTGTTTTAACACCATTCTTAGTTTGTGAACTTTTTTACCTACTTTTGACTTGTATTGTTTGTTTAGACTTATTTTTACCCTGTTATTTTGCTTCCTTTTCTTATTATTTATTAGAAACGTTGTCAGTTCTGTTTGCGGACAATTTTGGCCAATTACATTTAAACATGGCCAATTACTCTATATGTATTTTAGTATTTGAAGAATTAATTTGATAAACAAAACAAATTATTGATGACTTTTCGGGACTGGGATCAGTTCTGCTTGGTTTTTGGCAAGAACAGCGTCTAACACGCACGTATCTCATGTATCTGAACGAACTTATCCCCATTCACAATATATTGGACAATTGTTCATTATCTTGCCGTCTTTTGTATTACAAGGAATTGGGTAAATTTCTGCCTCTAGTTACGCTTAATAGTGTGGCGTCAGTTTACTAAACCTAAAATTGTGTCGCATTTGTTGGGAAAAATTAATAAATCACTTTCGAGGTTGAATTAGTTTTTTTTTTTTTTTCTTTTTTGTATTCAGGCGAGACAGGGGACAAAATGGATGCTTGGCCGACGAAAATGCCAAATCCAGCGCAGCATTTTGCTAGTGCACAGAAATTGAAAGGTCGTGGTTTGTCTTCACACCTTTGTGGCATAAAACGCGGGAAATCGGGCGATTCTCTTCTATTCACACGTATTTGCGTATGTTTCATATTATATCCTACATACATACTCTTGCGGAGAGAGGGCGCCTCTATATGGTGTAATGGTTAGCATGGTTGTCTCGCTAGAATAATTACGACAGAGTAGTGAGTTCGAAACACATCATGACTTAATAAGACACCGGAGGTGTTGAAACAAAATGGCTATTTTTGTAGTGATTTTATAACATATTTATGTTAGAATTTTTAAAATAAATAATTATATCTGCTCTAATCTGTATTGAGCCTCTTTTAAGAATAGTAATTGTTGGTTATTGGAATTCATTCCGTATACACCAATTATATACTTATATATATATGTATATATGAAAAATAACCGGTAGAAAAAGTCAATATTTATGAAGGTAAAATAGGAAAACTGTATTATTAACCGACGCGTTTCGTCCAATGTGGAATTTTTCAAAGTCTTATATTTTTTTTGATGTGTGCCATTTGGATTTTGCCTTGAAAAATACTCATTGGACAAAACGCGTTGGTTAATAATATAATTTTCCTATTTTCTTTTACCTATATATATATATATATATATATATATATATATACACACACACACACACACACACACACATATATATATATATATATATATATATATATATATATATATATATATATATATAATTCCCATAAGGATAGAATCCAGGTAGACTTCACGAATTTAAGCGCTATTATAAGAAAAAAACAGTACCAGTAAATATCTTAACGAAGGTTGTAACAAACAAAGTGACCTGCAAACCAAAGTTAAGAAGGTTAGAAATATATATCGAAACGAAATACTGAGGGAGGTAATGATTACACGAAGAGTTCTAAGGGAAGTAATGCGCATGACGAGCGCATTACTTGATTGAAAGTTAGGTCTCATAATTTCACTGTTTCTTGGCAGCTAAAATCTTCAAAAAATTATATCCAACGTTTTCTGGTTTCTTGAAGCCTTATTTTTGTTTTTTTTTATTTTTAATTTTTTATTTTTTATTGTCCTTTCTGTGTCTTCACTACCAATAATCCCTCTAGTGGTTTTATTCCCATGTTCAAGGCGAAATGATTAAAAAAATGATAGCAGATGGAGTAAACCATCGCTTGATTTGTGCCCAGTGGGTGGTAAGCATATTAGTAAAACATCAGAAGGAAAAGAGATGAAAGTGAGGTGTTAATTGCTGGTAAGACATGGCCCCGTCACGGTCATCATCGAATGCGTCGGGAGGGGGAGTCCTTTGTTCAGGCGGTGGACGAGCAAGGAGTGCTAGGCCTGATGCGGATGATGACGTCAGTTGATACGGTTGGCGCTGTAAAAAGCTAATTTTTTTCAGCGAACAGACCGTTGTCTCTCCATTGGGCGTCAACTGAAATAAGCATTATCTTCCAAAGCCGTCCGGCCTTTTGACCATTTATGAATCGTTTAAATGAAATTGTAAGATTCCAGTTTAGGATAATCTTGTCAAAGTCGGAGACTGATGGTCCTAAAGTCAAGGCTTGGTTGCTCATATTCAGCGCATCTTTAAATAGACACTGCCATCATAACTGTAATAATATTTAAAACAATCGAAAGAACACATTTTGTCTTCGTAGGAAGATCTATATCGGCCTTTATTTAGGTACAGGGACAATCTGAAAAGTAACCTCTTCCCTGCGAATATAAATCACACTACCTTTGAGAACATCGTAATTGATCGTAATGAATGGAAGACTAAATGCTACAATGGCATCAAGAACAAGGCAGCATCAAACATTGTCAAGCTTCGTCAAATTAGGGAAAGGAATAAAATATCTGCTGCTGTTCCAGCCATATACTCCAAGAATCCACACTCTTGCACAATCTTTGGACTTCTTTGCAAATCACAAGCAGGACTGAAATGCCACTTGCGACTCACACACAGGGTTAAATAAAGTTGTTGGAACCTCATACATCGAAACCGACGGGAGAGTCCATCATTATATATATATATATATATATATATATATATATATATATATATTTGGTTGGATAGATGTGAGTTTGTGATCCTGGGTTTCATGCTTTAGCGATCGTCAAATAAACTGATTAATTTTTTTTTAAATTTGGGATTGCGTGTATTGGTGTTATTGTGGAAGTGGTTG
The DNA here is from genome assembly GCA_963932145.1 of Acanthosepion lycidas. Classification (NCBI taxonomy): domain Eukaryota; kingdom Metazoa; phylum Mollusca; class Cephalopoda; order Sepiida; family Sepiidae; genus Acanthosepion; species Acanthosepion lycidas. The sequence continues at coordinate 68,298,974 of OZ010603.1, read as the reverse complement.
GGGAAACTTGCATGCAGACACATATACATACTTGGTCGTCCGTCGGGACTCATACATATATAAACATATGTGGGCAGTTTCGGATATGTCATATGTATGTATACGGGTGGTGTTGTGTCCATACATACGCATTTGTATGTTGAAATTTAAAGATTGGAAGTGTGGCGGAAATATCTCGTGAATGTCTCGTGAATGTATACATGTCATATTTTTATTTTTCCGCTGAATAATATTTCCTCGCATGTATCTATATACGTGTGGTGGGGGTTTGTGTAAAATTATGATAGGTAAAAATTATTATTATTTATATTTATTTTTAAATTTTTGAAAAAACATGGCGGTTTATTTGTTATATTTAAAGCTGGCTATTTCTTTGTTTTTGATGACTGTGTATATGTAACAGGTCGAAATTTGTAATCCTTATTGGTTATTTTATATGGTGATGTTTAATATTTAACATGCTGGGTGAGAGGGTAGTTTAATTTAATAACGGGTCTATATGATATGATGCGATAGTAATGTTGAGCGCTTTCTAATAAGTACCGCGCATATAATATATAAATAATTATACATATATATATATTTATTTATATTTATATACACACACTTTTCACACACACATATATATATATATATCTATATATATATATATATATATATATATATATATATATATATATATATATTTGTGTATTTAGGCAGCAATCCTTCTTCCATGTACATTTCATTGAATACGACGGACAAGATGCTTTTATTTAGCTTTTTTTTAATGTAATTTCTCATGCGATATAATTATTCATATCTTTTCGGATGATAAATAATATAAAAACTGTCCGAATGTTGTTTTTATCGGAGCGCTTTCGGCTATACATTTAGTCATTTTCAAGGATTAAATATTTTAACTGTTAAATACGAAATAGTGTGTTGCATGTATGCAAATAGCAACATCTACATGCTAAAAAGGCTAATAATAATGGAAGCATTATTAGTTAAAACAAAAAAAAAACAACACTTATAATATTAACTATGAACATGGGCACAATGTCTTGACCGTGTTCTGAAAAATGAAAACATTTTATAAAACTTACATGCAACAGACTATTACTTATGTATCAATACCACTAAGTTTGTTAACTCTGTCCCTGATATTGAGCGCTTTCCAATAAGTACAGCGCATATATAAATAATATATATATATAGAAATTATATTTTTATATATATATATATATATATATATATATATATATATATATATGTGTGTGTGTGTGTGTGTGATAGAAATTATTAGGAGGATTTGATAATTATAATTAAGTAATTCATCGAGTCTTAAAAAAAACCTCAACAGAATGCACTAGACGGCCGTTTCGTTCTATATTTGGGACTCATCAGCAGTGCGCATCCACTACCGAGAATTGAAACCCTAACAGTTAGATTGTCAAGCAAACGTCATACCAACTGTTCCAATGGGCCTCGGTGACAAAGAGGTTGCAAATCAGACTCAATATAGCGCCGCTCACATATGCCGTGATGGAACGCAACTGAGATTCTCTCTAACCATAGGACTGTGCCCCCAGGAGCCATGACTACTATCAACAAGCCGCTCAAACTTGAGCATTAGAAGCCGGTTCAAGCAATGATATACAAATGATAGAAATTATTAGGAGGATTTGATAATTATAAGTAATTCATCGAGTCTAGAAGAAACCTCAATAGAATGCAGAAATCACTGGACGGCCGTTTCGTCCTATATTTCAGCAGTGCGCATCCACTACCGACAATTGAATATATATATATATATATATATATATATATATATATATATTTCAAACATATAGATACACGCCACACGCACACACATATATATATATAAAGAGAGAGAGACAGCCAAACAGACAGATATAGATATTTAAACATTGACACAGATATGAACGGAGATACATATTACTGATTACTTAGACACCTGTGCAAATTCGCAAGTAGTCTATAAAATATTTGTGTCAATGAGAAATATATAAATAATATATATAGAAGTTTTATATATATATATATATATATATATATATATATATATATATATATATGTGTGTGTGTGTGTGTGTGTGTGTGTGTGTGTGTAAAACTGCTGTAGGATGTATAATAGTATCAGAAATGAAAGTGTAGATAATTAGACAAAATGAAAAACATTTTGCGAATGTTGAACCATGTAACATTCCTGCACCGATGCCGAGTCTTAGGACTCATAAATTCAGCCTTGGCACCAAGAGTTTCGGTCCATTTAAGGAGAGCATATCTGGTCGCAGAAAAAACAGGTGAATATGGCAATAAAGATGAGGACAATAGTCCGAGCGATGTAAATAATTACACTACATCATCTCAGAAATATAAACAAATATTGAAGGATCGGTACGAACCTGATATACCAAAAATATGGTGAATATGGCAATAAAGATGAGGACAATAGTCCGAGAGATGTAAATAATTACACTACCTCATCTCAGAAATATAAACAAATATTGAAGGATCGGTACGAACCTGATATACCAAAAATATGGTGAATATGGCAATAAAGATGAGGACAACAAACCCAAAGATGGAAATAGTGTAAATAGTTACAATAGCTCATCTCAGAAATATAGACAGATATTGAAAGATCGGTACGGACCCGATATACCAAAAATAGGGTGTATATGGCAATAAAGATGAGGACAACAAACCCAACGATGGAAATAGTGTAAATAGTTACAATACCTCATCTCAGAAATATAGACAGATATTGAAGGATCGGTACGGACCCGATATACCAAAAATATGGTGAATATGGCAATAAAGATGAGGACAACAAACCCAACGATGGAAATAGTGTAAATAGTTACAATACCTCATCTCAGAAATATAGACAAATATTGAAGGATCGGTACGAACCTGATATACCAAAAATATGGTGAATATGGCAATAAAGATGAGGACAACAAACCCAAAGATGGAAATAGTGTAAATAGTTACAATAGCTCATCTCAGAAATATAGACAGATATTGAAAGATCGGTACGGACCCGATATACCAAAAATAGGGTGTATATGGCAATAAAGATGAGGACAACAAACCCAACGATGGAAATAGTGTAAATAGTTACAATAGCTCATCTCAGAAATATAGACAGATATTGAAAGATCGGTACGGACCCGATATACCAAAAATAGGGTGTATATGGCAGTAAAAATAAGGACAAGATCTAGAGCGATGTAAATACTTACAATATCTCATCTTAGAAATATAAGATGTCGTTTTTTAAAGCTGCTTTCCTTGCAGTAGTATTTATGTCTTAAGGTGCCGAGTAACATACAGACAATTAAAATGTGTTTCATCCTGAATGCAGCTTGGTATTTGCAACTGCAAAGAAATTGATGCAATTTTGTTAATACATTACTATGGGAGATTAAATTATACCCTGAATGTTTGATTTTAAAAGTGACTATCAACCAAAAATTTACTTTCTTTGTTGATGAAGCACGCGTCCATGTTTTTATTTTCTTTTTACAATTAATCTTTCATCAATCTCCGCTATATTGTCTGGACGTCCAATTTTATCAACAGTTTTTTTTTTTGTTTGTTTTTTCAGTGAAATAGTAGCACACCTCCCTACAAAATCCGAACCAGTCATCTCCTGTTTGCTTCGAGTAACACGGTAATCACTTGAAAATCAGCTATATCTTTTAGCCTATACGTGTATTAACAAAATTATTTTAATTTTTTCGCATCTGAATAATGACCGCTGTTTGATGACCCTGATTCTAGGCATTCACATACGATACACGTATTTTTAAATTTGAAATGAAACTTTACCCATAAAATACGCGGATGCATCTAACAAAATTTGTTACAGATGGTAACAGCATTTACTTCTCAAAAATGGCTGGGACAATTGAAAGTATAAAAAAAAAAATGATGAGTTTTCGACAATTTAACCAGAATTTTTAACTATATGTGCAACAAAATATTCGAAATAGGATAATTTCAATAAATAATTAAACAGAAATAGACGAGACGAAAATTAAAGAAAGTTTCTTGTGCAAATTATATATATATATATATATATATATATATATATATATATATATATATATATATATATATATATACATATATATATATATATATATATACATATATATATATATATATATATATATATATATGTATGCATGTATGTATGTATGTATGTATGTATGTATAGATATAGAAGGCTCAAACTCTTATATTTCATGGTTATAATTTATTACATTGGAATCGTAATCACGATCAAAATCATCAGATCTACAAATCCAAAAATATTTGAATTTGTAGATCTGATGACTTGGATCGTGATTACGATTCCAATGTAATAAATTATAACCATGGAATATTAGTATTTGAGCCTTTTATATTATATCATATTCTTACTCTGACTTAAACATTGAGTTCTACTGGATTTTATCCTCATGAGAAATTATATATATATATATATATATATATATATATATATATATATATATATATATATATATATATATATGTATGTATGTATTTACCACTAATATTATCTATCTATCTATCTATCTATCTATCTATCTATCTATCTCTCCCTCTCTCTCTCTATATATATATATATATATATATATATATATATATATATATATATATATATATGAATGAATGAAATGTCTATGTGTATATATATATATATATATATATATATATGCAATTTTTATATATATTAATTATATGTTATATATGCGCCATACATATTGGAAAACACCTATATACACAACCATATAAAAACCCAAAATTTAAAAAAAATAATCAGTTTGTCTGACGATTGCAAACAGCATGAAACCCACGGTCACAAACTCACACCAATCCAAATTCATATATATATATATATATATATATATATATATATATATTATAAAGAAGTAGACATACACAGAATAAGTCAGTAATTTTAATGTAATTTATGGCGAATTCACAAAATTCCTGGAAAACAACAAAGACTTTACTGTATTGATTGTACCATCCAGTTCATGTCATGTGAAGACTCTTACAGCAAAAAATTTCGTTGCAATACTGCACGCTCCAAATCTTTCGCCCTGTATTACATTTATTTTCGCCCTGAAAAGTACCTGAAGTTATCTGAAAATGAAAAAAATAACATCCATGCCTGAAGATGATAATAGAATTATCGAAAGTACTAGTAAATTGATATAACATCTAATCCATTTTACAATTTTTAAAGACATATATCGTGTCATTCAACGAGTGGTTAGTAAGTTAATACTTCATTAAATCTGTTAGTGAAGTGATTTCGCCATCAATTACATTAACTTTATTGATTTATTCTTTGTATAAGTACATCATTATAATATTAATTATACTGCACCATTTAATATATATATATATATATATATATATATATATATATATATATACTGCACCATTTTAATATATATATATTATGAATGAATGAAACATGATCCAGTATACATGTTAGTACTTCGTATGTCTATTCCACATAGTCGTTCCTTGCAGGTTGACCCCCAGATTCTCGATTGGATTTAAATGAGGCGAGTTTCCAGGCCAGTCTATAGTACTTTGATTTGCTCACTGGTAAGACTTGCCAGTCTGTTCCTGCAGTGTTACAATTTTAGTATGCTCCCCTTATCGCAGACAACGGTCGTAGGACAACTAATGGAGAGTCGAGACAATAGCGACTTGGCGTGATGAAAATCTGATGCAATCACGGATGACACAATATTTTTCAAGACCAAACAAATTTCATCATTCGCCCCGAAAATAGACTCATTTTACTGCACACCAACTCAAAACACCCAAGAATTTCTGTCAGAAAACTACAAGGGTAAGAAATATGCCACTCGTTATTAGGAAGAAACACCTGGTAAAACAATGGCGGTTCTAAATGAGTGTGTTGAATGAAGTTAAGTCCTCAATTTCTACTCTCTTCAATCATTTGCTATCATCTCATGCCGATAAAGCAGTATGTTTTGCCCCCAAAATGTCTTCAAATTCTATTCTCGATTCCACAGTAATAACTTTGTCTGACTTTCCACTTCTAAATTTGTTCACAGTTCAAGCTATCATCTAAAAAAATTCTGATCTCCACAAAGCATAGAGGGGGGGGGGTGCAAAACAATTTCACAGATTTAGACGACAAAAAAATGAGACCTCAGAACGACGTCAAAATCCGAGAAAATGTTCATCTTTTAATAGTCAGTTGTGCTTAGTTGAATTTGTAATGGATATAAATGTAAGTAGAATTTTCTCCTCGCACTTCTCGTTTGGAGAACTCCCTTCCTTTCATCTGCAAAAATTTAAATGCAATGTCAATCTCCATCTTCTGTCCTCCTGATTACACTTTTCTCTTTCTGCTTATCAATGTTTCTTTTCGTAGTTCTTCCACACCCTTTGCGTCTTAGTGGCTTTACTACCTTGCATGGGATGAAACCGGTTTTAGAAAAAGAAGAAGAAAAGAGCAAATGTTGATAAGATAGCGAATGTCACAAAGCACTAACTGAACCCTCAAATCATGCTAGCCGGGGGGTTCGAAAGTAATAATCGATTAATCAGTCGATCGATCGATAGATAGATAGATACGAATAGTTTTCCCTACAAAGGATGACACAGGTTCCCATGTAGTAACATTTAGAAACATTTCTCGCCAATAGACATAATATACTCTAATTGATACATAAAAATGGGTCGTCTATTTCAAATACGAAGGGTCCACTATAACAACGTTAGAAGTAATAAAATGTCAGCTGAAAAGTAAATCCAATAATTCTTAAAAATAAAATTATGCATTTAGTTTGGAATATATATATATATATATATATATATATATATATATATATATGGAAGAATAAAAAAATATGGCAGACTGGGTTGTATATTAACATTTTTTTTTTTATTTTACCTGTCTACCGGTTTCTGTATTTGAGAGAATAAATAAAATGCTCTTTCCGTTAGATAACGAAACTACGCAGCTCCCTTTGTAAGAGAAACCACAGTCTGATCTGGAGAGCACATGTTTTTCAGTAAGTCTCTCGAATGTACAGGCCGGTAGACGTAGTTTAATAAGAACAAAATAAATAAAAAAAACAGTGTTTCTAATCATATTCAAATATGGATTTCTACAATATAATTTAGGGAGTAACAGGATATGTATATAAGAAGAAAAAATGCAAACTCATTAAATATATATATATATATATATATATATATATATATATATATATATATATATATATATATATATATATATATGCTAAAGTTTCAAGCACAGAATTAACATAGGATAAACTTGACAGGAGAGGGAAAAAATGAAAAAGACCTCCTAGAGTCATTGAAGAAGGAATGGAATCAATTATCAAACCAATACTTTGACTAACTTTTGTAGCGAACGTCAAAAATTTGTGCTGCAGTAATCATGGCGAAAAGGAGTATATTTTGACGAGAGCAAAATAATTAAATGCTTTTTCTTTTTATCATAATAAAACTTCTAATAAACAAAATCATGTTTTTTAATCATGTATAATAATTTTCTCTTATTAAATTAGAAAACATCTAATTTTTGGGCCAATTTATAATTTTTTTGGCGGGGGCAATATATTTCTATCTATCTATCTATCCATCTATCTATATCTATCTATATATATATATATATATACATATATATATATATATATACATATATATATAGATGCATATATATATATATATATATATATATATATATATATATATATATATATATATACACATATTGCTTAAACCTTATTTTAGTGGGTATATATCTCTATTTATTTATTTATTTATTAAACAGCATATTTATATTTATTTATTTCCACCTACCATCTTCTTGGCATCCTCTACTCAAATATGGGTATCCATTAAAAATAACCTTTAAACTATACATTTAAATATGTCGTATTAATAAATAAAAAATCCATTCGTAAATATATATATATATATATATATATATATATATATATATATATATATATATATATATATATATATATATATATATATATATATTCCGATTATTGGTGTTGTTCAACTTATAATTACATGAATCATTCATACATATTTGTTCTATATTTGTTTTATAATATATATATATATATTGATAGATAGATAGATAGATAGATGAATAAAATCCTCTTCAGTTTCTAACTGGCTCAGTCAGTTGTGGAGAGATGAAATACAGCGGAGTATGGATAAAGAAAACTCTCTGAGGTTCAGGTTGGTAAATGTATTTATTTGCTCATAACATCCGGGCCAGTTAGAAATATTAGAGCAATTTTCTTTTTAACGGTTTCGCTGAATAAATGGCCTATTTTGTTTGAAATACATTCTTCTAAATATATTCTCTGGATTTCAATCGATGTCTTCTTCTCCACATATTTAATAAGTCGATGAAAATACAACATTCTTTCTTTTTTTTAAATAAGCAATTGATATGTTGTTTTTTTGCTGTCTATCTATACAGGTCCGGTGCAAGGGACTTGTGTGCCCACAAAGGATCTATGATTCAGTCATCTCCGAATTTATGGTACGGAGCCCCTATTACATCTCAATGTGCATAAGGTAGTAGTCATATAAAATACAAATTTTATTGTAACCTAGTTATCTACAATAATGGATCATATGCAATATAGGGGATCAATTCAACTAGAAAAACTGAAAATAAATACAATATTTCTAAATACAAATAAAAAACATGTCATAATAGATCATGAGATCTTAAATAAATAAACAATGTTTTGCGGCAATTTTTAACATCAACTTCAGATTTTTCTTCTTAAAAAGTTGAATAATTTAAACATAAGCATTATTATGGATAAAAAAATAGTGGATTTTATAGAGTGTTTTTTTTTTTTTCGAGATTGCATGAGTAAAACAAATTCACGGATTTTGACCAAAAAAAAAAAAAAAGAAATAAAAGAAGAAAAAGACCCCAGAATGACACCATTTTTTTTCATCCTTCTTAAATGTTAATAGTCAGTTTTGCTTAGTTTAAATTTATCTGAGAAACAGTATCTTCTAACCAAGAGTTCAGGGATTTTGAACAGCTCATCCATAATCACTGCCAGGGCCGGTGCAAGGTTCTGGTGCCTCGACCCTTTTCTATGATATCGGGGGCCTCACTCTACTATATCTCAATTTTCATAAGCTAGTATTCATATAAAATACAATTTTTATTCTAACCTAATTATTTGCAATAATGGATCATATACAATATACGTGGGAAATTCAGCTAGAAAAACTGAAAATAAATACAATATATCTAAATACAAATTAGAGATCATTTCATCTTAAATAAATCAACAATATTTTGGGGGAATTTTTAACATCAAATTGAGATTTTTCTTGTTAAAAAGTTGAATAATTTTAAATCCATTTAAAATTATGAATAAAAAAAGTGTGAATTTTATATAGTGTTTATTCAAGACTAATATAGTCAAACATATGTATATACTAGTCCGAAACAAGGGTTTCATTCTCCCATCGATCTATGATACAGGGGGCCCAGTCTACTATATCTCAATGTTCAGATGGTAGTATTCATATAAAATATAAATTTTATTGTAACCTAATTATGCACAATAATGGATCGTATGCAATATGGGTAAACAATTCAACTAGATGAATTGAAAATAAATAAAATGTATCTAAATACAAATTAGAGACATATCATAATAGATCATTCCATCTTAAATAAATCAACAATGTTTTGCGGTAATTTTTAACATCAAATTTTAGATTTTTCTTTGTTAAAGTTGAATAATTTTACGTTGAATAATTTTAATATATTTAACATTATGGATAAAAAAAAATATGGAATATTGTGTAGTGTTTTTTCGGGGACTAAGCACGATCAAAAGAAATTTACGAATTTGGACGAAGGAAAAAGAAACCAGAATAGTTACAAAATCTGCAAAAATCTTTCATCTTATAATACTTGTGCTTAGTTTACTTTTTAACGTATATAATTGTAGGTAGAAAAAAAATGTTGATAAGATAGCAAGGGTCACAAAGCACTGTCTGGAACCCACAATCAGGCTCCCACTCGCTCCGTTCGGAGGGTTCGAAGATAGTATACACCGGCCTTTTATCTATGTATCAAAAATAGAAAATTTCATCAAAATTATTTATGCATCGAATTCAAGGCTGGATTTAAGCCACAGGAAACCGCTGGGCTAATAGAAAATTGACCCCATCTTCATTATGTATATTTTTCCTTCATCTGTGTCTATAAATGAAATATTTTTAGATGATGCTTTTTTGGTTTAAATCATAAAACACTTCAAGTAATTTTTTATGATTTTTATCTCATTCAGTTGATTTCATTATGTATCTTCAATTAGGGGCTTCTGTAACACTGAAATTTTAGTATCCAAAAGTCCACTACGAATTTAAATGACCCCACTACAATTAGAGGGTACCAGTTACTCAAAATTGTTTCAAATTAGTTCAAAGGAGCCCCATTAAAACTGAAAATTATAAAAAAATCCTCTATTCCTATGACTTAATTTTTTAAAAGTTTTATCAGGTTGGGCTCCTATAGAAAGACCTAGAGAGACCCCTGAAGTACCTATAGGGCACTTGGAGTTCTTTCTAGTCTGGGGCCTCTAGATGCAGTCCATGCTGGCCCCTATGTAAACTGGCATTGGTCGAATTCTTTTACACTTGAAATTGCAAATATACTTTGTAAGTTTTTATTTTTCTATGAATTAATCACAGTTTTGCATAAGTTAAGTATTTGTAGATTGGCATGCATTTTTAATTATGTTTTTTAAGAATTTTATATTTTTAATACTTATATATTTTTACTAATTATATATTTTTAATAAATAGATGTTAATTCAATAATTATGTACAGCAATGTACGTCATTTTCAATCGTTTAATTTCGTTTTGGTTTAATTTAAAGCAGGTACAACAATTAACAAATCAAAGTTTTGTCGATCGATTGGTTCATTTTGAATAATTTAGGAAGTGTTTAGAATAGTCAAGTGACTACTGCGACTAATTTATATATGATGCAGACTCATATAAGACATATACTTTACCAACGAGATTTTACGATTAAAACGAAAGGACCGGTGATAATATAAATGCTATTCTCGCGAGACTTTATTACGAATTGGAACGAATGTTCAGTTTTCTCTTATTTATTTGTTATTTATCGCATTTTATCACGATTTTACCCGGACCGTCGGGCTACGACTGTGTGTAAATAGCACCAATCACAACTACATATGTTTATATTGACATCTAATTGCAATTTGTCCAATCCAGTTTTCATTGTCATCTATTTTCAAATCCATACATTTATAACTGTAAATCAACGACCTCAATAAAATTGCGATAAAAAGCAATTAAAACACACACACACACACACACATATATATATATATATATATATATATAATTAATTATCAATTATACATATATATACTATAATTATTTTATATATAAATAATTATAAATTAAATATGTATGTGTATATATATTATAATTATTTTATATATATAATTATAAATTAAATACGAATGTGTGTATATATATATATATATATAATTATAAATTAAATATGTATGTGTATATATGTATATATATATATAATTACTTTATATATATATATATATATATAATTATAAATTAAATATGTATATATATAATTATAAATTAAATATGTATGTGCATATACATACATACATATATATATTTATATAATTATAAATTAAATATATATATATATATATATATATATATATATATATATAATTATAAATTAAATATGTATGAGCATGTACATACATACATACATATATATATAATCATAAATAAATAAATAAATATATATATATATATATATATATATATATATATATATATATATATATATATATATATATATATATATATATATATATATATATATATTATAATTATCATATATATATATAATTATAAATTAAATATGTATATATATATAATTATAAATTTAAAAAAATTAATTATTTTTTTAAAAATATGATTCCATCATGACTAGGACATCTTGTCTCAAAACAGAAAACTCTAAATCTTAAAATCATTTGAGAATGGAATGAAACGCTGGATTGTATATTTAAATTTTTAAATTAATTTAGATTTGGCGTTTTCCGTTTTGAAACATAAGATGTTCTGTGTCGCTATGAAAACATATTTTATAAAAAATAATTTTAATATTAACCCCTATATTGAGCCTTGTTTTTGTTTCAAATATAAAAATTAAAGCTAAGAAACATTAATTATAAATCTCACCGTTCTTTCCTATTATTATTATTATTATTATTATTATTATTATTATTATTATTATTATTATTATATATGTATGATAAAAAGGCTTAAACACTAATATTCCATGGTCATAATTTATCCCACTAGAATCGTAAATACGTTCCATTTTGCATATGTATGTGTATATTTACCACTAATATTATATATATATATATATATATATATATATATATATATATATATATATATATATGAAAATTTCCCAGAGTTAAGCTGTAGAAAATACAGTATTTTTAAATATAAATGACAATAGGAAAACTGTGGTTATTGCTGACGCGTTTCGTCCAATGTGGACTTCCTCAAAGCAAAAAACGAAATGAATTTAATTAAAGAAAGTAACTAATAATAACAATAATAATTTTGTTATTCTTTAATTAAATTCATTTCGTAGTTTGCTTTGATAAAGTCCACATTGGACGAAACGCGTCAGCAATTACTAGTTTTCCTATTGTCATTTATATTTATAAATATGTATATATGTATATGTATATACTTTAGATTATTATATATATATATATATATATATATATATATATATATATATATATATATATATGCCAGTGACAAATTGAAAATTATAATTATATTATAATAAGAATATGAAAAAATAAGAAAATAACAGGATCTTGAAATTGAAATTAAAGAAAAATGAGATACATCTGTAATAATTTTAGCTCCTTGGACGATTATAAACGTAGGGACTTGAACAGAAAAAATCCTGGCAGCCCATCTTTATAAGGGTTTCTCAACTTGTACTGTGTATAACTGCTCGTCTACTCGTTGATATTATTAATATAAAAAAAAAATTATATATATATATATATATATATATATATATATATATATATATATAGATAGATAGATAGATAGATAGATAGATAGATAGATAGATATAGATATTGTATATGTTAAGTATCACCTAACGTCAAAATTTGATATTTAATACTTTATCCTACCTTAGAGTTCGAGTAATGACCCGGTAAGGCATTGGCCTTAACATAAAGCAAAAGATGATGGTACTACTACTACTACTACTACTACTACTACTACTACTACTACTACTAATAATAATAATAATGAACAAAATGATTGTCGTAACTCTTACCATATTTTTCACTTGTTAAGGGAAGAGCGCGATTTAAGAAAAGGAAAGAAATGTCACAGTGTTTGACAATGTTAAACGATATTTCGACAGTATGCCTCTCATCTTCAGGATATTTAAGATAGACACTGTCGAAATATAGTTTAATAATAATAATAATAATAATAATAATAATAATGATGATGATGATGTTGATGATGATGATGATAATAATAATAATAATAATAATAATAATATTTTTTTTGTCAGTGGAAAATGTCATGATTCCATTTCTAACCTTAGGTCTCTGGGCAGGACCCGGAAAGAAATGTGTACACACCAAAAATCAAAGGAAATAACAACAACAACAATAATAATAATAATAATTGTAGTTGGAGTTGAAGCTCTCGGTTTGATTGGAAAATGTTCCGATAGACTCATTGAAGGGATTCCTGGTAGACAATGTCTTAAAGAAATACAAAAAAAAAAAAAAAAAAATCAGCTCACACATTACAAAGAGTTTTCTCTGGGTAAAATGAGTCTGATCATAGGAGTAGCTTTTTTTTTGTTTTTTTTACAAAAATGATCAGAGGAAAATGTCATGGTATCATTACTGATTTTAGGTGTCTGGTTGGGACACGGAAGGAAAAGTGTATACAAAGGAAAATCAAAGAAATAATAATAATAATAATAATAATAATAATAATAATAATAATAATAATAATAATAATAAGAAGAAGAAGAAGAAGAAGAAGAAGAAGAGCAAGAACAAGAACAAGAACAAGAACAAGAACAAGAAAAAGAACAAGAAGATATCCTGGATATAGAAATAGAAAAAAATGTGGTACTTAAAATTTAAAACTGTTCCGGTTGTTGTAGGAATTTTGGGTTTCATAAAGTATGGAACTCAAGAACAACAAAATCTCTCCAGGAAATTCAAAAAAAAAAAAAAAAATTAGTTCTAACAAACACAGCACATAGCCTACGAAGAGATTTGTCCTATTTTCTTTTTTGTTGTTGTTAATAATTTAATGTCGTTTATTTAATTGAATGGAAACTACACAAAATCTCACGTGCTGGTCACAAAGTAATGCTACTACTACTACTACTACTACTAATACTACTACTAATAATAATAACATGGGAACATCAACAATCCATGTTGTAGTTGGAGCCCACGGATTGGTTGGAAATGATTCCAGTAGACTCACTAAAGGGATTCCTGGAAGCCAATGCCTTAAAGAAATATATAATATTGTTCTCACGAGTACAGCCCTCATTTACGAAGGACTTTATCTATGAAAAATATGTGTGAGTGTTTTTTTAATTAGTCAGTGGAAAATGTCATGATGCTATTTCTGACCTTAGGTTTCTGGTTGGCACCCGGAAGGCAATATGTATTCAGCAGAAATCAAAGGAAATAATAATAATAATAATAATAATAATAATAATAATAATAATAATAATAATAACATTCGACAAACCTTTAAATAATATAAGAGAACTGTTCGACGTGGTCGATATAAACAACATTCTAACCTTTCTGAAAGAAGTGAACCGTATATATATAAAACAACTTTATATATATTTACTTTTAAAACTATCTACTAAAAAAAGCCATGTAAACTCATCACTTTGGATTTTAAATATACAGACTTAAAGAATTTACAATTTATTCATTAACATTATGTCTCCATGAAGAATTTATATGTGATAATCTATCCAATAAAAATTTGCCTCTTGTACCTTATCTGGCATTAAATAACCTAAAAATGTTTGATGTGCCGTAAAACCAATCAATCAATCAACAAATAAATCAATCAAATAATAAATCAATCAGCCAATCGATCAATCACCAATTAATCAATCAACCAATCAACCAATCAATCACCAATCGATCAATTAATCACCAATCGATCAATTAATCAATCACCAATCAATCAATTACTCAACCAATCAACCAATCAATCAATCAACCAATTAACCGATCAATCAAGCAATCAATCACCAATTAACCAATCACCCAAGTAATCAACCAGTCAATCAATCAACTAATTAACCAATCACCATTAATAAATCAACCAACTAATCAATCAACTAATTAATCAATCTGACACTCAATCAATCAACCAATTAATCAGTCAATTTAAAATTGACTTAAAAAACTTTTAAAAACTAAAACTGTTCCTGTTGTGGTTGGAGCTTTTGGTCTTATAAAGAAAGGAACTCAAGAACAACTTCACAAAATCTTTGGTACACCATCTAGCCAGAAAATCTTTAAAAAAAAAAATAGTTCTAACAAGCACAGTCCATATACTCCGAAGTGTTTTGTCCATTTAAGTTTTTTTTGTTGTTGTTAATAGCCGTCATTTTTTTTAAATTAAGTGGAAACTACACGAAATCAAATCCTTCATTGATCATGACTTGGCATGTGATTATAAAACAAGTGCTGGTCAAAAAGATTTTTTGAAAAATATAATAATAATAATAATAATAATAATAATAATACTCGACAAATATTAACTCCCCAAGATAAAATAAATGCAATATTGCTTTCGTTTTTTTTGGGTGTTGAAACTTATTCCCGAATCAAAATAAGCATGAAATGAGTGGAAAAAAATAAGAATTGATATCACTTTAATAAGTATTGTTATGAATAATCAAGAGTGGTCACCCCCTTTTTTTGTTACTCTCATCTTTGAGAGAACTATTTCTGTTTACTGGGACTATAAAAGGACACTATACGAGAACCTTGTATCCTCAGTTGAATAAAGCTTTCTTAAAGCCTACACCTGCGAACTTTTGTCATTATTGTTATTGTTTATTTATTTTCCTACCCATTATCTATTGTTAGGCTTGGAATCCGTTAATTTCTTGGAACTTCGAAAGGACGTGTTGTCTCTCCTTGAATTCAGAACGCCACTAAATTATATTAACCTTTGTCTATCAAGTCGAATGCACGTGAAACCTGATCAAACAATGAAAATCAAACACAAAAATAAAAAAAAATCAGAATGTATTTCTTCTTTTTCTCCATATCTCATTCTCTGATGAAGCTTTAATAAAAGCGAAACATGTTAGATCGAGAAACGCTTCCTGTTTGTAGTTAATCTTTTTTTTTCTGACGGAATCCGATCCATACTTGATCTATACTTCATCCCAACTCATTTGTTACTTATCTTACACATTTGCTTACAGAACCCACCACCCTCCCCACCCCGATCGAGTAGAAGCCCTAGGAAGTGCTTGCTGTCACTCATTATTTTATCAACATTTGCTTTTTCTATTAGGGTGGTGCAAAAATAATGTCGTTTTCTCACATATGTGAGAAAACGACATTATTTTTGCACCACCCTAATAATTACATGTGTATACATTACAAATTAAATGAAGCTCAACTATTAAAAGATTAAAAGATTTAGCGGATTTTGACGTTATGCTGCTTTGTTTGTTTGTTTTTCCCCCCCCCAAATCCGTGATCACTATGTAAAATTCACTATGTTTTTATCCAAGATGTTCACCGCGTTAAAATTATTTAAACTTTTTAATAAGAAACATCTCAAGTTGATGTTAAAAATTGTCTTAAAACATTTTTGATTTATTTAAGATGTAATTATTTATTGTGACATTACTCTAATTTGTACATAGAATTTATTTTCGGTTTTTCTAGTTGAATTATTCATCAATATTGCATATGATCCAATATTGTATATAATACTACCTTATGAAATTTGAGATGAAGTAAAGGGGCCCCACCGACCGTATTATTGATTTAAGGCTATTATAGATTGGGGGCATGAGACAAATCGTACAAGTCGAGAAAGATGAAAGATTGTTTTAAAACAAGAGATTATAAAGTCTTTTCGCAGTTCCTGGGATACATCCTTTTTATTATTCCATGAAACAAAAAGGCCGAATAATATTGGTAGTTTTATTACTAATTTCAGATAGAGGGTGAAAGAGAAAAAACGAAAAACACAGAATTAGTTTTGAAATTGGATAACACGGTATTTAAAAGAGAGATTAATATTAGGTTGGTGCAAAAGTAATGACGTAATAATGTCGTTTTTTGACGTTAAAAAATACGCCAAAAAACGACATTATTACGTCATTATTTTTGCACCAACCTAATATTACTAATTTCAGATATAGAGGGTGAAAGAGAAAAAAACAAAACAATGAAAAACACAGAATTAGTTATGAATCGGATAGCGCCGTATTTAAAAGAGAGATTAATACATCAGCTTGTATTTCACTATTTTTTTATCAATAATTTTAAATGCGTCAAATATTTCAACTTTACAACAACACAAAAAGAATCCCAATCTGATGTTAAAAATTGCCGCAAAACATTGTTGATTTATTTAAGAAGATGGAATCATCTATTTGACATGTCTCTAATTTGTATTTAGATATATTGTATTTATTTTCCATTTTTCTAGTTGAATTGTTCAACTCTATTACATATCCATTCCTGTACATAAATAGGGTCGCATATGTATTTTATATGAATATCACCCTTATGAAAATTGCGATGAAGTAGAGTGGGAGGTCCTGTTTCATAGATTCTGGGATGGTTGTATCAGAGATTCAGGGGTCCACGAGAGCCTTGCACCGGGCCTGCATTTCCTATATTCTTCGTAGATGTTAAATTATAATCACGTTGTTTCTCAGTTTGCCATCTTATTTGATTTTTAATATAGATCTTAGCTTATGAAATAGACTTTGACTTTTCGCGATATGATAATATTCTGCTTAAGGCTCCAAGTGATGATATTTTTTTTTTTATTTTTTTTCAAAAATAGATTTTTCTCTCAATGTATTTTATTTTATCAAAAAAAAAAAATAAAATAAAAAATAAAAATAAAGCTATGTATTAGGTTGGTGCAAAAATAATGACGTAATAATGTCGTTTTTTGACGTATTTTTTAAGGTAAAAAACGACATTATTACCTCATTATTTTTGTTCATTCAAATCATTTCAACAAATAATTATTTCCCGCCCCAAAATGTATTGTGTTTCGAAATAAGTTTGGTTTAAAAAAAAATATGTATTGTAAGTTTGTAGGAAAAAATATCTTCAATTCTTGAGGTGTAGAAATCTTAAAGAAAGACAAAAGACAATGTCAAAGGATGTATTAATACTTTACCTTTTCTAATATGATACTTGATACGTTTTTGTTTAGTGTCTAATTGAAATCGATCCGATAAATCTATCTATCTATCTATCTATCTATCTATCTATCTATCTATCTATCTATATATATATATATATATATATATATATATATATATATATGTGTGTGTGTGTATATTTTAGGTTCGTGCAAAAATAATGACGTAATAATGTCGTTTTTCGACGTATTTTTTAACGTCAAAAAACGACATTATTACGTCATTATTTTTGCACCAACCTAATACCTCGACCGTTGTTTGTCATTCTAGGTAATTTTCTTTTGTTTTTATGTTTGTTCAGAAGACACATCAAATTTTCAACTTACACGCTCACTCGTCAAATATATCTCTGTAAATTTAACTCCGATCCCTATGTGTGATTAGCATTGGGCGACCTGAAATATAGTCCACATGAATACCAAATGATTTTGTCACATAAAAGTCGGTTTTAAATATATATATATATGTTGTTTAAAGAATACGCATAAAATCAACCTACTTTTGTAAGTCTGTTTAAAATCAAATCCCAAACTTCTCAGAAAATATCAGAAATAAATATTTTTTTTATTGTTTAATTGAACATTACTGTTTAATTATTGTGTATATTTAAGTAAAAACCGTGTATGTCGTTGAGATGTACTTTCAAACGGATGTCGATTTGTGATTTTTGTCAAAAATAACTTTGAACAAATGAAATATCGGTAACTTTTCAATCTTGGATTATTCTTCTAAAATCGGATTTTAGAAGCAATTTAAATTAGATATTTTGGCTAAAATTGATCGAGAGGTTTCCTAGATTTTGGTTTGTATTATGAGGCTGGAAATATAGTCGGCTTTTATACGACTAAATATCTCGCTCAATTTTTTCAATCATAAAATTTGGTTTAAATGAAAAGGAGATTTAAAATATATTCATAAACAGTCTGCTTACCTCTGTAAATCGGTTTGAAATGAAATCCCTAATTTTAAATCTATTCTAAAATAAATATTTCTGTTTTTTTTTATAAACGCTGTTTTATGTTTAAATATTGTGTATAGTTAAGTAAAGGCCGCGCCATGTTGTTGATTTTGTGAATTTTTGAAAAACTATCTCCGACAGTTTGAAACATCTGTGGTTTTTCGATTTTGGGTTATCCTTGTAAAATCGACTTTTAGATACAATGTCACCTTTGTTTATAGTACTAATCACTGTTACACAAAATAGTCTCAGCAATTGTGTTGAGATTGTCAAATGATATTATCAGATTTCTAACATAAAATACTCAGAAAAGGATTCCGTTCAATTGCTGGCGACGTAGATTTTTTTTTTGTTCATTCAAATCCTTTCAACAAATAATTATTTCCCGCCCCAAAATGTATTGTGTTTCGAAATAAGTTTGGTTAAAAAAAAAATATCTATTGTAAGTTTGTGGGAAAAAATATCTTCAATTCTTGAGGTGTAGAAATCTTAAAGAAAGACAAAACACAATGTCAAAGGATGTTTTAATACTTTACCTTTTCTAATATGATACTTGATACGTTTTTGTTTAGTGTCTAATTGAAATCGACCCGGTAAATCTATCTATCTATCTATCTATATATATATATATATATATATATATATATATATATATATATATATATATATATATAATATATATTATGTTGGTGCAAAAATAATGACGTAATAATGTCGTTTTTCGACGTATTTTTTAACGTCAAAAATCGACATTATTACGTCATTATTTTTGCACCAACCTAATATATATATATATATATATATATATATATATATATATATATATATATATATAAATACGCTCTATCTCTGATATTGAGCAATTTATCACGTAAATATAGCACATCTTAAGACTATATTTCTTTATATATATACACAGGAACACACACACACACACACACACATATATATATATATATATATATATATATATATATATATATATATATAATATATATATATATATATATATATATATATATATATATATATATATATATATATATATATATGTATTTATTTAGGCAGCAATCTTTCGTTCATGCAATCTTCACTTAATATGACAGACAAAGTGCTTTGATCTAGTTTTTTTT
Source organism: Acanthosepion lycidas (assembly GCA_963932145.1). Lineage (NCBI taxonomy): Eukaryota > Metazoa > Mollusca > Cephalopoda > Sepiida > Sepiidae > Acanthosepion > Acanthosepion lycidas. The sequence goes on along the minus strand of OZ010603.1, from coordinate 68,278,226 downwards.
ATACAATTTCTCATGTGATCTTATAATTTTTTCTTTTCGGAGGATAAATTATATAAAAACTGTACAATTGTTCTTTCTTTCCGAGCGCTTTCGGCTATATATTTAGCCATTTTCATGGTTGAAATATATTAACTGCTAACAAGAAATAAATTGTTGTATGTATTTATATAATGTTTTCATTTTCAAAACACGGTCAAGATATTATGTCCATGTTCCTAGTTGATATGATTGAGTGTTGTTTTTGCCTTTTTTTGTAATTTTTATCGTTAATTTTGTGTATTGAAAAGGAAAACATTATATAAATACATACAACAATCTATTTCTTGTAAACAATTTCTTGTTACCTAATTGATTTCAACTAGATACTAGGCAAAAAATGTATCAAGTATCGCATGATAAAATGAAACCTATTAAAACATTATTATTTAAAACTAAAATTATTTCTAAACACAGTAAATACATTTCGAGGTGGGAAACGTTGAAATGTTTTGAATGAAAAAAAAGAACAAAAAAAAAGAACAAAAAAAAAAAAAACTACGTCGCCAACAATTCAACAAAATCCTTTGAATATTTCATATTAGAAATCTGTTAATATCATCTGAAAATCTCAATAACACTTGCTGAAAAAATAGATTTACAAAACTTTTCAAATTTAACCAAACATGTTTGAGCGAATTATTGCTGTCTAAATAAACTTATATATAAAATAAATTATCTGAATGTTAGTTTAGTTTTCCCTTGATTTTCCTTTTTTTTTATTTTTAAGAGACGTTATCTACCAACTGTTCCACGCAGTCAGATGTGGCACAAGGCCAAATTTAATGCGGGGTTCCCGATTCCGTAGGCTCGGTCAAAGATTCCCCGTAGACCTCGTATAAAACGGTGTCGGGTAGATGTTTCCCGAGACGAGACTCTGCCATTCGACATAGTTCCGTCTAAGGATCCTCTCTGCTCGGAGGCAGACAGCTTAACCAGCTCAGCTGAAGACGAATCTCCAACTGCAGGCTTATTTTTAAGAGACAACCTATCCATGTTAAAATCTAAATATATAATTAAAAATCACTCGGGAACGGTCGATTACATAATGAATTATTTTAAGACATTTTTATGCTTAACATTCTTTTTATAGATACAAATATTTAAGTAAATGCTCTGTTTATAATAAATAGTATTAAAACAGCATTTACAGACCTGAATGTCCGAGAAATTTTCATAGAAAATATTCGTCCTCTTAGAGGAATCGAACCTGTATCCTACAAGGAAGCGTCATTTAGCTTGACATGCCTTAACCAATTTAGCCACAGAGGATCGTTCGGTTAGCAAGATTGATTTTACTGGTTTTAAACTACAATCTTCCATGAATCTCTCACGTACATTCATATCTGCTCAAAGCGTATCCAAATGTAAACAAATGACGTCACACATTATGAAATGAACAAAGAGCGACAATTATTTTTAAGACATTTTTATGTTTATACATTCTTTTTATAGATGCAAATATTTAAGTAAATGCTCTGTTTATAATAAAAAGTATTAATAACATTTACCGGCCTGAATGTCCGAGAAATGTTCATAGTTCAAAAGCAGTAAAATCGACCTCGCTAACCAAACAATCCTCTGTGGCTCAAATTGGTTAAGGCACGTCAGGCTAAATGACGGTTCCGTATAGGATACAGGTTCGAATCCTGTCGGAGGACGAATATTTTCTGTGAAAATTTCTCGAACATTCAGGCCGATAAATGTTGTTTTAACGACCCCTACTATACACCAAAATTTTTCTTTATTATTTTCTTTCATTAGGATCAGGTAGGTTTCATTTATTGGTGGATTCACTAACGTTTCCTACATTTTGAACAAGAGTAGAGGTTTATACTTTATTTCCTGTTTAGGATTGGTTTTCCGGTTTCTTTTCCTAAGGTATTCTCATTGTCTTTTATCGCCAGTAAGATCTTGCGTCTTAGCGGAATGATCGCCTTCCCTGGGGTTAAATGGTTTAAAAAAATAAATTATATATTTTGTCTAAAATTAGTGGGAAGGCATTTTCATTGTGTTTACTATTTGGGGACTGGGAGTATGGTCTATTTTTGATAGGTATAGAGTTCTATATAGTTTTATTCTATTTTATACAACATTAAAAAAAAAATTGGTTAAAACAATAATGCTTAAAGAATATGAATAAAACTTGCTAACATTTGTGA
>OZ010603.1:68261028-68271028 GCA_963932145.1 Acanthosepion lycidas | reverse complement strand
GCTATATTCAAAGTTTTAAGAAACTTTTTAGATTAAAAATATTTAAAGACCTAAATGGGGAAAAAAACTCCGTTTTTCATTTTGATTCTGGTTGGTGGTAGTTGAGATTAAAACATGCCAAATTTTCTTGGGATATTTTATTTCGAAATCAATATTAAAACTGTAATTTGAGTTGTATGCTTTTCCTTGGCCCACAAATTCGTAAATAACGGCCATTTTTATTTTAGTCTTTAACCATTTACTTAGGATCCTTCATGGGATTGCTAAAAAAAAAAAAAGAGTATAGCATGATGAAAAAGACGACAAACGTGACGAAAACAAAATTTTATCGTCAAAATTGATATTATAGAATTTTCGTACAATTAGTTATGGGGGTGGTAATACATATGAAAAAAATATTTTTGCCATGTCTTTAAAAAAGGAAAACATAATTAAAATAATATCCATCATTTGTGAATAGTTTCGGAAAGTTTCATTAAAATCCGACAATTATTTTTATTTTTGCAAGATTTTTCAAATTAATGTCTGTCATACAAAAAAAAAAAAAAACGGGCTAAAAATTAATGTTATTAGGTTGGTGCAAAAATAATGACGTAATAATGTCATTTTTTGACGTATTTTTTAACGTCAAAAAACGACATTATTACGTCATTATTTTTGCACCAACCTAATATTTTACAAGTTTTTTAATCAAAATTTAGAATGTCCTAAAAAGAAGGAAACATTTTTTAAAAATAATTTAAAAATAATTTGATCTTTCCTCTTAATAATAGGATAGACCTTTAGACGCTAAAATTTTGTTTTCGTCAAGTCTGGTGTCTTTTTCATCATGCTATGATTTGTTTTTAGCGATCTCGTGAAGGGTCCTACAATTATTTGATTCGTAAATAGGTAAATAATGTTTGTTTTTTTTATATTTGAGTCTCTTATCATTTTCAATCGTTCAATCATAGATAAAAGTTGGCTGTTTATTTTGGATTTTGGTAGCATTAATTTCGTTTTATTTAACCCAGCTCCAGACGAGATGTAAGACAAGGTCGGCTAGCATTTATTTGGTACGGGAATAGCTAAATATTGGCCGTTTATCTTTTAATCTTTAAGCATTTGTTTGATTCGAAGATAGATAAATATTCCTTAGTTGTATTTGAATTTGTAAGTATATATTGGTTGTTATTGACTGGTGATAGCAAGTGATATTTCTACGATAAGCAATTAAAACGAAAGAAAATAAATCGTAGCAGATGAAATAATTAAGCTAAATGTGTTATTATTTTTAAATTGCAAACCATGTTTTTAAGAGGAAGTTGAAACAACAACGAGAAAGCTGCTTGGCAATTTCGCATGGCATTAGGTGATGAAAAGCCTTTTAAGAAACCTCGTACTGGTTTAAAATTAAATTTTGGACATCAAACACTAATTCTGCGGTAAAGCCGCCGAAACCAGAAAATAAAAAAAAATTGTCTGTTTTTTCCTCAAGTTTAAATTTTCATTCTTTTCATTTCATCATAAACACAAAGTTTTATATACATTTTCATTTTGAAATATTTCTGCATTTCATATTGTAACAAAACACTCTCACACGCACACATATATATGTGTGTGTATCTGTGTGCATGTATCTGTGTGTGTGTATATATGTGTGTGCCTATATGCATGTGTTTGTGTGTGTATGTAAATGTGCTTGTGCGAGTGTATATATATATGTATATATCTCTATGTATATACGTATATATATATATATATATATATATATATATATATATATATATATGAATATATGTGTGCGTGTCAGTATGTATATATATATATATATATATATATATATGTGACTATATATATATATATATATATATATATATATATATATATATATATATATTATACATATATTATAGTAATTAAAATTCGGTTACTACTTTAGCAATTGCTTTGTTCGCGCTTCTGTTACAAAAGTGGCCAGTTATAAAATGTTATAAAAAGAAAGAATTAAAAGCATTATATAAGCTTGTTTAATCTTCGAAGGGCTTCGGGACCGAAGCGGTTAAAAACACATAGACTCATGTAAACACATACACACACACACACGCACACACATATGTATATATATATATATATATATATATATATATTGTGCAACGTATGTAAAATATATATATATATATATGTGTGTATAACATGTATGTATATATATATATATATATATATATATATATATATATATATATATATACATACATATATATATATATATATATGTGTGTGTGTGTGTGTGTGTGTGTATGGCATTTAAATATTTGATTTATATATTATACATGTGCGACAATAGAGCGCCGAATAACAGTGATAGAGCTAACATAGTTGTATGGATGTGTGTTTGTAACCCTAACTTTCACGATCAGACAAGCATATATATATATATATATATATATATATATATATATATATATATATATAATAAAAAGGCTTAAACACTAATATTCCATGGTCATAATTTATTCCATGGAATCATAAATACGATCCAATTCATTGTAGGTCTGATGAATTGGATCGTACTTACGATTCCAATGGAATAAATTATGACCATGGAATATTAGTGTTTAAGCCTTTTTATTATATCCTTACTCTGTCCTGGACATTGAGTTCTACCTGGATTCTATCCTCTTGGAATTTTTCTATTCAAAAAATATACATGTATGTGTATGCACCTATGTATATATATATTTATATATTTTGCATATGTATGTGTATATTTACCACTAATAATATATATCTATCTATCTATCTATCTATCTATCTATCTATCTATCTATATATAATATATATATATATATATATATATATATATATATATATATATATATATATAATATCTATGATAAAATGAATGAGCTTTTATTGTGACGCGTTTCGACCTTTCGGTCATTTTCGAAGTAAAGTGAAGATTACGTTGATACGACTATAGATGCATATGAAGGAAAGCTGAAATTTTTAATTTAAAATTATAATTAATTGTTTTTTTTAATATGTGTATAATATTGGCGATTTCATTTAGTTTTTATTTTCTTCTTCGTTTTTGCTACTTTTGTTATTAAATATCCCACATTGTTACAAGAGGTGATCAGCCAAGAAACGTGAAATGTTGTAAGAACGAGGTGTTAAATTTACTGTGGATGGTGTAGTGATTAAAGCACTTTCTATACATTTTCGTCTGAGTAAATTGCTTTCTCTTTTACTTAAAGTAGCATTTTTAATACCAAAATATTTCTTCTGCCATAGTTTACCAATTTCGCATAGAGATTGTTCTAGATATATAAAATTTGATATGCCATTTAGCCGTATATATATATATATATATATATATATATATATATATATATATATATATATATATATATATATATACATACATACATATGCATATAAGCACTTATATCGGCATATATATGCATATATATATAATTATATATATATCGATACATATGTATATATAGATACATATATAACTAAATACGTATACATCTATATGCATATAGACACATATATATATATGCATATATAAATATATAGACACACATATATATATACATATATACACGTGTATGCATATATAAATATATACATGTATATATATATAAATATATATACAAATACTTATATATACCTACATATATACATACATATACATATATAATCGTATATATATACATAAATATATATACATATATATACATAAATATATATATATATGCATATATATTTACATAAATATATGTACATATATATATATATATATACACGCATATATACATATATTTATGTATATACATATATATAGATCATATATACATGTATATATACACATCTATGTACATATATATACATACATATATAAATTTACTTATATATATATACATATATATATATGTACATATATACGAATATATATATATATATATATATACATATATATGTACATATATATGAATATATATATATATGTTCATATATATCTATATATACACATATATACATATATATGTACATATATATCCATATATATATATATACATATATATGCATCTATTTATACATATATATACGTATAATTATATATATATATATATATATATTTCGTCGGAAAGTAAGGACCCACATACCTCAAATTGACTTTAAATTAAGTGGCGGCAGATGAATCATCGTTGAACTTTTAAAAGGTAAGTTTAAATATTAATGCAATACTTAAATGCAGCGATCAATTTGGAGTTCTTCTGTAGATTATTGTTGTCTGTCGCATACAGCAGCAGTATGCCTTGCAAAAAGAAATCTCCACCAACAGAGGACCAGATTGCAATTAAAAGATAAAAGGAAAAGAAAGTCCTGTGCAAATGAAAACCCAGAAAATAACACCAACTAGAAGAGCTTTCAATGCTGAGAATATGCAAAGACTTAGGGACTCTAAAAATTCTTGAACAAGGAGCTAGGAATAAATTCCGTACGATATGGCGGTTTTTATGCCAGTATGACAATGAATACTGGTGTGTAGAAAAAACAGACCTTAAAGAAAAACCTAAATCTTAATTAGCAAAATTTTAAGAGAAAATGAAATTAAACAAAAGAATTAAAATAAAACAAAACATATTTTGGTAAAGTAAATTTTAATTGGGAAATAATCTCTTCAGTACCGAGAAACAGCAAAAAAATGTAAATAATTAATAATAATAATAATAATAATAATAATAATAATAATAATGATAATAATAATAATAATGATAATAATGATAATGACAATGATAATAATAATAATAATTATAATAATAATGATGATAATAATAATAATAATGATAATAATAATAATAACAATAAGAACAATAATAATAATAATAATAATAATAATAATAATAATAATAATAATAATAACGATAATAATAATAACAATAATATTACAGCTAATATTAAAGTTGTCATCATTTTTTATGTGATTTTTGGCGACGAATTAAGTATATGATAACAATTGTTATAGCTTGGAAATAAATTTAGGAATAACTGAAATTAATTGCGAAATCCAGCGAAATCACCCATAATATAAATCATTTTTTTACGGAAAGTAAGGACCTACATACATCAAATTGTCTTTAAATTAAGTGGCTGAATCATCGTTGAACTTTTAAAAGGTAAGCTTAAATAATGTAATACTGGAATGCAGCGATAAATTTTGAGTTCTTCTGTATTTTATTATTGCCTATCGCACACGGCAATAGCATGCCTTACAATAATTAAATATCTGCGAACAGAAACCAGATTGTAACCAAAAGAGCCAAGGCTGCAAAGAGGAAAAGAAAGTCCTGTGCAAATAAAAACACAGCTCAAACGGAAACCAGGAGAGATTCCAATGGTGAGAATATACAGTCTTAGGACTCTAAAAATCCTGAATAATACTGATTTAAATGCATATCGATACGGCGGCTCTTAAGCTAGTATTTACGTATAAACATATTTAACTATGCATTTATATGCATATATATATATATATATATATATATATATATATATATATATATATATATATATATATATATATATATACCTCTTGAAATGTAAATGCGAAGCTCTTCAGTAAAATGAATGGAACATTTTGGCTGCTTGGCATTTGAAATTTACGGAGGTTTATAAGCATATACATACGTAAATTTCAAGATTAGTCATTGCAAAATTACCTTGAGGATCAAACAGAACTGGGTACTTTAATTCAAGTTTTTAGCTTCTGTTTTTTTAAACATGACAACTCTTATGTAGTGATGGAATCATATTAAAATAATAATTATATATATATATATATATATATATATATATATATATATAGATAGATAGATAGATAGATAGATAGATAGATAGATAGATAGATAGATATGTAAGTAAGTATCAGTTGCGCATACTCTTTCCTCTTATGAGATATTTCATTGGAAACAGGCGGTATTGCTCAACGTCAATATGTAAACCTGTCTATATTATAATAAAAACAGAATATCTATCTTATGGTAAGCCAATCTTCGTATACGGCAGTGAATGCTGGACAATCTACTCACAGATGAAGAGACTAGGAGCAAAACAAGAGAAACAAAGTAAAGAGTACTGAACTGTTATGGTAAACCAGTCCTTGTATATGGCAGTGAATGCTGGACAGTTTCCTCACAGATGAAGAGACTTGATGCTAGAGAAACAAAGAAAAGAGTACTGAACTCTTATGGTAAACCAGTCTTCGTATATGGCAGTGAATGCTGGACAATTTCCTCACAGATGAAGAGACTTGAAGCAAGAGAAACAAAGAAAAGAGTAATGAACTGTTATGGTAAACTAGTCCTCGTATATGGCAGTGAATGCTGGACAATTTCCTCACAGGTGAAGAGACTTGAAGCAAGAGAAACAAAGAAAAGAGTAATGAACTCTTATGGTAAACCAGTCTTCGTATATGGCAGTGAATGCTGGACAATTTCCTCACAGATGAAGAGACTTGATGCAAGAGAAAAAAAGAAAAGAGTACTGAACTCTCATGGTAAAGCAGTCCTCGTATATGGCAGTGAATGCTGGACAATCTACTCGTAGATGAAGAGACTTGGAGCAAGAGAAACAAAGAAAAGAGTACTGAACTGTTATGGTAAACCAGTCCTCGTATATGGCAGTGAATGCTGGACAATCTCCTCACAGATGAAGAGACTTGAAGCAAGAGAAACAAAGAAAAGAGTACTGAACTCTTATGGTAAACCAGTCCTCGTATATGGCAGTGAATGCTGGACAATCTACTCATAGATGAAGAGACTTGAAGCAAGAGAAACAAAGAAAAGAGTACTGAACTCTTATGGTAAACCAGTCCTCGTATATGGCAGTGAATGCTGGACAATCTACTCATAGATGAAGAGACTTGGAGCAAGAGAAACAAAGAAAAGAGTACTGAACTGGTATGGTAAACCAGTCTTCGTATATGGCTGTGAATGCTGGACAATCTTCTCTTCTTTCAAACGAGTTTCGTGAAACAATAGAGACAATGTCTAACTAATGTTTTATTTTTTTTTTTAACACGTTGTATTAGTTCAGATTTAATTTGGCAAACTTTCTAACGGCTGCTGTTACATTTTTCATGTTTCGAGCTGGCCGAGAAGTAGGAATAACTAAGAGTGTTCCACAGGTGAGAAAAGAAACTATCCGAATAGAATTTACGGTTCTATTTCGCTATTGCAACACTAAAATGATGAGACCTAATTGCCAATATAGCAGTACGATTAGAATTCCAAGAAGGAAAGGTCATTAGAACAATTTTCAAGAAATTATATTTCTTCCTTTAAAACAACATTAAACAAATATGAATTGACGGTTTTCCAATATTCTAATTCATTATCCTTTCTCTCTCTTCCCCTCTCACTCTCCACTTTGTCATTCTCTCACTCTCTCCCTCTATCATATATATATATATATATATATATATATATATATATATATATTGTCATCCACAGACAGACTGTTTTGCTGTATTACAGCTCATCAGTGTGGCTAGAGATCCGGTTGCCTCTAGCTAGGATCGAAACCAGAATTGTGTGTGTGTGCATCGACGACTAAGTAAATTTTGAATAGTGACTTTAAACATTGATATTTCACTGTCTCTTGAAATAAACTTTCTCTCCAGTTTCCTTTACTAACTTAAACAACGCAATTACCAAAGAAAGGGATGGATTTTTTATTTATTTATTATGTTGACAGACAATATTTTTATTGGACACACGTATCTTAGTAGACGATGCATTTATTTATTAAATATTATTATTATTTATCTTATTCCCGTCTACCGGTCTGAATATTTGAAAAATAGGTTCATATATATATATATATATATATATATATATATATATATATATATATATATATATATATATATATATATATCAGCCATGAAAAGAACTGACAAGGTCAGACTGACGACTGACAGACCGTGTATATACGCTCTCATTACTCGAATTTACTCACTGACTATAACATTTGTAGCAGTATTAGTAGTAGAAGTTGTAGTAGTAATAATAATAATAATAACAATATATATATATATATATATATATATATATATATATATATATACATAAATATATATATATATATTCTATTATTTACACATTATTTTTAGCAGATACTCGTATTTGAGTAGACGATCCATTTATTTCTTAATCATTATATATATTTATTTTCGTCTACCGGCCTGAATATTAGAGAAATCTTATTAGAGAAAAGTAATGAGAGCGTATATACACGGTCTGTTAGACTGACATTGTCAGTTTTTTTAATAGCTTATATATATATATATATATATATATATATATATATATATATACATACATACATACATACATACATATATATATATATATATATATATATATATATATATATATATATATATATATATATATATATAAGTAATTATACTCGTCTGGGAAAACCTTAGGTGTTTTGTCTTTTAAATGAACAAACCAATACCCAAGGAAAAATAAGTGACAAAAGAAGAAAGAACATGTAATTGAGGCCAAAACAATCGTCCAGAATCCAAGCTCGGAGTCCCCCAAAAAATGCCTCCAAAACGAGTAAAGGAAAATTAACTAAGTAAAGTGCTCAATACACTTAGTAGAGCAAATGTAACTATGAACCTAAAGAGCCAGGTAAACCTACTTAGGTTTCACCTACACGGATTGTCAGGGTGAGCTGTAATCGAATCAGCTTACCCTTGTGATCTGTGTAGGTAAAACCCAGGTAGGTTTACCTGGATCTTTACCTTCATATATATATATATATATAATATAATTATAATAATATTTTTTGTTTAAAAATATGATTCCTTCGCTACATAAGAGTTCTCATGTTTCAAAAACGTGAGCCGAAATCATCCAAATAATTAATAAAATTAAGTTGGATTGAGGTGTTTAGTCACGTTTCATCTTCAAGCGAAATTTTAGGAATAAGCTATCTCTCGGTTTACGTGTATTTTTACAGAATTTGTTATTGTGGGAGTGGCTATACTATTTTCATTCTTTAAGTGGTCAGGGAGTTAATTCTTAACTTAATTTTATTAATTATTTGGATGATTTCGGCTCACGTTTTTGAAACATGAGAACTCTTATGTAGCGAAGGAATCATATTTTTAAACAAAAAATATTATTATAATATAAGCTCTACTTCTGTATGGAGCACTGTTTTTTAAAAATAAAAACAAAAATACTAAGGAACCCCGGATTATGCACCCAACGTGTTCTTTTCTATTTTCTGCATACCTGCACAAGGATACATATATATATATATATATATATATATACATATATATATTATCCATAAATATATTAAATGCATTGTCGGATTTTTTTTCGAAACATTATACTTTCATTAACGTTTTTTTTACAATTGACATTTATTAGGTTGGTGCAAAAATAATGACGTAATAATGTCGTTTTTTTACGTTTTTTTAACCTCAAAAAACGACATTATTACGTCATTATTTTTGCACCAACCTAATAATATATATATATATATATATATATATATATATATATAGAATAATATATATATATATATATATATATATATATATATAGTTATACTCGTTTGGAAAAACCTTTGGTAATTTGGCTTGTAATTGAACAAAGCAATGCCCAAGGGAAAATAGGGGATAACGAAAGAAAGAACTAAGAACATGTAATTGAGGCGAAAATAATCGTCCAGAATTCAAGTTCAGAGTTCAAAGAAAAAACCCACCAACACGGGTCAAGCAAAATTAATTACGTAAAGTGCCCAATACTCTAAGTAGAGCAAATCTAACTATAGTTATATGAGTATGTGAGCAACAATGAGGTCTTAGAGATGTTTCAAACAAGGAGAAGGCTTATACCAGGAAGAGGCAGCTGAAGTTTCTGGGACACATAATGAGGAAAGATGGCCTGAAGAATCTGATACTCACGTGTCGAATAGAGGG
>OZ010603.1:68251028-68256028 GCA_963932145.1 Acanthosepion lycidas | reverse complement strand
TTATATTATATTATTTTATATGTGGCATTATTTATCCTTATCTTAATCTTAGGAACATAAAATGTCTTGTTTTCTTTTAGCTTATTCTTATGTCTTTGTTTTTCCTTTACAGTGTTAGCAAATGATTTATTGTTCATTTTAAACGGTTTTTTCCTTTCATTTTAATTTTATTACATGTTTACTCCTAGCTGTAGTAACCGTGATAGTCTTATAAAATCCAAATTTCTCAAATGAAACATGGTCATTATTATTCTCTTTTCGTTGATTGGTCCCACCTAGTAGCGCTATATATAATCGTTTGATTTTCTTAGATGAAACATTTTTATTATTATTATTATTATTATTATTTTTATTTTCTTTGCTTTCTGGCGTTTACACATTTCTTTCCGGGTCCCACCCAGGGACCTAAGGTTAGAAATGGCATCATGACACTTTTCACTGACAAAAAAAAAAAAAAAAAAAAAAAAAAGTTACATAGATAGAGCCCTTCGTAAAGTGTGGGCTGTACTTGTCAGAACAATTTTTTGTATCTCCTTGAGGCATGGGCTTCCAGGAATCCCTGCAATTAGTCTACTGCAATCTTTTCCAACCAGTCCTAGGGCTCCAACTACAACAGGGATTGTTGATGTTCCCATATGCCACATTTTCGAGACCTCTATTTCAAGGTCCTTGTATTTTGACAGCTTTTTGAATATCTTCAAAGATACATTGCAGTCAGCAGGGACTGCCATATCAATAAGGATGCACCGTTTTTGTTTGTGGTCTTTAATAACAATATCTGGTCGGTTGGCCTTGATTGTTCTGTCAGTGTGGATTGTGTAGTCCCATAGAATCGTAACAGGTCCTATCTCCGTAACTGGGTCTGGGTGGTGTTGGTACCAGTTTCTTTCAGTTTCCTTCCCGTAGAAGTTGCAGATTTTCCAGTGCAGATATTGGCCCACTCTGTCATGTCGGGTTTTATATTCAGTGGGTGCCAACATCGTGCAACCTGATACAAGATGATCAATCGTTTCTGGATATTTATCACAGAATCTGCATTTTGGGCTGACACAATATTTTAGTATATGTGCTTGATAATTCCTAGTTAGCAAGCATTGGTCCTGCGCAGCAAGGATAAAACCTTCAGTTTCCGCTTTCAACCCTGCACTGCGTAGCCACTGATGGGTACGGGTTTTGTCTACATCAGCTTGGTTGATACGGGCAGAGTATTGGCCATGAAGCGGTTTATCTTGCCATCGCTTCTGTATCTGGTCGGTTGCATTCGTCTTTGCTGTCTTTTTCAAGTATTTTGCAGTTTCAGCCGGTGTATTGTGCTGTAGTTGCATCTCTACGCCCATTTGAAGCTCCAGTTTGAATTTGTTGGCTTCTTTCATTACGGAGTAAAGACGCTTACTACTTTCATGTTCCTTGACGCATACCATCATCCAGTCTTCTGTAGTTTCCAAGTATTTTTGGAGGCCAATTGTTGTAGTTTTGTAGGACAGTTCTAGTTGAACTAATCCTCTGCCTCCTTCGGATCTGGGCACATACAGACGATCAACATCAGCTTTGGGATGATGCATGCGATAGCAAGTGAGAAGCTTTCTCGTTTTGGCGTCCATTCGCTTAATTTCAGCTATGGTCCAGTTAAGGACATTAAAGCTGTAATGCACCACTGGGACAGCCAATGTGTTTATAGCTGATATTCTATTTTTTGAGTTTAGTTCAGTATTTAGTATCAGACGTACACGTCTGTAGTACTCTTTTCTTATTTTTTCTTTCATTTGGGTGTGTTGTATGCCATCTCATTCGCTAATTCCTAGGTACTTATAAGCTTCTTCATGCTCCAATTCCCTAATCTTTATGACAAAATCTAAATCTATTGAGGGTGTTTCTGTAATTCTACCTTTCTTGAATGTTACTTTTGCACATTTATCTAATCCGAAGTCCATACCTATGTCGTCACTAAAGTATTTAACAATATTGAGGAGGCCTTTCAACTCATTGTCGTCTTTGGCAAATTATTATTATTATTATTATTATTATTATTATTATTATTATTTCCTTTGATTTCTGACGTGTACACACTTCTTTGCGGGTCCCGCCCAGAGACCTAAGGTTAGAAATGGCATCGTGATACTTTCCATTGACAAAAAAAATAAAATAAAATAAAAAAATACATAGAAAAAGCCCTTCGTAAAGTGTGAGCTGTACTTGTGAGAACAATATTTTGTATTTCTTTGAAGCATGGAGTTCCAGGAATCCCTTCAATTAGTCTACTGGAATCTTGTCCGACCAATCCTAGGGCTCCAACTACAACAGGGATTGTTGATGTTCCCATGTGCCACATTTTTGGGATTTCTATTTCAAGGACCTTGTATTTTGACAGCTTTTTGAAGATCTTTAAAATGCAATGCATTCTGCAGGGATTGTCATATCAATAAGGAAGCACTTTTTTGTTTGTTTGTGGTCTTTAATAAATTATTATTATTATTATTATTATTATTTTGTTGTTGTTGTTGTTGTTGTTATTATTATTATTTCCTTTTTCTGTTTTATTATTATTTCTTCTGGGTCCCAACCAGAAACCTAAGATTAGAAATGGCATCATGACACTGAAAAATTTTACAAAGATCCCATGCATTTTACATGGATAAAACCCTCCGTAAGTTATGAGCTCAACTTGTGAGAACCAATTATTCTAAGTTGATGCCTTACGAGGGATCACTTTAATGAGTTTATCGGAACCTAATCCAATCTATTCGAGGGCTCCAAATATAATTTGAATTATTGCTCCCCTCATATGTCACATTTTCACTTCAAGATCCTTGTATTTTGATAGTTTTTGGAAATCTCCGAAGATACTTTACAATTTCCAGGGACTGCCATGTCAATAAGAAAAGCATATTCTGTTTTTGTGGTCGATGGGCGAGTAGCATCGATTATTCTCTCCGGTTGTATTGTAAAGTTCCATGAATTTGGTACAGGTTCTGTCTTTGTAAGCGGGTCTGGATGGTGTTCAGACCAGTTTCCTTCCCGTAAAAGTTGCATATTTTCCAGTGCAGATATTGGCCCAATTTATCATGCCGAGTTTTATATTCAATAGGTGCCAGTACAGTGCAACTTGGTACAAGATGATCAATTGTTTGTGGATGTTTATAACAGAAAATGGATTTCGGCTTAACACATTTTTGTTTTTCAGTATGTGTGTTTGGTAATTTCTAGTTAGCAAGCATTGGTCCTGTGCTGCAAGAATAAACCCTTCGGTTTTAGTTTTTAACCCTGCATTACACAACCACTGATGGGTTCAGGGTTTGTCTACATCACGTACAGACAGGGTATTGACCATGAAGATCTCGACATCGTTTCTGCATTTGGTACATTGCATTTGTTTTTTTTTAGGTTCTTTGTCGTTGCATTATTATTATTATTATTATTATTATTATTATTATTATTATTATTATTATTATTATTATTCCCTTTGATTTCTGGCGGGTACACATTTCTTTACGGGTCCCCACCAGTGATGTAAGGTCAGCAATGGTATCGTGACATTTTCCACTGACCAATTAAAAAACAAAGAACAAAAACACATATTTTACATCGATAAATTCATTCGTATAGTGTGGGCTCTACTCGTGAGAACAATTTTTTGTATTTCTTTCAGGCATGGACTTCCAGGAATCCCATCAATTAGTCTACTGGAATCTTTTCCAATCAATCCTAGGGCTCCAACTACTCAGGGATTGTTGATGTTCCCATGTGCCACATTTTTGAGATTTCGATTTCAAGGTCCTTGTATTTTGATAGCTTTTTGAAGATCTTTACAATTATTATTATTATTATTATTATTATTATTATTATTATTATTATTAATATTTCCTTTGATTTCTGGTGTGTACACATTTCTTTCTGGGTCCCGACCAGCGACCTAAGGTCAGAAATGGCAGCATGATATTTTCCACTAAGCAATTTTGAAATAAAAACAAAACAAAACAAAACAAAAAAAACCCCCAAAAAACACAACTATTTTACATCGATAAAACTCTACGGAATGTGTAGGCTCTACTCGTGAGAACACATTTTTGCATTTCTTTAAAGCATGGGCTGCCAGGAATTCCTTTAATGAGTCTATTGTAATCTTTTCTATCAATCCGAGGGCTCCAACTACAAATTAAATTATTGATGTTCTCGTGTGCCACATTCTTGAGACTTCGATTTCAAGGTCCTTGTATTATTATTATTATTATTATTATTATTATTATTATTATTATTATTATTATTATTATTAATGCCGTAGTTCTCACCCGTGTCCAGTTAGTCTTCCTATACATCCTTCACCAACAGCGCCTGCTTCGTTGTCTTGGGCATGTACACCATATGCCGGATGGTAGGATTCCAAAGGTCCTTTTGTACAGGGAACTTAGTCATCGTTAAGAGGTCGATCTCATCATCGCCTCAAGTACGTTTGCAAAAGGGACATGATGGCGATGGTTATAAACATTGTGAGGTGGTAGGATGTCGCCGAAAGTCGCTCACGCTGGAGACGCGATTTACACCGGAGGCTGGAGAGAGGAGAAGAGAAACGGAGGTTTGCCGCCGGGAAGAAGCGTATTCAACGAAAAAAATACATAAATAAATTAAAAAAAAACAAACAAATACAACAAGAAGGGGTCTTCGGGGGAGAACGACTTTACATGCATTCGTTGCAGTCAAAACTCTCACACCCGTATTGTCTTCTAACATATGCTACGCCTGAATCAGCTGATTTGGGCGTACATCCATGATCTCTCCAGACCGACGGATGACACATATAACACACAAGTAGTTTTGAATGGTTCAACTGTATTTGATGAAGAATTGGCATTGATATTAAGTTTGACTTACTTTTTTTTTGTTTTATATCTTTTAATGTGCTGCTCATTATTGCAACTTGCAGGTCGTTTTAACGTTCTACGACCGTTACTTCATCTGTGCAGATCAGAAATAAAGTATGAGTTTTCCACAAAGACATACTGACA
>OZ010603.1:68235863-68250828 GCA_963932145.1 Acanthosepion lycidas | reverse complement strand
GTATACAAGCGGTTGACGAAAAGCTCTCAATCCAACCAAGAAAGGATTTAAAATTAAAATTCTCATAGCAGGTGATATTTTTGAAGATAGAATGGGCTTGGAACTTTTCGCACAAATACACACCATTCACACACACACACAAACATATATACACAAACACAAACACGCACACATATATATATGCAAACGCATATATATATATATATATATATATATATATACACACACATATATATATAAATATATACATACATATATATATATATACATACGCATATATATATATATACACATACATATATATAGAGACACATACATACATATATATATATATATATATATATATATATAGATACACACATACATATCCATATATATATCCATACATATATGCATGTACATATATATATACATTCCAAGAGATTTAACACATACACACCCACATATATATACACACAAAGACATACAGACAGACACACACACATACATATATATATATATATATATATATATATATATATATATATATATATATATAAATAAATAAAAATAAATAAATAAATCTCCGTAGACGCTCAAGCCAGACTATGCGAAAACTTCCTCCGTCGTAAATTTAGCCACCCCCAGCTTACCGTGATCCGGCATCTATGAAAGTAACTCTATACTGATACAAATTATTAACACCCCACCCCTGCCGATTCTAAACAATCCGCCCTTGATGTTACCATGGAAATTTTTGATTTCAATTCTGACCATACTATTAAAACTCGTAAATTTCAGAAATAAGTCATTCCCAAAAAATTTCGCTTGAAGATGGAACAGAGCCTACTTTAACTCAAGTTAATTCAAATATTATTTTGAAGTTTTCGTCTCTTGTTTTGAAACATGAGACCTCTTATGTAGCGAGTTGGAATCTTATTTTTAAATAAATAATTATATTTATGCTCTACTTTCGTATCGAGCACTATTTTTTAAAAATAATTACCAAAATACTAAGGAACTTTGGATTATTTACCAAACCAGTTTCTTTCCTATGTTCTACAATATTTTCACACACACACACACACACACACACACACACACACACACACACACACACACACACACATATATATATATATATATATATATATATATATATATATATCGGGTGTATCAAAAATAATATTACAAACTTTTGTGGCGGGTTCTTCACACCAAAACAAGAACACATACTTCGTTTTTGAGTCATTAATTTAAAGTAAGTTTATGGTAGATGGCGCTGTGTTGCCATGTAAACAAGGTTACATTGGTCATTCGTATACATTTGTGGCTAGTCTGTCTTGAAGAATTAACGTGTGATATAGTGAGTTAACTGAGAAATGTCCCGTTTAATGATGGCAAGATATTCATATCGTGAGAAGGCAGATATGATTTTTACATACAGATGCTCGAATGGTAATGTACGAGGGCTGCACGGCTGTATCAGTTTTTGTTTCCAGACCGAAGGCAGCCGAGTCATCCAACCTTGGCTGATGTTTATCACCGCCTCGCTAAGACAGGATCTGCGGCAGCACAAACTATGGATCGAGGAAGACCGAGATCGGCACGAACGCCTAACCACGACGTGCGCATTCTATAGTCTGTCGGAGCATGTCGTCCATCGCATAGTACTATAACAAACTGATATGTAGTAGAAAGTGTGAAGCTTCGGATATTATATTATTGGGGGGGGGGTTCTCATAAATTGGCGGCCCAGTATCATAGATTCAGGGACTATGAAGAAACCCTTAACTCCGAAGAACTGGAAATAACTCAACATGTATAGTGTGTCAGAAAAACGCACGAACAAGCTGAACAGAATTTACAAAACAGGCCAGGCCCTGTACAAAACAGTTTAGTTTGTCACGTGTGCGAGTAGCTTTGCAAGTCACTTATTGGCATCAAGAGCCATTGTTGTTCTCAAGAGAACCACAAAACATTGATGAAGCATGTCGGCGACAGTTATACTCGTTGAATGAGTCGACAAACATCTCATATGTTTCCTGTAGCTCGCGAGAATTATATTCACAGTAATCGTTTCAAGTATGAACATAAAAAAAATCATTTTTATTTTATTTTATTGCTTTAACGTCTGATATCAACGCAAAGGATGTGTTTCTTGATGTCTGAACAGGCGGACGAACATGAAAAGAAGACAAATGTGCAGGTGAAGTGAAAATGAAAATAAAAATTAGAACATGAATTGTTATTGTTTTTCTGATAAAATCAACGCAACTACAAATACTTTTATTGGCCAAAGACGACGCATTACAAGATGTGTAATGAAAACTACTTATCGCTCTATCTATCTATCTATCTATCTATATATCTATCTATCTATCTATCTATCTATCTATCTATCTATCTATCTCAATATGCTCATATCTATCTATCTATCGATCTATCTAATCATTATTTATTTAAATCTGTTCATATCTATCTAATCATTATGTATTTATCTAAATCTTTTCATATCTACCTATCTATCTATCTATCTATCTATCTATCTATCTATCTATCTAATCATTATCTATTTACCTAAATCTGTTCATATCTATCTAAATCTTTTCATATCTATCTATCTATCTATCTATCTATTTACCTAAATCTGTTCATATCTATCTAAATGTTTTCATATCTATCTATCTATCTATCTATCTATCTATCTATCTATCTATCTTTCTATCTATCTATCTATCTATCTATCTATTTAATAATTATCTATTTACCTAAATCTGTTTATATTTATCTAAATAAGTTAATATCTATCGATCTAAATAAGTTAATATCTATCTATCTATCTATCTATCTATCTATCTATCTATCTATCTATCTATCCTCTAGGTGAGCGAATAATAAAAGAACAATAGTTAAGAAGATAGAAGGTAACGTGTGATATTGCATTTAAGACAGCAGAGAATCCCATAGCTTGCAGAGAACTTAGAGTTACATCTAACAATTTCAACATTAAATTGATGACACTATATAGTCTATATATATATATATATATATATATATATATATATATATATATATATGGCTATATGACCGAGATAAGGTATCATTTTTCACATTATTTATACTATTCGGACTGATATATTCATATTTGCAACGTTTCGGCTGCTGTACACTTCAGCCTTCTTCAGATGGTTAGAATTTTGAAACGGGGTAGATTGTTCCAGTTCAAGGTCACAATCTATCGCGGTGGACGAAGTAAATGGTTCGGTTCGAAATTCTACAAGAAAGCCGGAGCGTACAACGGCCGAAACGTTGTGAATATGGCAATGAAGATGAGGATAACAGTCCGAATAATGCAAATAATGTAAGTAATCATAATACCTCATCTCAGCGATATGGACAGATATATAGAGAGACGTAAACATAAAGGCCGGAGCGTACAACGGCTGAAACGTTGTGAATATGGCAATGAAGATGAGGATAATAGTCAGAATAATGTAAATAATGTATGTAAATATATGTATATTGATATTTCATTTGTCCAGTCTTGAGTTTTCTTTTATCTTTCTTGATTTGATATCTCGCATAACAAACCATTTTTGCGGAATCTATGCTAAGATGAAGGTCAAGAATGTGCGTGATCGTAATGCACGTATCCACAACAAATAAATCAAACAAAAATAAATAAACATTTCAACTTCAAGAAATTACTGAAAAGAACGTCATTAGAGATTTCAACAATAACATGAATTTATATATATATATATATATATATATATATATATATATATATATATATATATATATATTTGTCATACGCAAAGGGATAATAATTTCCTTCTTAAATGTGTCAAGTAAGATAAGTTTACAAAGATTGTCCATGCAGAAATTTAGTGAGTAAAGGTTGACAGTTTAAGTTTGTGGAATTAAAATAGTTTGATATCTGCAAGGAAATTTGTCAATTGTGTAAGTTAAAGTGATAGTCTGTATGTGTGTGACAACTGCTAGTGTTGATTTAAGTTTCGAAGAGTTGTTCTCCTTTAACTGATAGGCTAAAGTTGAGTGAATGTATAATTACTGTTTTGTAGTGATAATGTCACTTTTAGTAAATTGTAAGTTAATTTTCTTCACGCGGCAATAGTTTTGCGAGGTGTATTGAGTTGTTGAGAGGTTGGTAGTGGTTATTGAGTCAGTGTGTTGGCACGCGTCGGGTCTGCTGGTATCTCTCGAAACTCAGTGTCTGATTAACTTGAATTAAATCGAGCGATTCTTTTTCTAGATTTTCAAGTTTCCAAATAGGCTCCAGAGACCTGCGCGGGAAAAATGTTTGTCTCAACTTTGCTATATTTTAGTATCCTTTCAACATATGGGGGAGTGAGTTTGGTAAAGTAAAGTGATGATTGGTTAAAGATTTATTTGGGGAAGAGTGCATCTTCCCGTAGGGGGGGGTGTCACAGACAAATGTGGATGATTCCATACCATAATAGAATTGTTTAAATTTCTTAGATAAACTATTGTCGCTATCAGTATTTCACCCCGCCGTCTTGTATTTCTTACAATGAACATCTGAATGCTGCTATAAAAATCAATTCTATTGATTGACTCTTTCTGTTTCATTTAAGTTTACAATTGGTGTCCAATCGAAAATTTCATACATATTTTATGATTCCATTTCTTAAAGGAATCGTCAATTTTCATTTAAAATATTTCATTTCACACCTCTTCAAATGAACAGAAATCGACCTGACTTCCGCCAAAAAATATAATCGTAATCAATTTTAAAAAAATAAAATAACATCAATATTACAACATTAATATTAGCTGTGTGCTAAAATTTCCAGTGAATAATTGATTTCCAGTTTGTTATCCAGTCTATAGTTTAAAACAAAGGTGTGGGTTGACAGCCCAAATCACGCTGAGACACCAATTTCCGTTGCTTAGTTGTTTTGTTTAGCAGCATACGAACACCTCCATGGGTCATTTATTGAAGAATTATTTGAAACGGGGTTTTATGGCTTCAGCTACAGAAAAAATATATTGTTGGTCCTTTTGTTATAAAAATGTGTTATTGGTTATTTTCGTATAAAATGTATTATTGGTCATTTTACTATAAAGATGTGTCGTTGCTCATTTTGCTATAAAAAGGTTTTGTTGGTCATTTTGCTATAAAAATGTATTGTTGGTCATTTTACTATAAAATGTATTATTGGTCATTTTACTATAAAAAATGTATTGCTGGTCATTTTGCTATACAAATGTATTGTTGGTAATTTTACTATAAAAATGTATTGTTGGTCATTTTACTATCAAATGTATTGTTGGTCATTTTATTATAAAATATATTGTTGGTCATTTTACCATAAATATGTATTGGTCATTTTACTATAAAAATGTATTGTTGGTCATTTTGCTATAAAATATATTGTTGGTCATTTTGCTATAAATATGTATTGGTCATTTTACTATAAAAAATGTATTGCAGGCCATTTTACCATAAATATGTATTGGTCATTTTACTATAAAAAAAACTATTGTTGGTCATTTTACTATAAAAATGTATAGTTGGTCCTTTTGCTATAAAATGTATTGTTGGTCATTTTACTATAAAAATATATTGTTGGTCATTTTGCTATAAAATGTATTGTTGGTCATTTTACTATAAAAAATGTATTGTTGGTTATTTATTGGGTGTGCGGATGGTTTAACGAATAATTGTTAATCGGAAAGCCGAGTTCTACTTGAGTTCATTATATTTATATACGGACAAAAACACTTAGGAAAGGCATGAACACCTCTCCTTCTAGGAAGGAGAGGTGTTAATTAGCAGGACTTGTATCACTAAACTTCAAAAAGGGTCGATAATCCATAAAAATCGTATCATTCAACAACTGACTAATTAAAAAAAGATGTGCCAAGTTCTTTTTAACACAGCAAATAAAACTACTACCCTATTTTTGTCTCATATTCTTAGATTATTCAGTCAGTTATGTACTATGCCTGATACATGCTTAGCCGATCATGTATCTTTCGATATATGACTGACAGGGTAGACATTTCTCGTAATAGGTTACCATGTCTTTCCGCGGTAGACCAGTTGCCATCCAAGTCTATAGAACTCGGTTTGTCCTGTTATTTACCCATAGCTGGGCGGGGGGAGAATAAGAGGATTCATACCTTTCCCAAGGGAATTAGCACGTAAGTGAATGTAATGGATTTAACTAGAATTCGAACTCGGCTCTCCGATTCAGTTATGTGCCATGTGTGACACATGCTTAGGCGATCATGTATCTTTCGATATATCACTGACGAGGCAAATTTTTCCCGCACTACGTTGCCATTGTTATTCATCATGACGGTCGTCTTCGAGTATAGAACCCAGAGGTTAGCAGTGAATATTTCGAAGACAGTAGGAAAGCGTTGTTCAGGTTAGCAGTGAATATTTTGGTAAAAGGTAGCAGAGCATAGTTCGTCGTTCTGTTTCTCTTCGCCTGACAAGCTGGACTGGACATTTGGGTAGAGTGAACAAAAATGGCCGCCTTTAGACACGACAGATTGAATGTTCTACGTCTTCTGATTGGATAACCTTCTATTGGTGGACTATAAAGTGAGTTAAGTCATTTGAGCTAACTCACTAGTTATATATATATATATATATATATACACACACACACAAAACTGTAACAGCCATTTCTTTCTGCGGTAGACCAGTTGCCATCCAAGGCTATAGAACCCGGTCTGTCCTACAATTTATCCATAGCTAGGGGAAATAAGAAGAGGATCCATACCTTTCCCAAGGGTATTAGCACGTAAGTGAATGTAATGGATTCGACTGGAATTTGAACTCGGTTCTCCCATTCCTCAATCCGAGCCGCTATCCATTACTCCACCGTGCCATATTGGAATATCAGTATTCCATAAACTTCCGATCTGAATGTCTATAAATCTTGGGAAATAGTAATTAGTTAAATGATGACTTTAGGATTATAATATTTCTATTCGCTGTTGTGCCAAAGTCAGGTTAACTCAGCAAGTCTAGCAGAAATATCCATCATTCACTTCTAATATGAATGTATTAGGTTGGTGCAAAAATAATGACGTAATGATGTCGTTTTTTGACGTATTTTTTAAGGTCAAAAAACATTATTACGTCATTATTTTTGCACCAATCTAATATTTATGCTGTTGCCATTAGATATGAAATGCATAATAGTAGAAGAAATGACAAATACATGATATACAAACCGCAATTATAGCTCTAAATGAATTTGATGTAAATTTTAACGCCTCAAAAAAAAAAATGCTTTCATTTAATCACCATAGAGAATATTTACTGTCTGCCATCAGCATGGCTGATGCTAACCTCCAGGTCATAAAATTCTTTCTACTTCGCATTCTCCACTGACATGAAGTGGTAGTGATTATATTGAATCAATTGCTAAGTCTACTGCTAGGAAAGTTGGTTCACGTGTCAGAATTCCTCTTGCACATGTATAACACTATCATTTGTCCTTGAATTGTATACTGCTGCCATATCTAGTCTGGTTCTTTTGTTGTCAAGCTCTAGATTCTTGAGAAAATCCAAAGAAGATTGTAATATAATCGATCCTGATCAGGCATACTGACTTCAGTCAGTTTCACACCGACGTGACGTGGCTTCCCTCTGTCTTTTCTACAAATATTTTCATTGCAACTGCTTTGATGAGCTTTTTTCCCTGGTAATCCGACTATATGAATTTAAGCGTGCTACTAGAATGGCAACTTAGTTTAATATGAATGCATTTATGCTATTAGATATGAAATGCAAACTAGTCGGAGAATTGGTAAATAAATGATAAACAAAATGCAATTATAGCTCTAAATGGATTTGATGTAGACTTTAACACCTCCAAAAATACTGCTTTCATTTATTCACGATAGATAATCTTTCCTGGCTGACATTGGCATGGCTAATGCTAATCTCCTATAGAGCAAGCGTTTGCGTCTTCTTGGGCTTACCTCTTCCACTGACAAGAAAATGGAAGTGTGTTCCACAGGTGAGAATTGCGAGAAAAGAATCTGTTAGGATAGAACAGACGGTTGCATCTAACTAGTTCAGCAGTAACACGGTGGGACCCAGTTGCCAATTTAGCACACATGCTTAGCCATAGAACACTAACGATCAATTAATGTTACACCAATTCTAACCACGGGTATATCATACCCGATTTTGAAATTATCAAAAAAAATATTAACAATAAATCTTTATTTACATTATTCGTACTAATGTCCTCATCTTTTTCGCCATATTTATTACGACGTTTCGGCCGTTGTACGCTCCGGCCTTCTTCAGGTGGTTGGAATGTCGAACTGAACCCTTTATTTCGCTCGCTGTTCTAGTTCCACTGTGCCATGTTTAATCGATGTCAGTTATCAGTTATCTCCTGTTAATTCCCCTATTCAAGTTCTCCAACGACTAAACGAGGTATTGAATTCACACTCTTTGGGTTATGTCACTGGATCTAACGAACGCCTTTATCCACTGTGCCATGTGTCCTTGAAACTAGAACAGTCTACCCCAGTGAGCGAAAAAAAGGTTCAGTTCGACATTCCAACCACCTGAAGAAGGCCGGAGCGTACAACGGCCGAAACGTTGTAATAAATATGGCGACAAAGATGAGGTCAATAGTACGAATAATGTAAATAATGTACATAATACCTCATCTCAGAAATATAGACAGATATTGAAAGGCCGAAACGTTGTAATAAATATGGTGACAAAGATGAAGACAATAGTCCGAATAATGTAAATAATGTACATAATACCTCATCTCAGAAATATAGACAGATACTGAAAGGCCAAAACGTTGTAATAAATATGGCAACAAAGATGAGGATAATAGTCTGAATAATGTAAATAATGTACATAATACCTTATCTCAGAAATATAGACAGATACTGAAAAGCCGAAACGTTGTAATAAATATGGCGACAAAGATGAGGACAATAGTCCGAATAATGTAAATAATGTACATAATACCTCATCTCAGAAATATAGAAAGATATAAATCTTTATTTGAAATAGTTTACATGCAGGCACTTCAAACTTTGTACTTTGAGTTAACATTAATAGGAACTGAAAAATATCTTATTTAGGTAAGAAAATCAGGTACTGAAAATTGTAATTAAAAATAGGAAAATTTGCGCTGGGTACTATATACCCATGGTTAGTGTTCTAGGGTTAAATTTATGCAGTCGATATACCATGGCGGAAAAGCTCATCAGAACAACTACAGTTTTTAGAATTAAAAAAACCCCAAAAAACAGGGAGACACCAGGTCACGTCGGCGGGAAAATGTCGGAAGTCGATATGCCAGTTAAAGTGGATTGCATTACAGATCCTTCTTTTAATTTTGTTAAGACTCTTGATATCATTAGTAGTAGAACCAGACCAAATATGGCAGAAGTATTCAAAGAACGTATGAATGGTAGATTTATAGATGTGTAAGATGCATTCTGACATGAAAAATTCATGAAGAGGAGGTAATCATATTGAATCAATTGCTAGGTCTACTGCTAGGAAAGTTGGTTCACTGTGTCGAGCAAGGCAATTTTTCTCGTTAGTATATCTTGTACATTTATAAATGTAACATTTTCCTCACTCCTCATTACTCTCTCTCGATCCCTGTAACCTTCTTCGTCCTAGTGGTATGATCGCATTGCTTGAGGTGAAATAAATAAAACGAGAATGAACGGTAGAATTTAAGGAAGCTTTTTCAAAATTTCTTTTAAGATATTAATGATTTCAAAAGAGCAAACGTTCATAAAAAGATTTTTAAAAATATAAATATAATTATATAATTCTTTTTTGTTTCATATTGGACCAAGACAGAAGGAAACCCTGATGAAATTACCGTGTTCTCTGACTGAAGTGAAATTCACGACAGTATAGAGAGAAAAAGTAAATGTTTCAAGTGAATTCTGGAAGATCTACCCACGGCTGAGGAGTAAACTAGAGGCAGCAGAAATGTGGTTCTACAGAAGGATATTGAGAATTCCATGTACCGAGCGATTGTTTTGGTTAAACAAGCCGTAATTACAATTAAACGAAAAAAAAATAGGAAAAAAAAAAAAGAACAGAAGCCTATAAAATCTTTATTATATCCAAAGGTAAGAAAACAAAATAAAAATCAAGTAATTATTACAATTGAGCAAAACACTACAGTTACCATTAAAATTCAGTCAAAAATTTTTCTTTATATGATCTGTACAACCTACGTCTTGTAAATGTCTTAATGAAATAGATATTTATTCGTACAATTTTGTACAAAATGTGGCACAAGGCCAAAAAGGGGGTTGGGGAAGAGGACGGTCTTCTTCTGTCTTAATCCTAAACTTAGCTAGTCACAAACACTGACCCAAACACTAACAATAGTCCTATCACCAAAACAACACATTCTCTCCTACCTTTCTTACTACATTCACCATATTACCTCTATGTCTCTATCAAATCCTAACAAGTCCTCATATGTAAATTTCAATGTCTGTGGAGTGGGGGGGGGAATAAAAACAACAATTTAAAAAAACACAATGATTATTTACAATATGAATTAATACTATTTATATGATCTGTAAAACCTGCGTCTTGTAAACGACTTAATGGAATAATTAGGATATAAAAATTATGATTGTATTTCTACCAAAGTAACCGGAAGTTATCGCAAGAAAAATATTAATGAAACAAATATATTTTACAAATATATAATTTTAATTTATTGCATATAAGTTTAGTGAAACAAAGTACTAATATTAAATATGATGAAATTAATATAATGAATATTATCAATGATAACACTTTTAATCAGCATAATAGCCTTTTAAATAATGACAATATGTATATGAAAGTTACTCTAAAGTCTAAAGTAATACGAGTTGCCAGGTAGCTAATTTCAGCCGACTGTCGCGAAATTTAAATCTATAAATGGCGTATAAGACGTAGGGTAATTTTAAAAGATATTTTAGCATAAAAATGTGCGTCTTATATGCCGTCAAATATGGTAAATCAGTTCTTTTTTGGTATACATTGCGAGGAACTCTATCTCATGCGGTCAATTCTTCGAAAAAGGTTGACCATGCCTAACTGAGGACAACTTAGACCAGCAACAATTGTGAAGAATCATGATAACGCACGTTCTTAAGCTACGGCGGACCTAAAAGCAAGAAATCTTCGAGATAATGGTTATCTGTTATTGTCCTTACTTTTCTGCATATCGACGTTATTTTGAAACAAAAATGTATAACTTAAGAAGAAGACAGAGCAATGTTTTAAATCTTATTGGAAGAATTTCGATTTTATGAGACACAGTTCCTTAAATCTAAAAATACTTTTCAGCTTTAAATAACCTGCAAAGCGTTGATAATCCGTACAAAGAAAAAAAAATCAATCAATGAAATACTGATTCGTTACATAGACGACACGTCTTTTTATTTAAATTCTCTGAAATATAAATGTATAGAAATTACCGTGGGCACAAATTGAGGGATCGTTTTATATACTGATTATGATTTAAAATTGATAGACTACTTTATATACACATTATAATTTTTTTTTATCAAATTCTCATTAGGTATGAATGCAACATTTCTCCCCCCCCAGATATGGGTTAATTAATAAGAAATATATCACTAAACCATTATTATCTCGAAAAAAGAAATTCTTATAATATAAAATATATTCTGGCTTTAAATAAACTGCAAAGGGTTGAAAGCCCGTAGAAAACGAATCACTTCAGGCGCAAGCAATGGAAATAAAATTTAAGAAAAACTAGTCAAAATTAATCATTAAATGCCTGTTATATCTGTTATTTTTAACTATTAGCTATTAAAGAAGAAAATAAGATAGAATTCTAAAAAGTGTTAAAATCGCAAAACAAACATACAGCTTCATCTGAGGAAGTAATGTATGATTACAAGCAATTGTCACTTTTCTTAAACGGGTCTCTCGTCTTACAAAGAGAAGGCGAGAAAGGAAAAAAAAAGAAGAATTTAGAGAATGAAGCGTGCGTGGATATTTAGTCATTTTCGGAAAGGCTTTGATGATATTTCAGCGCACTCTCGCAAATATAACTAAGATTATAAAGCCATTTTATAGAGGGTGAATGCGATCTATCTATCTATCTATCTATCTATCTATCTATCTATCTATCTACCTATCTATCTATCTATCAGTATGTGTTTATGTATATCTATCTGAATTTTTTTATATCTATATATCTATGTATCTATCTATCAGTATGTGTTTATGTATATATATATATATATATATATATATATATATATGATTTTTTTTATATCTATCTATCTATCTATCTATCTATCTATCAGTATGTGTTTATGTATATCTATCTATCTGAATTTTTTTATGTCTATCTATCTATCTATCTATCTATCTATCTATCTATCTGAATGTGTTTATATCTATCTATCTATCTATCTATGTATCTATCTATCTATCTATCAGTATGTGTTTATGTATATCTATCTATCTGAATTTTTTTATATCTATCTATCTATCTATCTATCTATCTATGTGTATGTATGTATATGCAACTTTTCATTCAATATCTCATGTTTTATTCAGCCTCATATTTTTTTTTAATTGTATGAAATCGAGGAAAAAGAATAGTCTTTTGTTTGACTCATTCTATGCAATTCATCTGCCCAAATCATATCTATCTATCTATCATATACATATATATATACACACACACACACATATATATATATATATATATATATATATATATATATATATATATATTATTTGTTATATATATATATATATATATATATATATATATATATATATATATATATATTATGCATGTTTTATTAAAAACGACAGACAAGGTGCTACGAGTAAGCTTTTTATTTGATTTTTTTCGAACATGTGTTTTTTTTTTGCTTTGTTTTTTTTTTTTTTTAAACAGAAACTGTCCAAATGCACATTAAGTCTAAAGAAGGTAAATCTTCACTGAGAAATATCATAAACAAATATACTACCCCAACTGACCCAAATAAAAAAAAATCAAATTAATTACCTACTATAAAAAGTTTAAAACCGCTAACCTTATCCTCCAAAATAACAACACACCAGCTAAGTCAAGATTACAACGAACGAACATTATCTATGAGTTCAAATGCCCCTTAAGGAATTGTGAACTTGATCAAACCGAATTCATAAATAATTACTTCGGTCACATGACTACATGCCTATCTAGACGCCTTACGTTACAGTTATCTGACCATAGCTCTATTAGAATTCATTTAAGCTTACAAGACATCATTCGAAACCTACTAGTCGAAAATACAAACATAATAACCTCATCCACATATTGAAAAACATGATTAAAAATAATGGAAGCCGTAATAATAAAAAAGAAAAAGCCAATACTTAATAATATTAACTACGAATACGGCAACAATGTACTGCGTTAGGAAACTAAATTATCTCTATAACACTAAAAACATACACACAACCCACACTCCCAATTATATTAAAAATGAAAATACCATCCTTCACAATGTCTACAGGTATAGCCGAAAGCGCTTGGAATTATAGAACATTGGAACATTTTCTACACACTCTGTGTCCAGAAAAGAAAACACTTTTTCGAACACAAGAAAAATTAAATAAAAAGCTGAAATGTAGTACCTTGTCTATCATTTTAAATAAACATGAATAAATGAAGGATTGCTGCTTAAATACAATATATATATATATATATATATATATATATATATATATATACATGAAAATTTATCTGTTAACCTGTAGAAAAGACAATGTTTATAAATATAAATGACAATAGGAAAACTAATAGTTGCCGATGCGTGTCGTCCAATGTGGACTTTCTCAAAACTCCATATTGGACGAAACGCGTCGGTAACTACAGTTTTCCTATTGTCATTTATATATATATATATATATATATATATTAGGTTGGTGCAAAAATAATGATGTAATAATGTCGTTTTTTGACGTAAAAATACGTCAAAAAACGACATTATTACGTCATTATTTTTGCACCAACATAATATATATAGAGAAAAAGAGAGAGAGAGACAGACAGACAGACAGATAAATCTTCAATTTTTATTTGTTTATGTATACAAATATTTGAAAGGGGCTCGATGTTTTAAAAATTTTAAACATTGTGTATTTCATTTCGAATCTGACCCGATAGATGAATTGTACAGTTTGTAAAATAAAAAATAAAATTATGTCAACCTTGATAATATTTACGCTTCAAAGATTTTCCTGCGTATCTCAATATTATAAGTCATGGAGATTCTTGACATTTAATAACTTCAACAGTGTATTAATACCTATAAAAATGACCGAAACATTTGAAAAAAATGTCGGATTAAAAATAAATCTTGAGAAATTGCTTTGACTAACACGAAATCGGTTGGGTTTCAAGTCTAGCTTGAGGCATTAGGATGTCTAGTCAAACTGAGGAGCTGTGATGCACCAAAAGAGTACTGTCTGTGAATAGCGTATGTTATATTTTATATATATATACATATATATATATATATATATATATATGTAACTAGTTTAAAGTATAGCTAAAATAACCAATGTGATTTCAGGCATTACTGTAAATCAGTTGGCAAATATTTTCCGTGAACTGGAAAATCGTATTACCCTTTGTTTTGCTAATGATGGAGGACATGTGGAAACTTAAATAAAATTTCAATAAAACCTTAAAAAATATTGATTTACTTCTTTCTAATCCTTTTTACAAATTATTTCTATCGCAAATACAAATAAAGTTATAATTTTTTAAACTGCACACGAACTTTATGGACACCCTATATATATATATATATATATATGTATCCTTGTGCAGGTATGCAGAAAATAGAAAAGAACACGTTGGGTGCATAATCCGGGGTTCCTTAGTATTTTTGTTTTTATTTTTAAAAAACAGTGCTCCATACAGAA
>OZ010603.1:68218363-68230863 GCA_963932145.1 Acanthosepion lycidas | reverse complement strand
GGAGTGAATTTACTATCTCTCTATATAAAGTTGTCGCCTTTGTCTGTTTGTTATCGAACTTCTAGGGATTTGCAGACAGACTCCCATAACCGAATGTATTCTGACTCTAAATTACCCAGGCTACTTAGATAAGTATATTTCATTTTGATCAAAGTAGTGGGGTGGGGGAGGCACAGACATCACAATTAATTTTTTTTCCCTTTGATATAAATTAAATTTAAATTTAAACATGGGTATGACACAAGGGGTAATTGGATAAGTATATTTCCCTTTCTTCAAAGGGGGTCCCCGGGGGAACACCCTTCACACTAAAAAAATATTTCCCTTTGATTTAAATTAAATTTGAACAAGGGAATGACTCCTATCTAAAATATAGAAGGAGAAATCCAGAAGATGGAGGTCACATCGGCAGCATCAAAATGAGACTATATGGATGTAGGTAGTTGTCATATCACTGTTGAAATCTGCCAATCAATTCATTCAATCAAGTATTTCATCAAATATATATCAAAGGGGTCAGATCAAGCTGTTTTTGCTCAAATACACCACTGATTTTTTTCTCCCATTGATTTAAATTTAATTTAAATTTGAGGAAGGGAATGCCAGCTATCTAAAATATAGAAGAAAACCAGAAGATGAAGGCCACATCAGCAAGTTCATTGAGTAATATTGAAATGCATCATTTTTCTCCACAAATTATGACAACGATTTAAAATCAATTATAATTTTCTTACAAATAGGGTGGGACACGAAGCAAGAAGCGGGTAATTCGACTAATACAGTGATACCGTTTATGACGACGAAGAGAGCACACCAAAAATGATATCTGACTGTTTGGTAAGATTTTGGGAAGTGATTCGGGCCAATTACTTTTCATAAACCATTATATATATATATATATATATATATATATATATATATGTGTGTGTGTGTGTGTGTGTGTGTGTATTCATTCTGCATCACACTCTCTAGCACCCTCTCATTCATTTCCTATCTATCTATCTATCTATCTATCTATCTATCTATCTATCTATCTATCGATGTCAGGCTATTCATTTTCTATTTATATATCTATATATCTATCTATCTTAGTCTATTTATTATCTAGCTAGCTAGCTATGTAATTTTATTCACTATCTATCTATCTATCTATCTATCTATCTTAGTCTATTCATTATCTATCTAGCTAGCTAGCTGTTTGATTTTATTCTCTATCTATCTATCTATCTATCTATCTATCTATCTATCTATCTATCTATGTCAGGCAATTCATTTGCTATCTATCTATCTATCTATCTATCTATCTATCTATCTATCTATCTATCTATCTGATTTTATTCACTATCTATCTATCTATCTATCTATCTATCTATCTATCAAAAAATTAAGAGCTTACATATTAAAAATATATTTTTACTCATTTTTTTTTTGTTGATCTGAATATTTTTCGGGTTTTAGGTATTTACTCATTTAAACATATACTAGTGTAATAATAACTATAAAAATGCCTGAATTATTTAAATATGGAAAACATGTCTAAAGTGTGGTGAATACCCTGGGGTGACGTTATAACGCTTCACCCTCACCATTCTTGGTGTTGCTGCTATGGCTTCTGCAGCAAGTTCTCCAAAAGCGAATGCTACGGACTTGGCTAATATATATATATATATATATATATATATATATATATATATATATATATATATATATATATATATATTTGAGAATTACTTTGCAATATATCAACCAATAAACGGATGAAACAATAATGATAGCCTGTTTTTGTTGCATAAAAAATTTCAAAGCAACGACTAACTTGTGTATATGAGACGCGGAAGCGAAAATCGCGTCGCAGCTCGTCACGTCACACATGACCACGCGAGAGTGTGATATATTGAAAAGTAATTGTCATCTTTGATAATGGCTTATGTAAGCCGAAATCTTTAAAACAGTTGAAACCTATCCTGAACAAAATAAACTACGAAATCTCCATAAATATATAACTATATATAGATGTTTATATATATATATATATATATATATATATATATATATATATATATATATATATATTTACACGCCACTTACGTTTTAATTATATTTTCAATAAATTTAATTTTAAACGAGCTCGGACTCTTCTTCCATTTTAGTAAATATTTCAATATATGTGTCCTCTTTATACTAATAAATAATGTGCCAACGCGTTACCTATCTTAGGTGTTGTATATCTATAAAAAAGAAATGGTTTGATTAATAAAATGGCGTCCCTGTTATTTAAATCTATTCTGAGGTTCTGTGGGTAGGGTTAGGTTAGGCTATATCTTTATTTTTATATATATATATTGTATTTAAGCAGTAATTATTATTTCATGCAAGTTTCATTAAATATGACAGACAAGTTGTTTTGATTACGTTTTTTATATAATTTTTTGCATGGGATCAAATGATTTTTTTTCTTTTCATTAGATAAATGATATAAAAACTGTCCAAATATTATATTTTTCCTGGCGCTTTCGCCTATACATTTAGTCATTTTCAAGGTTGAAATATATTAACTAGAAATAGATTGTATGTGTTTATATAATGTTTCATTTTCAAAACACGGTCAAGATATTGTGCCCATGTTCATAGTTGATATTACTCAGTGTTTGTGTTTTATTTTCATTAATAAGTCTTCCATTATTTTAACCTTTTTTACATGTAGACGATGCTATTACATTTATGACAACAAGTATGTTACGAATGGGGTCCTGTAGGTCTCTATGAGTATTTAAATGAGACCTAATTGAGCTATGGTCAGAAAAATGTAGTGTGAGTCTTCTTGTAAAACATGTTGTAGTGTGACCTATATAATTGTTTACGAATCTTGATTGATCAGGAATAAAATTCCTAAATGGTCATACATACATATATATATATATATATATATATATATATATATATATATATATATATATATATATGTATATAATACTAATAGTAAAACTCGGTTGTAAAAAAAACTCCGAAAAGCACTTGTAAGTATTATCAAAACAAATGGTTACCCGAGGAAAAAAATTAAAAAAAAAAAGAACTAGAAACATTCGAACAGGACGAAACAAATCGTCCAGTGACTTAAGTTTTTAGTCCAAAAATAAAAAAAATAAAAAACAAAACAAAACAAGCAAGTAATCAAGCTAAAACTTAGAGTGCTCAATACGTTAATTAGAGCTAGGATACATACAATAAATCCTAATACTTTATTAAATCAAAGATCAAAGATCTGAGATTTTAAATAGGTTTAGGCATAGGAAATCCTGCTTATTGGAATAGAGGCTCTGTTTTATTTCCTATCTTCTTCTGTCAAGTGGTTTTATGCTAATTAGTTTTTAATGGTTTTATCAATAAATATTGTTTACTGTCATTTCCTCTTTAGTCAGATTGTCCTGAAGATCCGTTTAGATGAAACCTAGGTAGGTTGTTCCTGGTTCTTTAGGATTTATTTCATATATATATATATATATATATATATATATATATATATATATATATATATATGTATATATAACGTGCTTTGACCACTCGGGTACAGAGTGTGTTGATGACCAAGCAAAGCTGAATATTTCCTTTAAACACAGATTTTTGTCTGACTCTTGAAATAGACATAACTACTCAGTTTTGTATCCGGACGTAAACAAAGCAATTTGTAAAGAAAGGGGGTGGATTTTTATCTATTAATCCGACAAAATACTTTTTTTTAACAGAAACGTTATTTTTAGTGGATACTCGTTTTTGAGTAGACGCTCCGTTTATTTATTAAATAGCATTTTTTATTTATTTTCGTCTACCTGTTTGAATATTCGAGAAATCTTATTAGACAAGGTTTCTATAAGACTTCTGTCTTTAAAGGCATTTTTTAGGCATTTCACCCCAAGCAAGGCGGGATGCTATTAGTATGCAGGAGGTTACAGAGTGGGAGTGAGTGTAAAGAGACATGATGGAAGAAAGGATGAAGAGTAAGACAGGGAATAGGTCAGGGCATCTGGAGATGTCAATTGACATTATATTTGAATAGTTGTAGATTATAGCTATCAGGGAAACAAGTAATAGGAAGAGAATTCAACAGGCGAGAGGTGCGAGACATGAAGCTATTGAAGTAGAAGAGACGGCTACATTTAACCGTTTCGACAGTGAAAGGGTGGGACCGTGTTGCCAGCCTAGTAGCACGCTTAAATTCATGCAGTCTGGGAACTAGCAAAAGTAGCTAGTCGGAGCAGTTACCGTGAAAGTATTTGTAAAAAAAGACAGAGGGAAGCGACGGCACGTCTGTGAGAGAGCGAGTGAAGACGAGATTCCAGATCAGGACCAACCACATTGCTTATCCATCTCTGGATCTTGTCGAGGACCTTAAGGCGAACAGCGGGGGCACCAGACCATATATGGCAGCAGTATTCCATGCAAGGGCGAATGGTTGATTTGCAGATTTGAAGGATGAACTCAGACGGGAAAAACTTTTTGGCGCGACACAGGGAACCAACTTTCCTTGCAGTGGATGAAGCTATTGATTCAATGTAATTGTTGCTATCTCAGGTCAGCGGACAGCGTGAGACCAAGCAGTCGTAAAGAGGCGTTCTCGTATATATTCCTTTTTAAAGGTATATATATATATATATATATATATATATATGTGTGTGTGTGTGTGTGTGTGTGTGTGTGTGTGTGTGTGAAAAGTGTGTGTATATAAATATAAATATATATATATATATATATATAATTATTTATATATTATATGCGCGGTACTTATTAGAAAGCACTCAATATCAGAGATAGAACTAACATATTTGGTTGGATTGATGTGAGTTTGTGACCCTGGGTTTCACGCTTTTGCAATCGACAGACATATATATAGAGAGAGAGAGGGAGAGAGAGAAAGATACTGAGAGAGAAATATTGAAAATATTCAACATGTCCGTCTGTATACCTGCAAATTTGAAACCTATCCTTCACGTTGTGAAACACATTGTTTTTTATTTAGAAGCATTTCAGCAATTATCCCCAGCACCACTTACTAAATGTGCTCTTTATGCACAACCAAACTGTTTATCTTGTGGGGGATAAACCATTGTTTTTATGGAACGCCATGCAAAGAAATCCGGGGGTTGGCTAAGCAATTATGCGTTCTTGTGTCTTCATCATTAATGGATTTCTGAAAGGGAATGAAAATAAACTTTTTGAAAAAATTATAAAGCCATAAACATAATTATAAATTTATAGACTTCTCACAAATATTAAACATGATGAACAGAAATAATAGTGAGTTTTTAAAAAAATATGATTTTACTGAAATAGTTAATTTTGGGATACCCAAACAAACGTACAGAACAATATCTTGAAATCAAAAGAAAATGGTTGAATCCGTCAGCACAGCAATAATAACAATATCTCCACACGTGACAGTAATTGACGTAATTTTCAGTTAACAGTATGAAAATAACGTTTTCTAAATTCTTCCAGTTACTAAGGACATTTTATTTTGTTATCAAATTAAAATTTATTGAAACAAAACAACTACAGTATTTACATTATGCGGACCATTTTCCTCATCTTTGTCGCCATATTTGTCACAACGTTTAGGCCGTTGTACGCTCCGGCCTTCTTCAGGTGGTTGGAACTTCGAACTGAACCTTTTATTTCGATCCCTGGGGGGGGACTGTTCTAGTTCCACGTGCCATGTTTGATGGATGTCAGTTATCAGTTATCTCCTGCTAATTTTCCCTCTGAAAGTTCTCCACTGCCTTAACCGGGTATTGAACTCACACTCTTTGGGTTTGTCACTGGATCTAACCAACGCCTTTATCCACTCGAGACAAATATGGCGACAAAGATGAGGAAAATGGTCCGCATAATGTAAATACTGTACATAATACCACATCTCAGAAATATAGACAGACTCAAAACAATTACAGTTGACCCTTGATGACAATTCCAGAACAACGTAACAATTTTTTCTAACCTCTGCCAGTCATAACAAGGGAGAAAGCATTACCTCGAACCATGACCAGTGAGACACGCTGCAAGGGCCACTCCGTTTCGCGAGGCTCTTTTGTTATTATTAGTTATTTGCTTAATATATTCATTTCGTTTCGCCTTGGAAAAGTCCACATCAAACGAAACGCGTCGGCAGCAATTACAGTTTTCCTATTGTCTTTTACAATATATATATATATATATATATATATATATATATATATTCATGAATTATTCATGTGAGAAAGTGATATATATATATATATATATTTAATTTCAATAAAGGTGCAATTAATTTACAAATTCATGAATTATTCATACATAAAACAAATACAAAGGTTAATGATTTAAATGGCGAGAAATCCATCTTCGCGAACAATTCAAATAATAATAATTCCACTTTGACGGAAAATCTACCAGTAAAAAAGAATTCTCTCATCACTACATTTGTACATAAACGCAGAATCTTAAAATTTAAATTCAAACTCAGCGTTGCGACTGCACGTTCCAAAACAGTAACACATTTCTCATAGCATTTTTCGGATTACAACCCTATTTTCGTTGTCCACTTATTACTGAGAGTAAAAACAAGAACACAATCTATTTCATACCTGAGGATGTCTGTAGGAACAGACGAAAGCTTGTGAAAATAAAAAGACCTATTGCAACTGAAATTTATAAAACGGGATCTTTTCATTTCTAAAAAGGTTCGGGGTTTTTGTATATTATTATTTGAATTGTTCGCGAAGATGGATTTCATTAGGTTTTAACAAACAAAACACAGACAAAACTAGAAAAGCAATAACAAAGATTTTTAAAAATAACGGATTCGACATAGATATAAAAACTAACCTAAACGAAGTAGATTTTCTAGATGTTACCTTCAACCTAAGAGAAGGCACATATAAACAAT
Organism: Acanthosepion lycidas; assembly: GCA_963932145.1. Taxonomy (NCBI): domain Eukaryota; kingdom Metazoa; phylum Mollusca; class Cephalopoda; order Sepiida; family Sepiidae; genus Acanthosepion; species Acanthosepion lycidas. Next base: position 68,223,944 of record OZ010603.1, on the reverse strand, counting down.
ATAGAAAACCTAATGACAAATCACTCTACATACACACATCTTCCAACCATCCACCTTCTATAATCAAACAGATACCAAAATCGATTAACCGCAGGCTCTCTGACAACTCCTCCAATGAATCCCTATTTAACAAAGCTAAGAAAGACTATGAAACGACCCTTAAAGATAGCGGATTCCAAGCAATACTCACCACAGAATACAAAAAAGGCCAACAGGAGAAGAAATATCATATGGTTCAACCCACCGTACAGCAAGAACGTAAAAACAAACGTCGGAAAAATATTCTTCAAACTCTTACACAAACACTTCCCAGAATCAAGCACCTTACACAATATATTCAACAAAAACACATTAAAAATCAGCTACAGCTTCACCGAGAGCATGGCACAAATAATAAAAAAGCACAATAGGAAAATTATCAACAAACTACACGAACAAATTAAACCCACGTGCCACTGCAGAATAAAGAACGAATGTCCCTTAAACGGAAATTATTTACAAAACAACGTAATATACCAAGCCACGATAAAATCACCAGATAATGAAGAAAAAGTATACATAGGAGTAACTGACGAACCCTGGAAACAAAGAAATTATACACACAAAACATCTTTCACAAATAGTAAATATGCGAACAGTACAATGCTTTCTAAGTATATCTGGGAAATTAAAAACAAAACGCACATCACACCAAAAATATCTTGGAAGATAAGGAAAAAATCATCAGCCTACAACAACCAATCAAAAACTTGCAAACTTTGCTTAGAGGAAAAAATAGCTATCATTACTTTCCACGACCAAAATAAATTATTAAACAAAATTATTTTCATGTCTGCATCATCTCAAAATGCAGACATGAAAATAATTTTTTACTACGTAACCTAAAAAATGATAAACGGAAAAAATAAAATAAAAACAAATAAATATACTAATAAACAAAATAACAAAAAAAAGAAATAGAAATAAAACATAAATAAATACTATGTTACTTAAAAATCGAAAACCGAAAAGAGAAAATATACAAGTAAAATAAATTGACCTAAATTCATCCAAGTAAATAAATAAACCAATCCCAAATAAAGATAATCAATTAAAAACTGTTCCCGCCAAAATAATACTTAGAATGAACTACAACAATCAACCCCAAAATTGAACAAATAGCTTTAATTAAATTCTCAAACCAAAACAAAACTGTTAAATAAGTGATATAAACAAACTTTTACTACGTTAATAAATAAATAAATAAATAAAATAAGAAACAAAAAAATAAAATTAAAAAATAAAAACAAGCAATATAATTTGACCCAAATAAATAAACAAACGACTTCCGGTAAAATAACCGCCATAATAGAATACCCACAATGCACCACTAACCCGTATATATATAAATAGCCGAGAAAAATAACAGCATATGTGGCCTGACGATTGCATATAGCATGAAACAGACTGTCGCCTCTAAGTGTTGACTTCTATGTTCACTTTTATATTTACACACGCTCTATCTCTGATATTGAGCACTTTATTCCATAAATATAGCACACCTTAATACTATATTTCTTTATATATATATATATATATATATATATATATATATATATATATATATAGGAGGAGGAGTGGTTAGAATGTTCGCATTCTGCACATGAGACACGGGTTCGAATCTCAGCATATGTTACCGGACTGGAGGGGTCGATATCAGCGTGCGGCATATTTGGAAGTTGACTGAAAGCTTATACGACGGATTGACCCAAGCTTTCTGAATGAAATTGAGTAGACAGAATCTTTGCGGTCCGTCGATAGCTGTGCTAGCACGAAACACGAAGTCACAAGTCATCGTGGCCGAGGGCTTGAGCGTGCTGGCCTTGTTCACATTGTTGTTGACGTTAGCTAACATGCTCTTTCCCCAAAAACTAAGGTCAGCTCAGCATAGTTGAAGTATAAAAAAGAGGTGAGCTCTGTGGGTGTTGAATAAACACCCATGTGCCTGAGCGAGCGTCTGCAACAGGGATAGGCTAGCTGACCTAGTAGACGGGTATCCTCGAATACAAGTGGCTAGCTATACCATATATATATATATATATATATATATATATATATATATATATATATATATATATATATATATATAGTATAGCTAGACACTCGTATTCGAGGATAGCCGTCTACTCCAAATTTCGCTCGAGGATGAAATGGAACTAATGTCTTTAATTTAATTACTAAATTAAATTCGAGGTTTTTAGCTTACATTTTTGAAACATGGTGAGAACTGTGTAGCGAAAAAAAACACATTTTAAATCAATTAATATTAATGCTCTGTAAATTAACATTGAGCAATACCTTGTAAAAATAAAAATATCTATAAGATCACCGGATTATATATCTTACTGTTCTTGCTTTATATATATATATATATATATGTATATATATATATATATATATATATATATATATATATATGTATATGTATGTATGTATGTATGTATGTAAGTATATATATATATATATATATATATATATATATATATATATATATATATATATATATATACCATGTGTAACACCAAAAAATGTCTAAATCGTGTAACAACGTAATTATCCATCCCACAAAAAGTTTCAAATTTTAAACTCACTAAACAGGTCTTCAGATATAGCCATCTTCAGCCACCATTTGTCGTAAGAATCACTGAAAAACTCTTTGAGTCATTGAGATAGAAAGAGATCAGGTTAAAATCGTTTTGTGTCGGTTCTACTATGTTTTCCCAACTGAGCAATGGTGAGAAGAAAAAGATCATTCAGGCCTTCAGTAATGGTAGCAACATTCATACTCTGGCTTCCATCTTCAAAGTCCATTCAAGAACTATCAAGAGAACGGTGAATAAGTTTGAAAAAGAGACAACAGCAGAGACGAAAACTAGACCAGGAGGTTACAACAGAAAGAGGGGTTATCATTCCAAATTAGAGCTAAAGAGATCAATTAGAAAAGATCCAACCCAATTTATAAAACATTTGACGCATAAGAGAAGAGTTTCACCTATGACAACCGAAAGAGCAGTCAAAAAGGCTTGAAAATGAAATGGTACATGAAACCTGTGAGGCATGTTGTTATTCATGGATAGAACGTTAGAAGGTTAGAGAGAGCGAATATCATCTTCAATAAGTTAGAACATTATCTTGCAATATATATATATATATATATATATATATATATATATATATATATATATATATATGAACCTAATTTCAAGTCTTCCTGTGCTTCTAATCCGTATTATAATACTATAATGCGTTTTTATAACATAGGACTACTTTCAGCAATCTTATTGCTGAAAGTAGAGTCCAATAATGTTATAAAAACCTTGGAGAATTCCAGTAAAATATCTTTAATCATTTCTAAGATATAACGGTTCAAAGCTTAAACTAACAATTGGACAATTTTACTGTTACATGATTTGGACAATTTTGTAGTTATATGTGGAAGATGGCAAGACATTTTATTTTTTTAGCCGTGATTTCTGTCACTCGGAATTCAAAAGAAATTTGTTTGCTTTATGGCAAATTATGTCGGAAATTTTGTGGTAACTTTTGACAGTGGCCTGAGTTGAAAATGAAATTATTTGTGAAACCAGTGATGCAACTTGTTTCTGCAGGTCAGAAAGTTAGAAGTTTAAGGAGCAAAGACCATATTGAGAAAGTTGGAAAATGAACCTGGAATATATATATATATATATATATATATATATATATATATATATATATATATAATTCCAATCTTTCATGAGTTTCCGGTCCTTAGCTATGATTAATTAATGATGAACATGTCAATTTTATTAATGATCAATTTCGTCACGATAATTCTGCAAGCTTATAGAGTAATTGTACAATATAATGCTGAAAGTAGAGTCCAATAATGTTAGACGAACCTCAGAGAATTCCAGTAAGATATCTTTAATCATTTCTAAGATACACTTGTTCAACGCTTAATCTAAGTAATGGACAATTTTAGTGTTACACACACAGACACACACACACACACACACACACACACACACATATATATATATATATATATATATATATATATATATATATATATATATATATATGAGTGGACATTGAAGTCAACACCCAGAAGCGACAGTTTTTTCATGCTGAACGCAATCGCCAGGCCGTGTTAACGAACAGCACCGTAAATAGCAATATAAATAGAATTCAGATCCACAATTATTCCCACTGAATATACCCTAGAATATTACGAAATACAACCGTTACGACCCACCAAAATAACCATTAGAATAATACAATAGATTACCCAAAAGTCATCGCTCACCTGTATATATAAATAACGGAGCAAAACACAACACATCTAGCCTGATTAAATATTTGTCATCTCATTCCAGTGACAAACTAGGGTAGGTCATTTTCTATTGGTTTAATTCCCTGGATTGAAATTACCTAGGGTATGGATGGTCATCGGCCCCTTTATTTTTGCCCCCTTTTATTTTGGGGTTATTCTTTTTTCCCTCTCCATTTCGGGGACATGGATTGAAGTTTTCTGGTGAATGTGGGATGTCTTTCGTTTCGAAGATGTATCATTTTAATAATCCTACATTAGTTTTCGTCCACTTAACTGTTATCTTATACTTGATTAGATTCTGGTGGGGGTCTCTCTTACTAACACTGCTCCTTTTAGTTTTGTAAATATTGATACAACATAAACATTGTAGATTTTATTAACCCAGAATTCCAACAAAGATTGCGCACATGGGAAGGGCTGAGGATTCTTAGAACAAACGTATGAATGAACGTAAGAAAATGCAAAGGGTGAAGTTCATTGAGTTGAGCAGGAAAGATGGACGCGAAAGTTGAATAGGTTAAGATTGTAGGGAGTCTGTTCCAGAAAGCAACAATTCTTGGGAAGAAGTTGTCCGAATGGAACTTACTTCTTACTATAGGAATACAAAAGGAAAAGATAACGGTTAACCCTAGACAAGAAGAGATCAAGATTTTAATGATTGGGAAGACATCCTGTCGAGAGTCTATTCCACAAAGCAGCAGTTATTGGGAAGAAACTGTCCAAATGGAACTTACTTCTTACTATAGGAATCCGAAAGGCAAAACTAACAGTAAACCCTAGACATGAAGTTGTCAAGATTATAGTGACTGGGAAAACATCCTGTCAGGAGTGTGTTCCACAAAGCAGCAGTTCTTGGGAAGAAGCTGTCCGAATGGAACTTACTTCTTACTCGGTTGCTGACTCGGTCTAAAAATTTTGGTTAGCCAGGAGAAAAAGTGGCCTACTTACAACTATGATGTAATCATTAAATTATGTTATCGAATAAAGTCATTTTTAAAAAATACACAGGGAAAAAAGGGCACAATTAAAATCTTGTCGAAAAAATGAGTGTTTTTTTTTTTAGTAATTAGTGTACATATACTTTACATATTGCTGGCATTCTATATCAAAAGTAAAAACAGTATGTTATAAACGATTTTTTTAATGTTATGGAATCGGTTGATATTTTAAAATAGTTGAGGTGACGATTTACACACTGGCAGACTTTTCAAAAACACAATAAATTGC
>OZ010603.1:68198363-68210863 GCA_963932145.1 Acanthosepion lycidas | reverse complement strand
TTATAATTTATTACATTGGAATCGTAATCACGATCCAATTCCTCAGGCCTAGAAATTCAAAAAGTACTCCGGGTTTAAAAAAACAAAATGAAACCTGAATACGACACATTAATCACTAACAAAATTACTAGCTCTTATAGCAAAGAAAAAGACAAGAGGACTTTATCCTTTATTAATGAAAACATCTCCAAATTTGCTAACAAATGTGGAGTTGCTGACAGAATGGATAATTATAATATGGCTAAAATATTGTTTTTTAAAGCCGGAGTTATATTTTCCGATTTCTTTTTGAATTTGTATTAGTAGGTCTTATGAATTGGATCGTGATTACGATTCCAATTCAATAAACTATAACCATGGGATATTAGTGTTTGAACCTTTTATATTATATATATATATATATATATATATATATATATATATATATATATATATATATATATATATATATATATATAAGTGACCCATGGCCTGACTATTGCGTCTAGCATGAAACGGACAGTCGCTTCTAAGTGTTGACTCCTATGTTCACTTTTATATTTACACACGCTCTATCTCTGATATTGAGCACTTTATACCATATATATCGCACATCTTAAGACTATATATATATATATATATATATATATGTGTGTGTGTGTGTGTGTGTGTGTGTGTGTATATTTTGACCACTAGTATTATCATTATATATATATATATATATATATATATATATATAATTCTAATTGGTTTCGGGAGTCGAATATAGATTTAACTGCAAGTCATATGTCGTCTTCTCTATCGCACTCATTGCTTGTAGTTCTCTTTTACAGTTTTTTTTTTACTTTCTAATCAAGCTTGATCCACAAAAATCTAACTGCAATGTCAATAGTTATCTTTTGTCTTCTTAATTGTTCTTTTACAGTCACCTGTCCTTGATAGTTTCTTTCTCATATTCTCTAACACTCGGTAACCCTTTGAGTCTTATTAGCTTTATTGCCTTGCATGGGGTGAAATGATCCAACATATTACCTTTATCAGTAAAATTGGTTCCCCAAAATGGAAAATCGTATTCCGTTAGTGTTCTAACTTAGAAAAGGTTACTGAATGAAGAATAACCAAAATAGTTTGTTTTTTTTAATGGTATATCAACCTAAATGGGTTATTTTATGCCGACAAGATTTTTATTGCTGGTAATATTTTTTTCCAAAAGGTATTGCTGGTAATATTTTTTTTTCCTTCAAAAATCTATTTCTGGTAATATATTTTCTTCAAAATTTATCGCTGGTAATATTTTTTTTACAAAGCATTTCTGACATTAAAACCTGTTTTTACACTCAAATAGTGTTTTGACTCCAGTTTGGACTTAGCTGTCCATAGCTGGGACCTTAACAGGTGCAACCACCCCGGCTCAGGGTGGACCTGGGAACGCAATTAAGAGGTGGTTCCACGCCCCTCAAAACCTCCTAATCAGAGGCCTCGCTGTTGGACGTAGTTTATCGTCTTACCCGGGACACGGATGTAGTTTATCGTCTTAACCAGGACGCAACAGTGGTTGGAAATGAAATAGTTAACTTGATAACATTATCAAAATACAATACTCGCCAGCGGCGTGAAATAGGTAAACCACTGCTAGTGGTGGACTACTTAGAGAGCATATTACCCCCACTTACAATAGTGTCTAACGTATTTATGAGGATTGGGACATACCCATTAGTTTTCATAGGTACGGTATATAATATTTTTTGTAAGTCGTTCTTTTTCCTTTCGTTCATCTAGTAGCGATGTCAAACATTTTTGTCGACCGGTATTCAGTAAAAGTAAATCTGATGCGAAGTATTGTTTCAATGTATCGCTTCTCAGTTTACCCTCAAGGCGATCTTTTATTTAGTACTATCTCAGCGCATTAACATGTTAATACGTTCCGGAGGACGGGACCTTTTCTCTTGTGTTGATAAAATATTTGCCACCTGTTTCCAACACTCCATCTCAGGTTTAATTTTAACATATATCAGCTGTCTTTTTGGTGATGGATAGCGTCGGAATACTATCCAATGAAATGACTGGAAAATTTTCCTGAAATCTCTTGCCTTTACTGACAGTACGCGCCATGTGAAACCTTTGTCATTAACGCATGTCGCAGCTCAAAATTTATCTCATTTTCCTTAACACTGTTATTCAATGATGAATTTCTACTTGTTTTTTTTTTTTTTTTTTTTTTTTTTTTTTTGTATGTGTTTGGGTGTACAGGTGGTGTAACAGTTAATGAAATTGTCGAGCTGAGTTCGAATTCCGGTAGAGATCGCAATTATTCATTTTTGCACAAAAACACTTGGCAAATGTATGAATACATCTTTTAATCATTTCAACCCAAACACGACAATAAATCCACTAGGACGCTAGGGTTTTGCTGAGTGTTAGGGAATATGAGAAAAAAAAAACTATTATTAAGGAGAGAGGACTATAAAAGAACAAGAATTAAGAAAACAGAAGATAATGATTGATATTGGATTTGAGTTTATGAAGCAAAAATCTAGATGAGAGTTCCACAAGAGAGAAACGAGAGAGATGAAATTTTATCATGCAAATTACGTTTACATCTAGCCATTTCAACTGTAAAATGATGAGACCTAGCTGCCAATCTAGTACAGCACTTAAATTCATAAAGTCTAGGTACCAAAGAGGATAGCTCATCAGAATAATTACCATGAACATACTTATCAGATTAAGAAACTGTTAGCACAGAACTTATGGTTACATCTAGCCATTTCAACTGTAAAATGATGAGACCTAGCTGCCAATCTAGTACTGCACTTAAATTCATGAAGTCTAGGTACTAAAGAGGATAGCTCATCAGAATAATTACCATGAACATACTTATCAGATTAAGAAACTGTTAGCATAGAACTTATAAATTACATCTAGCCATTTTAACTGTAAAATGATGAGACCTATCTGCCAATCTAGTACTTCTCTTAAATTCATAAAGTCTAGGTACCAAAGAGGATAGCTCACCAGAATAATTACCATGGACATACTTATCAGATTAAGAAATTGTTAGCACAGAACTTATGGTTACATCTAGCCATTTCAACTGTAAAATGATGAGACCTAGCTGCCAATCTAGTACTGCTCTTAAATTCATAAAGTCTAGGTACCAAAGAGGATCGCTCATCAGAACAATTATCAGGGAAATATTTATAGAAAAGGCACAAGGAAGCTATGTAACAGCGGTGGGAAAGTGACAGAAGCCGAGGTGCCAGGTCAGGACCAATAAGATTACAGATTCATCATTGCATTTTAGAATCTCTAAATATATAGCGGGAAAACCAAACCATATAAGGCAGCAATATTTAAAGTATGGACGAATGGTGCTACAAACAAAGTAGATTCTATGTGATTTCAGGGCGTAGGCGATCATGGCTCTCCACAACTTCTTTTTTGTTCTTTTTATTTTTTACCCTAACTCTCCATCCTTGTTCGGCCATCCATTCACACAATTTTATTTCATTTCTCTTCAGGGCATAGGCGATAATGACTCTCAGTAACTTCCTGTCTTTTGTTGCTCGAGGCAACTTTCGAATCTTTGCCATCAATCTTTATCCTTGTTCTACCGTCAATTCACGCAAATTTATATGTCATTTCTCTTAAGGACGTGGGAGATCATGGCTCTCCACTACTTTCTGTGTTTTGTTGCTGTAAGTAACTTTTGACCTTTTATCATCATTCTTTGCCAACCATTCACCAACCAGGATACTCGTTAATCGAATAAGCTAATCAACTTAAACACGGAACATACTTACATATTTGCAGTGTTCGGACTGTTTTCCTCATTTTTATTGCTATATTCGTGACGTTTCGGTCGTTGTACGCTCCGGTTTTCTTCAGGTGATATTCATTGGCATTTAGAACCAAATTCTTTTGTTTAGTCTACGGGGGAACTCTGATTATGAATATCAGGATCTTATTGTTTTCTTTTATATAATTGTATATGGCTCTCCACAACTTCTTTTTTGTTCTTTTTATTTTTTACCCTAACTCTCCATCCTTGTTCGGCCATCCATTCACACAATTTTATTTCATTTCTCTTCAGGGCATAGGCGGTAATGACTCTCTGTAACTTCCTGTCTTTTGTTGCTCGAGGCAACTTTCGAATCTTTGCCATCAATCTTTATCCTTGTTCTACCGTCAATTCACGCAAATTTATATGTCATTTCTCTTAAGGACGTGGGAGATCATGGCTCTCCACTACTTTCTGTGTTTTGTTGCTATAAGTAACTTTTGACCTTTTATCATCATTCTTTGCCAACCATTCACCAACCAGGATACTCGTTAATCGAATAAGCTAATCAACTTAAACACGGAACATACTTACATATTTGCAGTGTTCGGACTGTTTTCCTCATTTTTATTGCTATATTCGTGACGTTTCGGTCGTTGTACGCTCCGGTTTTCTTCAGGTGATATTCATTGGCATTTAGAACCAAATTCTTTTGTTTAGTCTACGGGGGAACTCTGATTATGAATATCAGGATCTTATCGCTTTCCTTTTATATAATTGTATAATCTCTAAAAGCAATATGAAACTGGATGTATTTGCTGACACAGTACAAGAAGACTGTTTTACGTAAAGAATAAATCGAAATATTAAAAGCTTTTTCCCTAACCCACAATCTTCAGGATCTGTCTATATTGCTGGGATGAGGTATTGTAATTATTTACACTATTTATATTGTTCGGACTGTTTGCCCCATCTTTATTGCCGTATTCACGACGTTTCGGCCGTTGTACGCTCCGGCTTTCTTCAGGGTCTGTCTATATTTCTGAGATGAGGTATTGTAATTATTTACACTGTTGTCCTTGCTTTTATTATCATATTCATGACGTTTCGACCGTTGTACTCTCCAGCTTTCTTCAGGTGATATTCGTTGGAATTTAGAACCGAATTCTTTGGTTTAGTCTACGGGGGTACTCTGATGATGAATATCAGGATCTTATCGCTTTCCTTTTTTTAATTGTATACTTTCCGATTCAGTTATGTGCCATGCGTCAATCATGTATCGAAAGATACATGATCGCCTAACAGTGTATCATGCATGGCACCTTTGTTATTTCAGAGCACCTTCGGACTTCGGGGTTGAATTTTTCGGCCACTGTTAAAAATACTCACTAGATATTTACATTTTTGTACTTGATTTTGTAATCTTCGTTTAGCAATCCGCATGTTGGGTTCTACTCTTTGCTGACAAACGTACATTCTGATTTCTTACAATTCAGGTTTAGTTCTCCTTTCTTGCTTTCTTTCACGACATTCTATAGGAGTTCTTCTATGTTTCTTAACTTACGAATGTGGGCTGAAAACTTCATATAATGACTATGAAGAAATGATGCTAAAGCCTTGAAATCAGCTTATATTAATTTCAACTTTTTTTTATTAATAACTGCATTGTTTCTTTCCAGGTACGAGGATGGACTGAAAAGTTCATAGGCTGACTACAAAGGATTGATACTAGAACTGTGAAATCTTGCAGGCATTCAATTCAACACTTCTTATTAATAACTGTATTGTTTCTTTCAAGGTACGAGGGTGGGCTGAGAAGTTCATAGGCTGAATACAAATGATTGAACCTACAGCTGTCAAATCTTGCACACATTAATTTCAACACTTCTTATTAATAACTGCACTATGTCATTCCATCTAAACTGGCATCTGACTCTTCAAAGAAAATTAATAGCGATTTCTCTTGAAAACGGACCAACAGCAAGAAAAAAACATTGATCATGTTCCCCACATGACGATGGATAACAAGCGATCGATCATAAATCAAATAACCAATAATATTAGTATATCCCGTGAGAGAATTGAGAATATTCCGCACAATGAACTTAGCATGACGAAGGTTTCTACTCGGTGTGCCCAATGTTTTCTCACACCTGATCAAAAGCGCACAGATTGATAACATCCCAGGAAAATATGACATTGAGGCAGATCCAGCTGGATTCCTTGAACGTTTCTTAACCCGAGATTAGTGTAGGGTTCATCATTTTGAGCAAGAGAGAAACAATCTTTTCGGTGGAAACACTCCTCAACATCTGCTCCAAAGAAAGCTAAGGTCATTTCATCTGAAGGAAAGGTGATGGTCTTTTTATTGAGACGCAAAAAGCATTGTGTTTCTTGACTATCTTCAAAAGGTCCACACAATGAATGAAGAGAACTATACCAACTTGCTGGGGCAGTTACGAAAGGCTATCAAGACCAAACTTCCAAGAAAAAATGACGAAAGGAGTCTTGTTTCATCGGGACAATGCTCCAGCACACAAATCCTTGGTTTCAATGGCTGGTCTGTATAACTGTGGCTTTGTATTAGGTGATCGTTTCCCTATTCTCCTGGGTTGACTATCATCTGTCCCCCAACATGAAAAATTTTGGGTTTGATATCGCAGTGATGATGACATCATATCTGTTCTTGTTGATTCTTTTTTGACTAACAGGATGAACAATTTTCTTTGAACAGTTAGATGTCAGTTTACATAGAAATAATATATTTATTAATAAAAAGAGTTGAAATTAATTCTTCAAGGATCTTTGACTGATATGTATCGATGAATTCGGTTTTTAATTGCTTTTTATTCTGTTTATAATGAGAATGCATCTGGTTACGAGAGAATAAGTTAATCGTGTGATTCTTTTTGTTTGCTTCTAAATTTCGTTAAGGCTAATTTTATTTTGTTCCTCGAAGACGTAGTTGGGGAAATTATTGTTGGTTGTTACTAAATAGAATAATCACACGAAGGTTGGCAATGAACGATAATTCTTTGGACAAGAACAACACATGTAATATTCGCCAGCGGCACCTAGAAGAAGTAGTCAACTACTAGAAGTGAGTCAAGTGAATTCCATAATGAATCTCAAACTGCAGGATATCTACGAACCGCCCCACGCGGTCAGATGTGACACAAAGCCGAATTTAATGTTGGGTATCCGAACCCGTAGGCTCGGCCAAAAGTTTCCCGTAGACCCTATATTAAACGGGGTCGAGTAGCTGTCTCCTGAGAAGAGATTCTGCCCTTCGACATCGCCACGTCTGGGGATCCTCTCCGCCTGGAGGCATATAAGATTCGCCAGTGGCACGTAGAAGTAGTCAACTGCTAAAAGTGAGTCAAGTAAATTCCACAATAAATCTCCAACTGTTGGATATCTGCCAACCGCCCCACGCGGTCAGATGTGGCACAAGGTTGAATTTAATGTGAGGTATCAGAGCCCGTAGGCTCCATCAAAAGTTCCCTGTAGACCCCGTATAAAACGGGGTTGGGTAGCTGTTTCCCGAGACGAGACTCTGCCCTTCGACATAGCCTCGTCTGGTGATCCTCTCCGCCCGGAGGCAGAGTTTGACCAGCACAGCTGGAGACGAATCTCTAACTGCAGACCAACATACAGTATTTACTATTGTATCTATGGGAATGGAGAAATACCCATTATCGTCCGTAGGTATGCTACAGCAGTTAGGGTTTGTTTAATGCTGCTAAGTTGCTTATGTTCAAAGAGCTTATTTTGGCTCGGTAAATCATCTTTTGATAACATCTGTTTTGTATCTATAAGGACATTTACTATTGAACATATGTCAGTTTACGTGGAAATAAACGATACTGTTATTAAAAAGAGTTTAGCAATGATCCAGCTTTATCAACAAGTCAAAAGTAGACAGCTGAATTTAGGAGGCGAATGGAACATCTTGAAATACAATAGCCAATTCCATCAGCATATCCCGTTAAAGAGTTAAGAGTTTTCTGCACAATGATCTTGGCGTGAGGGAGGTTTCTGTTCAATCGTTATCAAGTTTTCTGATCAAAAGCGCATCAGGCTGATTACATCACGTGAAGATTTGACATTGTAGCAGATCCAGCTGCATTGCTTGAACCTTTCCTAAACAAGGATGAGCGTTGGGTCCTTCCATTTGAAACAGAAAGAAACCAAACAGTGGCAACACCCCTCTTCCCATGCTCGAAAGAAGACCAAGCTTGTTTCATCTGCAGGGAAATTGATGGCCTCATTTTTGGGGATACAAAAAGCATTTTGTTTATTGACTACTAGTCGATTTACCCGCTACTTGCTGTGTGTCACACATTTTTCTGTAAGAAAATGATGATTGATTTTAAATCATTGTTATAATTTCTGGAGAAAAATGATGCATATCAGCAATACTCAATAATTTTGCCAATGTGATCTCCATCTTCTGACTTTCTCCTTCTATATTTTTGAGAGAAGTCATTCCCTTATTCAGGTTTAAATTTAATTTAATTCGAAGGGAAAAAAACAGTGGCGGTAGTGGCGAGTGGGGTAAAACTGCTTGATCTGACCGCCTTGATATGCATTTGTTGCAATAATCGATTGAATGAATCGATGAGCAGATTTCAACATTGATATGACAGTTGAATTGTCGCAACAAATATGTATCGTAAGGTACTACCCACTGATTGATGATTTCTTGCTCAACCTGCCGTCCATATTTAATTTAAATCAAAGGTAATTCAATAGGGGGCGACCCCCCCCCGGACACTCTTTCATCAAAATAAAATAATCTTATTCAAGTCCCCTGGGTGATGTAGTTTCAGAATATATACGGTTTTGTGGGGAGGTATTGCCAAACACGAAGTGAGACAGAGAGACAGAGGCTACAATTTTATATGCAAAAGGGCCACACTATCAATGGAGAGTATTATGCCACCTTGCTGAGAAAGTTACGAAAGGTTATTAAGAACACTCGGGAAAACGGGCGAAAGGGTTCTTGTTTCCTCAAGGAAATGCTCCGGCACACAAGTTCTTTGTTTCAATGACTGCGGTATATGACTGTTGCTTTGAACTGGTTGATCACCTCACCTTTTCTCCTGATTTGGCCATATCTGACTATCATCTGTCCCCCAACATGAACAAAAAAAACACTTGGATTGGAACTAGTATCACAGTGAGGATAGTGTCAAATCTGTTTAGACTTTATAATGAACCGGAAAGCCAATCCTAAACAGGAAACAAGTGATGAATTTCTACCCCAGTTCAAAAAACTGGGGGGGCGTGTGAACTGAATCTGTTTAGGGTTGGGTTTCTGGTAACTTCTAAAGTCTTCTTCAACTTTATACTTCTAACGTCTCCGCCTAAAACTCTGAAATTTTATTTACAATTTATTTAGTAATTCTTTGCTTTATTTTCCTCAATAGGAGTAGATAGGTTTGCCTATCGTTCGATTCACACTCCTCCCCGGTCTTTTGAACGGATGTAGAGATTGTTTCCTGTTTAAGAATAGGTTTCCGGTTCCTTCTAAATTCTACTTCAACGCTATATTTCTAAGGTCCGTACCTAAAATTTCGGACTTTTCTTTACTTTATTTTTCCTTCAATAGGAATAGATTAATTTCCGGCACCTTAAAGCAGCCTAATGAGAACTTCTTCGCCACTGGGATCCAAGCACTATAACAGCGATGGACGGGGGAATTGTTTTGAAAAGTAAATCTATGGTCACATTCTATGAGAATTTCTTGGTTAGCCTGTGAACCTTTCAGCCGATCCTCGTAATTTGTCAAAAGACTACATTATTTGAGCTCCGGCGAGACTGACCAACTGCAAGCCAAAACAACGTAGCTCCAATGATGGGAATAATAATACCTTTTCTTTTACCGAGTCCAGAAAGTAATGCCAGATTTTACAACATGTCAAAGCATGTCGTGTTATTTAATGCCGAATTTTGTATGAGGCACAGAAGTGAGCAACGAACACTCGATTTACCGTTTAATGGTCAACCAGAATAGCTTTTCTCGACATCATTTCACGCCAGAGGCCATTTGCAAAAATAATTCACTAATCAAAATCAGTCATTACTGAAAAAATGTGACCTTTGAGGAATACTTCATTACGATTATTGCCCAGGCATATGGTCAAGGAAGATTAACTCTGCATAAGTTCTGGATAATGAGCATTCATTAAGATTTAAAACCAAAAGGTTTGACTGACTAATTAATTCATTCAGTTTTTATGGTCTATCAATCCTTCGTAGGTTATTTAGAGCCAGAGTTTTTTTTTAGATTGCAACAGTGAGTGGAGCTCATGTGAATATATGTTATAGAAATAGCGATTGTGTAGCGGCAGGTTTGCAATGTTGCGTCGATGTGGTGTAAAATAAGTAACTATCAGCAAGACGACGTAAACGATTTTGAACTGTTTGAAAGTGAGGAATAGCTCACCCCAGCCTAGATACGGCAGCAATATTGTGTTTAGGATTAGGTTTTTCAGTTCCTTCTAAAATCTACTTCAATTCTGTAATTTTAACGTCTCTGCTTAAAGTCTGAAATGTTATACAGGATGTCCATAAAGTTCGTGTGCAATTGTAAAAAAAATATATATAACTTTATTGTATATGCAATAGAAATAATTTGTAAAAAAGGATTAGAAAGAAGTAAATCTATAATTTTTTAAGGTTTTATTGAAATTTTATTTAAGCTTCCACATGTCCTCCATCATTAGCAATACAAAGGGTAATACGACTTTGCAGTTCACGGAAAACATTTGCCAACTGATTTACAGTAATGCCTGAAATCATATTAGTTATTTTAGCTATACTTAAAACTAGGTACATTAAATATTATAACATTTTTTACAGATTATTTCTATCGCAAATACAAATAAAGATATAAATTTTTTAAAGTGCACAGGAACTTTATGGACACTCAGTGTGTGTATATATATATATATATATATATATATATATATATATATATATATATAAGGACTACTCTTTTATTTTGTTTTTATTTATTTTTCTTTTCTTTTCTTATTATAAATATTGATCACCTTCAGCATTTAGATTAAACGCTAAAGTGGAGGCCTAAAGTGTTTCAGATTTGACAGAGAAACAAACCAACAGAGGTTCATTTATGAAACAACTCGTACGCAATTAAATGAAGGACGATAATAAAAATTATTTAAGTTTCCATATTTGCCAATTCATTTACAGTAATGCCTGAAATTACATTAGTCATTTTAGCTATACTTAAAACTAGGAATATTAAACTTTATAACATTTTTTACAGATTATTTCTATCGCAAATACAAATAAATTCATACATTTTTTAAAGCGCAAACAAACTTTATGGACAACTTGTATAATATCTATTTGTTAATTTGTTTACCGGAATAGGTTCACCTGTCGTTCGGTCCACATTCCTTCCCAGCCTTTTCAATAAGAGTAGAAGAATTTCCCTTATTTCCTGTTTAGGATTGGGTTTCCTGTTCCTTATAAAGTCTACTTCAACTCTATACTTTTAACGTCTCCGCCTAAATTCTTGAAATTTATTTATTATTCATTATTATTATTATTTATTTTATTTTTCATTTTAAAAATTGTATTTAACTTCAGTAGGAGTAGATAGGTTTGACTATCGTCCGGTTCACACTCCACCCTGGTCTTTTGAACAGGAGTAGATGTTTATCACTTGTTTTCTGTTTAAGATTGGGTTTCTGGTAACTTCTAAAGCCTTCTTCAACTTTATACTTCTAACGTCTCCGCCTAAAACTCTGAAATTTTATTTACAATTTATTTACAATTTCTTTGCTTTATTTTCCTTAATAGGAGTAGATAGGTTTGCCTATAGTTTGATTCACACTCATCCGCGGTCTTTTTGAATGGATGTAGGGATTAATCCCTTGTTTCCTGTTTAGAACTGGTTTTCCGGTTCCTTCTAACGCTATTCAACGCTATATTTCTAAGGTCCGTAGCTTTCTGGTTACTTCTAAAGTGTTTTTTTTTCTCTTACACTTCCGCTGCCCTTTGTGACATTGTCACCTGGCTTAGGGTGGTTTTCTGTGACACTCTACCTCGAGAGGCACTTAGGCCTTTACAAGGTGAATGTCAAATAATCTGACTGTTGTAAAGAGAAGTTTTTTTTTTCTGAAAAAAAAGGAAAGAGAGGGGACCTTCAAAAAGAAAAAGAAAAAAAAAACAAACAAAAACAAAACAGGAAGATAGACAGACAGAAAATGCCCCTTTATAAAAGAAAGAGAAGATTTTATCGGTGATTGATGGTCGTTCAATATGCTCTCTCTACCATTATCCTTTGTTCAATGCTTGTGTCGAGTGACTCTACAAGACTTCCAGATAACGATCGACTTTCAGCCATCATCCTTACAGTTTCAAATGCTATGAACGCTCATATGCCGTATTCTATTCATTTTCGGCTTAACACCTCTCACTTACGTGTCATTTTTATTAAATGACCCCCAAACAACCCCCCCTCCCCCGTCATCTGAAAATCCAGCTTGAGGCTTCTGAGTGCATAAGGCATTTTATTGTCTCGTACTTGACCGGCCGTCTCCACTACAATCTTTTGCATTCGATACTTACATTGCCTTATAATCTCTCATACTTTACTCCACAATTTCCTACCATTTTATTTCCTCTACAATTCTCACTTCCACAGTTTAATATCTATCTATCTATCTATCTATCTATCTATCTATCTATCTATCTATCTATC
>OZ010603.1:68165863-68193363 GCA_963932145.1 Acanthosepion lycidas | reverse complement strand
ATATATATATATATATATATATATATATATATATATATATATATATATATATATGAGTTACTTCTTTGCAGCAGAAGACTATCTCCTCACATAGTTGCTTTTTGTGTATATTTTTCATTCAGAATGTTTATTTCCATTGTTTATATCTGAGCTAACGCTTTGCTATATACATACACACACCCCCACAAACACACACACACACACACACATATATATATATATATATATATATATATATATATATATATATATATAAATATATACATATATATATGTACATATATATACATATATATAAACACATATATATACATATATATAAACATATACACACACACATATATATATATATATATATACAGTGTAACCCGGATATAAGAGAGTTGTCGGGACCGGAGAAGAAGTCTCTTATATCCGGGTTTCTCTTATATCCATGTTTGGTCTAATTTATATACATTAACACAGACTCTAATTTGGGACCAGAGAAAATCTCTCTTATATCCGGGTTTCTCTTATATCAGGGTCTCTTATATCCAGGTTACACTGTATATATATATATATATATATGTATGTATATTTAGGCAGCATATCTTCATTCAAGGATGTTTAAATAATATAGACATATGACTTTTTTTATAATGATACTTCCTAGCTCTGTAATTATCTTCTTGATGTTATGTGCATATATATATATATATATATATATATATATATATATATGTATATATATGTGCATATATATATATATATATATATATATATATAGATATGCATATATATGTATATATATATACATATATATATGTATATATATGTGCATATATATATATATATATATGCATATATATGTATATATATATATACATATATATATATATATATATATATATATATATATATATATATATATATATATATATATATAGGTAACTATACTCGAAAAACCCTCGAATTTTTGATTTGGCAATAATCAAATCAATCTCGAGGGAAAAACGGTTTTAAAAAAAGAAAGAGCTACAAACATGAAAGTCTGCCGAAAAAAATCGCACAGATGCAGGTCTGAAGCCCAAAGAAAAAAAAACGATACGAGTGAACAACTAACTAACAAAAGAGCTCAATACAACCGTAGAGCAAATCTAGATAAACCTAGTTAGCCAGACAAACCTACCCAGGTTTCACCTAAACGGATCTTCAGGAAAGTCGTCAGGGAACGAGCCGACTTTCCCTGACGATCTGTTTAGGTGAAACTTAGGTAGGTTTGTCTGGCTCACTAGGTTTATCTATCTATCTATCTATCTATCTATCTATCTATCTATCTATATATATATATATATATATATATATATGGTTGGATATATGTGAGCTTGTGACCCTGGGTTTCACGCTTTAGCGATCGTCTGACGATCGCTAAAGCGTGAAACCCAGGGTCACAAGCTCACATCTATCCAACCATATATCTTAGCTCTATCTGTGATATTGAGCGCTTTCTAATAAGTACCGCGCATATAATATATAAATAATTATACATATATATATATATATATATTTATTTATATTTATATACACACACTTTTCACACACACACACACACACACACACACACACACACACACACACACATACATATATATATATATATATATATATATATATATATATATATATATATATATATCCTGACTCCCCACCAAGGGTGGCTGTGACACAAGGTTATTTTAAGTATTATACACATACTTTTGCATATGGGCCAAGGACAAAAAATGATTTTAGCTTAGTTCCCGCGACCATTATCACACAGACATCGGTATTAAACGATGGGGAAGATGTTAATGTTGGGTTGGAATGACCAGGGCTGAGCAACTTCACTCATCTAAAATGAGGGGAATCAGAGCTCCACTTTAAGCAGCTGTAGGTGTGTGTGTGAAGTCTACAATTATAAAATAAAAAAAATATCTTCGCTATACTCATGTTTCTTTCCTATGATCAGGCAATATCAAGCTAGATTATAATTTCATGATATATTTTATAATACATTTATAACATATTTTCCATTGATGAGTTTGGTTTGCAACCTCTCTCCTGTCATCGTAGTGCAGGCCGCTTTCCAAGGCATGGAGCAATAAACAACATCATCAGTAGAAGTCTGGATGGAACTGGGTTCCCCTCCCAAATCTAACCCGTAGGCCTCGACCGTGGTGATGGAAAACGGCCGGATGGCATTTTCCTCTTGATGTAATGAATATGCATACACATGGGTTTCCCCTCACAGTAATATGATTGGCTGGTGTCAGCCATACTTAGAGACTGATGTGGAGGTACAGCGACGACGCCTATTGAGTGCGCCTGTTGTCTTTGACTATTGCCTACGCCTATTGCCTACCACTACGACAAGGACCAGTCCATTACGGCTACTTGCTAGATTACAGTAGTCGAAAACCACTTTGTTCCTTCGAACAAATATATCCCTTTCCAGGACATATCACACTTTTTAAAGGGTGAGAAAGTCGTTGATTTGGGATGCAGCATCTGCTGATACATTTTCGCCCGATAATTTGGTCAGGTCCGCGATTGACCCGGGTTCTATCGCTCGGGACACAGCGATGAAAAAATAGTTAAATATTCGTCTCTTGCTGATAGATTTTTTTTACTCCTGTGGCAGTGGAGACTTCTGGGGTCATTCGCCCTCGTTCGATGGCGTTCCTTTGGAGGATTGGCGCGATTGCGTCTCGATTAAGGGATGAGCCTCGTGAAACGGAGTGGCTCTTGCAGCGTGTCTTACTGGCCATGGTTCGAGGTAATGCTTTCTCCATCATTTGCGGCTGGCAGAGGATAGAAAAACACATTTTGTTTTTTAGGTACTTTATTCAAACTTTGTTCAAATAAATTCATTTCGATTTTATAATTATAAAATATTTATATACGAACGCCATTTTGTATGCCAGATGACGTCATGTAAAACGTTTCTAGGCCGTATGATTGCACGAAAGATAATACGTCAATATTTCCATATTTAATAAGCATATTAAGTATTTAAAATAAGCTTTAAGAAACTAAACTGCCAAATTTTATTTATCTATTTATCCCTTACTTTTTTCTTTCAAAAGGAGTAAATATATTCACTATTCATCTGTTCACATTGTGTTCTAGTGGAACGCACCTATTCTATAGTTAATAGACCCCCCACCTATAACAAGTAGGAGTAGTAAGAGTAACGGGGGTCGCACAGTGGGTCGGTCTGAGTTCAGTCTGAAGTCGGACGACCAGCTGACCAGTTGAACTTCGGGCGGAGAGGAACCCGAACGAGGCTACGCCGAAGGGCGGAGTCTATTTCGTGGAGGTAAACCGACCCTGAACACGTTTATACGGGTTTTAAAAGGGCATATTTTTGGACGAGCCCACGGGCTCGGAGATCCCACGTTAAACCGGCCTTGTGCCACATGATGCCCTCGTGGAGGGTGGGGGTGACTAAATACCGCTCAGTGGGTCGGTCGCTCAGTCGATGTCGGACGACAGTTAGTCGAATACTAAAGTATCAGCGACCACAACTAGATTTCTCTGCGTCATTACCTATTATATCAAGATCCTAACGTTTTGTATGTCGAACCTATTTTAGTACCGACTTAGTACAAATACAAGCCTCCACTGAAAAAACCACTCCACAGCAAACTTCCACTCCCAATCTTTTGAACGGATGTAGATGTTTATCCGTTATTTCTGTTTAGGATTGGCTTTCCGATTCTTTTCATTTTTAAAAATATAAATATAATGTCAATCGTTATCTTCTGTCTTCTTAATTCCTCTTCTTTTATTATTCTCTCTCTACTTAATAAAGTTTTTCTTTTTCTCATATTCTTTCACACTCAGTAACACCTTGCGTCTTAGTAGATTTATTGCCTTTCTTGGGATGAAATGATTAAATGCAATGTCAATCGTTATCTTCTGTCTTCTTAATTCCTCTTCTTTTATTATTCTCTCTCCTTACTAATGTTTTTCTTTTTCTTATATTCTTTCACACTCAGTAACTCCTTGCGTCTTAGTAGATTTATTGCCTTCCTTGGGATGAAATGATTAAATGCAATGTCAATCGTTATCTTCTGTCTTCTTGATTCCTCTTCTTTTATTGTTCTCTCTCCTTACTAATGTTTTTCTTTTTCTTATATTCTTTCACACTCAGTAACTCCTTGCGTCTTAGTAGATTTATTGCCTTCCTTGGGATGAAATGATTAAATGCAATGTCAATCGTTATCTTCTGTCTTCTTAATTCCTCTTCTTTTATTATTCTCTCTCTACTTAATAAAGTTTTTCTTTTTCTCATATTCTTTCACACTCAGTAACACCTTGCGTCTTAGTAGATTTATTGCCTTCCTTGGGATGAAATGATTAAATGCAATGTCAATCGTTATCTTCGGTCTTCTTGATTCCTCTTCTTTTATTGTTCTCTCTCCTTAATAGTGTTTTTCTTTTTTCTCATATTCTTTCACACTCAGTAACTCCTTGCGTCTTAGTAGATTTATTGCCTTTCTTGGGATGAAATGATTAAATACAATGTCAATCGTTATCTTCTGTCTTCTTAATTCCTCTTCTTTTATTGTTCTCCCTCCTTAATAGTGTTTTTCTTTTTCTCATATTCTTTCAACTCAGTAACTTCATGCGTCTTAGTAGATTTATTGCCTTCCTTGGGATGAAATGATTAAATGCAATGTCAATCGTTATCTTCTGTCTTCTTAATTACTCTTCTTTTATTGTTCTCTCTACTTAATAAAGTTTTTCTTTTTCTCATATTCTTTCACACACTGTAAAACCCTTGTATCTTCTTGGCTTTTGTACTTTGCTTGGCTGCGAAATGAATAAAATAAACAGCAATTCTGCGCATGAAAAATTAGTTCGCATCAGATGTGTGTGTGGGGGGGGTCCACCTGGCGACGGGTCCGCCTATAAACAAAGTGAGTGAGAGACTTAATGTTCATTGTCTGTTATTTATCACTCAAAATGAATAGGCGTAGGATAGTAAGTAAAATAGGTCTGAAATAGAATGTGAAAAAAGTCTTTTTTTTCTGAATTTATAAGGATACGAATGAACACTTCGTCGTATTGTAAACGTTGGCTTGTCTCGCGAGATGAAATAAAGAGGCGGAATAGTGAAATCGAACCGAGTAGGGCACCACATAATTTCGGCCTTGTGCCACATGTTAACTACACTTAGAAAATCATTGGGGAACAGCGATGTGATGTAGGTGGTTACCAGTCTTGACTCGCTAGATCGATTACGACTGAATAGTGAGTTCGAAACATACGGCGGTCCTCATAATTTTGGCCTTGTGCTACACACTTAGAAAATCATTGGGGAACAGCGATGTGATGTAGGTGGTTACCAGTCTTGACTCGCTAGATCGATTACGACTGAATAGTGAGTTCGAAACATACGGGGGTCCCTATAATTTCGACCTTGTGCTACACACTTAGAAAATCATTCGGGAACAGCGATGTGATGTAGGTGGTTACCAGTCTTGACTCGCTAGATCGATTACGACTGAATAGTGAGTTCGAAACATACGGCGGTCCTCATAATTTCGGCCTTGTGCTACACACTTAGAAAATCATTGGGGAACAGCGATGTGATGTAGGTGGTTACCAGTCTTGACTCGCTAGATCGATTACGACTGAATAGTGAGTTCGAAACATACGGGGGTCCCCATAATTTCGACCTTGTGCTACACATTTAGAAAATCATTCGGGAACAGCGATGTGATATAGGTGGTTACCAGTCTTGACTCGCTAGATCGATTACGACTGAATAGTGAGTTCGAAACATACGGGGGTCCCCATAATTTCGGCCTTGTGCTACACACTTAGAAAATCATTGGGGAACACCGATGTGATGTAGGTGGTTACCAGTCTTGACTCGCTAGATCGATTACGACTGAATAGTGAGTTCGAAACATACGGGGGTCCCCATAATTTCGGCCTTGTGCTACACACTTAGAAAATCATTGGGGAACACCGATGTGATGTAGGTGGTTACCAGTCTTGACTCGCTAGATCGATTACGACTGAATAGTGAGTTCGAAACATAAGGGGGTCCCCATAATTTCGGCCTTGTGCTACACACTTAGAAAATCATTGGGGAACAGCGATGTGATGTAGGTGGTTACCAGTCTTGACTCGCTAGATCGATTACGACTGAATAGTGAGTTCGAAACATAAGGGGGTCCCCATAATTTCGACCTTGTGCTACACACTTAGAAAATCATTGGGGAACAGCGATGTGATGTAGGTGGTTACCAGTCTTGACTCGCTAGATCGATTACGACTGAATAGTGAGTTCGAAACATACGGCGGTCCTCATAATTTCGGCCTTGTGCTACACACTTAGAAAATCATTGGGGAACAGCGATGTGATGTAGGTGGTTACCAGTCTTGACTCGCTAGATCGATTACGACTGAATAGTGAGTTCGAAACATACGGGGGTCCCCATAATTTCGGCCTTGTGCTACACACTTAGAAAATCATTGGGGAACAGCGATGTGATGTAGGTGGTTACCAGTCTTGACTCGCTAGATCGATTACGACTGAATAGTGAGTTCGAAACATACGGCGGTCCTCATAATTTCGGCCTTGTGCTACACACTTAGAAAATCATTGGGGAACAGCGATGTGATGTAGGTGGTTACCAGTCTTGACTCGCTAGATCGATTACGACTGAATAGTGAGTTCGAAACATACGGGGGTCCCCATAATTTCGACCTTGTGCTACACACTTAGAAAATCATTGGGGAACAGCGATGTGATGTAGGTGGTTACCAGTCTTGACTCGCTAGATCGATTACGACTGAATAGTGAGTTCGAAACATACGGCGGTCCCCATAATTTCGGCCTTGTGCTACACACTTAGAAAATCATTGGGGAACAGCGATGTGATGTAGGTGGTTACCAGTCTTGACTCGCTAGATCGATTACGACTGAATAGTGAGTTCGAAACATAGGGGGTCCCCATAATTTCGGCCTTGTGCTACACACTTAGAAAATCATTGGGGAACAGCGATGTGATGTAGGTGGTTACCAGTCTTGACTCGCTAGATCGATTACGACTGAATAGTGAGTTCGAAACATACGGGGGTCCCCATAATTTCGGCCTTGTGCTACACACTTAGAAAATCATTGGGGAACAGCGATGTGATGTAGGTGGTTACCAGTCTTGACTCGCTAGATCGATTACGACTGAATAGTGAGTTCGAAACATACGGGGGTCCCCATAATTTCGGCCTTGTGCTACACACTTAGAAAATCATTGGGGAACAGCGATGTGATGTAGGTGGTTACCAGTCTTGACTCGCTAGATCGATTACGACTGAATAGTGAGTTCGAAACATAGGGGGTCCCCATAATTTCGGCCTTGTGCTACACACTTAGAAAATCATTGGGGAACAGCGATGTGATGTAGGTGGTTACCAGTCTTGACTCGCTAGATCGATTACGACTGAATAGTGAGTTCGAAACATAAGGGGGTCCCCATAATTTCGGCCTTGTGCTACACACTTAGAAAATCATTGGGGAACACCGATGTGATGTAGGTGGTTACCAGTCTTGACTCGCTAGATCGATTACGACTGAATAGTGAGTTCGAAACATAAGGGGGTCCCCATAATTTCGGCCTTGTGCTACACACTTAGAAAATCATTGGGGAACAGCGATGTGATGTAGGTGGTTACCAGTCTTGACTCGCTAGATCGATTACGACTGAATAGTGAGTTCGAAACATACGGGGGTCCCCATAATTTCGACCTTGTGCTACACACTTAGAAAATCATTGGGGAACAGCGATGTGATGTAGGTGGTTACCAGTCTTGACTCGCTGGATCGATTACGACTGAACAGTGAGTTCGAAACATAAGGGGGGCCCCATAATTTCGGCCTTGTGCTACACACTTAGAAAATCATTGGGGAACAGCGATGTGATGTAGGTGGTTACCAGTCTTGACTCGCTAGATCGATTACGACTGAATAGTGAGTTCGAAACATACGGGGGTCCCCATAATTTCGGCCTTGTGCTACACACTTAGAAAATCATTGGGGAACAGCGATGTGATGTAGGTGGTTACCAGTCTTGACTCGCTAGATCGATTACGACTGAATAGTGAGTTCGAAACATAAGGGGGTCCCCATAATTTCGGCCTTGTGCTACACACTTAGAAAATCATTGGGGAACAGCGATGTGATGTAGGTGGTTACCAGTCTTGACTCGCTAGATCGATTACGACTGAATAGTGAGTTCGAAACATACGGGGGTCCCCATAATTTCGACCTTGTGCTACACACTTAGAAAATCATTGGGGAACAGCGATGTGATGTAGGTGGTTACCAGTCTTGACTCGCTGGATCGATTACGACTGAACAGTGAGTTCGAAACATAAGGGGGTCCCCATAATTTCGGCCTTGTGCTACACACTTAGAAAATCATTGGGGAACAGCGATGTGATGTAGGTGGTTACCAGTCTTGACTCGCTAGATCGATTACGACTGAATAGTGAGTTCGAAACATACGGGGGTCCCCATAATTTCGGCCTTGTGCTACACACTTAGAAAATCATTGGGGAACAGCGATGTGATGTAGGTGGTTACCAGTCTTGACTCGCTAGATCGATTACGACTGAATAGTGAGTTCGAAACATACGGGGGTCCCCATAATTTCGGCCTTGTGCTACACACTTAGAAAATCATTGGGGAACAGCGATGTGATGTAGGTGGTTACCAGTCTTGACTCGCTAGATCGATTACGACTGAATAGTGAGTTCGAAACATAGGGGGTCCCCATAATTTCGGCCTTGTGCTACACACTTAGAAAATCATTGGGGAACAGCGATGTGATGTAGGTGGTTACCAGACTTGACTCGCTAGATCGATTACGACTGAATAGTGAGTTCGAAACATAAGGGGGTCCCCATAATTTCGGCCTTGTGCTACACACTTAGAAAATCATTGGGGAACACCGATGTGATGTAGGTGGTTACCAGTCTTGACTCGCTAGATCGATTACGACTGAATAGTGAGTTCGAAACATAAGGGGGTCCCCATAATTTCGGCCTTGTGCTACACACTTAGAAAATCATTGGGGAACACCGATGTGATGTAGGTGGTTACCAGTCTTGACTCGCTAGATCGATTACGACTGAATAGTGAGTTCGAAACATAAGGGGGTCCCCATAATTTCGACCTTGTGCTACACACTTAGAAAATCATTGGGGAACAGCGATGTGATGTAGGTGGTTACCAGTCTTGACTCGCTAGATCGATTACGACTGAATAGTGAGTTCGAAACATACGGCGGTCCTCATAATTTCGGCCTTGTGCTACACACTTAGAAAATCATTGGGGAACAGCGATGTGATGTAGGTGGTTACCAGTCTTGACTCGCTAGATCGATTACGACTGAATAGTGAGTTCGAAACATACGGGGGTCCCCATAATTTCGGCCTTGTGCTACACACTTAGAAAATCATTGGGGAACAGCGATGTGATGTAGGTGGTTACCAGTCTTGACTCGCTAGATCGATTACGACTGAATAGTGAGTTCGAAACATACGGCGGTCCTCATAATTTCGGCCTTGTGCTACACACTTAGAAAATCATTGGGGAACAGCGATGTGATGTAGGTGGTTACCAGTCTTGACTCGCTAGATCGATTACGACTGAATAGTGAGTTCGAAACATACGGGGGTCCCCATAATTTCGACCTTGTGCTACACACTTAGAAAATCATTGGGGAACAGCGATGTGATGTAGGTGGTTACCAGTCTTGACTCGCTGGATCGATTACGACTGAACAGTGAGTTCGAAACATAAGGGGGTCCCCATAATTTCGGCCTTGTGCTACACACTTAGAAAATCATTGGGGAACAGCGATGTGATGTAGGTGGTTACCAGTCTTGACTCGCTAGATCGATTACGACTGAATAGTGAGTTCGAAACATACGGGGGTCCCCATAATTTCGGCCTTGTGCTACACACTTAGAAAATCATTGGGGAACAGCGATATGATGTAGGTGGTTACCAGTCTTGACTCGCTAGATCGATTACGACTGAATAGTGAGTTCGAAACATACGGGGGTCCCCATAATTTCGGCCTTGTGCTACACACTTAGAAAATCATTGGGGAACAGCGATGTGATGTAGGTGGTTACCAGTCTTGACTCGCTAGATCGATTACGACTGAATAGTGAGTTCGAAACATACGGGGGTCCCCATAATTTCGGCCTTGTGCTACACACTTAGAAAATCATTGGGGAACAGCGAAGTGATGTAGGTGGTTACCAGTCTTGACTCGCTAGATCGATTACGACTGAATAGTGAGTTCGAAACTTAGGGGGTCCCCATAATTTCGGCCTTGTGCCACATGTTAACTACACTTAGAAAATCATTGGGGAACAGCCATGTGATGTAGGTGGTTACCAGTCTTGACTCGCTAGATCGATTACGACTGAATAGTGAGTTCGAAACATACGGGGGTCCCCATAATTTCGGCCTTGTGCCACATGTTAACTACACTTAGAAAATCATTGGGGAACAGCCATGTGATGTAGGTGGTTACCAGTCTTGACTCGCTAGATCGATTACGACTGAATAGTGAGTTCGAAACATACGGGGATCCCCATAATTTCGGCCTTGTGCCACATGTTAACTACACTTAGAAAATCATTGGGGAACAGCCATGTGATGTAGGTGGTTACCAGTCTTGACCCGCTAGATCGATTACGACTGAATAGTGAGTTCGAAACATACGGGGGTCCCCATAATTTCGGCCTTGTGCCACATGTTAACTACACTTAGAAAATCATTGGGGAACAGCCATGTGATGTAGGTGGTTACCAGTCTTGACTCGCTAGATCGATTACGACTGAATAGTGAGTTCGAAACATACGGGGGTCCCCATAATTTCGGCCTTGTGCCACATGTTAACTACACTTAGAAAATCATTGGGGAACAGCCATGTGATGTAGGTGGTTACCAGTCTTGACTCGCTAGATCGATTACGACTGAATAGTGAGTTCGAAACATACGGGGGTCCCCATAATTTCGGCCTTGTGCCACATGTTAACTACACTTAGAAATCATTGGGGAACAGCCATGTGATGTAGGTGGTTACCAGTCTTGACTCGCTAGATCGATTACGACTGAATAGTGAGTTCGAAACATACGGGGGTCCCCATAATTTCGGCCTTGTGCCACATGTCAACTACACTTAGAAAATCATTGGGGAACAGCCATGTGATGTAGGTGGTTACCAGTCTTGACTCGCTAGATCGATTACGACTGAATAGTGAGTTCGAAACATACGGGGGTCCCCATAATTTCGGCCTTGTGCCACATGTTAACTACACTTAGAAAATCATTGGGGAACAGCCATGTGATGTAGGTGGTTACCAGTCTTGCCTCGCTAGATCGATTACGACTGAATAGTGAGTTCGAAACATACGGGGGTCCCCATAATTTCGGCCTTGTGCTACACACTTAGAAAATCATTGGGGAACAGCCATGTGATGTAGGTGGTTACCAGTCTTGACTCGCTAGATCGATTACGACTGAATAGTGAGTTCGAAACATACGGGGGTCCCCATAATTTCGGCCTTGTGCCACATGTTAACTACACTTAGAAAATCATTGGGGAACAGCCATGTGATGTAGGTGGTTACCAGTCTTGACTCGCTAGATCGATTACGACTGAATAGTGAGTTCGAAACATACGGGGGTCCCCATAATTTCGGCCTTGTGCCACATGTTAACTACACTTAGAAAATCATTGGGGAACAGCGATGTGATGTAGGTGGTTACCAGTCTTGACTCGCTAGATCGATTACGACTGAATAGTGAGTTCGAAACATACGGGGGTCTCCATAATTTCGGCCTTGTGCCACATGTTAACTACACTTAGAAAATCATTGGGGAACAGCCATGTGATGTAGGTGGTTACCAGTCTTGACTCGCTAGATCGATTACGACTGAATAGTGAGTTCGAAACATACGGGGGTCCCCATAATTTCGGCCTTGTGCTACACACTTAGAAAATCATTGGGGAACAGCGATGTGATGTAGGTGGTTACCAGTCTTGACTCGCTAGATCGATTACGACTGAATAGTGAGTTCGAAACATACGGGGGTCCCCATAATTTCGGCCTTGTGCTACACACTTAGAAAATCATTGGGGAACAGCGATGTGATGTAGGTGGTTACCAGTCTTGACTCGCTAGATCGATTACGACTGAATAGTGAGTTCGAAACATACGGGGGTCCCCATAATTTCGGCCTTGTGCTACACACTTAGAAAATCATTGGGGAACAGCGATGTGATGTAGGTGGTTACCAGTCTTGACTCGCTAGATCGATTACGACTGAATAGTGAGTTCGAAACATACGGGGGTCCCCATAATTTCGGCCTTGTGCTACACACTTAGAAAATCATTGGGGAACAGCGATGTGATGTAGGTGGTTACCAGTCTTGACTCGCTAGATCGATTACGACTGAATAGTGAGTTCGAAACATACGGGGGTCCCCATAATTTCGGCCTTGTGCTACACACTTAGAAAATCATTGGGGAACAGCGATGTGATGTAGGTGGTTACCAGTCTTGACTCGCTAGATCGATTACGACTGAATAGTGAGTTCGAAACATACGGGGGTCCCCATAATTTCGACCTTGTGCTACACACTTAGAAAATCATTGGGGAACAGCGATGTGATGTAGGTGGTTACCAGTCTTGACTCGCTAGATCGATTACGACTGAATAGTGAGTTCGAAACATACGGGGGTCCCCATAATTTCGGCCTTGTGCTACACACTTAGAATATCATTGGGGAACAGCGATGTGATATAGGTGGTTACCAGTCTTGACTCGCTAGATCGATTACGAGTGAATAGTGAGTTCGAAACATACGGGGGTCCCCATAATTTCGACCTTGTGCTACACACTTAGAAAATCATTGGGGAACAGCGATGTGATGTAGGTGGTTACCAGTCTTGACTCGCTAGATCGATTACGACTGAATAGTGAGTTCGAAACATACGGCGGTCCTCATAATTTTGGCATTGTGCTACACACTTAGAATATCATTGGGGAACAGCGATGTGATATAGGTGGTTACCAGTCTTGACTCGCTAGATCGATTACGAGTGAATAGTGAGTTCGAAACATACGGGGGTCCCCATAATTTCGGCCTTGTGCTACACACTTAGAAAATCATTGGGGAACAGCGATGTGATGTAGGTGGTTACCAGTCTTGACTCGCTAGATCGATTACGACTGAATAGTGAGTTCGAAACATACGGGGGTCCCCATAATTTCGACCTTGTGCTACACACTTAGAAAATCATTGGGGAACAGCGATGTGATGTAGGTGGTTACCAGTCTTGACTCGCTAGATCGATTACGACTGAATAGTGATTTCGAAACATACGGGGGTCCCCATAATTTCGACCTTGTGCTACACACTTAGAAAATCATTGGGGAACAGCGATGTGATGTAGGTGGTTACCAGTCTTGACTCGCTAGATCGATTACGACTGAATAGTGAGTTCGAAACATACGGGGGTCCCCATAATTTCGGCCTTGTGCTACACACTTAGAAAATCATTGGGGAACTGCGATGTGATGTAGGTGTTTACCAGTCTTGACTCGCTAGATCGATTACGACTGAATAGTGAGTTCGAAACATACGGGGGTCCCCATAATTTCGGCCTTGTGCTACACACTTACAAAATCATTGGGGAACAGCGATGTGATGTAGGTGGTTACCAGTCTTGACTCGCTAGATCGATTACGACTGAATAGTGAGTTCGAAACATACGGGGGTCCCCATAATTTCGGCCTTGTGCTACACACTTAGAAAATCATTGGGGAACAGCGATGTGATGTAAGTGGTTACCAGTCTTGACTCGCTAGATCGATTACGAGTGAATAGTGAGTTCGAAACATACGGGGGTCCCCATAATTTCGGCCTTGTGCTACACACTTAGAAAATCATTGGGGAACAGCGATGTGATGTAGGTGGTTACCAGTCTTGACTCGCTAGATCGATTACGACTGAATAGTGAGTTCGAAACATACGGGGGTCCCCATAATTTCGGCCTTGTGCTACACACTTAGAAAATCATTGGGGAACAGCGATGTGTTGTAGGTGGTTACCAGTCTTGACTCGCTAGATCGATTACGACTGAATAGTGAGTTCGAAACATACGGGGGTCCCCATAATTTCGGCCTTGTGCTACACACTTAGAAAATCATTGGGGAACAGCGATGTGATGTAGGTGGTTACCAATCTTGACTCGCTAGATCGATTACGAGTGAATAGTGAGTTCGAAACATACGGGGGTCCCCATAATTTCGGCCTTGTGCTACACACTTAGAAAATCATTGGGGAACAGCGATGTGATGTAGGTGGTTACCAGTCTTGACTCGCTAGATCGATTACGACTGAATAGTGAGTTCGAAACATACGGGGGTCCCCATAATTTCGGCCTTGTGCTACACACTTAGAAAATCATTGGGGAACAGCGATGTGATGTAGGTGGTTACCAGTCTTGACTCGCTAGATCGATTACGACTGAATAGTGAGTTCGAAACATACGGGGGTCCCCATAATTTCGGCCTTGTGCTACACACTTAGAAAATCATTGGGGAACAGCGATGTGATGTAGGTGGTTACCAATCTTGACTCGCTAGATCGATTACGAGTGAATAGTGAGTTCGAAACATACGGGGGTCCCCATAATTTCGGCCTTGTGCTACACACTTAGAAAATCATTGGGGAACAGCGATGTGATGTAGGTGGTTACCAGTCTTGACTCGCTAGATCGATTACGACTGAATAGTGAGTTCGAAACATACGGGGGTCCCCATAATTTCGGCCTTGTGCTACACACTTAGAAAATCATTGGGGAACAGCGATGTGATGTAGGTGGTTACCAGTCTTGACTCGCTAGATCGATTACGACTGAATAGTGAGTTCGAAACATACGGGGGTCCCCATAATTTCGGCCTTGTGCTACACACTTAGAAAATCATTGGGGAACAGCGATGTGATGTAGGTGGTTACCAATCTTGACTCGCTAGATCGATTACGAGTGAATAGTGAGTTCGAAACATACGGGGGTCCCCATAATTTCGGCCTTGTGCTACACACTTAGAAAATCATTGGGGAACAGCGATGTGATGTAGGTGGTTACCAGTCTTGACTCGCTAGATCGATTACGACTGAATAGTGAGTTCGAAACATACGGGGGTCCCCATAATTTCGACCTTGTGCTACACACTTAGAAAATCATTGGGGAACAGCGATGTGATGTAGGTGGTTACCAGTCTTGACTCGCTAGATCGATTACGACTGAATAGTGAGTTCGAAAAATACGGGCGTCCCCATAATTTCGGCCTTGTGCTACACACTTAGAAAATCATTGGGGAACAGCGATGTGATGTAGGTGGTTACCAGTCTTGACTCGCTAGATCGATTACGACTGAATAGTGAGTTCGAAACATACGGGGGTCCCCATAATTTCGGCCTTGTGCTACACACTTAGAAAATCATTGGGGAACAGCGATGTGATGTAGGTGGTTACCAGTCTTGACTCGCTAGATCGATTACGACTGAATAGTGAGTTCGAAACATACGGGGGTCCCCATAATTTCGGCCTTGTGATACACACTTAGAAAATCATTGGGGAACAGCTATGTGATGTAGGTGGTTACCAGTCTTGACTCGCTAGATCGATTACGACTGAATAGTGAGTTCGAAACATACGGGGGTCCCCATAATTTCGGCCTTGTGCTACACACTTAGAAAATCATTGGGGAACAGCGATGTGATGTAGGTGGTTACCAGTCTTGACTCGCTAGATCGATTACGACTGAATAGTGAGTTCGAAACACACAGGGGTCCCCATATCAGTTTTTTCCTGTTAATTACCCTCTCCAAGTTCTCCACTGCCTTAACCGGGTATTGAACTCACACTCTTTGCGTCCTGTCACTGGATCTAACCAACGCCTTTATCCACTCTGCCATGTGTCCTTGATTGTGAGTTCAATATCCGGTTAAGGCGGTGGAGAACTTTGAGAGGGGAATTAACAGGAGATAACTGATAATTGACATCCATTAAAACATGGCACATGGAACTAGAACAATCTACCCCAGTGAGCGAAATAAAGGGTTCAGTTCGACATTCCAATCACCTGAAGAAGGCCGGAGCGTATAACGGCCGAAACGTTGTAATAAATATGGCGAAAAAGATGAGGGCAATAATCCGAATAATGTAAACTTATTAAAATTTGAGGAAAATATTGGTTACCAAAATTTGGTAGACCATTACTCCTAAGTAGTGGGTTCGATTCTCACTAGGTGCCCCGTATTTGTTTTCTTGTACACAACTAGGCTATGTTTAGTATTTAATAATAGGCTATAATGATTAAAATACTTGTCTTTCCAAACATCACTCATGATTTTTTGCGCACACTGGGTTCTCTATATATGTAGCCTTGTGCTCAAACGAAGCTACCTTATATCAACACCTCTATGGGTTATTTAATACCGAAATCTAAATATTTTGTAAGCAAACTAGATATCTTTTTACATAATTTTATACTTTCAAAGTAAAAGTATGTTTAGATATAGTTTGGAGATATATGCATAGCTGGCATTCTTTTCAGCATTTCACCCCAAGCAAGGCGGGAGTGCCACTAGCACGCAAGGGGTTACAGAGGATTGAGAGCAAGTGTAAAGAGGCGTGATTGAGGAAAGAATGAAGAAAAAGACAGGAACTGTTTCGACAGTGATAGGGTAGGACTGAGATGCCAACCTAGTAACACGCTTAAATTCATGCAGTTTGGGAACTAGCGAAAGACAGAAGGAAGCGACGGCACGTCTGTGAGAAAGTGACTGTAGACGACATGCCAGACCAAGACCAACCACATTGCATATCCGTCTCTAGATTTTGTCGAGCACCTTTAGACGAACAGCCAGCCGAGGATCTCGACAATATATGGCAGCAGTGTCCCATGCAAGGGCGAATGATTGATTTGTAGATTTGAAGGATGGACTCAGGCGAGAAAAACCTTCTGGCGTGACACAGATTCAAATATCCTTGCGGTAGATGAAGCTATTGAGTCAATGTATTTGTTCCATCTCAGGTCAGCGAACAGCGTGAGAGCAAGCAGTCATAAAGAGGTGCTCTCGTATATATTCCTGAGAGTGAGAAAGAGAGAGAGAGAAAGAGAGATAGATAGATATTGAGTGAGAAATATTGAAAATTTTCAACATGTCCGTCTGTATACCTGCAAATCTCAAACCTATCCTTCACGTTGTGAAAATGGACATTTTGAGACCAAGCAGGCGCAGAGAGGTGCCCTCGTGGAGTTGAGCATCAGGCATTCTAATGGAAGGCAGGGAGAGTACTCTGTGCTTGGTAAAAGAGTGCAGGTTTTGTTTTTGAGGCATTAAAGTTAACCAGCCATTTCTTGCCCCAGTCACCCACAGATTGGAGGGTCCTTTTCAAGACCAACGGCCAGGTTAGTTTTCTATACGTTAGTGCTGCATTGATTGTCGTTATAATATAAAAGAAAAATGTTTTACAACTGATCACTTATTTTTATAAAATAATGCTGGTATTTTGACCATAATGTATTTTGTACATCGTTTGTACCAAACACTATTTGCCCATGGCTGGGACCATAACAGACGCTACCAACTCGGGTCAGAGGGGACCTAAGAAGGAGAGTAATTAAGAGGTAGTTCCATGCAGCTAAAAAACCTCCAATATCCCGAGAAGATGCCTTGCTGCCGGATGTAATTTATCTTCATACTCAGCACTGTGGCAGCAGTGATTTTCCAAGAGTAGCAGAGATGCGGCACAAGGCCGAAAGTAGGGGGCACCCAGTGAGATTCGAACTCATTACTCAGTTATAATTGTTCTAGCAAGACAAGCTTGCTAACCATTACACCGACTCGAGGTGCCCTCAGCACTGTGGTAGTATTGGATGCCCAACAGCAATTAAGAGATCGTTCCACGCTCCTCAAAACCTCCAATTTGCCGAGCAGAGAACTTGCTGCCGGACGTAGTTTATCGTCATACCCAGAATCGAAGTCACTCTTAGTAAATAACAAGTATAAGACAGAAAAACCCAATAATAATAATAATAATAATAATAATAATAATATAATTTTAAACTTGCTAAGATTATTACAACGTCTACTGTAGCATTATGGTTTGCAAGTTATTTTTTTTTTTTTGCAGATCACTTCACTTGTTTAATGTGTTCTAATTGTAAGTTGTGCTCCAGTACTTTAGCCTTGTGCCAGACAAAGTTCAATTAATAAGTAATTCTTTTGAAGTTTACTTTTTGAAATGTTAAAAGAAGAAGGAAAGAAAAAATATTCAATATATTTCAAAGACGGGATCAAGCATACATCCGGAAACTATTACGTAAAAAGGAAAAAAAAGAATGGATATCCAGTAGAGTGTCGGGAACATTGGTCACACTGGGGAACCCATTCCTGTCCTGGTGGAATGAGCATCTTGGGGCACATAAAAAAGGATGAGTTAAGCAAGCCTCCAAAGATTCCTCTGTCATCCATCAGCTGAATAACAACTAAAGGTCACGCAAATAGTTTGCGTCATTAGCCAAACGGAATTTCATCAGCGACAGGAAGAACAGTCCTCTCAAGGGATTTCTACATGTTGATCAGAGGGACGAAACTAATACTACCACTGTCCCATGATTATTACTACAGTTGTACCCACATGTCACACACTATGTTACAACTATTATGGGACAGAATTGTCGCTTATGGGCGGAGGTAATGGTTAACGAGTCAGTATGGTTGAGACATACTGTCAAATAGTAAGTTCGATCTTCATTATTGTGGCCTAGTGCAAAACTAAGTTTAGGGAATAGTCAATAGCTAAGTAGTGAGTTTGGTCCTTACCGGTAGCCTTGTGCCAGTTTAACGCAAGGTTAGTAAAGAATGCTTTAGGCCATTCAAAACGGAGTAAAGGTTAGTGATCTATTCTGGTTGACCATTAGTAACGAGTAATGAATTCCGTTCTCACTAGTTGACCATTAGTAACGAGTAATAAATTTCGTTCTCACTAGTTGACCATTAGTAACGAGTAATAAATTTCGTTCTCACTAGTTGACCATTAGTAAAGAGTAATGAAATCCGTTCTCACTAGTTGACCATTGGTAACGAGTAATGAATTCCGTTCTCACTAGTTGACCATTAGTAAAGAGTAATGAATTCTGTTCTCACTAGTTGACGATTAGTAACGAGTAATGAATTCCGTTATCACTAGTTGACCATTAGTAACGAGTAATAAATTTCATTCTCACTAGTTGACCATTAGTAACGAGTAATGAATTCCGTTCTCATTAGTTGATCATTAGTAAAGAGTAATAAATTCCGTTCTCACTAGTTGACCATTAGTAAAGAGTAATGAATTCCGTTCTCACTAGTTGAACATTAGTAAAGAGTATTGAATTTCGTTCTCACTAATTGACCATTAGTAAAGAGTAATGAATTCCGTTCTCATTAGTTGATCATTAGTAAAGAGTAATGAATTCCGTTCTCATTAGTTGATCATTAGTAAAGAGTAATGAATTCCGTTCTCACTAGTTGACCATTAGTAACGAGTAATGAATTCCGTTCTCACTAGTTGAACATTAGTAAAGAGTAATGAATTTCGTTCTCACTAGTTGACCATTAGTAACTGGCAATGAATTCGGTCATCACTAGTTGTCCTTTACTTTTTACCTTGTACCAAATTAAAGTAAGATTAGTAAATAACTTTGTGGGCTCTTCAGGACGAGGTAATGTTTAACGAGCTAGTCTGTTTTATTATGACTATTATTTTGCTAGGTACTCTATTTCATTGGCTTCGTGTCAATCATTTATGAGAAGATCATCTCGTAGGTTTATTCCCTTTTTTTTTATTTCGAATTTTGCTAGGTACTCCATTTCATTGGCCTTGTGCCAATCATTTTTCAGCCAATCCTCTCGCAGCCTTACTCTCTTGTTTCTTCCGTCGATCCTTGTATGACAAGTAACATTGCCCTGCTCGATGCTCAGAACCAATTTTCTTAGACGCAGTCCAAGCAGTTGTTTCAATATAGTCACTCTACATCATATCAGTGGAGAAACATGAGACCAAAAAGGCCCAATGGGCGGCTCTCTTAAAGTTTCGCATGGTGGACAGTAAAAATGAGTTCTCTATGGTTAAAAGAAAGAAACTTCGTTTAGGCTGCGTTAAACGAAGTTGCAAGTCGTTTCTTGCCTAAATTAACAACTGATTAGATGTCATTTTTTAGAGCATCTGCCAGATCTAATTTTTCAGACCTATCAGATTTTCTGTTAAGACTGGTGTAAAAAAGGGTTTTCATCACCGTAAATAAATAGTTGGCATCTAATGTCATCATCGGGAAGGTCGTTGAGGAATATAAGAATCATCGTAGCTTCAAAGACTTCAACCATTTTGTTAAATAATTCGTTTTCGCGTTCGGAGGAGGGGCGTATTCAACAAAAATATCGAAAACTTCTTTTTTCACAGCAAATTATTCATTATATCTGTTGCAACTTGACTAATGCATGGAATAATAATGCAACACAAAATGTACTTAGAACAAAATGTATTGAAACTAGGAAAGTGTACACAATATTTACATTTACTCTTTCGTATATTCCTGGGAAGACCGTTCCTGGAATGTGTGTTGACTGAGTCGCAGTCGGGCAGAGTCTTTGGTTGGATCTCTTCCATTCCTCCTCTCTCTTCCCGGTACCAACCATATTTATATGGTCGGTACTCCACTATGCAAATTAGGTGGATCCTACCACAACAATATCATATCCAAGTATTTTAGAAAGTATTAGAGCCGATTACACAGTATTTCAAGCTTAATTTAGATTTAAAGTTTGTAACCATGCAATGAGATGAGGTAACATAAACTGTAGATTTGTCTGCGGAATATCATTACATTATTCTTGCATAATTATAGTGAAATTCTTAAGGTTTTTGACAAAGGCATTTTATTTTTGCTCGTATGTTAATTTAAAATATTCCTTTTTACTGGCTGCATTTTTAAAATGGAATACGATCATTCTAAATTTCAGAATTTCACTATTGCCCATCAAAATGACTGGAAGAAAGCGATCTAAAAACAACAACGGAAAAGAAAGGTAACAAAGCATAAGCAAAATAGCTGCAGTTTGTTCATCTTAGGAAACTTAGCATTGCAGCCAAAGTATTCTAAAATGCTGCCAATAACAATGGAGAAAAGGAAAAATATCTAACAACAAATCGGATACAGCATCAAAATTTATATTATTTTTATTTATTTGTTATGTAACTAAATGCATAATTGTCAACAATGTTTCCATAAAACTTGATATTTCCTGTAAAAAATAATCTTAATAATTTTTATTATTGTTATGATTTTACTTAATTTTAAGGTAGTCTTATATTTATAATTCCTTACGGCTAACCATGAAAAGAAATGTTGATCAAAACTGCCTAAAACCTTTAAGCGCGTATTACCGAAAAATTATCCAATTTTGAATACGCCCCTTCTCTGCCGAACGCGTCATATATGACGAGATAAAAGTCATAACTCTTTTTCTGTTAACAGAATTTCCATATGACTCGTAAAAATTAGGTCACATTCTATATCCTGTATAAATGTTATTTTGACTGACGCCGTTGCAGTGCAATGCAAAAATCTAGTCTGTAAGCTTTTGCCAATAATCCAATCAAATAAATGCCTTATTCTGTTTTCTTTTATAAAGTGTTTCACGCTGGGCATAATTTCCATTTTTAAGCTAGGAAAAACGACAGAGCTTATTCCAGATAACGAAAAAGAACTGGTTTAAATTATTAAATGCAACTCTTTCCTTCGCCGAGAGAGAGAGAGAGAGAGAGTTCTTTAAAGGAAGATCCAGGGGTTTCCCTCATGCTCAGTAGGCGTACAGCGCGTGCGGCAACCAACCTAGAACCTTGCGAATGTTCATACGATAGTACGATAGGCTAAAGAACAAATAGGAAATTTAATTCGGATGAAATGATCAAATATGGATCGAAATCCGACAAACTTATATGATAAAGAAAAAATAGGAAATGTTTATTAAAGCTTTATCAGAGAATGAGATATGGAGAATAAGAAGAAAGACATTCTGGTATTTTTACTTTTGTGATGTTTGATTTTAATTGGTTGAGTAGGTTTCATATATATTTGATTTGTTGAGCAGCGTTCGTGTGTATAATTTATGGCGTTCTGAAATCAAGGAGAGATGACAGTTAAAAAGAACATAGTGAGTTGGGATCAAATACAGATCAAGTATGGGTTGGAATCTGACAGAATGATAAGATAAAGAACTAAAACAAAATGCTTGTCAATCAAATATGTTTCACTTTTATTAAAGCTTCGTCAGTGAATGGGATGAGGAGAATATGATGAAAGAAACGTTTCTATTGTTATTTGTGATGTTTGATTTTCATTGGATGAGTAGGCTTCATATATATTTGATTTGTTGAGCAGCGTTCGTGTGTATAATTTATGGCGTTCTGAAATCAAGGAGAGATGACAGTTAAAAAGAACATAGTGAGTTGGGATCAAATACAGATCAAGTATGGGTTGGAATCTGACAGAATGATAAGATAAAGAACTAATACAAAATGTTTGTCAATCAAATATGTTTCACTTTTATTAAAGCTTCGTCAGTGAATGGGATGAGGAGAATATGATGAAAGAAACGTTTCTATTGTTATTTGTGATGTTTGATTTTCATTGGATGAGTAGGCTTCATATATATTTGATTTGTTGAGCAGCGTTCGTGTGTATAATTTATGGCGTTCTGAAATCAAGGAGAGATGACAGTTAAAAAGAACATAGTGAGTTGGGATCAAATACAGATCAAGTATGGGTTGGAATCTGACAGAATGATAAGATAAAGAACTAAAACAAAATGCTTGTCAATCAAATATGTTTCACTTTTATTAAAGCTTCGTCAGTGAATGGGATGAGGAGAATATGATGAAAGAAACGTTTCTATTGTTATTTGTGATGTTTGATTTTCATTGGATGAGTAGGCTTCATATATATTTGATTTGTTGAGCAGCGTTCGTGTGTATAATTTATGGCGTTCTGAAATCAAGGAGAGATGACAGTTAAAAAGAACATAGTGAGTTGGGATCAAATACAGATCAAGTATGGGTTGGAATCTGACAGAATGATAAGATAAAGAACTAAAACAAAATGCTTGTCAATCAAATATGTTTCACTTTTATTAAAGCTTCGTCAGTGAATGGGATGAGGAGAATATGATGAAAGAAACGTTTCTATTGTTATTTGTGATGTTTGATTTTCATTGGATGAGTAGGCTTCATATATATTTGATTTGTTGAGCAGCGTTCGTGTGTATAATTTATGGCGTTCTGAAATCTAGGAGAGATGACAGTTAAAAAGAACATAGTGAGTTGGGATCAAATACAGATCAAGTATGGGTTGGAATCTGGCAGAATGATAAGATAAAGAACTAAAACAAAATGCTTGTCAATCAAATATGTTTCACTTTTATTAAAGCTTCGTCAGTGAATGGGATGAGGAGAATATGATGAAAGAAACGT
Organism: Acanthosepion lycidas; assembly: GCA_963932145.1. Taxonomy (NCBI): domain Eukaryota; kingdom Metazoa; phylum Mollusca; class Cephalopoda; order Sepiida; family Sepiidae; genus Acanthosepion; species Acanthosepion lycidas. The sequence continues at coordinate 68,169,711 of OZ010603.1, read as the reverse complement.
TTCTACTGTTATTTGTGATGTTTGATTTTCATTGGATGAGTAGGCTTCATATATATTTGATTTGTTGAGCAGCGTTCGTGTGTATAATTTATGGCGTTCTGAAATCTAGGAGAGATGACAGTTAAAAAGAACATAGTGAGTTGGGATCAAATACAGATCAAGTATGGGTTGGAATCTGACAGAATGATAAGATAAAGAACTAAAACAAAATGCTTGTCAATCAAATATGTTTCACTTTTATTAAAGCTTCGTCAGTGAATGGGATAATGAGACTAAACAGAAAGAAATACTGGTATTTTTTAAAACAATTTGTTTTTCTTTGATTATCATTGCTTAAGCAGCCTTCACGGGCTTATCACTTTTTAAACAAACATTACTAATTTATAGCACTTCAAGGAGTGACGACACGTCCTTTCGAAGTTCCAAGAAAGAACATCAAACAAATATATATGCATGTATGTACGAAATGCCCGTTGACTAATCTAGAGGGTTCTGTCGCCATTTGATAGGTGTTATTTTTCATAATTTATATCATTATTATTCAGTCGTCAGAATATTTTCCTGAAATTTCTTTGGACTCATGGCATCTTTTGACTAAATTGGATTCGTTGCTTAATTCTTCGAGCTAGATCTTCGAGCTAGATTTTAGTATGTTGAATACGTAGGACGTGTTCAAAAGACATGGTGTTTGCAACAGCAGATAAGCAGATGACAGATCTGGAAAATATAATTCATGGGGAGGAGTATTCCATTCGAAATATGTCGAATTTGTGACGTGAAATCGGGTATTTTTCGTCATAAAATAGGTCTGAAATGGGCATTTTTACATTCAGCCATGATGTACACTATAATAAATTTAAAAGTTCTCTGCAGAATATTTTTCGGCATAAAGACTAAATTCTATAGATATTTCTAAAATGACACTTAGAATTGGCACATCATGATCCAGTGGGCAATATCGAAAAAGCAGGTGTCAAAAAAAACCCAAAAAAACTTCACTTTCCAATTTTATTCATTAATCTGTTTACCTGTAAATCTATTTACTTAATTTGATAAATATATATATATATATATATATATATATATATATATATATATATATATATATATATAACGACAATTTTCATGTTTATACGACCTTTTTTTTTGGATACAAATATTTAAGTAAATGCTCTGTTTATAATAAACAGTATTAACAACATTTACCGGCCTGAATGTCCGTGAAATTTTCATAGAAAATATGCGGGAAACTTGTCTGATAAAGATTCGTCGAAATTCTTGTAACATCAAAACCTGTAAAATTTTACTGAAAAGGCGCGGAAGATTTGTTTGATAAAGATTCGTCGAAATTCTAACATTAAAACCTGTAGCATTTTACTGAAAAGTCAAGCAAGGGCTGTCTGGTAAAAATTCGTCGAAATTCTTCTAACATCAAAACCTGTAGAATTTTACTGAAAAGGCATGCAAAGGTTGTCTGATCAATGGCAACAAGACCTTGCAATATAATTGGAAATATAGAATTGAATAAAATGTAAATGTACTTTATTTTTCGAAGGAAAAAGTTTATAAATAAAAATGGTAATTATTTCTGACTTCGCCTAACAAGATTTTCCTAACACTGCGCAAAATATGTCACTCGAAATTTTTACATCAAATCCAGATCTTGTTATTAATATAGAGTTGGTATTATTAAAGGATGATGCTTGAAAATTTCTGTTTTTACTGACTTCACCGTCCCACACTATTTATTTGTCATATGCAAAGCAAATCTAATATAAACCTGAAGGAAAGCAAGCTGCAATTTCCCACATTTTTATAAAAAGTATTAATCTTCTTTGTCGGTACGTCTTACCATGGGATTTATTTTAACACACATTTTCATCCAGTTAACTTTGACGAAGCCAGAGTTTTACAATAAAACCCAGATAAATCCTTCATATGGCAAGTTCGGGCTTAAAGAATAGGAAATTATCCCTAAATTCTATTAAATCTATTTTATGATATAAAACAGAACGGGACTTTATATATTTTCATTACACACACTTTCAAAATTTTCTTACAGTAATATTTCACAATGTACAAGGCTCGAGAGCCAATAGAATCAAAATAACTATTAGGCTGGTGCAAAAATAATGACGTTTTCTCAGATAGTAACATATTATTTTTGCACCAAACTAATACCTTTCGTTTTTTACGGTTTATCAACCATTTGCAGGTTATTTTAAGCCAGGAAATATTTTTAGATTCTAAGAATTTTTTGGCAGATAAAATTGGTTTAATGATACAAGTTTACTAATTAACCCATAGCTGGGAGGAGAAAAGGTGGATTCATTCCTCATCAGAATTTGATAATCAAACAAGAAATAATGATGTGGATATAAAATATAAAATGGAGGATCAATTATTTATTACAATCAATGTTTAAACTGTTCCCTCATTTTGTGGTCCCTGTAGCTTCTATACATTTATAGTCCAGAAAATGTGAATAAATCCAAAAGATAATAAGGATTAATGATACAAATCTTACTAATTAACCCATAGCTGGGAGGAGAAAAGGTGGAATCATGCATCATTAGATTTTAATAAAAAGAAAATAAATTATAGTGTGGATATAAAGTGGGGGATCAATTCTATATTCAATTAGCATATAAACGGATCCCTCATTTGTGACCACTAGTTTCTATACATTTACATATCAGAGAATGTAAATAAATCTAAAAGCCATGCCTGTGTAGCTAATCAATATTTAATTGATTGATTGATTCGTTTTTTGCGGCTTATCAACAATCAAGAAAGTATAATGCGGATGTAAAGTGGGGAATCAATTCTACATTCAATCACTATATAGAACGATCCCTCATTTTGTAACCACTTTATATACCAGAGAATGTAAATAAATCTAAAAAAAACATGCCTGTGCAGCTAATCAGTATTTCATTGATTGATTGATTCGTTTTCTACAACTTATCGACAAACAAGAAATTATAATGTGGATATAAAGTGGGGGATCAATTATATATTACTATCAATATATAAAATGATCCCTCACTTTGTGACCAGAATAGTTTCTATCCATTTATATTCCAGAGAATTTAAATAAATCTAAAAGACATGCCTGTGTTGCTAATCAGTATTTCATTGATTGATTGATTTGTTTTCTACGGCTTATCAACCCTTTGTAGGTTATTTAAAGACAGAAAATATTTTTAGAATGTAATAATTATTTTGGAGATAATAATAGTCTAGTGATACAAGTCTTACTGATGAACCCATAGCTGGGGGGGAAGAGGTGGATTCATAACTTTCCCAAGTATTAGAGGTACGGGTAAGTGTCACAGTTAATGGGGATATGAGAAAAAGATAACGGTTAACCCTAGACTTGAACATGTTAAGATTACAGTAATCGAGGAAGTACCCTCTTGGGAGTCGGTTCCACAATGCAGCGATACGTGAGAAAAAGATTTTCGAGAAGAACTTACATCTCAATTATGAAATACGAAAGGAATGAGTGTGGTTCGCTAGAAAATGCGTAACATATCTGGTCTCTTCTGTGAATAATAGAACTGCTGGAACTAAGGTTTTATATGACCTTTTTGCGATTAATTTTTTTGTACGATAATAATTTTTATAACTTTAGGAATCAACGACATTAATTGAGAAATCCAGCGAAAGTCACCCATGAAATAAAGATAATTATACTGAATGTAAGGACATAGGTAGATTAAATTGTCTTCAAATTAACTGACGAGGGAAAAATTAACATTTAACTTTTAAAAATCAATCTTAAATATTAATGTATTACTTAAATGCAGTGATCAATTTTGAGTCCTTCTGTAGTTTATTGTTAC
>OZ010603.1:68140863-68160863 GCA_963932145.1 Acanthosepion lycidas | reverse complement strand
CTATCGATGTGTAATGATCATGTAAAGAACTATCAAAAACAATTAAAGGCAATACGGATATGCTATATGATTGGCCCTGATCTGGCATCTCGTTCACAGTCGCTCTCTCACAGAAGTGGCGTCACTTCCCTCCGTCTTTTCTACAAATACTTTCACAGTAACTGCTCATACGAGCTAGTTTCGCTAGTTTCCAGACTGTATGATTTTAAACGTCCTACTAGGTTGTCATATCAGTCAAACGATTTCACTGTCGAAACGGTTAAATATAGCCGTGTCTTCTAGTCCAATAGCTTCATGTCTTGCACTTCCCGTCTGTGAAACTCCCCTCCTCTTACTTGCTTCCCTGATAGCTATAATCTCCAACTATTCAAATGCAATGCCAGTCGACATCTCCAGATGAATTGATCTATTCCCTGCCATTCTCTTCACCCTTTTTTCTATCCTGCCTCTTTACTATTGTTCCCACTCTCTGTAACCCCCCTTGCATGCTAGTGACACTCCCGCCTGGCTTGGGATGAAATGCTAAAAAAAAAAAAATCAAGAATGAATGTTACGCGATTATTGACGCAAGATGGCCAATAATTTTGTTCTATATTAAATTTTTTTGTGTTTATTTTGTATTATTTTTTGACATAAAAAAATCATTTGTACATTCTTTCAAATCCATCATTTCATCATTTGTCAAAAAAAAAATATATATATATATATATACTTCACATGAAGTTTCCACAAAATTTGAGACATTACAGGTTTATTTGTAATTATGGGAGTGGGGGGTGGTGAATAATTCTCTCCACAACTGTATATCGTTTCTGTGATAAAAATTGCATCTCAGTCCTTAAAATACATCCAAATTGCCTGCAGATATGATCTTATCATAGTTATGAAGCTTTGTGTTGAAGTAATTTCATTTTTTATTACTTAATAATTTAGCGATGATTCTGTATCTGTAATCCTCAGGTTTTGAGACTTTAATTATCGAGTGACCTAATATTACATTTTTAAAGAACCCAACAAATTTACCACCCCCCGCCGTTTTTACTACATGAGATTCTGTTATGGAAGTACTACTCAAAAGTAGTGGTCCGCAGACCGGTGCCGGTACGCGATCCATCATCTAACGGTACGCGGCCAGTGTCCAGGCCATCTTAAGGAATCATTTGAACCTTATTTTTCTTTATGCCTTTTTATATGTTTTGATAGTGAATTATTTTTTCCGAAATAAATGGAAGATAAAAAAAATTTCACTTTTTATTATAGTCATTATATATATATATATATATATATATATATATATATATATATATATGTATATATATATATATATATATATATATATATATATATATATATATATATATATATATATATATATATATATATATCGTTTCCTGTATAAATTAATATTACCACTAAATATTACAGGTACGTGACACACTCAGAAATAAAAAATGCCGGTCCGCCAAATCAGATACTTTGAGAACACACTGTGATAGATAATGAACTGACTCAGATAGATAGGTAGCTAGATAGATATTATCAAATTTAGATAGATAGATAGATAGATAGATAGATACGAACAGAAAGAGATAGATAGATCGATACGAACAGAAAGAGATAGATAGATACGAATAGAAAGAGATAGATAGATAGATAGATACGAACAGAAAGAGATAGATAGATATTATCAAATTTAGATAGATAGCTAGATAGTTAGATAGTTAGATAGATAGCAAACAGATGGAGGCAAGTAGATAGATTTAATTAGATTCCGATAGATAATGAACAAATTCGGTCGAAATATATTTTTGAATAGTCAGATATAAGTACAAAATGAGACTGACAGACAGACAGATAGATAAATAGATACTAACATAATGAGATAGATAGATAGATAGATAGATAGATAGATCAGTACTACTCAAAAGACCGGTGCCGGTACGCGATCCATCAGCTAACAGTACGCAGCCAGTGTCCATTTCTTTATGACATTTTATGTTTTGATAGAGAATTATTTTTTCCGAAGTAAATGGAAGATAAAAAAAATATTCAATTTTTATTACATTCATTATATATATATATATATATATATATATATATTAGGTTGGTGCAAAAATAGTGTCGTTTTTTGACGTTAAAAAATACGTCAAAAACGACAATATTTTTGCACCAACCTAATATATATATATATATATATATATATATATATATATATATATATATATATATATATATATATATATATATATAAAATTTAACAATACCAATATATAACTCAACAAATCCAAACCTACCCACATTTCTCACCCACACAAGACAGACATATTTACGGAGGTGTGGAGGCCTCACACTTATACACTCACCCACACGAATGTACACACTTACAAACATCATACTCACTCACTCCCTAATGAGCCAAATGATAACACACACCCATAGCAATACACACGCTTACACATATTATACTCACTCACTCCCTAAGAACCAAATAACACACACACAAACACTAAACAGAGACACATCCCCTCACCAGGTCAATAAAACTGTCAAACTGACCAGAGAATTCAGAGCAGCATGTATCTATCCAGCTCTTATCTCAAATAACAACTTCAAAGAGACTGTTTGACCAACGCAAGGAATGTTAAAAGATTCATGTTAAAAAGTTAAAAAAATAAAAAGCAAAACAAATGAAAACTGCAGACAAAAGTTCATTTTCTCCATCAAGTCATTCATTTCTGTAGTTCACTGTTACCAGCAATCAGAAAATTATTTTTCTCCTGATGATGGCCATGTTGGCCGAAACTAGTTAAGAAATCTAAGTGAAATAATGACAAACGAAAAAATATTAATATACACCCAACTGTATCTCGAATATCTTAATTTTTTGATGTTTTTTATTGTTCAAAACATGCCAAATCGGTTGGGGTTCGATTCTGGCTTGAGGCATTCGGATGTCTAGTCGCACTGAGATACAGCATAACAGTACAGTCTGTGAATGACATAATTTATCTCTTGAAGCTGGTAAGTGATTCCCTTTTTGAAGTGAGTAAACTGTTTTTGTCTATATGAAAAAAATTACATATATATATATATATATATATATATATATCTGTACCATTTAGGCGCGGCTGTTTTCAGCCTTCCCTTTAATATTTCTATCTGAATATATATATATATATATATATATATATATATATATATATATATATATATATATATATATATATAACAACGTAAAAGAGATTGACCAACACAAGGACAAACAAATGAAAACTAAAGACAAAAGTTCATTTTCTCCATCAAGACATTCATTTCTGTAGTTCACTGCTACCAGCAATCAGAAAATTTCTTTTCTCCTGATGATGGCCATGTTGGCCGAAACTAGTCGAGGAATCTAAATGAAATAATAATAACAAAAAACGAAAGAATATTAATCTACAACCCAGTGTGTCTAAAGATTTTTATTTTTTTAATTTTTTTTTTATATGGAAACGATATATATATATATATATATATATATATATATATATATATATATATATATATATATATCGTTTCCCTTATAAATATTACCACGAAATATTACAGGTACGTGACACATTGAGAAAAAAATTGCCTGTACTCCATATCAGATAGTCTGAGAAGCACTGTGTCATGCGATTCAATTGCAGGTGCTATTAATGGTCAGTTACCAGCGCGTTTCATCCGACTGGGGAGCTAATGTAAACAAGTCATGTCGTTATTGTTAACATCTCTATCCAATGGACGCTGATAAGGACCAAGCGAGAAAAATAACGGAAAAGTGCTCTCCGATAGGATGACATTCTCTGTTTGGTTCAGTGGTCTTTATCTTTAAAGTCATCCTGATAATTAATATAAGTGATTAGAACTCTTATTGTCGTTTTTACTCAAATGATTTTTATGGTCCGACCATGACACCAAGTGGTGGCTTCTCAACCAATGGCCTTCGTCTTCCCTCGCGCACTGGGCCCTGCTCGACACACACACATTCACAAAAAAAAAAAAAAAAAAAAATCTTGACACACATCTATCTATCCTTCCATTCATTCATCCAAAGGGGTCTTAATAATGCTTTTATTTGGTTTCCACGTTCGTTTGATATTATCAGCAGAAGGCAATCAGTTGCGAGTAAAAATTGTCGAAATTACTTTGCCATTTCATCTAATTTGGTAATGTTTATCGCTTGGATCTATGCCTAGACAACAATGGAGCTATAAAGAGAACTCTTGTTCCATATTGGACCAAATGACATTGACACAATTCCGGATAATTTAGACAAATGTAACTCATTATAGAACCACCTCGTCACAAGTCTCGTAGGAGCAGTACATGTATATATAGACACAATAGTGTTTCATTGCAACACAGCCTAACGGAGTCCATCCCTCATCTGGTTGTAAATTCAGAGTTTCCATTGTCCTAGCCTATCAAAGCTTAAACAATCTACAATATCATTTAAGAGACTTAGAAATCAGTGTTTAACTCCCAAAACCCAGTACACCTTGCATTTTAATCCCAGAGGTGAGTAATGATAGTGTCCTGGCTTCACTGCATGTACTGCAACCATCGCAGCAGTGGTGTGCCTAGGGCAGTACTTCTCAACCATTTTAAGCAACGGTACACCTAGGTGCAAATAAAAATATCACAGCAAATTTAGCAAAATTTTTAAAGGGTCTACATTTAAATGCTGTGAAATAAAACTATAGGTTAAAAAAATACACACATTAATATAAACTTAATTTATTTCAATGTGTCTATTTGTGAAGCTTATTTAGTTTAAAAAACTATGCCCGGTGATTTATCGCGGTTTCTTCAATGCTTGGTTTAATGCGAAATAAGCAGACCGCCATTTCTTCGTCAGCTGACCGTAGTCTTTCTTGCTTCTTATTTTTGATGTTATTTAGGTTTGAGAAACCTAACTCCCCTAAATCAAATGTTTCAAATACTAACACTGTACCATTATTACTTAAAGGATAAACATTTAAATGTTATTAAATAAAATCACAGATTTAAAAAAAATACACACGCAAATATGAATTTTATTTTAATATTTCTGTCCAACCTATTGTGCAACTTATTTAGGATAAAACCTGTTCCTGGTGTTTTTTCACGATTTCTTCAATGTTTGGTTAAATGTGTGATAGGCAGACCCCCCATTTCTTCTTCAGTTGGGCGTAGTCTTTCTTCCTTCTTATTTTTGATGTTATTTAGGGTTGAGAAGACCTAATTCCCCTAAATCAAATGTTTCAAATACTAAACCTGTACCATTATTACTTCAAGGATATACATTTAAATGTTATGAAATAAAATCATAGATTTTTTAAAAATGCCCATACAAATATGAACATATTTATTTCAATGTTTCTATTCAACGATTTGTTATAATGGAACACACCTATTCTACAGTTAGACTATTCTATAGTTAATAGACTCTCCCACCTATAATAAGTAGGAGTAGTAGTAGCAGTCGCTCAGCGAGTCGGCAGAGAGTTGGTCAGTCAGTCGATGTCGGACGACTGTTAGTCGGATATTAAAGTATCAGCCACCACAACTAGATTACTGCGTCATTACCTATTATATCAAGCTCCTAACATTTTGTTCATCGAACCTATTTTAGGACCGACTTAGTACAAATACAAGCCTCCACTGTGAAACACTATTTGTGCAGGTTATTTAGTGTGAAACCTGTTCCTTTTTTCTTTTTCACGATTTCTTCAATGTTTGGTTGAATGTGTGATATGCAGACCCCAATTTCTTCTTCAGTTGAGCGTAGTCTTTCTTGCTTCTTATTTTTGATGTTATTTAGGGTTGACAAGCTTAATTCACATAAATAAGAAGTAGGAAATTGCGATAAAACTGATAAAGCCTTTTTAGCTAATGTGTGTGATTCCTTTTGTATTGAAATCGAAAATGGATCAATGGGTAAGTTAAAATGTTTTATTTCGATCGATAGAAAAGGTAATATTTCGCGGCTCACTTAAGAGGTTCGCCCGGCTCACTAATGTGCCGCGGCACGACGGTTGATTATAACACCACAATTTATTCCTGCCTCAAAAACAAATCTAGTCTCGCTGACAAAACTCGCCTGGCCGTGCGTCTCGAAAAGGACCTCCAATCGATTGTGAACTGGGGCATGAATTGGTTGGTCAACTTCAACGCCTCCAAGACAAAACTGCTCTCTATTAAACACCACAGAGATCCTTCCCTTCCTTCCATTAGAATGTCTGACGATCAACTTCTCGAGAGCAACTCTCTGCGGCTTCTCGGTCTCACGATGACTGCTGACCTGAGATTGAATAAATACATTGAATCAATTGCCTCGTCCACTGCAAGGAAAATTGGCTCCCTGAGTCGCGCCAAGAAGTTTTTCTCCCCGGAGTCGATCCTCCAGATCTACAAATCAACAATTCGCCCTTGCATGGAGTATTGCTGCCATATATGGTATGGTGCCCCTTCTGTTTGCCTCGGGGTTCTTGATAGGCTCCAGAGGTGGATATGCAATGTATTTGGCACTGCGCTAGCGTCTCGTCTACAGTCACTTTCTCACAGACGCGCCGTCGCCTCTCTCTGTCTGTTCTACAAATACTTTCATGGAAATTGCTCCGAGGAGCTGCATTCGCTGGTTCCCAGACGTCATGAGTTCAAGCGCCATACGAGGCTGGCATCCCGCTCTCACCCCTTCACTGTCGAAACTCCTAAATATAGCCGTCTCTTCTACTCTAATAGCTTCATGTCTCGCACCTCTCGCCTGTGGAACTCCCTTCCTTATTCCTGTTTCCCTGTGAGCTATAAACTCCAGCTATTCAAGTGTAATGTCAATCGACATCTCCAGTTGCCTTGATCTATCCACTACCCTCATCCTTTCTTCTATCACTCTTATCTGATCTTGCTCTAAATTTTCTGTAACCCCTTGCGTCCTAGTGGCTGCTCGCCTTGCTTGGGGTGAAATGCTTAAAAAAACAAACCAAAAAACTGGGACTAGAGTAAGATAGCCTGATAGAGGCCATCCGTAATGAACGTGCTTCAGATTTTCCTTCCTGACTGCCACCTAACAGTAACATAGTCCAGTCAGCCATGGTATTTAATCCATAGTTTGGGGTACACTTATAAATTTTTAAGATAGATTCTAGTGAGGAAAATTGTCTAGCATAACATAGTGTGCCAAACTTCGTAGCAAGATAGCTTGCAATTTATTCAATAAACGGACTACGCCAAAATTCGAACTCTGCCCATCAATTTCTTTTTCTGAGTCAACCTCCCCGAACGAGACTCTGCCCTTCGACGGAGCCTCGTCTGGGTTCCTCTCTGCTCAGAGGCAGAGAGTTCGACCAAGCCGAGCTTCTCGGCTTGATTCGGTATCTAGCCCCCCCCCACCCCACGAGGGTTGCATGTGGCACAAGGCCGAGGTTAACGTGGGTTTCCCGAGTCTGTAGGCTCGGCCAAAAAATGCCCGTAGAACCGGTATAAACGGGATCGGGTTGGTCAACCTCCCCGAACGAGACTCTGCCCTTCGGTGGAGCCTCGTCCGGGTTCCTCTCTGCTCAGAGACAGAGAGTTCGACCGTCAAGCCGAGCTTCTCGGCTTGATTCGTCCCTCTCTCTTGAGAGGCGTAGTATACATAGTGTTAGGAAGAGTTCATTCTGTAGTTATAGGTAAGGACACATGACATCAACCAAAGCGGTTGTTTCAATTAATTTGCACAAGTGTGGATTAGTCTACCATTCGTCTATATTTCTACCAAATATGATCTGTTTGTCCTGCTATATATTTAGAGATCCTTGATAAAACCCAAAGAGGAATCTGCAGTGTCATTCGTCTTAACCTGGCATCTCGGCTCCAGTCGTATTCCCACTGCTATAATGTAGCTTCCCTGTGCCTTTTCTATAAATACTTTCATGACAATATTTCTCATGAATTTTTCTCTTTCCTACCTAGAATTTATTAATTTAAGCCCAATATTAGATTGGGAATCAGTTCTCATCATTTTTACAGTCAAAATGGATAGATGCAGGGCTGGTGCAAGCATCTCGCAGCATCCCCCCACACCCCCCACTGCCATTCTTCTACACCTCGATATCCTTAAGCTAGTATTCATATAAAATACAAATTTATTCTAAGCTAATTATCTACAATAATGGATCATATACAATATAAGTGAAAAATTCAACTAGAAAAATTAAAAATAAATACAATGTATCTAAATACAAATCAGAGACCATTTCATCTTAAATAAATCAACAATGTTTTTTAACATCAAATTGAGATTTTTCTTGTTAAAAAGTTGAATAATTTTAGCCTATTTAAAATTATGAGTAAAAAAAGAGTGAATTTTATATAGTGTTTATTCAAACATATTATGTATTAGGTTGGTGCAAAAATAATGACGTAATAATGTCGTTTTTTGACGTTACAAAATACGTCAAAAAACGACATTATTACGTCATTATTTTTGCACCAACCTAATATAAACAAGTCCGAAGCAAGGGTTTCATGCCCCCATCGATCTATGATACGGGGGACCCACTCCATCTCAATTTTCATAAGCTAATATTCATATAAAATACAAATTTTATTCTAACCTAATTATCTACAATAATGGATCATATGCAGTATACGTGAACAATTCAACTAGAAAAATTGAAAATAAATCCAATATATCTAAATACAAATTAGAGACATGCGATAATAGATCATGAGATATTAAATAAATCAACAATGTTTTGCGGTATTTTTAGCATCAACTTGAGATTTTTCTTGTTAGACATTTGAATAATTTTGACACAATCGACCATGTGGATAAAAAATAAAGTGAATTTTATATAGAAATATTTCGAGACTTTACATGATAAAAAAAAATTCACTGATTTGGACGAAAAAAAAAAAAACCCGAATGATATCAAAATCTGCGAAATTTTTTTCATTCTTTAATAGTCGTTTCAGCTTAGTTTATTTTGTAACGTATATAACTGTAGGTATTAGGTTGGTGCAAAAATAATGACGTAATAGTGTCGTTTTTTGACGTATTTTTAACGTCAAAAAACGACATTATTACGTCATTATTTTTGCACTAACCTAATAAAAAACAAAAAAAAAAAAAATAAATTTAGATAAAGTTAGCCAGGGCAGCAAAGCACTGCCCGTGGTCCCCAAACAGGCTCTCACCTGGGTTGGTGAGTTTCGGGGTAGTACACGCCGGCCCTGGTTATAAGCACTGGAAATAACACACAGACTATAAAACAAAGAATAAACTATATAATAAGACCCCGGGTTATGACAGTGCTGACCTACAACGATCCGTGGTTACGACGCAGTTTCCATTAATGTTGTTTCGACTTATACCGCTGGCCTTGAACATACGACGCAAGCGGCTCGGCGGAAGAATACATTGCGTGGTGGTAGAATAATTAGTGATGCGGTGCTCGAGTGAGGAAGGTGGAAAGGGCCAGTTCCTGGTCGTATGCCATATTGGATTATTGGGGAGTGAGCGCTTATTGACGGAAAATCCCGGTGTACGTTCCGACTTACACGGAAAAATTTGTTATGATGTATCATAGGAACAAAACACTGTCGTAAGTCGAAGGCTCCTGTATTTTTGCAAGATATCAATATTATACAAATTAAAGAAGTTTATAGATCCTGACTGAATCTAAATACGGATGCCTTAACTAAAATTTTCTAGCAAAAGAAGAGAGTAAAGAGATTATTTTGCAAATACGATAAAAACTCGTAACCAAAGATTTAGTCATGAATCCCACTTAAAATGTTTTTTTTTTTTTTTTTTTTTTAAAAAAAAGACAAAATCAGATGCGGTAAAATGAAAAGTGTTTTCATATAAAGTAACATTAATCCCTTCGTAGCAGATGTTTTCATTAAAAGACAAGCATAACTTGTTCGCTTGAAATTATCTCTTGCTACTGCAGATAAAGGGGAAAATAGGGAAGGTGCCTGCCGTAGAGTGGTAGTTTGAGTTACTCTTAGATTGACAGAAGAATGAGAAGATGATTACTGTTTGAAAGTAAAATATAACTTCATTCTGAGTTAAAGTATAAAGCATAAGTTTGATGTTTACAAGGAAAAAAATACAATTTCGTATTTTGATAGGAAAAAAAGAGATTTTTATATTTACAAGAAAAATATCATTTCGCGTTTAGATCGAAGAATAATAGTATTTTGCTATTTACAAGGAAAATATAACTTGGTGTTTAGTTAGAAGAAGAAAATATAAGTTTGATTTTTACCAAAAATATCATTTCTAAATAGACTTGCTTTATTTTCCTGTATTTGACCTCAAGAGTCAAAATGAGGAAGTCTAGGGAGAAATACAATTCTCTAAAAGTAATAGTCTGCTGGACGTCTATATATTCCAAATGAATTAAATTTTTTATTTAAATGTTTAAACGTGTCTAGCTATCTTATTTGCAATTTCCCTAATACTTTTCTGTGGTATGTGTAATTCTCTTAAAATAAAAACACTGTAAAGTAATAAGCAGCATAGAAAAAAACAAAACTGATTTGATCAAACGCCGGGTGTTATTGCTGGTATTAATTATATTACAGTATTTCTTAACTCATTGGAATCGGAGCCTCATTTGCAGTTTCAGTATCAAGATGGAGTTCTTTACTCATGCCCTCACTTGGACCACAAACACACACACATATACACATACACATACACACACGCACAAAAAAAGCGATATAAAATCACAGAGCAAACTATGATAGAAACCGCCATTGAAATGTCCAGGCGTGCAAGAAATGCGAGAAGCAATCTGATTGGCTGGTACAAAGACCAGCCAGCTAAATTCGAGGCTTCCATTAAATGGCTGACAAATGAGCCCAGTTCTTTTTCGTCGCTCGAATTTTCGGCTGATATGTCGAACTTGTCGTCTCTTAAGCTTTAAGGTGCATAAAGCTTTTAATCTGTCTCGGAAAGATAGATTATTTTATTTTCTGAGTTTAGATGTCAGGGTAAATTTATTAGATTATCCTTGGGGAAGTAATGGCTTCAAAATTTTGTGCAGGAAAATGAGAGAACGGTGGAAACACAATGATGGTTTGGGCTATTTTCTATCATAGTGTTTAATGAAACAACCTCGCGTATAGCCACTATTTAAATTACAAGCTATACCATATTTTTGAAGTGGCCTTCTGCAGTAGCCATAATGTTTTCCGAGTGTCAAGCGCCTTGCTACAATGCTTGAGATGTTTGTGAATAACTATCAAGAAACAGAAGATGTTTGAGAATAGTGGAATCGGTGTACACGTTCTTATATTGAAATTGTTTTCCTAAATTGCAAGAAAATAGACTGCATGGTTGTTAGCAAAAGGAACTGCGAAATGTTTAAATTACAAATTAAATTATAACGAATTTAAGCACGTATATCAACTTATATATTTGGGAAATGTTGAAAACGGAAAATAAGACACTGAAATTCGAAGGTGAAAGATGCCTTCTAAAAGCTAAGCAGAGTATTAAGAAACCGAAAATAATCGTTAGAAACAAAGAAAAGCGGACTGAACTCATATTTATTACTAGCCATCGTATTTCCACCATTTACTTTCTTCGGAGTATTGTCCTCACTTTCATTGTCATATTCACGGCGTTTTGTCACCAAGGACGCAGGGGCCAGTGGATAAAAAAAGCGTTGGTTGAAGTAATCCAATGATTGACCTAAAGAGTTGTGAGTTTAATACTTGGCTACAGCAGAGGTGAACAAAGACTTGGGGAGTTGAGTTATTGAAGGGAAAATAACTGAAACTGAGATATCCAGAAAATGCATGGCACGTGGAACTAGAACAGTCTACCTCTAGATAAAAGGTTCGGTCATAAATTCCAATGTATACCACCAGAAGAGGGCCGGAGCGTATAAGGACCGAAACGTCGTGAATTTGACAATGAAGTTGTGGACAACAGTCGGATCAATGTAAATAATGTAAAAAGTTACAGTATCTTATCTCAGACGTATAGACATATCCTGAAGAAGGCCCGAGCGTACAACGGCCGAAATGTCGTGAATATGACAATGATGATGACAACAGTCCAAAAAATATATACAGTGTAAATAATTACAATATCTTATCTCAGAAAACTAATCAAGTCTACCTATGTATAAGTCCCAGTCTATTCATATCTATCTATCTATCTATCTATCTATCTATCTATCTATCTATCTATCTATCTATCTATCTCAGTCTATTCGTATATATCTATCTAAATATTTATAATGCTTCATCTATAAATATAGAAATATAGACAGAGCAGCAATCCTATATGGTAGTGAATGCTGGAAAGGTTCCTCACAGATGCAGAAGAGATTTCAAGCAAGAAAAATGTGGTTCTACAGAAGGATGCTGAGGCTACCATGGAATGAGCATGAGAACAACGAAGAAGTTTTAAAGACAAGGGATACAAAATGGTACTGAAGAATAGGAAAAGAGAAATTTCTGAGGTACATAATGAGGAAAGAGTACTTGGAACATTTGATACATACAGGACTGACAGAGGGCCAATGAGAGAGAGAGGAAAGCTTCACTTAACCTACCTTGTAAGCTTGAGTGAATGGATGGCGGAACAAAATTTATTAAAAGCTATAAAGAGCAGGAAATCGTGGAGAGCCATGATCACCAACGTCCTGAAGAGACACGGCACATAGAAAAAGTAGAAGAATGAGCTTGAATAAATGGATGGCCGAACAAGGTCAGGGAGAGATAACAAAAAGACAAAATTTATTAAGAGCTACAAAGGAGAGGAAATTGTGGAGAGCCATGATCGCCAACGTCCTGAAGGGACACGACACATAGAAAAAGTAGAAGAACGAACTTGAGTAAATAGATGGCGGAACAAGGCCAGGGAGAGATAACAAAAAGACAAAATTTATTAAGAGCTACAAAGGAGAGGAAATTGTGGAGAGCCATGATCACCAACGTCCTGAAGGGACACGACACATAGAAAAAGTAGAAGAACGAACTTCGAATAAATAGATGGCTGAACAAGGTCTGGGAGAGATAACAAAAAGAGAAAATTTATTAAGGGTTTAAAGGGCAGGAAATTGTGGAGAGCCATGATCGCCAACGTCCTGAAGATACACGGCACATAGAAAAAGTAGAAGAATGAGCTTGAATAAATGGATGGCCGAACAAAGTTTAGGAGAAATAACAAAAAGAAAAAAATATTAAGAGCTGCAAAGGGAAGGAAATTGTGGAGAGCCATGATTGCCAACGTCCTAAAAGAACACGGCACATAGAAGAAGAAATCAGAAAAGCAATGTAAAGTATTCTCATGAATGAGAAACAAAAGAAATCGATTTGAAACAAGAAAATTAAAAATAACTGATATAAAACTGAAGTTGAAATAAATAAAAGAATGCAAATTTAAAAGTAAAAGAATAAAAAAAATGTATTTTGCAGACCCCAAATGCGGAAGAGCAGTTTCAAAGTCGACTTGTTTCTAAATGTAGCTGAAGATCTCAAATAGATTGAGATGAATCATGACGAGGCCAATGCTTTCAGCAAATCACTGTCATAATCGTTACTACCGGCGCTATCTAACAATTTATAGCTTCGTTTGGCTCAGCCTTTTGACCCTTAAATAAAAACCACACTAATGCATTTTTGGTCGATTTAATTTTACATTTGAAGTGATTTTAAAAATACAATTAACCGTTTTTCTTAATATATATGTTTTGTTTGATCGCAGTTCCAAAAACGATAAGAACGACTTCCCTCCCCTGTGTGTTGCTTTTTACACCCTGTGTAAATTACAAATTTAACAAATCTTGTCACTGCCCCATAACGCGGCCGAATGGTTAAAGCGTTCGAATTCCCACCATGAAATCCAGGTTCGTATCACACCTAGGTCTATTTGCCAGAAAGGTGACTCTGGAAAGTGTTTTAAAACCCTACCACGAATTGATCCAAGCTTTGTGAGTGAAATTTGGCAGACGGAACTGTTTGGGATCTGTTAATGTTTAAATCATCGTGACTCAAGCGAACTGACCATGTTCAGACTGTTGACCAAGGCATGATACTTTATATCACAGAACTAAGGTCGGCTTAGCAGAGTTGCAATATAATTCGCAGGTTGGCTCTGTGGGTCTTGAACAAACACAAGTGCCGCTGAGCAGGCGTCTGCAATAGGGATTGGCTTGCAGCCCAAGTAGACTAGCATAGTCGCATACGAGCGGCCAGCCATTGCATGATACATTATGCTTGATACATCCGCATGTTTTTCATTTGTTTACTGGCAACGTTTGATATTAGGTTGGTGCAAAAATAATATCGTTTTTTGACGTTAAAAAATACATCAAAAAACGATATTATTTTTGTACCAACCTAATAATAAATTTATTACCTTTGTCCCGTGATATTGTTCACATTTGTTTTTCTTAATTAATAAATATTACAACTTCGACCCCAAAATATTTCTTACAATTGCGTGTTTTTTTTTTTGTTTTGTTTTGTTTTGTTTTGTTTTGTTTTGTTTTTAGGTGGGGAGGTCATTATCAACGTTTATCAAAAAATATTACTACATCTGTCCAATAATAATTATTCCACTTGCCTACATATTTCATACGCTCAATGTACTAACCATTATGGGACAGAGGTAGTCTATTATTATTTATATAATATTACTTCTGTCCCTTAATAATTGTTCCATTTACCTACACATTTTGTACACTAAATGTACAAACTATTAGGGGACAGAAGTAGTCTATTATTATTTATATAATACTACAGCTGCCCCGTAATAATTGTTCCATTTGCCTATACATTTCATGCACTATTTGTACTAACCATTATGGGACAGAGGCAGTCTATTATTATTTATATAATATTTCTGTCCCATAATAATTGTTCCATTTGCCTATACATTTCATGCACTATTTGTACAAAACATTATGGGACAGAGGCAGTTTATTATTATTTATATAATGCTTCTGTCCCATAATAATTGTTCCATTTCACTACACATTTCATGTACTAAGTGTACTAACCAATATGGCACAGAGGTAGTCTATTATTATTTGTATAATACTTCTGTCCCATAATAATTGTTCCATTTGCCTATACATTACATACACTGAATGTACTAACTATTATGGGACAGGGGTATCTATTACTATTTAAAACAGAAGAAGTATTATATAAATAATAATATACTATGTCCCATAATCGTTGGTACATTTAGTTTATGAAATATGTAGGCAAATGGAACAATTATTATGGGACAGAAGTAGTATTATATAAATAATAATAGAATACCTCTGTCCCATAATGGTTGGCACATTTAGTATATGAAATGTGTAGGCAAATGGAACAATTATTATTGTACAGAAGTAGAAGTAGTATTATATAAGTAATAATAGACTACCTCTGTCCCATAATGGTTGCTACATTTAGTTTATGAAATATGTAGGCAAATGGAACAATTATTATGGGACAGAAGTAGTATTATATAAATAATAATAGAATACCTCTGTCCCATAATGGTTGGTACATTTAGTATACGAAATGTGTAGGCAAATGGAACAATTATTATTGGACATTATAAATATTATGCCTGATGATCACTCAAAATAACATCTGATAATTGTATCACTTATAACTATAAAGAGATAATAATAATTAATATTAGGTGTTGTCAATAAAATAGGCAAATGTAACAACTATTATGGGATAGATGGTGTAATAATTATTGCCAATTACGAATGTATGGCTGACAAATGTATCACGTAATATAGAACCGGCATAATGTTTATCTTCCTAAAACCTTGTTTATAATTTACCAAAGTGATTGTAAGGGTGAACCGCCATTGCTATAAAGAACAATGGCGATTTCCTGAAAAGGATGACGGAAAAGTAAATTTTACATTCCGACAGAGTACATGAAAACAAATCGCAGATTTCAGTTAGGGGAACATCATTTTAACGATATTTATCCCTTAACATAGAAAGCAATATTTGAAAACATTTAAAACGGAAATACAAATAAATCAATACATCGATTTTTGGGATCCTATGTTCAAATATAGGATTTACTTTTTAGGATCTTTAGTATTGAGGGTTGGATACCGAATTGTTAAGATTTATCTTTTATGACATATCAACCGTTCCAACTTTTAAGACAATAAACTAATTTTTAATAATTCGTAGCATTTAATTGTCGACACTTTTTTAAAAATTGATTTTTAGTATTTTAAAATTGTTCCTTTTAGCATTAGATATTCTTTGTTAAAAAATATTTTTTCAGTCAGATTCAGTCGCTTATGTTTTCCGTTTTTTTTTTCTTTTCTTTAAAAAAAGACAAGTCTTTTCTTGATTTATTTGTCATGATATCTAAATTTTCTTGTCTCGAACAAAAGAAAAAAAAAGGTTTGGCGAAATGATACGATTCTATTATCTTGAAGGTTTTGCGAGGCTGTCAGGATTATTCGTCAGTTAAATTGACTCGAGAAGTAAGAAAGTTTACTTTTCAGTGGGTTTTTCATTTGCTTTCGGTCATTACTTGGTATCTTAACGATTTGAGTTATTTTTCTTTTAACAGACACAAGAAAAAAAAAAACAATAGCATCATTTCGAAAAAAAAAAAAAAACGGGATATATAAATAAAGAAAAGAAAGCAAAAAAAAAAAAAAAAATGTTAAGAGGCAAAATCACGTGCTTCGAGCCACGGGTCATCAGATATGATGTCTATCTCTTCAACTGACATTCATCGTTTTTTTTCCCGCCTCCATAGCCGGCAAATAAATTCTTCAAAAAGCAGAATTTGAAGATTTCTTTCTTAGGTCTCTTACGCACTAAAATCGCGCGTACACACGTTGAAATGATAGCCAGGGAGCCACCTCTATCTGTCGACCGACAATCGATTACGATACCAAGGTAGATGCGGTTAAAGTCTCTCATTCAAGAGAGACGAACACTGCTGACGCACACCATACACCGACACCCCGAGGGCGGCTGAGTTGAGATGTGTAATAGCAAAGCGTCCAACCAGAGATATTTGATATCGAATAAATAAAGACACTTTCTCTAATCAGAAAAAAGGGTTTCTCGATAGATTGTAAACTGTCAAAAGTGAAAGCAGATCTTCAACGTGATAGGCGCAAAAGTAAGAAACTTTTTTTTTTTAATGCCTCCCAGTTTGTTTAGTGATTTCATTGATTTGTATCCATCTATTCGTTCGCCATTTTCTTTGCTATCTCAACTGAGCCTCGGTCTTTTCGATGTTTGCTTTATCGAATGTTCTTTGATGTAAAAGAAAAATCCACTCTTAACGAAACATAAGTTCTTTGTTTTTCGCAAATCTTAAATTTGCTCTATCTGGGATAAATTTTAAAACATTATTGGCTACAGTGGTTTACACATTGCCCGGTCACAGTTCTCCTTTTGCGATTCCAGGTTTTATCAATTCCTCCACAATTGTTAATGCTCAGCTAGTGTTTTTGGAACAGACTCCCGAGTGGAAGCTTCCTCGATCGCTATGATCTTAACCTCTTCGAGTCGAGGTTTGGTTAATTTTGTTTTACGGCATATCAACGTCATTGGGTTATTTAATGCCCACAAGATTTTTAGGATAGGTTCGTATGAATAGAATATATGTACTTTGTAAGAAATCAAATTGTAGGAGATTTGGCTTAGTTTATTTTGTTTTACGGCATATCAACACCTCAATGGGCTATTTAATGCCGATAAGACTTTTAGGATAGGTTCCTAGGAATAGGATATATATTCTTTGTAGGAAATCCGTTTGTAGGAGATTTGGTTTGGTTTATTTTGTTTTACGGCATATCAACAACTCAATGGGTTATTTAATGCCGACAAGATTTTTAGGATAGGTTCCTAGGAATAGGATATATATTCTTTGTAAGAAATCCGTTTGTAGGAGATTTGATTTGGTTTATTTTGTTTTACGGCATATCAACACCTCAATGGGTTATTTAATGCCGACAAGATTTTTAGAATAGGTTCGTTTGAATAGAATATCTAGCAATCCATTTGTAGATCAGGTTTCATCAAGATTTTTTTCTAAAATGTGTTTCTGTCGATAATCAAATTTATTTTGTTTTACGGCATATCAACACCTCAATGAGTTATTTAATGCCGACAAATTTTTAGAAATGTATTGCTGGCGTTTTTTATTTGAAAAAAAATATTTTTATATTTTCATCATGTTTTGACCCCAGTTAGAGCGGTAACTATCGCCCATAGCTGAAACCCTAACAGGTGCTACCACCCAAGGTCAGGGTGAACCTGGGAACAATAGGAATTAAGAGGTGGTTTGACGCTCATCAAAACCTCCCGCTCAGAAACCTTGCTGCCGGATGCAGTTTATCGTTATACACAGGACGTTCTTCAAATTTAGGACTAACCGGTACATATCCTCATAATACTCGCTTCCTACTTCTTCTATTTACGTCATGACAAGAAGCTTGTTTAAGAAACACTCTATATTGGGTGGCGCTTGGGCCTTAGTGAATAATAGTATAAAGAATTATATATACAGGTAGTTTAATAGTGTTATGAAACGGTATGAAGACATTCAAATTCGTCTCAAAAAAATGATTTGGAACCTTACAGAAATAATGTATAAAAAAAAAACTCAGATGATCTCTAATAAAACTTCGTATGTTATCAGGTATGAGGAGTTAAACCGAGGTACCCCTGCCTAATTGCTTATTGTATGTTTTTCAGATTTTCGGATAATCCCGGATTAAAAAACCTTATTCAAAAAGTGGAAAATACAATCAAAATTTAACAAAGCCAGCCTGAATATATATATATATATATATATATATATATATATATATATATATATATATATATATATATATATTTATAGGCAATTTTTTATATATATTATTTATATATTACATATGCGCTGTACTTATTGGAAAGCGCTCAATATCAGTGATAGAGCTAAGCTAACATATTTAGTTGCATTGATGTCAATTTGTGATCCAGGGTTTCACGCTATTTGCGATCATCAGACAAACTCTGTTTCAACACTACAAATTTAATGTTACGAACAGTCGAATTATACTTTTCTCATCTTACCTGGAGATATATATATATATATATATATATATATATATATATATATATATATATATATATATATATTTAGTGGAATTAATGCGTTTTTGTGAACCTGGGTCTCACGCTTTTGCGATCGTCAGTCAAAATTTTATCTGATGATCGCAAATAGCGTGAAAACCACGGTCACAGACTTACTTCAATCAAACTATATATATATATACATATATATATATATATATATATATATATATATATATATATATATATATATATATATAATCCAGGTAAAATAAGGAAAAATGGAGTATAATTCGAATATCCGTAATTGTGTAGGGATTTATAACATATTTGTTTTAATATCCTAAAATAAATAATATATATATATATATATATATATATATATATATATATGTGTGTGTGTGTGTATGTGTGTGTGTGTGTGTGTGTATTTTATGTATATTTTATTTTATATGCGAGGTACTTAGTGGAAAGTGTTTAATATTAGTGACAGAGTTAACATATCCAGTTGTTTGAATATAAGTTTGTGCGGTCATTGTACGATCTGGCCTTCTTCGGGATATATCTATACATATCTATTTCTGATATCAGGCATTGTAATTATTTACTCTGTTTACATTGTGTGGACTGTTGTCTTCATCTTTATTGTCATGTTCACGACGTTTTGGCCGTTGTACGCTCCGGCTTTCTTCACAGTCTGTCTATATTTCTGAGATGATGTATTGTAACTATTTGCACTATTTACATTGTTGGGACTGTTGTCTTCATATTTATTGTAATATTCACGACGTTTCGGCCATTTTACGCTCCGGCCTTCTTCAGGATCTGTCTATATTTCTGAGATCAGGGATTGTAACTATTTGCACTATTTACATTTTTAGGACTGTTGACTTCATATTTATTGTAATATTCACGACGTTTCGGCC
>OZ010603.1:68095863-68133363 GCA_963932145.1 Acanthosepion lycidas | reverse complement strand
CAAAGACGGGCAAGGATCGAACCCCTTTGCCGGAGAAGATTTTTTTTTAATAAGATTTCTCGAGTACCCAGGCTGATAGATGTAATACACACTGCTTAACAAATATGAACGTTTTTTTTAATTCATTTATATATTAATTAAAATTTGCCACGTCTTGTTGCCACTTCACCGCCAAATCTTCGATATAATTTTAGTAAAATTTACACAGGGTTAGAGGGAAACGAGTTTTGATTCTGGTCTTGATTAGAGCCTTTTGAAAATAAATAAAACCGTGTGTGACGAAATTCTGTTGAAATAAAGGGAAATTGTAATAAAGGCCCTCATCAGATGTTGTGTTCAAAAAGGATTTCAGATAAGACAACTTCGAGTAGATCTCTGTTTTTTCTCTATTACCTCTCATACTCCATTAATCATTGTTATTTCACATATGCCTAGTTTGTGAGATCAGTGCACTTTCAATGCATTTTCTTTTATCTTTAATCATTTCAACCAAAGCATTTGGAAAAAAAATTATCAAGGAGGGAGGACAATAAAAGAACAGGGATGAAGACGAGAGAACATAAAGATTGACATTGTATTTAAATTTTTGCAGATCAAGGTTGACTGGAAAGCAACTAACTGAATGACAGTTCTGCAAGCGAGAAGCGTGAGAGAAGAAACTCTTTGCATAGGACCTGCGGTTAGAACTAGCAAATTTTAACTGTAAAATTATGAGACCTTACCGCCAATCTAGTACTTAAGGGTACGGTACAAAACAGGAAAGATTATCAGAAGAATTACCGCGAAAAAGAATAAAAGATACCGTAGAAAAAGCACAAAGAAGCTACGTTGCAGCGGCAGGAAATTAAACTGAAACCGAGATGTCAGATGAAAACCGATAACACTGCAGATCCTTGGATATTGTCAAGAATATCTAAATATATAACAGCTGCACTAGACCAGATATGGCAGCAATGTTCCTTTAAAGGATGAATGGTAGACTTTTAAATTTGCAAGATCGATTTGAGCAAGAAAAATTGTCTCGTGAATGAATTTTCTTGCAGCCGAACAAGCAATCGAATTAATCTAATCGTTCCATGTCAGCGGAAAACATTAACCATAGCTCTCCTGGAGGTTAGCATCAGCCATGCTGATGGAAGAGAAATGGTTATCTCAGCCGATTAACAAAGAGCTGTTTTCTTTTGGATGTGTTAAAATTAGCAACCCATTGCTTGCCTCATTTAACAACAGATTGTAGGTGACATTTTTTTCTTTTTTGATCTTTTTTGAATTTGACTGTAGCAGACCGAGCAGACTTACCATTAAAGCAGCAGTAAATAGATGTGTCACCAGCATAGAGAATTCTTTTTGGCAATCTTGTATATTCGTGTCCGTAAAAAAACAAAAAAAAAACAAAAAAAAAACGAAGTCTCAAAACAGTGTTTTTTCCTTCACACCGCTATTATTTTTACACACTTATTTCCCCATTACACTGCTATTACTGTATACGACTGCGATTCCCTCGGTAATGTTTACTGTTTTAAAATGCGGTGATTAGAATTGCAATAAAATACAAATATATGAGATTTAATTTAAATATTTTCTTTGTTCTTGAGAATTGACAAGAAAAATAATTTATGGGACCTTACCCATAATAACATAATGGACTATTCCATATGTAATAAATACTGCACCTCAAGAGGAAGCAGGGAGTTCAGTCCGAAGTCGGGCGACCGGCTGATCGGCTGATCGGTTGAACTCTCTGCCTACGGGCGGGGAGGAACCCGAAGGAGGCTACGCCGAAGGGCGGAGTCTCTTTCGGGGAGGTAGACCGACCCTGAACCCGTTTATACGGTTTCAAAGGGCATATTCTTGCCCGAGCCCGTGGGCTCGGAAACCCCACGTTAAACCGGCCTTGTACCACATGATGCCCTCGTGGGGGGGGGGCTGACTAAATACCGTTCAGTCCGAAGTCGGGTGACCGGCTGACCGGCTGATTGGTTGAACTCTCTGCCTTCGGGCAGGGAGGAACCCGATCGAGGCTACGCCGAAGGGCGGAGTCTCTTTCGGGGAGGTAAACCGACCCAGAACCTGTTCATACGGCTTCAAAGAGCATATTTTTAACCGAGCCCACGGGCTTGGATTCCCATGTTAAACCGGCCTTGTGCCACATGATACCCTCGTGGGTGGGTGACTAAATACCGTTCAGTCCGAAGTCGGGCGACCGGCTGATCGGCTGATCGGTTGAACTCTCTGCCTTCGGGCGGGGAGGAACCCGAACGAGGCTACGCTGAAGGGCGGAGACTCTTTCAGGGAGGTAAACCGACCCTGAACCCCTTTCTACGGGTTCAAGGGGCATATTTTTGTCCGAGCCCACGGGCTCGGAGATCTCACGTTAAACTGGCCTTGTGCCACATGATGCCTTCGTTGGGGGGGGGTGACTAAATACCGTTCAGTCTGGAGTGAGGTCCATCAGGAGTCTGTCAGTCAGTCAGAGCGAGTCAATCAGTCGAGTCAGAGGCAGTCCGAAACAGAGTCGCGTTCATACAATTACTACTAAACCTGATTGTTCGAACTAACACTTTCTACTTCTCTGCATATATTCCTGTTTGTAATATATCTGTGTTATTCCATATCCGTATTTGAGTTCTTCTTTATTGGTTCTACCTTGGACTATCACCGTGGTACAAGGAACCGGACCATAACAATAATAAACACTATTTATTGATTAGGATTTTTATTTACACTTTTTATTATATTTTTTATTGGAAGGGTTGGCAACACATCAGCTAATTGCCACTTGATTCGAACTTTATAAAATGGTAAATAATAAGGGTTTCCTTAGAGTTGGTTCTCATGTTTTAATAATTTAGTAAAAAAATTTTAAATTTATGAATAAAAAATTGTTATCATATATTATTTTTTTTAAGCGTTTCTTACAAGCAAGGCGGGAAGCCACTAGCACACAAGGGGTTACAGAGAGTTGGAGCTAGAGCAAATAGGAGTGATAGAGGAAAGGATTAAGAGAAGGATAGGGGATAGATCAAGGCATCTGGAGACGTCGATTGACATTACATTTGAATAGTTGCATTTTATAGCTATCAGGGAAACAGGAAGAGAGGAGGGAGTTCCACAGGCGAGAGGTGCGAGACATGAAGCTGTTGGAGTAGAAGAGACAGTTACATTTAACAGTTTCAACAGTGAAAGAGTGAGAGCGAGATGCCGGCCTAGTAGATCGCTTAGATTCATGAAGTTTGGGAACTTCTTTACAAATTGGTAAATGAAAAATATTGCATTGCATTAGTTTTAATTGTATTAGTTTTTAGAATTTGGTAAATATAAAATTATTCTTGTAAATAAACAATCTAATGAATAAATAGTGTTTATTATTTTTGTTGTAAAAACTCAAGAATAGGCAAAATGTACAAATGAACTTTTATCAGATGTTTAGGCTTTATTCAAATTCTAATATTCGCTTTTTAAACAACGCCGCCACTTCCCTCTGACTTTTCAATAAAATATTTTTATCATAATTGTTCTAACGAGATATCCTTGATACCTCAACTTCATGTCTTTAAATGTACTACTAGATTGGCATTTAGGTCTAATCGTTTTACTGTTGAACTGGGTATATGTAACCGTAAGTTTTCTTTTAATAGTTTATTTTCTTTCACTTCTCGGCTGCGTAAACCTCTTCTGGCTTTTCCTATGATATTCAAAAGTTTAATAGCAAAATCCATCGCCGTCTTATGTATTCCTGAATGATGTTCTTTTGTATTCCCTTTTCTTATCAGTAATCTCTCGCGTCTCAGTGACTTTATCGCCTTGCTTGGGGCGAAATGTTTTTAAAAAGTATTTTATAAATATTAAATTGTTGTGAGAATCTACTTTGCGTGTGTGTGTGTGCGTGTGAACGTGGGTTTAAAATCGGCGTCTGTCATAAACTTATAGGTCAACTTACATGTGCCCTTTGCCATTGATCTAGGGCTTACCCTTGACTAGATTTGAGTCATCTGCCTCCCTTTTGCCATTTTAGCTGATATCGTTGGTTTAATCTCTTCTTTTCTGATCAATCATGGCGTGATGAATCACGAATGACTACAGAAAAAAAAAATCACTTTTTGACCTTTCTGTTTCTGTATTCTGAGTTAAAAATTTGGTGCTAAAAATCATCATAGTTTCCGAAAGGATTCGGATAAAAATGGCCGAAATTCTACTTTAGTTTGAAGCGCTTTATGACCTTAAAAACAATTCAAATTTAGTTGAATCGCTTATCCTTCGATTCTAATGCTAAACGAATACTGAAGATTACACAGATCAAAAGCCGAGAAATTTCATCTAAATCAAAAACCAGATAAACTCCAGGGGTTAAAACGCAAATGATGACAGTTCACAATAAGATCTCAGTGGATACGATACGATTTTAAATAATGCACTATTGTATATCATTATTTATACTACCTCTGTCCCATAATAATACTTCCATTTGCCTAGATATTTCATACACTAAATAAACCGACCATTATGGGACAGATGCAGTCTATTTTTTATTTATATAATACTATTTCTGTTCCATAATGATTGTCCCATAATGATTGTTCCATTTGCCTACACATTTCATACAAAAAATGTACCAACCATTATGGGACAGAGGCAGTCTATTATTATTTATATAATACTACTTCTGTACGATAATAACTGTTCCTGATTGTGACAAACGGGCAGTGGTTTGTGACTCTCGCTACATTATCAACATTTGATACATTTCTATCTGCTTTTATATACGTTAAAAATTAAATTAAGTACAACTGACTATTAAAAGATTGAGAATTTTCATGAATTTTGACGTCATTCTAGTTTGTTTTTTTCAAATCTGTGAATTTGTTTTGCTCATGCTAAATCACGAAAAACACGATATATAAAATTCACTGTTTTTTTTTTATCCATAATGTCGAATATGTCAAAATTATTCAAATTTTTATCAAGAAAAATCTCAAGTTATTATAGCATGTCTCTAATTTGTATTTAGATATATTGGATTTATTTTCAATTCTTCTAGTTGAATTGTTCACCTATATTGCATATGATCCATTATTGAACATAATTAGGTTACAGTAAAGTTTGTATTTTATATGAATATTAGCTTATGAAAATTGAGATGGAGTGGGTCCCCCGTATCATAGATCGATGGGGGCATGAAACCCTTGCTTCGGACTTGTTTATATTAGGTTGGTGCAAAAATAATGACGTAATAATGTCGTTTTTTGACGTATTTTGTAACGTCAAAAAACGACATTATTACGTCATTATTTTGCACCAACCTAATACATAATATGTTTGAATAAACACTATATAAAATTCATTGTTTTTACTTATAATTTTAAATAGGCTAAAATTATTCAACTTTTTAACAAGAAAAATCTCAATTTGATGTTAAAAAAACATTGTTAATTTATTTAAGATGAAATGGTCTCTGATTTGTATTTAGATACATTGTATTTATTTTTAATTTTTATAGTTGAATTTTTCACTTATATTGTATATGATCCATTATTGTAGATAATTAGCTTAGAATAAATTTGTATTTTATATGAATACTAGCTTATTAAAATTGAGATGTAGTAGAGTGGGGCCCCGATGTCATCGATTAAGGGCGAGGCATCAGAACCTTGCACCGGCCCTAGCAATGATTATGGATGAGCTGTTCAAAATCCCTGAACTCTTGGTTAGAAGATACTGTTTCTCAGATAAATTTAAACTAAGCAAAACTGACTATTAACATTTAAAAAGGATGAAAAAAATAGTGTCATTCTGGGGTCTTTTTTTTCTTTCTTTTTTTTGGTCCAAATCCGTGAATTTGTTTTACTCATGCAATCTGGAAAAAAAAACACTCTATAAAATCCACTATTTTTTTATTCATAATAATGATTGTTTAAATTATTCAACTTTTTAATAAGAAAAATCTAAAGTTAATGTTAAAAATTGCCGCAAAACATTGTTGATTTATTTAAAATGGAATGATCTATTATAGCATGTCTCTAATTTGTATTTAGATATATTGTATTTATTTTCAGTTTTTCTAGTTGAATTTTTCACTTATATTGTATATGATCCATTATTGTAGATAATTAGCTTAGAATAAATTTGTATTTTATATGACTACTACCTTAAGGATATCGAGGTGTAGAAGAATGGCAGTGGGGGGGGGATGCTGCGAGATGCTTGCACCAGCCCTGCATCTATCCATTTTGACTGTAAAAATGATGAGAACTGATTCCCAATCTAATATTGGGCTTAAATTAATAAATTCTAGGTAGGAAAGAGAAAAATTCATGAGAATTATTTTAATGAAAGCATTTTTAGAAAAGGCACAGGAAGCTACATTATAGCAGTGAGGAAAAGACTGAAGCCGAGATGCCAGGTTAAGACGAATGACACTGCAGATTCCTCTCTGGATTTTATCAAGCATCTCTAAATATATAGCAGGACAACTAGATCATATTTGGTACAAATATAGGCGAATGGTAGACTAATCCACCCATGTGCAAATTCAATGAAACAACCGCTTTTGTTTCCTTTCTTTCATCATACTGTCGTTTTTCGATCCACTGGAGTGACAGGATGTAATCGATTTCTATTTTTCCTCAGATTAGGTCATTTGCAGTGGTGTGCGGTAATATGAATCTATTTTCGGAGTTTATGATGAAATTTGTTTGGCCTTGAATAATATTGCGTCATCCGTGAGTGTATCAGATTTTCATCACGCCCAGACACTATTGTCTCGACTGTCGATTAGTTGTCCTATGACCCTTGTCTGCGATGGACGTTACTCCAAGAAAACGTACGGAAATTGTAACGCTGTACGAACACACTGGCAAGCCTTGCTAGTGAGTAAATCAAAGTAACATAGACTGGCCCGGAAACTCTGCTGATTTAAATCCTGTTGTAAACTAGCGAGGGTTACTGAATGAGGATTAACCAAAACTGGGTTTGGAAATGAAACGGCGATCTTTATAACATCAACAAAATAGAATACACACCAGCCGCGTGAAGTAGGTAAACAACTATTAGATAGCATAATACTCCCACTTAAAATAGTGTCCAACCTATTTGTGACGATTGGGAACATATTACAAATCCAATCGAGAATCCGGGGTCAATCTGCAAGGAACGACTTCGTGGAATGGATATACGAAGTACTGATATATGCAGCAGGCTATGTTTCATTGGAAATATACGAAAAAAAAAAGAAGTACATAATAAAGGCATTATTCGTTTTGTTTCAATTTGCATAGGGGTGTATTGGTTGGTAGGACATTGAAACTTTGCTTTGTGCTTTTTAAATGATGTCAATAAACAAGGTATTTTAATAGTTATCAGTGTTTGTTCTGTTCATATGTTTTATGCGTATTTGAATGTTTGTTATTCCTGATTTAAATCCAATCGAGAAACTGTGGTCAATCTGAAGCAGCAATTTCGTGAAATAGACATAGGAAGTAGTAACATGTGCGATGGGTCATATTTCATAGGGAAAAAGGTATATAATAACGGAATTGTTTTGTGTCTATTAATCTGCACAGGGGTATATATACATATATATATATATATATATATATATATATATATATATATATATATATATAGATAGATAGATAGATAGATAGATAGATATGATATAATTATATATATATATATATACACACACATACATATATATATATATATATGATATAATTATATATACATATACATATATATACACACACACATATATATATATATATATATATATATATATATTTATCTGTCTATATTTCTGAGATGAGGTATTATGTACAGCAACATGTGCGATGGGTCATATTCCATAGGGAAAAAGGTATATAATAAGAGAATTGTT
Source organism: Acanthosepion lycidas (assembly GCA_963932145.1). Classification (NCBI taxonomy): domain Eukaryota; kingdom Metazoa; phylum Mollusca; class Cephalopoda; order Sepiida; family Sepiidae; genus Acanthosepion; species Acanthosepion lycidas. The sequence goes on along the minus strand of OZ010603.1, from coordinate 68,125,487 downwards.
TTGTGTCTATTAATCTGCACAGGGGTATATATATATATATATATATATATATATATATATATATATATATATATATATATATATATATATATATATATATATATATATATATACAGATAGATATGATATAATTATATATATATATATACACATACATATATATATATATATGATATAATTATATATACATATATATATATATATATATATATATATACAAACACACACACACACACACATATATATATATATATATATATATATATATATATGTCTATATTTCTGAAATGAGGTATTATGTACAGTAACAGGTGCGATGGGTCATATATCATAAGGAAAAAAGTATAAAATAACGGAATTGTTTTGTGTCTATTAATCTGCACAGGGGTATATACACACACACACACACACACACACACATATATATATATATATATATAGAGAGAGAGAGAGATAGATATATAGATAGATAGATAGATAATGATATAATTATATATATATATATACACACACATACATATATATATATATATATGATATAATTATATATACATATACATATATATACACACACACACACACACACACATATATATATATATATATATATATATATATATATATATATATATATTTATCTGTCTATATTTCTGAGATGAGGTATTATGTACAGCAACATGTGCGATGGGTCATATTCCATAGGGAAAAAGGTATATAATAAGAGAATTGTTTTGTGTCTATTAATCTGCACAGGGGTATATATATATATATATATATATATATATATATATATATATATATATATATATATATATATATATATGTATATATATACAGATAGATATGATATAATTATATATATATATACACATACATATATATATATATATATGATATAATTATATATACATATATATATATATATATATATATATATACAAACACACACACACACACATATATATATATATATATATATATATATATATATATGTCTATATTTCTGAAATGAGGTATTATGTACAGTAACAGGTGCGATGGGTCATATTTCATAATGAAAAAAGTATAAAATAACGGAATTGTTTTGTGTCTATTAATCTGCACAGGGGTATATATATACACACACACACACATATATATATATATATATATATATATATATATATATATATATATATATAGATAGATAGATAGATACATAGATATGATATAGTTATATATATATATATATACACATACATATATATATATATATGATATAATTATATATGCATATATATATATATACACACACACACACTCACATATATATATATATATATATATATATATATGCATATATATATATATATATATATATATATATATATATATATATATATATATATTGATCTGATATATATTTGATTTGCGCAAAATTGTAGATGTGTAAGATAGATTCAGGAGAGAAAAATTTTCGTGAACCAAACTTCATCGCAGAATACTTCTCAGATGATAAAAAAAAACAAAAAAAAAACTAATTGTATTACCGCCGAACAGACATCGAACTACCATCAGTCACGATGATCGGATGTCCCCTCGAAGAGGCACCGTACCCGCAAAGCTAGTGGGCCTTAAACTCACATCTGACCTCAAGTGGGACTCGAACATACGAACTATCGCTAAAGATGCAGGTCAAATGGTCGGCCGCTTTTAAGAAGACGCAATGTTTCCTGAATGTTAGCATCTCCATAGAGATAGGAGTCAAGAAGGGTTATTTCAGATGAGGGACAGGGAGATTCTACTATAATCCTAACATCTTCAAGTATAGATACATCGTTATCTCACCTACATATCCTCATAACATGTGCCTTTTCCTTCCCGCTTTAAGCCCTTACTAAAATCTCAGTTAGTAATCATCTATCTTGAGTCGCTTTTAGGCTTTGAACTGAGTGAACAATGGCATAAATATATATATATATATATATTCAGAAGATTGTTTGAGGCGTGAAAGTGATAGTATTGTCCATAATGTTCCTACCTATTTACCTATGGATATTTTCGTCAGCATTCTTTACTTTTTTTTAAATTTTTTTTTTATTCATATTTAACTTTTCCAACGGTTGAAACATCGTGTGAATATGAGTAACATCAATACAAATTCGTTATTCCGACCTGTCAATAAAAATCGAACCTCTTAACAGCAAGCACTGTTTCCCATCTGTTACTGGCTGGCAAACCATGCATGAAATGAAAACGCTGGGAAATTCGCACATGATTCGTTCTTATTGACAAAAACCGAACACCCAGTCAACAATGGAAGCTGTTGTTGCAGCAATAAAGATACCATTTATAATGTAGCAGTGTAAAGAAATGCAAATAAATTTCTTGTAATGTTACATGAACTATTTTGATAGAGATAAGATACGAATGCTTATAATAAACTAAATAATGTTTTTAAATTTACACTATATCAGACTTTATTATTCGAATGAATATCGTAATGAAATTAGTTTTAACCAAACAATACCGTTGAAGCCTTTTAGAGTATACTTATAGCTGTCTAACGATCAGACTATCAATCTCTAATAAAAGGTGTTTCATTTAGACAGATCAAATTCAGTAGTAAATAAATCAGTGTTATTGGTGAACATTTATTTATTTCTACATTGGGCAAAGCGACATGTATCTGTTTGGCGTGTAAATCCAACATGGCCGGCTTTATAACAATTATTAATGTAAACTTTTGTCGTTCTTATAACCACAAACATTTACATTAATGATTGATATAACGTCGGCCATGTTGGATTATTTGAGTAGATACCCCGTTATATATTAGGTTGGTGCAAAAATAATGAAGTAATAATGTCGTTTTTTGACGTTAAAAAATACGTCAAAAACGACATTATTACGTAATTATTTTTGCACCAACCTAATAAATTCGTTTGTTATAATTTTTTTTATATTTATTATGTATTAATTGTTCCGAGGAATCATTCAGCAAAATATTTTCCCTTATTTTTAGACTTGTATTTCTTTCTTTTTGATTTCCATTGGACTTATCCCAACTACTCAGTGTATCATTCTACGCACGTTATTAAAGAGTGAGTGTCAGAAATGATGAAGAAACTTCCAAGGAAATCAATAATGAACTCTTCATCATCTAATGGTACGTGCAAATATAATATTTCTACGAATAATTCTAGTAGACGCAAACAGACATCAAATATAGAAATGCCTGTTTCTCGGGGAAAACAAAAAGTCTTAAACTTGAATGAAATTGAATTGAGATCTAGTCACCGGTAGCTTCTTTACATTATAAGACTGCTACCAGGAAAGTTGGTTCATAGTATCCAGCTAGAAAATATTTCTTGCAAGAATCTATATTATACGGTCACAAGATGAACAAAGTTACTTAGAAGTCCCCCCCACAAAAATGCTACGAAAGAAAAAAAAACGAACAAATATATGTACAGTGTAACCCGGATATAAAACACCCGGATATAAGAGAAACACGGATATAAGAGAGTCGTCTAAAGGTCCCAAATTAGAGCATGTGTTAATGTATATAAATTAGACCAAACCCTGATATAAGAGAAACCCGGATATAAGAGAAACCCTGATATAAGTGACTTCGTCTCCGGTCCCGACAACTCTCTTATATCCGGGTTACACTGTAATAGCATAATCATATAATAATTATGCTTGTTCGTCCAATCGTTAGATCTTTGATTAGTTCGCACGACCTTTACGCCTTGACAATACCTCATAAATAATTGTCTATTCCGTTTTGATTGCGTGGAAAATATAATATTTCTACAAATAATTCTACTGGAAACAAACAAACATCAAAGATAGTAACGCCCGTTTCTCATGAAACAAAAAATATCTTAAATCTAAATGGCCTGATTTGAGAGCTCGTAACTGTAATTTCCTTTTATTATAGGTTTGGTGATAGGAAAGTTGGTTCACTGTGTCGGGCAAGACAAATTTTCTCCTCCGAATCTACCTTATGTGGTCAAAGGATGATTACAGTTATTAGGTTGGTGCAAAAATAATATCGTTTTCTCACATAGTAACATATGTGAGAAAACGACATTATTTTTGCACCAACATAATACTAAGAAAACAAAGGTAATGCTAAGAAAGATTATTCTTCGAAATCATTCGCAGAACATCAGAAAAAAATGAACGAATATATGGAATAACCTAATAATCTACATGTTTATACAAAAAGAATGAACCAATTTCATGACGCATTGCTTCAGTTCTCAAGCATCGTCATAGAATGAGTCAGTGACCATTTGAAAGAGGAGGTTTCTGAGTTTTGCATGACTGCCAGATCGGTGCTGTCGTCGCGTCGTATCTCCGGCAACGTTCAGGTGTTTGTTTACCCCCGGAATGGCGAGTTCTCAGCGTAAGGAGTTCTGCGGTCTCGAGTTCACGAAAACAAATACGGTTGTTACGTTGCAACGTGCTTTTCGAAGGCAATCCGACATTAATCCACCATCACCGAAGAACGCGACGGTGGTTTAAAAAGTTTCAAGAGACTGGGTGTCTGTGTAAAGGAAGACGTCCGGGACGACTACGAATTTCAGAAGAACAACTGGGGAGAATCCGTGCTGTGTTCGACGGAAAACCACGGAAGTCCACAAATCGAGCTGGCCGTGAGCTTGTGTTCTCTCAATCTTTCAATCTAGCGCGTTCTAAGAAGATGTCTACGTTTGAAACCTTACAGACTACGCCTCTTTTAGGCACTTACCAAAACCTTGCCCTTTGTGCTTAGTCTCCGAGATCCCCATACCTCACGGTGCGTGATTTATTTTTTTGTGAGTATACCTAAAAGATCGTGTTTATGTCCCAGTGCTATCCACTACCCTTCATGACCTTAAGCATCGAATAACAACAGCAATTAGCTCAGTGGATCATGATATGCTGGTACGAGTCTGGGAGGAATTCTGTCATCGCTTTGATAAAGCCCTTGCTGCAGGTGGTGGCCACATTGAAATAGAAGTTGCCTATGAGTAGAATACTTGTGACTTGGCTGGAGTTTTCTATTGCTTTTTATTATTAAAATATTGCGTAATGAAATCGGTTCATCCTTTTTGAATAACCCTGTGTTATGGACAAAAAGAAAAATAGTTTGTATTGTTACAGTTTTTTGTGTATATGTGTGACTTGTGAGCCAGTCAAAATGACTTAACTCCCTTTATAGTCCACCAATAGAAGGTTAACCAATCAGAAGACGTAGAGCATTCAATCCGTCGTGTATAAAGGCGGCCATTTTTGTTCACTCTACCCAAATGTCCAGTCCAGCTTGTCAGGCGAAGAGAAACAGAACGACGAACTATGCTCTGCTACCTTTTACCAAAATATCCACTGCTAACCTGAACAACGCTTTTCTCCTGTCTTCGAAATATTCACTGCTAACCTCTGGATCCTATACTCAAAGACGACCGTCATGATAAATAACATGTATTAGGTTTCAGAGATTTTAAGCCAATATTAGTTTAATCTGCATAATAACATTAATCATTCCATTTTCGTAAATTCCAGACATATAAAAAACTAAACATTAAAAATGGTAGCAAATTTACGTAAATATTTTACTAAGGGCGATATTTATTTATATTTATTTATACAAAAGTGTTGCACAAGGCCAAAATGGGGAATAGGAAAAAAGACGGTTTTCTTCTGTCTTAACTTTAAACTTAGATAGCCACAAACACTGACTCAAACATACCACAATATTTCTAACACCAAAAAAAACTCATTCTTACTACATCCACCATAATACCTCATTGTCTCTCCATAAGTTTTAAGTAGTACCCGTATGTACAATTCATTGTCTCTACGGGGAGGAGAATAAAATAACAATTATTAAAAAATTTAGACATTGATGAATATTTACAAATGTGAAACAGAACTATATATAAGAAACCAAACAAAATATTATTATTATATTTATCATAAAATATACAAAAATAAATAAACAACGCAAACTGCATAAACGAAAGGAATAGATAGACAAGGTAAATAAATAAATATATATAAATATAATAAATATCAAATTTACATTTCTTTTTCGTCTGTTAATAGTTGTAAAACACAACGGGTTACATGTCGCTCTTTTCTGTGCCGGTCAAATGGAATGCTTTCGGCGAGACTTACGTTCTTCCCAAATGACACTCTTCAACTTGCTTGATTTGCAACGTTATTTGGGCAAGTAACGAAAGGATGCAAAGTATTTAAAATTCGTTCAATTAATCTAATGTTTTCTTTATGCGCAGGCAATCAATTAGTTTATCAAGGAATTCCCACAAGCTGTTTCCGCTAGTCGATGAAAATAAATTGACAGTTTCTGGGACATTTTCATATTTACTGTAAAAAATGGGCACGTCGATTATCAATTTGTAGGGGAATTTCTAAGTGTTGAATTAGGCCTTTAAAATATGTCGACATATGTCTGTATATGGCGGCCGTAGAAGGCAATGACCTAAACATTTGACAGAAGGTTTACAGATATTTGTATCAAAATCAAATAATTAAATGACATTATCAGAAGAATAAAAGAATGCTCGAATTAGTGGTAGACGTACTGCAGGAATTATTCACCGGTGTGAATGTAAATGCGCTGTATATTGCTGCTACATATGATCTGGTTCTTCTGCTATATTTTTAGATATTATTAATAAAATCCAAAGAAGAACTAGCAATGCGATTAAACCATAATTGGTATCTCTAACGTAGCTTCCCTGTGCGTTTTCCTTATATACCTTCATGGTAATTGTCCTGTTTAAATAAAGAATTTACGCGCATTACTAGATTGGCAGCTAGGTCTCATCATTTTACAGTTGAAATGGCTTGATGTAACCATAAGTTTTATGCTAACTGTTTCTTAATCTGATAAGTATGTTCATGGTAATTATTCTGATGAGCTATCCTCTTTGGTACCTAGACTTTATGAATTTAAGAGCAGTACTAGATTGGCAGGTAGGTCTCATCATTTTACATTTGAAATGTCTAGATGTATCCATAAGTTCTATGCTTACAGTTTCTTAATTTGATAAGTATGTTCATGGTAATTATTCTGATGAGCTATCTTCTTTGGTACCTAGACTTTATGAATTTAAGAGCAGTACTAGATTGGCAGCTAGGTCTCATCGTTTTACAGTTGAAATAACTAGATGTAACTATAAGTTCTAAGTTAACAGTTTCTTAATCTGATAAGTATGTTCATGGTGATTATTCTGATGAGCTATCCTCTTTGGTACCTAGACTTTATGAATTTAAGAAGAGTACTAGATTGGCAGCTAGGTCTCATCATTTTTGTTATGGTGAAATACACCTATTCTATAGTCAATAGACTCTCCCACCTAATATAAGTAAGATTAGTAAGAGAAACTAGGGTCAGTCGATGTCGGACGACCGGCTGAACTCTCTGCCTTCGGGCGGGGAGGAACCCGAACGAGGCTACGCCGAAGGGCGGAGTCTCTTTCGGGGAGGTAAACCGACCCTGAACCTGTCTATACAGGTTCAAAGGGTATATTTTTGGCCGAGCCCACGGGCTCGGAGATCCCACAGGCTCGGAGATCCCACGGGCTCGGAGATCCCACGTTAAACTGGCCTTGTGCCACATGATACCCTCGTGGGGGGGGGCCTAAATACTAGTTGATGTCGGACGACAGTAGTCGACAGTTAGTCGAATACGAAAGTAGTCAGCGACCACAACAAGATTACTCTGCGTAATACCTATTATATCAAGTTCCTACGTCGAACCTATTTAAAACCAATTTAGTACAAATACAAGCCTCCACTGCGAAATAACTCCACAACAATTTTACGCTAGAGGAAACCGTAAGTTCTATGCTAACAGTTTCTTAATCTGATAAGTAATGGTAATTATTCTAATGAGCTATTCTCTTTAATACATAGATTTTATGAATTTCATTGCAGTACTAGATTGGCAGTTAGGTCTCATCATTTTATGTCTAATATCTAACCGTAAGTTCTATGCTAACTGTTTCTTCTATCGTACTTCTCGCTTGTGGAATTCTTTTCCGGCTTCTTACCTCCCAGTCCACTTGACTCTTCAAAAATTAAAATGCAATGTAAATCATTAACTTCTGTCTTCGTAATTTCTGTTTTCTATCTCCTTAATAATGTCTTCTTTTTCTAATATTTTTGACACTTAGTAAACTTATTCTTCTTCTCGTATTTGTTGCCTTGTTTAGGGCTAAATTATTTAAAAGTATGGTTAATATCGCTCTATTTTAAGTAAGAGCCTCCACTAAAATCGCGATACCTAATGTTTAAATCAATTTAAAAAAAATGAAAATCTTTCCTGAAGCTTTCATATTAGCTTTAATTGAAATCTAAAGGAGTAAATTTACTATTTCCAGTAAGCAAAATACCCTGGTGTATTTCAAGCAGACGTTATATTAAGTGGAATAGATTTTTTTTTGCTAAAATAGCTGCTTAGCGCCATTTTTTTTGTCGTCTTTCAGCGCCAGTTAATTCTCTTTATTAAAAAATCTTCCCAAAATAAATTATATTTTCTGAAACTTTATTTGAGGAATATTAACTGATTTAACGTATAATTAATCTGATTTGAAACAAATATTATTTAATTTAAGTTTAAAATATCGAGGAAATTCATATTTTAACCTGACAACGGTAAGCCACTCCACTGTCTTTCCCAAGAAGTCATGGTAATTCACAGATAAAAAAGAAAAGAAAAGCAATCTGTGTAGGGATCAACTGGAAAGCCCTGTGTTTCCGAATGATTATGGCAATTCACAGATAATAAAGAAAACAAATCTGTATTGTAAGTAACAGAAAACCATTACAATGTCATTTCCAAGAAGTCATAATTCTTTGAATTTTGTTTCCTTCGTAAATACTTATCTTGCTGCCTAGTCCGCCAATACACCAGACGAAATAAAATTAAAAAAATGTATAAAATTATTAGGTTGATGCAAAAATAATGTCGTTTTCTCAAATAGTAACATATGTGAGAAAACGGCATTTTTTTTGCACCAACCTAATATCCCCGCCGCTGGGTTTCACTCAAAGAGGGAAGACTAACAATCAATCTTTGATGCCAGATAGGTCCCAAAATAAAAGTACGAGAATTCTTCGATTTTTGTCTCTGTCCCCGCGCACGTTGAACTAAATTTGTGTTAGTGTCTATTTTGTTCAGCCATTTTCCAAGCTTTATTTATTCAATCACCCAAGTAGTTCATGTAGGCCCCCAACAAAAGCGCGATCAATAAGCATTAAAATAAATATATTAAATTTAATATCTTCAAGAAGCAAAATACTTTGCTGTATTTCAAAAACTAATTTACAGTGACTGGAATAAATTTATTTTTAGTTTTCTAAAACTTTATTTGAGTAATATTACCCGATTCAAAGTATAATTAATCTGATTTGAAACAAATATTATTTAGTTTAAAATAACGGTGGTCAGAGCTCAAAGGTTTAAGCTTTGTTCTTTGATAACGCAACAATATATATTTGAAATGAGCTGATAAGTTGTTTCTATAGGGTTTATTTTTTTAGGGGAGACTTCTTTCATCCGGCAAATCTGTAGTCCGGTAGTCGTCTCGTCCCAAGTGTGCCAGATTAAAGCGGTTGGAATGTATTTTAAATATTAGGTTGGTGCAAAAAAAATGACGTAATAATGTCGTTTTTTTGATGTTATACGTCAAAAAACGACATTATTACGTCATTATTTTGCACCAACCTAAAATATATATATATATATATATATATATATATATATATATATATATATATATATATATATATATATATATATATATATATATATATATATATATATATATATATATATATATATATATATATATATATATATATATATATATATATATGTTTAACGTTCTTTTTATAGATACAAGTATTTAAGTAAATGCTCTGTTTATAATAAACAGTATTAAATAACATTTACCGGCCTGAATGTCCGAGAAATTTTCATAGAAAATATTCGTCCTTTGACAGGATTCGAACCTGCATCCTATACGAAACCGTCATTTACGCCGTAAATTCGACCTTGCCTACCGAACGATCCTTGGTGGCCGAGCAGTTAGGCACGTCAGCGTAAATGACGGTTCCGTATAGGATGCAGGTTCGAATCCTGTCAAAGGACGAATATTTTCTATGAAAATTTCTCGGACATTCAGGCCGGTAAATGTTATTTAATACTGTTTATTATAAACAGAGAATTTACTTAAATACTTGTATCTATAAAAAGAACGTTAAACATAAAAATGTCTATGAATATGAATAAGTTACATAGATTTTTCAGGAAAATAGTCTTAGAAAGCAACCTTACAGTGAAACCTCGGTTCGCGAAGGTCTCACATGCCGAACAAATCGGATTTCGAACAGAATATTCGAGATGAAAATGTCTCGGTTATCAAACAAAATTTCCCTTCTGGAATAACATCGCCGAACCGAGCCGAACCGAGTTAACCCGAAAGGAATCTTAGTCGACCGCCATGTTGTATACATTCGTGTGTTGTGCTGTGCTTTTCTTTTCCAATTTTTTTGTATTGTGCCTTTTTTTCTCTCTTTATTAATCCTCAGTCATGGCTCCAAAGAAAGCTAGCAGTGATACTGGCAAAGGAAAACGAAAATTTAAAAGAAAAACAATTGTTAATGATATTGCCTCTTCCTGCTCAGTTTCATATGGAAAAATCAACGATCTATACTATTCTTATAAATAATTCCTTCACCTTTCAAACAATACCATCACTTTCCCCTTCCACTTACGCCATCAACTCTCCTACATACAGGTACGATAACATTGAAGTGTTCGTCTATATTTTATCTGTTTAGTATTTTTTTCTTAGATTTAATGATTTTCATTAGTTTTGTGTATAAACTTCTGTACACAGTACTGTTGTTAAAGTTTAAATAAGCAATCATTTTGGGACCAGGAACGGATTAATCATTTTGCATTGATTCTTATTGGAAAAATAGTTTCGGGTTACAAAAATTTCGGCCTACGAACGGGCTTCAGGAACGAATTAAATTCCTGATTCGAGGTTCCACTGGATTAACTAAAAAAAAATCCTTGCTAATGGTGAACAGAATAGGCGAAAGCGCTCGGATATATAGAACATTTAAACATGTTTTTATACACTTTATGTCTTGAGAGGAAAAAACTTATACGAACACAAGAAAATTAAATAAAATCTTGATTACAGTACATTCGAATACATGTAAAAGTTTGTTAGTTAAAGTCGAATAATTTCGGAAAAAGTGACCAAAATGGATGAAGATTTTGTGCAGAATTGGCAACAGAATTTAAAGAATTGGCGTACAGCGTGCCACAAGGTCCCCAAAACGATTCTCCTCAGGCTTTGAATTCAGTGTTTTCCTTCTCGTAACCCAGTGGCCAGTCGAGTGTATAATGCGTAGTCTATTTAATCCATAGCTCGAGGAGAAGAGTTTTGCGCATAATTGAAAGTAATGAAGTCGACTCGACTGGAATTGAAACACTTGTCTCCAATTTCTCAATCTGAGACACGAACCATTAACCCACGTGCATATAATCAAATGATAGTCTGGCAGATTGTTTCTAAGAATTGACATGCTGAACCCTCATACGTCGAAATATATATATATATATATATATATATATATATATATATATATACATACATACGTATATATATATATATATTAATATATATATATACATATATACATACATACATATATATATATATATATATATATATATATATATATATATATTAATATATATATACATATATCTATATATATATATGCAAAGCGGAGTTTTAAAAACAGCGGCTCCTACTGCTATTAATATATTACTCTTCAAGTACGAATTGAATTCTCCGAAGCACTGGCGTATTTCGTATAAAAAACGTTTAAAATTTCCCATTTCTTTCTACCGTGCGACGATAGCCTGGGGGTAGAATCGCTGACTGATGTCACATTTGTTGGGTTTCGACCCCGGCTTGAAGCAATCAGACGTCTAGCCACACTGAAGAACTGTCATACAGTGAAACTGTCTGACTGTGGATGGCAATATATATATATATATATATATATATATATGTATGTATGCATATCAAATATGTGGTGCAGTTCAATTTATATTACATGAATCATTCATACAAAGAGTAGATTACTAAAGTTAATGATATAAATGGCGCAAACAAATTTATTAAAGTAGCATTAACCTACAAATCACTCGATGAATGTTATGATCCTTGTTTTTAATAACTTCAAGTTGTATAGGGTCTTTTTTTTATTATTCTTTCAGTATTTAGTACTTTCAGCTGTACATACAGCCATCCTCAGGCATGGAAATTAATTTGTTTTTTTTAGTAAATCCATGTAGTAGCGGGACACAAAAGATTAAATACCAATCAAAATATGTTTTTTTTTTTTTTTTTTTATAAATGTGTTATTGTTAACGAATAAGAATACTAATCTACTTTTTGTATGAATGTAATATATATATATATATATATATATATATATATATATATATATATGATAAAATATAGTTTTAAGGTATGCTATATTTATGGATTAAAGTGCTCAATATAAGCGATTGAGAGTATGCAAATATAAAAGTGTACACTCAGGTCAACAGATTTGCGTTTAGACATAAGACCAACTGTCAGAGTTCACTTTCATATATATATGTATGTAATAAGTGATATTCGTTTCATATATATATATATATATATATATATATATGTTTTATACTTAAGTAATTCATTGAGTCTGAAAGAAACCTCAACAGAATGCAGAAAACACTGGACGGCCGTTTCGTCCCATATTTGTGACACATCAGCAGTGCGCATCCACTACCGAGTGTGACGTCGTCCCCTGGTCGCAGCGTCAACCGTGTCGTTCTATCCCAGTCTACCACGGCACCAACTGTGACGTCCTACTTTGATTCCCAGTCTGCCTACCCACGTTGTGATTTGATCTAGGCAGAGGAAATCAATCAGTCATCGGGGCCGTACTGCAAGCCGAGTCCAACGGGGGTGATACCACAAAAATACGCATAAAAGGCAATAAAATGAAAACTCAAAAGTTCAAAGTATCAAAGAAAAAGGTAACAAACTTTATGTCTAGTTGTTCGATACATAGGACTGCATCTATCTCCCGACACGTTCTATGGATTGTGACAAGTCGTTTTCCGCTAGGCAAGTTTTAACACTTCAAGTCGTCTGCTCTCTAAGAAATTGGTGTTTCGGTGGGTCTTTGGACGAAAGTCAAAAGAAAAACTTATTTCGGTGATCTGGATCTAAGTCGCTCTTCAAAATAATTGTTCTTGGTTTGAAGAGATGGGTCCGGAAAATGTGCGTGAATCCTGGTCAGCTATCTGCGAGGCTTGCCTCAACCGGAGACTGACTCTGGGGATTGCTGGATCTCGACTCATTTCTGCTCGTTGTGGCTTCGTTTATATGGGCGTCGACCAAAACCGGGGTGAGTTTGTCGGCGCCGGGGAGGTCCTCGATAATTCTAAATACATATCCACCTCTCTGGTTAGGAATTTCCACCTTTTTCCATTTTTGGGAACCTTTCCTCACTCCCACCTTCTCATCATACTTCAGAGGGGCGTGTACTGCCCTCCACACATCTTCGGGGCAACCTCTCTTACTCATCCTCCAGATGGGCGGCAACAGCCTCCCTCGTGCATCACGTGATCACCACTCGACCAATGATGTCTTGGTCGGGCGTAGACGAATCTGCGGCTTTGTTTCAGGAAGAAAAAAAATATCCTGCTTAGAAAAAAAAATTATCTCTTCTATTTCCCTTTTCTTCCCCTTAATGGTTTATCATTTCTCCAGCCGCGAACGGGACAATATGACAATGGCGGTCATAACTCTTGTTCTACACGTGGTTTACGTCAGGTATTTTATCGCTAATTATCAGAATGTGTGGTCTTCTTGACATGGTCTCAAAAAGGATCATCTCCAAAGTTCCAGTCCGTCTGTCGCCTCGAAGAAAGAAAGAAAACACATTCATTTCCTTCGGTACAAATTCCTGATAACAAAATTTTATTATCGCAGACCAAGGATGTTCCGTGGGTGGTTTTTAATTTTTCATATCTGTCCAAGTCCTTTTTTAGTTGTCTGTTTTTCGTCACTTAACGAAATAACATTTTCATTTGAATTTTTCTTTCTTTCTCTGGCCAGCCGGTCTGTAGTTGATAATAAGATGTCTTCCCGTACCAATAGTTTGTTTTCATATCCTTAGATAACACAGCCGATGCCAAAACATATCTGATTCTTTCCTTCTTTCCCTTTCTTTTTACTCGGAATTTCCCTGTCATTGTAATGACACTCTTTCGCCATTTGTTACTTATCAAAATATCCTTTTATCCATTGTCTCTTAGCTGTGTGTGTGTTCTTGCTTATCACTCACGATTCGGTTCTTAGCCTCTCCTTTCCTTCTTTGCTTTCTTTTCCCTTTCTGCCTCGTTAAATGGTGCCACATCCACTACCGAGAATTGAAACCCGTACAGTTAGGTTGTCAAGCAAACATCATACCAACTCTTCCACCGGGCCTAGGTGATGAAGAGATTGCAAATCAGACTCAATATAGCGCCTCTCGCTCACATATTCCGTGATGGAACTCTTACTGAGTTCTCTGTAACCATAGGACTGTGCCCCACGACTTCTCTCAGAAAGCCGCTCACTCTGGTGAAGAACAGGAGCGTCTCGTTAGCAAAGTCCAAATTTGTTTTTTTATAAACTGCAATTTGAACTTTGCTAACTGGACGCTTCTCTGTAGCTGAGTGGTATAGCACGTTAAATCAATTGGCGGTTCTCTATAAAACACAGGTTCAATTCCTCTCAAAGAACGCATATATTCATTGAAACTTCAAGCCGGTAAATGGAATTAAAATTTAAAAAACAAAGCATTTGCTTTTGGTAACCATATACCATTTTCAGGCATAAATGTTAACTTTTTTCTCAATTTATTGAAAAAAATTAGTCCAACGAAAAAAAACAAAAAAAACACTTAAAATGATAGAATTCGTGAATTACTAAATTGCTACAATATTAAAAAATCTAGCGTCACATTAGTGCACGATCAAAAAAATCTTAACTGTTAATAATAACACACTTTTTGAAAAACATCGTTCGACAAGTATCACATACATCTTTGTCTGAAATTGAGAAAAAAAAATAACATCTCTTCCTGAGGATGGTAAATGTTTTACCGAAAGTACTTGCTATATGGACATAATCGATTTTGCAATTAATAAAAACAAGTAGCGAGTAGTTCAGCGAGTGGACAGTGAGTTAATGCCATATTTACTCTGTTAGCGAAGTGACTTCGTCATTAATTATAATAACTTTATTAATTTATTCTTTCAATGTCTACTTCTTTACAGTATATATATATATATATATATATATATATATATATATATATATATATATATATATATATATATATATATTAGCTAATGTATTTCTCCAACTCTTCAAATGACGAATGTATAATTTCTATATTTCTGTTTTGACACCATATTAATTATATATTATAATTTTTCTCTCTTCTAATAACTCTGTTTCCTTCTAATAACTCTGTTTCCTTTTATCACTTACACCTCTTTATCTATATATTGTATGTTTTTAAATATAACTTTCTTTTTTTATGTATTTTTAAGTATAATTTTATATGTTTTTAAATATGACTTGTTTTTTTTTATCTAACTTATCTTTAAAGTTAAATTATTTTATTTAATTATTTCTTTTTAATTTCTAAATGCCTTTCTATTTTTATTCTTTAATATAACCTGTTGATTTTATATTAAATATATAAATATTTTTAAATATAACTTTACTTAGTTTTAATATGAGTTAATTAAATAAGACTTATTTTTAATTTATTAATTTATTTAAATATATCTCATTTTTAAATATAACATGTCTTTGGAGGAGTATTTTTTAAGTAGGATTTTGTATTTTTAAAACTAACCTCTCCTATAATTTTTTTTTATTTTTTAAAAACACCTTTTTGCTTAGTTTCAAATCATCATTTTCAGTTTTTTAATGTCATTATCCATGTTTAATTTTATAAACCTCTTCCCTTTAAGAATAACACCTTCCACACACCCCTGAGAAGTTTCGTGCCTTTCGTCTTATTGAAACACTGAAATGGATAAATTCTGTATTAGCTTTTCGACGGATTTGAAACAACTGTTAGAGCTAAATTCATAATTCCAACACGAACTCAGTATGTACCGGGGTTCAATAAGACCGTGGAAGTTTTCGCCGGTTGAAATAGGACTATTCTCCCTATGAGGTAATTTGTGATTTTATTGTGTACTGACTCTCTCTCTCTCTCACTCACTCTCTCTCTCTCTCTCTCTCTATATATATATATATATATATATATGAAGAAATACAGTTTTAAGGTGTGTTATATTTATGGGATAAAGTGATCAATATCAGAGATAGAGTGTATCTAAATAAAAAATATAAAACTGAATTATATATATAATATATATACACATATATATATATATATATATATATATATATATATATATATATATATATATATATATATATATATTAAGACATTTTTTGTTTATACATTCTTTTTATAGATGGTATTTATCAATCCACGCACAGGGATTGAATGTGGCAGAAAGCCTTTTTAATGTGGGTATCTCCGAGCCCGTAGGGCCAGCCAAAAATAAATAACCATCCAACCTCCCCAAGGGGGGCCAGTTCCGTCAACCTCCCCCAACGAAACTCTACCCTTCCGCGGAGCTTCGTCAGAGTTCCTCCCTGCAAGCAGAGAGTTCGACAGACACCCGACCCGGCAGCTCACAAAGCACAGATACTACACTTTGATTCTAGCCACCGGGCCGAGATACAAATATTTAAGTAAATGCTCCGTTTATATAAATAGTATGCAGCAACAGTTACCGGCCTGAATGTTCCAGAAATTTTCACAGAAAATATTCGTCAGCCTGTCGGAGGTCTAATATTTTAGATATGTATATTATATATATATATATATATATATATATATATATAATTATTTATTTAAAAATATGATTCCAACACGCGTGTTGGAATCATATTTTTAAATAAATAATTATATTTATGCTCTACTTTCGTATCGAGCACTATTTTTTAAAAATAATTACAAAAATACTAAGGAACTTTGGATTATTTACCAAACCAGTTTCTTTCCTATTTTCTACAATATTTCCACACACACACACACACACATATATATATATATATATATATATATATATATATATATATATATATATATATGTATGTATGTATGTATGTATGTATATATATATATTTAGATATATATATATATTATTTTATATATTATATATATATTATATATATATTATATATATATTATATATATATTATATATATATTATTATTATTATATACATTATTATATATATATATTATGTATATATAAATATATATTATATATATATTATATATATATTTTACATATTATATATATATATATATATATATATATATATATATATATATCGTTTTAGATAGAATGAATGCTGCATCGCATCACCAGCTGACAAACCAAACGTATGTTCTTAGAGCAATGCTACAAGTGTTGAAAGAACATTGAAATTATTAATACACCCTTTGTTAAGCCAATCCCCAATCGATAAGATAAGAGAGCAGAGAGTATTTACATTATTTACATTGTTCGGGCTATTGTCCTCATCTTTGTCTGTCATATTCACGACGTTTCGGCCACTGAACGCTCCGGCATTCTTCACGTGATATACTCTGGAATTTTTAATCGAAACCTTTATTTAGCCCACACATGGCTTTGTGTATAAAAGCGTTGGATGAAGTAATCCAAAAGTGACTTACCCAAATATGAGTTGTGAGTTCAATTCCTGGTCACAGTAGTGGTGAACAAAAACGTAGAGATTTGAGATACTAAAGGGACTTAACCGAGACTATGATATCCAAAAAAAGAATGGTACGTGGAAGTAGAATACTCTACTCGCTTGAACGAAAACGCGAAGAAGGCCGAAGCGTACGACGCTCGCAACGTCGTGAATATGACAATAAAGATGAAGAAAACAGTCCGAACAAGTGTAAATACTTAAAAAAAAAACAAAAAAAACTCATCTCAGAAATATTGACAGATCCTGATGAAGGCCGGATCGTTCCATGGCTAAAACGTCGTGAATATGACAATAAAGATGAAGACAACAGTCCGAACAAGTGTAAATACTTAAAAAAAAAACAACAAAAAACAAAAAAAACTCATCTCAGAAATATTGACAGATCCTGATAAAGGCCAGGTCATACAATGGCCGAAACGTCGGGAATATGACAATAAAGATGAAAGCAACAATCCGAACAATATGAATAGTATAAATTCTTAAAAAAACTCATCTCAGAAATATTGACAGATCCTGATGAAGGCCGGATTGTTCAATGGCTGAAACGTCGTGAATACGACAATAAAGATGAAGACAACAGTCCGAACAAGTGTAAATACTTTAAAAAAAAAAAAAAAAAAAAAAAAAAAAAACTCATATCAGAAATATTGACAGATCCTGATAAAGGCCAGGTCATACAATGGCCGAAACGTCGGGAATATGACAATAAAGATGAAGGCAACAATCCGAACAATATGAATAGTGTAAATACTTAAAAAATCATCTCAGAAATATAGACAGATCCTGAAGAAAGCCGGAGCGTATAGCGGCCGAAACATTGTAAATAGAGCAAATAATGTAAATACTTCATCTCTATAAATATAGACAAAAGATATTCGCAATAGCCACTTGGAACGAGATTATTCGTATATCATTCCATGTCATAGATTCTCCCAGCCCGCCCATAGCTTAGCTTGAGCGAACTGCAACTTACTCACAATGGCCTGCGAGGCGAATTTGCTAACCATCATTTTGCCCTCGGCGTTTAAGCGTGATTTGATTATGCCGAGAAAAATCCTGCAAGTCTTTTATGCCTTTTTTGGTACCTAAAAAAAAGCACCAGAGATTTAACTGCGCTAAGATAAACACAAGCGGGCCTCAAGCGAGAAGATATTGTCGGATCGTTTGCCAACTCCCAAGCTGTATTTGTCTGAATGAGAAATACTTTATTACGAAAATGTTTTGACGGAGCTCTGTACTGGCCGCGGGGATAATTTCTTTCTTAAAGGGAAATGCTGTAAAATCGACGTAGAAATGTATAGCATCATTACTTTTTCTGTTGCAAGATGTTAAGAACATTTTGTAGAAATTTTTTGTAAGATTATACAGCTATATAAATCTAGCACGAATACACAAGTCATCGTGACCGAGAATGTAAGGGTACTGTCGCAGTTTAAAAACTGTTGCTCACGTCAGATTTTGTGTTCTCTCCCATAAACAACAGGTGAACTCTGTGTATGTTAAAGAAACACAAATGTACCTGAGCTGGCGTCTACAATAGCGACTAGCTATCAACCCTAAATCGGAAACGAGAAGCCATTACCTTATTATAAGTGTGCTAGACCCCCCACTTAGTTCGCACGACTATTATGACCTGCTGATACCTCATAAATAATGGACTATTCCATTTTGATCATGAGGAAAGAGGGGAAAAGACACTACTGGATTTCAGCGAGAAAAAGAAAGAAAGAAAGAAATATAGAAGTGGAGAGAGAGAATCCCGCTAAGCTAATAAGAACAGATACTACAGATTAATCTTATTTATATTCACCAAAATGTACAAAATTTGCCACAAGGCCAAAAATAATGTGGGTGGTAAAGACTGCTATTCTCTTTTTTCTTTTTTTTTTTTTTTTTTTTTTATTATTATTATTATTATTATTATTTCCTTTGATTTCTTGTGTGTACACATTTCGTTCCGGGTCCCGCCCAGAGACCTAAGGTTAGAAATAGCATCATGACACTTTTCACTGGGGGAAAAAAAATTACATAGATAAAGCCATTCATAAAGTGTGGGCTGTACTTGTGAGAACAATCTTTTGTATTTCTTTGAGGTATGGGCTTCCAGAAATTCTTCTTCTTCTTCTTCTTCTTCTTATTATTATTATCATTATTTGTTTTGATTTCTGTTAAATACGCATTTCCTTCTAGGGAAGTAAGTTCCGCTATGATTTCCTGACATTTTCCACTGATCATTTTAGTAAAAGATCAAACATATTTGTTAGATTTCCATTTCAAGGTCCTTGTATTTTGATAGTTTTCTGCAGAACTTCAAAGATACATTATAATCTGCAGGGACTGCCAAGACAATAAGAAAGTTCATTCTTTTTTTGTGGTGTTTGATCAGATGTCTGGACGAAAAGTCCCATAAAATTTTTACAGGTCCTATAACTGTAACCGCGTCTAGATAATATTCATACCAATTTCTTGCAGTTCCCTTCCCGTAAAAGGTGCATATTTTCCGGTGTTGTTATTGGCCCACTTTATCATGCTGTGTTTTATATTCAGTGGGTGCTAACACTGTGCAAGCTGATACAAGATGCTTAATTGTTTCTGGATATTTATCAAAGAATTTGCATTTCCGTTTAACACAATATTTCAGTATGTTTGCTTACTAATTTCTAGTTAGTCCTATGCAACAAGAATGAATTCTTGGGTGTTAGCTTTTAACCCTGCACAACATGGGTACGGAGTTTATCTACGTCATTTTGTTTGGTACGGGCAGAGTATTGACCATGAAGAGGTTTATTTTGCCATTGTTTTTGCATTTGGTTCATTGCATTTGCTTTTTTTCCCCAGTTCTTTGCCGCTTCAGAAGGCTTGCCTGCACTTCTTCACCCCACTTGAAATTTCCTTTTGAATTTATTGGCTTCTTTTATTACTGAATAAAATTTCTTATTTCTTTCATATTCTTTGATCATCATCCAGTTTGAAGAAGAAGAAGAAGAAGAAGAAGAAGAAGAAGAAGAAGGCTTCTGCAGTTTCTAAGTATCTTTGAAAACGTGTTGTTGACGTTTTGTAAGACAGTTCTAGTTGAACTAACCCTCTTCTTCCTTCGGATCTGGATACATACATCAGTCTTATGTTATACATGCGGTGATAAATAAAATTTTCCCCATTTGAAATTCCTTCTTGAATTTGTTGGTTTCATTTATTACTGCATAAAGTTTCTTATTTCTATTTTACTGAATAAAATTTCTTTCTTTTTTTTTTTAAAGTGTCGAGATTCAAAAAAACAAAAAAGTGAATATTTTCACGTCAAGGACTGGGGTGATAGTAAGGAAACGGGCATTACTTAGAGATAAAAAGATGGGAAGTTGTGGAGAGCCATGATCACCTAACTAATAAGCTTGTGTAAATGGGTACAAGAAAAGGGACTTGGAAGCGATAGTAAGTGTACAAACATTGCTTAGAGCTACATTTAATAGGAAGTTGTGGAGAGCCATATTCACTCGCGTCCTGAAAGCACAGGCCACATAAAAGAAGATCAGATTAAATTTTTGCTGCCGGATCTATTATTTGTGCTTGATTCTTCACAGACAAAAGATGGCTAAGTTAATAGCCATATATCCTGACACTGGACAAGTAGTCTTAGATGTATTAGCCATGCATGATACACGCTTAGGTGATCATGTATCTTTTGATACATGACAGACGAGGCAGATATTTTCCCGCGGTAGATTGTCATTTCTTTCTGCAGTAGACCAGTTGCCATCCAAGGATATACAATCCGTTCTGTCCTACGATTTACCCATAGCTGGAGGGAAAAGAAGAGGTTTCATACCTTTCCCAAGGGTATTAGCACGTAAGTGAATGTAATGGATTCGACTGGAATTCGAACTCGGCTCCCCGATTTATTTATGTGCCATGCTTAGTCGATCATGTATATTTCGATACATGACTGATGAGGCAGATTTTTTTCCCGCAGTAGGTTGCTATTTCCTTCTGTGGTAGACCAGCTGCCATCCAATGTTATAGAACCCGGTCTGTGCTCCTGTTTACCCATAGCTGCGGGGAGAAGAAGAGGATTCATACCTTTCCCAAGGTATGAATTAACATAAGTTAATGTAATGGATTCAACTGGAATTCGAACTCGTTTCTTCGATTCAGCTATGTGCCATGCGTGATACGTGCTTAGGCGATCATGTATCTTTCAATATATAACTGACGAGGTAGATTTTTCCCGCAGTAGGTTGCCATTTCTCTCTGTAGTAGACCAGTCGCCGTCCAGGGCTATAGAACCCAGTCTGTCCTGCTATTTACCCATATCTGGGGGGGGGGTAGAAGAGGATCCATATCTTTCCCAAGGATATTAGCACGTAAGTGAATGTAATTGATTCGGCGGGAATTCGAACTCGGCTGCCTGATAATAAGGGCAAAAATAAGGACAAATATCCTTGTCGAATATAACATAGAAAACAATAACGCATTATCAGAAATTCAGAAAGAAATGAACATTATAAAATATACATTATTTATGCAACATCGATTTTATATTGAAAGAAATTCGCTCTGAAATACAGAATTTGATTTCATATACGCCATGCGTGATACACGCTTAGGCGATCATGTATCTTTCGATACATGACTGACCAGGCAGATTTTGCCGCAGCAGTTTGCCATTTCTTTCTGCGGTAGACCAATTACCATCCTAGGCTATAGAACCAGGCGTGTCCTGCTATTTACTCATAGTTGGCGGAGTGGAGGAGAAGAAGACGATTCATATCTTTCCCAAGGGTATTAGCATGTAAGTTAATGTAATAGATTTGACTGGAATTCGAACTCGGCTCTCCGATTCAGTTATGTGTCATGCGTGATACATGCTTTGCGATCATGTATCTTTTGTTCTATGACTGATGAGGCAGATTTTTTCCCGCAGTAGGTTGCCATTTCTTTCTGCTGTAGACCAGCTATCATCCAAGGTTATACAATCTGGTCTGTCCTGTTATTTACCCATAGCTGGGGGATCAGAAGAAGAGGATTCATACCTTTCCCAAGGTGTGAATTCACGTAAGTCAGTGTAATGGATTCGACAGAAATTCGAACTCGGCTCTCCAAATTCCTCAATCCGAGTAAGGACGTGCTATTCAGATAACAAAGTGTGAACATTGGCCAAGCTCAAAAGTCAGACTTGAAAAACCTTTTAACTCCCGACGCTGACTTTTGGAGCAAGCGTTTGTTACAAATCTGCCAACAACTTTGCCCTGACTTACCCGCCGTTCGAATTATTGACGTTTAACTGAGCGAGACCAGTTCTGTATTGTTCTGGTGTAGTGTTAATAGATGAAATACTTGCAAGCCAGTCAAATCTATCAGCACGGAACAGCTGAAAAGGTTTCCCTTTAACAAAATCATTGTCATTTTCCCTTTAGCATTCACTTTCATATATCTGAAATATGTCATTGTAAATGGTTTTATTCAAAAGATATACACGGGGCATATAGGTCTCCGCCCAGGTAAGACATAGACTTAGTGAACCATTTTAACAGTGGGTTCTAATTAAGTGTTACCTGTATATTTTATTCGGTCATTTGCATCTTTTGTTGAACCTCGTTGCGATATTTTTTTTTCTTTTTTTGCTTTGAGGTAAGTTTTCTTCGGGTTTATCTTTTTTTTTTTTCTTTCTTTTTTTGTATTTTTTTTTTTTTTTTCGTTTTATTCCGCCTTTTTTCTTCGTTCCGAGTTTTCAAATGATGTCAGTTTGAAATCAAAGATGGTTGGCGCATCTTGATGTTTACAGAATGAAAGAGAAAACTGGCTGTTTTAGATCGTGCTGGGACGGTGTCACTTTTGAAAATGTCTCACTTTCGCGAAGGAAATATTTCATCTCAAAACAGCAACGGATTTGGCTTCTCCATCTCTCTCTCTCTCTCTCTTTCTCTCCCTCTCTCGCTAACGCTATCACTCTCCCTCAATATCTCACTCCATGGCTCGCTCTTCATCTCTCTCTCTCTCTCTCTCTCTCGTAATCATTCTCCTTACATCTCTCGCCCTTTCTGCTCATCATTGATTTTTCTGATTTTTTTCTTTATCTTATATACTTCTTCTTCATCTTCTTCTAAATCTTCTGTTTCTTATTGTTCTTCTTTCTTTCTTTCTTTCTTTCTTTCTAATTCCCTTCTTTCTTTATTTCCGTTCTACATCTTTCTTTTTAATTGCCTTCTTCTTTCTCTCTTTTTTTCTTTCTCATTTCTCTTTTGTTCTTTTTTTCTTTCTTTCTTTCTTTCTTTCTTTCTTTCTAATTCCCTTCTTTCTTTATTTCCGTTCTACATCTTTCTTTTTAATTGCCTTCTTCTTTCTCTCTTTTTTACTTTCTCATTTCTCTTTTGTTCTTTTTTTCTTTCTTTCTTTCTTTCTTTCTTTCTTTCTTTCTAATTCCCTTCTTTCTTTATTTCCGTTCTACATCTTTCTTTTTAATTGCCTTCTTCTTTCTCTCTTTCTTTCTTTCTCATTTCTCTTTTGTTCTTTTTTTCTTTCTTTCTTTCTTTATTTCTTTCTAATTCCCTTCTTTCTTTATTTCCGTTCTACATCTTTCTTTTTAATTGCCTTCTTCTTTCTCTCATTCTTTCTTTCTCATTTCTCTTTTTTTCTTTCTTTCTTTCTTTCTTTGCTTATTTATGATTTACCTGCTTTTGTGCTTTACTTTCTACACAGTTTCATTCGTTACTGCTTTTTATCTACCTTTTCTTTTCTTTATTTCTTTTTCATTCATTCATTCATTCATTCATTATTTCTGTCTTGCCTTCTTTTTTCTCTTTAGTTTCGTGCTTCTTCTTCTTCTTCTTCATCATCATCTTTTTCTTCTTCATTTTCGTCATTCTTTCTTTCTTTCTTTCTAATTTCTCTTCTTCTTCTTTCTTTTTAATTCCCTTCTTCTTCTTCTCATTCTTTCTTTCTTTCTTTCTCATTTTACTTCCTTCATTTTCATTCTTTCTTTATTTTTGATTTACCTACTTTTGTGATTGTCTTTTTTCATTCATTCATTCATTCAATCATTTTCTTTCTTTCATATTTCTTTTATTCTTCATTTCTTTTTCATTCATTCATTCTTTTTATCTTTATTTCTTTCTCGCCTTCTTTTTTATTCTTTCTTTGTTTTTTGCTTTCTCATTTCCGTTTCTCTTTTATCTTGTTTTCAAATTCTCATTCATTCATTATTTCTTTTTATTCGTTGTTTAATTTCTTTCTTTCTGCTTCATTCATTTTATGTTTCTCATTCCCCTTCTTTTTCTATTATTTTCTATCTTCTTTCTTTCTTCTCCCTTTCTTTCTTTTTACTTCTCCCTTTCTTTCTCTCATTCTTTACTTCTCCCTTTCTTTCTCTCATTCTTTACTTCTCCCTTTCTTTCTCTCATTCTTTACTTCTCCCTTTCTTTCTCTCATTCTTTACTTCTCCCTTTCTTTCTCTCATTCTTTACTTCTCCCTTTCTTTCTCTCATTCTTTACTTCTCCCTTTCTTTCTCTCATTCTTTACTTCTCCCTTTCTTTTTCATTTGTTCAGTTATTCATTATTCCTGTCATATTTCATTTTCCTTTAGTTTCTTGCTTCTTTGTTTCTTTCCTTCCTTCTTTCTTTCTTTGTTTCTTTCCTTCCTTCTTTCTTTCTTTTTTCTTGTTCCCGTTCTTTCCTTTAATTATATTCTTCATTCTCTCATTCTTTCTTTCTTTCTTTCTTTCTTTTTTGTTCTTTTAATTACATTCTTCTTTCTCTCATTCTTTCTTTCTCAATTTCATTCTCTCTTCTTTCTTTCTTTGTTTCTTTCCTTCTTTCTTTCTTTTTTCTTGTTCCCGTTCTTTCCTTTAATTATATTCTTCATTCTCTCATTCTTTCTTTCTTTCTTTTTTGTTCTTTTAATTACATTCTTCTTTCTCTCATTCTTTCTTTCTCAATTTCGTTCTCTCTTCTTTCTTTCTTTGTTTCTTTCCTTCTTTCTTTCTTTCGTTTTTCTTGTTCCCGTTCTTTCCTTTAATTATATTCTTCATTCTCTCATTCTTTCTTTCTTTCTTTCTTTCTTTTTTGTTCTTTTAATTACATTCTTCTTTCTCTCATTCTTTCTTTCTCAATTTCGTTCTCTCTTCTTTCTTTCTTTCTTTCCTTCTTTCTTTCTTTCTTTTTTCTTGTTCCCGTTCTTTCCTTTAATTATATTCTTCATTCACTCATTCTCTCATTCTTTCTTTCTTTCTTTCTTATTTCCGTTCTTTCTTTTAATTACATTCTTCTTTCTCTCATTCTATCATTCTTCTTCTTTCTCGCATTTTTTCTTTCTCATTTCCATTCTTTCTTTCTTTCTTTTTTTTCTTTCTTCCCTTCTTTCTTTCTTTCTTTTTTTCTTTCTTTCTTATTTCCGTTCTTTTTTTAAATTACATTCTTCTTTCTCTCATTTTTTCTTCCTCATTTCCTTTCTTTCTTTCTATCTTTCTTTTTTCTTTCTTTCTTTTCTTATTTCCGTTCTTTCTTTTAATTACATTCTTCTCTCTCTCATTTTTTCTTTCTCATTTCCCTTCTTTCTTTCTTTTTTTTTCTTTCTTTCTTTCTTTTAATTACATTCTTCTTCCTCTCATTCTTTCTTTCTTTCTTTCCTTCTTTCTTCCTTCTATTCCCTTCATATCTGGTTACACACTCCTTTCTTAAGTCCATAAAAAATCACTTCGTCCACATTTTTTATGCGTTACTCAAAAATGAGTAACGCCGAAATCACGAGTCCAGAAACATTCATGAATTCCTTTTTGTTATTCTTTTTCTCCCAGCAAATCCTTCAGAACTCCATTATTCTCATTTCTAAAAGGGCCTGAATGAATATACTTTGAGGTGTAAATGTCTACCCACAGCAAATCTGATTCTTGTTCCATTCGAACCTGATAACACCGGAGATGATGTTATCAACTCCATTCATGAGATGGCATCCGATCTCTTCTTTTCATTTATGTCTACATAAATAAACCCAGACTTTGTCCCCAATAGACTTTTATTATCTGGTACCCAAGCACCACTCATTCGTGTTGGAAGTAATTAGAAGACTTTTAGTACGCTAGGGTCCTATCTCCCAAACAGCACCTCCCTCTTTACTCTAAAATGTGACCATTAAAAAAAAATGAACTTACTACAACTTTTATGTAACGTTACATCTCCATCTTTTATGTGCTGGGTCCCTTCAGGGCGTTAGCGATCACGGCTCTTCACAATTTCCTGCCCTTTGTAGCTCTTAATAAATCTTGTCTTTTTGCTATCTTTCCTAAACGTTGTTCCGCCATCCATTTACTCAAGGTCCTTCTTCTACTTTTTCTATGTGCCTCGTCCCTTCACGACGTTAGCGATCATGGCTCTCCACAATTTCCTGCCCTTTGTAGCACTTACTAAATTTTATTTTTTGTTATATCTCCTAAACCTTGTTCCGACATCCATTTACTCAAGGTCATTCTTCTACTTTTTGTACGTGCCGTGTCTCTTCAGGACGTTGGCGATTATGGCTCTCCACAATTTCCTGCCCTTTGTAGCTCTTAATAAATTTTCTCCTTTAGTTATCTCCCCTTGTTCCTCCGTCTATTTAATCAAACTCGTTGTTTTCCTCTGTCCCTATCGCCTATAATCTGTCCTGTGATTATCAAATTTCCTAGAAATTTCAACTGACGTTAAGCATACGTTACCTTTTTTGTTTCCATTTTCTCTAAGAATAAAGAAAGTATATAAATTGATTTTCGTCTCAGGTTCAGGTTTTATTACAAGTCTAATAAACGTTTTTTTAAACACTGCTGAGGAGTGGAAGTAGTTAAAATAATAGCGGTGTCAAGGGAAAAAAATCTTCCTTTTTGACACGCAGTTTTTTTTTTTTTTTGTTTTTTTGGGTTTTTTTTGCAGGCACGAAGGTCAAAGTTTCTTTTGTGATGTTGGACGGCTTCGCTAGTCAATTTTTCTCTCAAGCGAAATCTCTCAAAAAATGCTCGTTATATTCAAGACTTCGTAGACGCCGATACAAGTAGTAACGCCTTCCAATATTATCGATATAATATATAATATATAATAGTAATACTTGTTCAAGTAGTAATCGCCAAATAGTATAATGATCAGAAGAGAATCGAAATCTGTATAGTAGAGAGAGTGAATATATAGCAATAGTGGATAGACAAGAGTGAACAGTGATTGTATTTATTTCTGAAAATACAGAAATCGTAGCACATTCTCTGATGAAGATTTAATAAAGTGAAATATGTTAGATTAATAAACATCTATTTGTTCTTTATCTTATCACACGCACATATATGTATCAAACACACAATTTCTTCTTTTTCTCTATATCTCACTCTCTGATGAAGTTTTGTGATGATGGACGGCTTTGCTTGTCATTTTTGCTATGTCAAGCGAAATCTCGTTATCACTTCCAAAAAGGCTTGTTATATTCGAGACTTCGTAGACGCCTATACCAGTAGTAACGCCTTCCAATAATAGCGTCACTAGTAGTACTTGTCCAAGTAGTAATCGTCAAATAGTATAATGGTCAGAAGAGAATCGTAATCTGTATAGTAGTAGAGTAGAGAGAATGAAAGTATAGCAATACTTGATAGACAAGAAGAGTGAATAGTGATTGTATAGTCATCACGCTACTTATTTATTCACTTCCTTTGTGGTCACGTGATCTACTTAAAAATGGAATCGTTCGTCTTACTCACTGGCGATCTAGTTTCAAACCAGAGTGTCGGCAATGATTCTTACTCTTATACAACACATTGCTTAACGTCGGTGATCGTACAGGAACCGGTGTTTCAATGTAATATGGCCGTAAGCCCTGTCTGAGTTTCTAGAAGGAATAATTGCTTTTATTATCATTATTTACAGTCCGTCTAATATTTTAATAATTATTATCACAAGGTTTCGGCTGTTGTGACCTGCGGGATTCTTCAGGTGTCTGCGTGTTTTGTCCAATCTCTGGGCCGGGAAGTACGGACTCAGAGAATGTAGGACGAGCCATAATTGAGCAGCACTAAAAGAGAAAAAGACGGATCAAGAGCAATCAATAAAGCGTTCGGTTCCATAATTTTTCCGTCTGTGTAAGTTCAAGGAATCCTAGACAATCTCTTTTGTGATTCCTTGCGAATCCTCATCGCCAATTTTGTGATATTAGGACGGCTTTGCTTGGCACTTTTGCTGTCAAGCGAAAACTCAAAAATGCTCGTTATATTCGAGATTTCGTAGACGCCGGTACTAGTAATAATGCCTTCTAATAATATCCGCACTAGTAATATTTGTTCAAGTAGTAATTGCCAAATAGTATAATGATCATAAGAGAATTGTAATCTGTATTAGAGTAGATACAGTGATCGTATAGCTATAGTGGAGAGACAAGAAGATTGTACAGTGAATGTATTGTCATCACGCTACTTCCTATTTATTCACTTCCGTTATGATCACGTGATCTACTTAATAATGGAATCGCCCGTGTTACTCCCTGGCGATCTAGTTTCAAACCAGTGTCGGCAACGACGTTTACTCTTTTACAACAGAAGACGGAAAATGAGATATCAAAATGCTAAGGCGTATTGTGATAGCAAAAGTTGATTTCCAAAAATTTCGTTTGACACAAAGAAACGAACACATGTGTGTTATGTAATATGGAGCTTCCTACACGGCTGTGAATGGTGGACA
>OZ010603.1:68068363-68088363 GCA_963932145.1 Acanthosepion lycidas | reverse complement strand
AGAAGTTGATCTTTGCAGCCATATGAACCTCTACTGCATCCTTTCTGTTCCAGCGGGAGAATGATGTTTGTTTCGAAAAAGGAATAAGTACGGTTCGTCAGTACAGACGTGATCAACTTATACGTTGTGGAAAGACATGTTATCGGTCTATAATTTTTCGGGTCGCCTGTTTCAGTTGTTTTTGGTATGAGGTATGTAATACCTTCAGTAACCCATTCCGGGATTTTATTGGGATTATTTACAAGCGTTGATAATGTTTTTGCAAGTATGCCATGGGTAGATGAGAGATGATACAGCCAGAAATTGGGCAACTTGTCATTTCCTGGGGATTTCCATTTTTGGGATTTCGTTAGTGCTTGCCTAACATCATCTGTGGATATATTTTCCCATTCTTGCAGAGGTGTATCCAGCAGTCGTTCTTCTTCACGCCGTATCCATTCTGCATTTGGGTTACATTCCTTTGGGTTGCTCCAAATATTTTGCCAAAATGTCTGTACATTATCAATCGATGGTGGCGTTTCGTCATGTATAGGCGTTTTTCCAATTTCCCTGTAAAATTTCTTAAGATCTGTTCGGAATATTTTATTTTGGCGATAGAATCTACAATGTTTCTCGTATCGTCTTGTTCTCTGTGCTTTTAGCTGAAGTTTCTGTTTCAGCATTTCTTTGATCGATGGAATATCAATTAGGGATTTAATGCTATATTTCCGTTTGATCTTTTTGGATTTACGTGTGGAAATATTAGGGTTTCTGGTGAGATCATCTAATATAGACAGCTCACATCTGATTTGTTTTATTTCTCGTATCAGTTTGGTTTTCCAAGCTGTTTCTCTGTGTCTGTTAATTTTATTTATTGTCTTGACACCAAGCTTCCGAGTCGCTGCTAGAGCTGTTGCGTATATGACGTTGTTAACTTCTGTTATGTTTCCCGGTGGTTTATCTGTTAACAGTGTTTCCAGGGCAGCATTGTATATTTTCACGATGTGCTTGTTGGGATTTGTCATATGGATTTTCGGGAGCTGGTCTCTGTCTGACAATTGTATGAAAGTTACTCTGCTGAGTACTTGGATGACGTCATTTTTTGCTTTGGTGATTTCAGCTTCGTGGTTTTCAAGGAATTCTAAATTAATGTACCTGGAGTCATCTTCAGTGACAATTTCTGGAGAACTAGAGGTTGTGTCTAAGGTAGAATCTTCGGTTTCATTTCCTGGGAGATGATTTCGTATTTCATTCGCTTTAGCGTCCACCTCATCCTCTGTCGCATTCTTTATTTCAACATTCGTCTCAACAGAGTTTGAATGATGGGTCATAGTATTTTGTTTTATATGTAATTTTATCTTATCTATTTCTGCCTTTGAGAGTCTGTTGTTTCGCATGATATCTCTACGGACATTGGCAAGCATGTTTGGATTGAGGTTAGGTCTTATATCATTCCCCACCATATTTCTCCATATTTGGTATGTTTGATTGGTGGTGTTCTTTGCTGGGTTTTCGAGTGCAGTGAAGAAGGATATTATTATTATTATTATTATTTCCTTTGATTTCTGATGTGTACTCATTTCTTTTCGGATCCCGCCCAGGGACCTAAGGTTAGAAATGGCATCATGACACATTCCACTGACAAAAAAAAAAAATAAAAAATACATAGATAGAGCCCTTCGTAAAGTGTGGGCTGTACTTGTCAGAACAATTTTTTGCATCTCCTTGAGGCACGGACTTCCAGGAATCCCTTCAGTTAGTCTACTGGAATCTTTTCCAACTAATCCTAGGGCTCTAACTACAACAGGGATTGTTGATGTTCCCATATGCCACATTTTCGAGATTTCTATTTCAAGGTCCTTGTATTTTGACAGCTTTTTGAATATCTTCAAAGATACATTGCAGTCAGCAGGGACTGCCATAACAATAAGGAGGCACTTTTTTGTTTGTGGTCTTTAATAACAATTATGGTCTTTACTGACAATTATTATTATTATTATTATCATTATTATTATTATTATTATTTCTAATCATTAAATATTCAAATCTGTCGTAAACGGTGGTTTACACCAAAGATCAATTGATAAAAACTTTTCTCACTACTCCAGCACTCTCCGCAGTATTTTATATTGAGTTGGTGCTATCACCGTGCAACCCGAAACAAGACAGTCAATCATTTCTGGATATTTATCGCAGAATCTGCACAATTTCTCAGTATGTGTTCTTGTGTTAGTTAGCAAGTTTTGATCCTGTGCAGCAAAAATAAAAACTTCGGTTTCAGCTTTAAACCCTGCATTACACAACCACTGATGGGTTCGGGGTTTGTCTACATCAACCTGTTTGGTACGGGTAAATTATTGACAATGAAGACGCTTATCTTGCTATCGTTTCTGCATTTGGTCCATTTGCATTTGTTTTCTTTTTTAGTTTCTTAGCAATTACAATAAGTGTGTTATGGTTTATTTTAAGTTCTTAACCTACTTGAAATTCACTTTTGAATTTTCAGGCTTCAGTTATTACTGAATAAAGTTTCTTATTTCTTCTTCTTCTTCTTCTTCTTATTATTATTATTATTATTATTATTATTATTATTATTTCTACCCATTAAATATTCAAACCAGTTGTAAACGTTCGTTTACACCGAAGATCAATTGATAGAAATTTTTCTCACTACTTCAGCAATCTTCGCAGTATTTTATATTCAATGGCTGCTAAAACTGTGTAATCTGATACAAGATGGTCAATTGCTACTGGATATTTTATCACAGAATCTGCATTTCAAGTTAACACAATTTCTCAGTATGTTTGTACTTAGCAAGGATTGGTCCTGTGCAGCAAGAATAAAACCATTGATTTCAACCTTTAAATTGCACTACGTAACCACTGATGGGTATTTGGTTTGTCTACATCATATTGTTTGGTACAGGCAGATTATTAATCATGAAGAGGTTTATCTTGTCAATGTTTCTGCATTGTGTTTACTTCTTTTTAGGTTCTTTGCCTCTGCCGTAAATGTATTATAGTTTACTTTTACTTCTTCAACCACTTAAAATGCCTTTTTGAATTTGTTGGCTTCATTTATTAATGAATAAAGTTTCTTACTTCTTTCATGTTCTTTAACGTGGATCATTATCCAGCATACTGTAGTTTCCAGCTATTTTTGAAAATCGATTGTTGTATTTTTGTAATACAGTTCTAGTTGAACTAATCCTCTGCCTCAATCGGTACCGGACACACACACACGAGACATCGTTTTGCCATCCATTCGCTTTACGTCAGCTATAACCTAGGTAAAGAGGTTGGGCCTCTATTGCACCACAGTGACAGCAAAAGTATTTATGGTTGATATTATTTCTTGTGAAATTTACTCGGTATTTTCCGCTTCAGAAGGTGTATTGTAGTTTATTTGCAATTCTTCACCCACTTGAAATTCCATTTTGAATTGGTTGGCTTCTTTTATTGCTGAATAAAGTTTCTTATTTCTTTCATGTTCTTTAACACAGATCATCATAGTCTTCGGCAATTTCCAAGTATCAACTGAATGTTGTGGTTTTGTAAGACAGTTCTAGTTGAACTAATCCTCTGTCTCCTTTGGTGCATACAAACGATCAACATCAACTTTAGTATGATGAAAGCAGTGGCAAATGATATTTAATTTGTTGTGGTCTTGTAAGGCAGTTCTAGTTGAACTAATCCTCTTCCTCCTCCGAATTTGGATATATTAAATCTTCATCAGTAAAAGATATATATTTTCAAGTGCAGATATTGACCTAATCTATTTTAACGAGTTTTATATTCAGTGGATGCTAATACTGTGTAAACCTGATAAATGGTGGTCAATTACTACTGGATATTCATCACAGAATCTGCACTTCTCGTTAACACAAGTTTTCAGCATTTTGTTGTGGTTTTGTAAGGCAGTTCTAGTTGAACTAATTCTCTTCCTCCTCCGGATCTGCACACACACAGACGAGA
This sequence comes from Acanthosepion lycidas, assembly GCA_963932145.1. NCBI lineage: Eukaryota > Metazoa > Mollusca > Cephalopoda > Sepiida > Sepiidae > Acanthosepion > Acanthosepion lycidas. The sequence goes on along the minus strand of OZ010603.1, from coordinate 68,084,409 downwards.
CATCGTTTTGACATCCTCTCCCTTTTCGTCAACTACGGCCCAGGTAAAGATGTTCGAACTGGACTGAACCACAGAGTCATCCAGAGTATTTCAACACCATACTCACCCGCTACTCTTTCATTTTGGTATGCTGTATTCCATCTCCTTCGCTGACTCCTGTGTATTCATAGGTTTCTTGTTCCAGCTCTCTGTTCTTTTTGACAAAATTTAGATGTGTTGAATATGTTTCTGTAATTATCCTTTTCATTTGCTTTCTTTTATTAAGTTCTTTGCTGTTGCAGAAGGTGCATTAGGGTTTATTTGTACTTCTTCACCCACTTAAAATTACCTTTTCAATTTGTTGGCTTCCTTTATTACTGAATAAAGTTTCTTATTTCTTTCACGTTCTCTGACAGAGATCATCATCCAGTTTTCTGTAGTTTCCAGCTATCTTTGAAAATCTCTTGTTGTAGTTTTGAAAGATAGTTCTAGTTGAACTAATCCTCTTTATTATTTGGATCTGGACTCATCCAGACGATGAACATCAGTCTTATGATGCACGCAGTAGTAGCGAAAAGCTTTCTCATTTTTGAATCTTTTTGCTTAAAGTCAGCTATATTCCAATTAAGAAAGTTGAAACTGTATTGTCCCACAGGGTCAATTAATGTGATTATGGCTGATATTTTGTTGAGTGAATTCAACTAGGTATTTAACGCTAGATGCACACGCCTTTAGTATACTTTCCTTACTTTTTCTTTCATTTGCATACAGACGATCAACATCAACCTTACGATGATACAAGCAGTGACAAATGAGAAGCTTTCTGGTTTTAACATCCATTCCCTTAATGTCAGCTAAGGATCAACTAAGGATGTTGAAACTGTATTCAACCAATGAGTCAGCCAATGTGTTCATGGTTGATATTCTTTTTTTATTTATTTTTTACTGAATAAATTTTCTTATTTCTCTCATGTTCTTCGACACAGATCATCAGCCTGTCTTCGGCAGTTTCCAAGTATCAACCGAATGTTGTGGTTTTGTAAGACAGTTCTAGTTGAACTAATCCTCTTCCTCCTTCGGATCTGGGAGGTGCATACAGACGATCAACAACGGTCTTAGGATGATGCACACAGTGAAGAAGATTTCTCGTTTTTAGGTCCATTCCCTTAAACTCAGCTAAGGTCCAACTAAGGATGTTGAAACTGTATTGCACCACAGAGTCAGCCAATGTGTTTATGGTTGATATTCTTTTTTGTGAATTCAACTCGGTATTTAACACCAGACACACACTCTTGTAGAATTCTTTTCTTATTTTTCTCTTTAATTTGGTTATGCTGTCTTCCATTTCCCCCGATAATTCCTTGGTATTTATTGGCTTCTTCTTCTTCCAGTTCCCTGATGTTTGTGACAAAATCTAAATCTATTGAGTGTGTTTCTGTAATTCTCTCTTTTTTGAATGTTACTTTTACACATTTATCTAATCCGAAATCCATACTTATATCGCCATTGAAACATTTTAAAGTATTGAGGAGACCCTTCAACTCATTGTCGTTTTTTGGCAAAGAGTTTTATATCATCCATAAGAGAATAGAGTAGGTGATTGAATACTTTCTTTTTTTTGTTGTTTAGTTCTTGCGTAAGTGAGGTTAAGGACAGACAAAACAGAAGGGATGGCAAAGAGAGACTCAATAAAAGATTCCACGCCGGATATTCAGGCGGCTGGTGTGATTTAGGTATAATGTGGTTTTCCGTATTCTCATGCTGTGCTTGGAGAAATTTCCTACCACGGGGGAGACTTTGTACATTTCCAAATTCTTACGGATCCAAGAGTGCGGCACACTATCAAAGTGTCTATGGCCGATATTCTTTGTGATGTCAACTCGGTATTTAACACTAGACGAACAGTATTTTTTTTTTACTTTCTCCTTCATTTGGGTATGCTGTATACCATCTCCTTGGTATTTATAAGCTTCCTCTTATTCCAGTACCCTGATGTTTGTGACAAAATCTAAATCTATTCAATGTGTTTCTGTAATTCAGTCTTTCTTGAATGTTACTTTTGCACATTTATCTAATCCGAAATCAATACCGATGTCATCACTGAAACATTTTACAGTATTGAGGAGACACTTCGACTTATTGTTGTCTTTGGCAAAGAGCTTTATATCATCCATGTCGAATAGATGGTTAAACACTATCTTTTTTTTTTTTACTTTGTATTCATAATTATTACTGTTTAGTTCATGCGAAGGGGGGGTATAAAGACAAACAGAACAGTAAAAATGACATTGAGTCTCCTTGAAAGATTATTCACGCGGTTGGAGATGGCAGTGCTTTTGGTGTGATTTAGGTATAGTGTGGTGTATTTGGCAAAGAGTTTAAGATGATCCATGTAGAATAGGTTATTGAATACTTTCTTTTTTAGTTTGTAACCATAGCTATTGTTGTTTAGTTTTTGCGAAAGGAGGATTAAGGACATACAGGACAAAAGGGGCGAAAAAGAGCCCCCTTGAATGTTTCTTTGTCGGATATTTAAACATCTGGAAATAGCAGTACGTTTAGTGTGATTTAGGTATAATTTGGTTTTCTGCAGTTCCATGTAATATTTAAGAATATTTACTATCTCCGAGGAGACTTTGCACATTTCCAAAGCCTTAAGGATTCAACAATGTGAGACACTATCAAAGGCTTTTCTTACTTTCTCCTTCATTTGGGTACGCTGTATTCAATCTCCTTTCCTTAATCATAGGTACCTATAGGCTTCTTCTTGTTCCAGTTCTCTAATCTTTCTGAAAAAAATCTACATCTCTTGAGTATGTTTCTGTAATCCACCCCTTTTTTTAAATGTTACTTTTGCACATTAATCTAATCCGAAATCCATAGCGATGTCATCACTGAAACATTTTCCAATATTGAGGAGACCCTTCAACTCATTGTCGTCTTTGATAAAGAGTTTGAATCGATCTATGTAGAGTAGATGATTAAATACTTTCTTCTTTAGTTTGTATCCATAGCTATTATTGTTTAGTATATACGTAAGGAGGATTAAGGACGGATAAAACAGGAGTGAAATAAGTCTCCTTGAAAAATTTCTCGTGGGATATAAAGGCGGTTGAATGTGGCAGTGTCTCTTGGATGATTTAGGTATAATGTGGCTTTCCACATTCCACTGCTGGGTTTAATTATCACCAAGAAGATTTTATGCATTTTCAAGGTCTTAAAGATCTAAGAGTGTCACTCTCTCAAAGGTTTTATGATAATCTATTTATGTTGAGTTGAGATTTCTATCTCTTTTCCTGTAATTTTCCAGGATCTTTTTTCTTTTATCAAGAGTTTATCTTTGCAACTATATGAAGCTCTCAGACATCCCTTCTGTTCTATGGGAAGAACGTTGTTTTCATCGAGAAAATTGTACGGTTCATCAGGACAGACGTGATTAATTTATTTATGGTGGATAGACATGTTATTGGTCTATAATCTTTCGGATAATCTGTTTCACCTGCTTTTGGCATGAGATATGTAATACCTTGAGTTATCCATTCATTGGTGTTTTTAATTAGTATTGATAAAGTTTGTGAAAGTGTTTTATGGATTCATGACAGATGATCGAGCCAAAAAATTGGGTACCTTGTCATTTCCTGCGGATTTTCGTTTTGAGGATTATGTGAGATCTTGCCTGACATTATTCTTCGTTATATTTTCCCATTCTTGTACAGGTTTATCCTTCATTATTTCTTCTCGTTTCATCAATTTATTATTATTATTATTATTATTATTATTATTATTATTATTATTATTATTATTATTGTTGTTGTTGTTTGACATTATTATTATTATTATTGGGTATTATTATCATTATTAGATAGTATTATTGTTGTTAATACTGGACATCATTATTATTATTGGACATCTTTATTATGGACGTTTATTTTTATTATTAGGCATTATTGTTTTTAATATTATTATTATTCGACATTATTATTATTATTATTATTATTATTATTATTGATCATCATATTAAAAATAAAAATAATAATAATAATTTGTAATTTTATTATTATTATTATTATTAATGGGTATTATTATTATTGGGTATTATTATAATTATAATTTTTATTATTATTATTTTTTATTATTGATCATCATATTAAAAATAAAAATAATAATAATAATTTGTAATTTTATTATTATTATTATTATTGTTGTTGTTGTTGTTTTTGTTGTTTGACATTATCATTATTATGATTGGGTATTATTATCATTATTACATAGTATTATTGTTGTTAATACTGGATATCATTATTATTAGACATCTTTATTATGGACATTTATTTTTATTATTAGGCATTATTGTTTTTATTATTATTATTATTATTATTATTGATCATCATATTAAAAATAAAAAAAATAATAATAATTTGTAATTTTATTATTATTATTATTATTGGGTATTATTATTGGGTATTATTATTATTATTATTATTATTATTATTATTATTTTATTTCCTTAATTCCTGATGTATACCCATTTCTTTCCAGGTCCCAACCAGAGACCTAAGGGCAGAAATTGCTTCATAGCATTTTCCACTGAGCAATTAAAAAAAACACGCATATGTTACGTTTATAAAGCCCTTCGTAAAGTGTGGTCTGTACTCATGAGAACATTTTTTGTATTTCTTTATGGCATGGACTTCCAGGAATCCCTTTTTCAATGAATCCGAGGTCTCCAACTTATAATTGGAATTGTTGATGTCCTCATGTGCCACAGTTTTGAGATTTCGCATTTGTATTTTGATAGTTTTTTAAGATCTTCAATGATACAATGCAATCTGTCATGTCAATAAGAAGGCAAATTTTGTTTTTGAGGTCTCTGATTACGTTGTCTAGCCCATTAGCATTGATTGTTCTGTATGTGTTTATTATAAAGTCCCATAAAACTCTTACAAGTCCTATCTCTGTTAGCGGGTTTTGGTAATGTTCATAACAGTTTCTCGCATTTTTCTTTCCGTAAAAGTTACAAATTTTCCAATGCAGTTATTGGTCTACATTTTTGTGCTAGGTTTTATTATTATTTTTTATTTGCTTTGATTTCTGGCGTTTACACATTTCTTTCCGGGTCCCGCCCAGGGACCTAAGGTTAGAAATGGCATCATGACACTTTCCACTGACAAAAAAAAAAAAAAAAAATTACATAGATAAAGCCCTTCGTAATGTGTGGGTTGTACTTGTCAGAACAATTTTTTGTATCTCCTTGAGGCATGGACTTCCAGGAATCCCTTCAATTAGTCTACTGCAATCTTTTCCAACTAATCCTAGGGTTCCAACTACAACAGGGATTGTTGATGTTCCCAAATGCCATATTTTCGAGATTTCTGTTTCAAGGTCCTTATATTTTGTCAACTTTTGAATATCTTCAAAGATACATTGCAGTCAGCAGGGACTGCCATATCAATAAGGAGGCACCGTTTTTGTTTGTGGTCTTTAATAACAATATCTGGGCGGTTGGCCTTGATTGTTCTGTCAGTGTGTATTGTGTAGTCCCATAGAATTGTAACAGGTCCTATCTCCGTAACCGGGTCTGGGTGGTGTTCATACCATTTTCTTTCAGTTTCCTTCCCGTAGAAGTTGCAGATTTTCCAGTACAGATATTGGCCCACTCTGTCATGCCGGGTTTATTAATATTATTATCATTATTATTATTATTATTATCATCAAAAATTAGATATTACTTAAAGTAATGGTTCCGCTTTCTCTGTTACTATCGCAAGGAAGTAGAATTGATAATATTTTATGGTTTCTTTTTTTTTTAACCTTTTCTTCACTGGGAAAGCAATTTGCCCATCGCTTTTGGCCATGCAAGAATAAGCGAGGTGGATACACCAAGACAGAGAGAGTGAAAGAGAAAGAGAGAGAGAGAGAGAGAGAGAGAGAGAATGAAAAAGAAAGAAAGAAAGAGTAAGGAGGGAAAAGAGAAAAGAAACAAAAAGCCTCGTTTTCGCATCGCTTATCTGAAAGCTATGCATACCCCCGCCACCGCCTCGTCAAACAAGGCCGCGAGAATTAACAAAGGTCGAAGATTACTTTTCAATGATTATTGGCGATAAGAAATTTATCTCCCCACCCACTTTTCGCTTTTATTTTCATCCATTCTTTATATATATATATTTTTTTTTACGCACTGTTTATCTTAGTTTTTTTTCTCATTGACCTTCCTTCCTTTCTGCGACTGCCGATGTCTCAGAGAAAAAAGAAAAAAAAAAAAAAGTAAGAATTCGGGTCTAATTCTGATGCTATTTTTCATCTTGCTTGTGAAATTTTTCATTACTATCAAGCTAATTTATACATTATTTTTTAATACCTTTTTTTTCCCTAATTCCATGCCAATCCTGAAAGGGGAGCATACTTATAAGTTAACCTGCAAGAATAGTCGACATCCTTCTGCTTTAGAAGAATACGCGGCGTCTAAAAGAGAACTTCTCTGCCAACCTATAAAGGCTAACAAGTACATAAATTTAAATATCTGGAAAATGTCATAAAGAGGAATGAAAAGGTGACAACGAAAACCGAAGTCGGATTTGAATAGAGGAATGGGCTTTCGAAAACCTATGCAAAGTATTAGGTTGGTGCAAAAATAATGACGTAATAATGTCGTTTTTTGACGTTAAAAATACGTTAAAAAAAACGACATTATTACGTCATTATTTTTGCACCAACTTAATCGTAAGAGACTTTCATATTTTATCATTTCACCCCAAGCAAGGGGATAAGGCCACTAAAACGCAAGAGTGTAGTGGGTGTGAAAGAAAATGGGAAGATATTAGAAAGAACCGGAAACCCAATCCTAAACAAGCGAGACCAATTTCCATCACGAGGCAGAGTTCGACAGATGAACAGTTTATATCACTGTTAATATTTCACAGCCCTCCCACGAGGGATGTATGTGGCAGAAGGCCGAGTTTACCGTGGGTTCTCCGAGCCCATAGGCTCGGCCAGAAATATTCCCTTTGAACCCGCCTAAACGAGTTCAGGGACTGTCTACCACCTCGAACGAAACTTTACCCTGCGGCAATGCTTCGTCTGAGTTCCTCTCTGTCGAGGCAGAGAGTTCGACAGCTGAACAATCTCTGCGACTGTTATATTTAACAGTCCCCCGACAAGGAATGTATGTGGCACAAAGCCGAGTTTAACGTGGATTTCTCCGAGCCCGTAAGCTCGGCCAAAAATATTCCCTTTGAACCCGTATAAACGGGTTCAGGGACTGTCTATCTCCCCGGACGAAACTTTGCCCTGCGGCAAAGCTTCGTCCGGGTTCCTCTCTGCTGAGGCAGAGAGTTTGACAGTTGAACAATCTATGCTACTGTTTCCCTGAGGCTTACATTCGTAATATTTTATACTAAGTGGAATAGTCCATAATAAACTCATTAGTGCGAAGACACCACAACATTCGGATATATATATATATATATATATATATATATATATATATATATATATATATATATATATAGTCTGTTCTTATTGAGTTTATGTATCTTGTTTGTCAAACTCGTTGTGGAGTTACTGACATCAGTTCTCTCTCGCAAAGAGACTTCGCGCCAAAACCTAGATACGAAAATCTGCAGTGCGTTGGTCATAGTGTCCGGTGAAACCATTATGGCTGTTGAATAATTTAGTTTCATCTGAAAGTCAGGGCTACAATGTCGAAATCAAGTAAAGATACATTACTTCTGTCGTAGGAAGATGATGTCATTTGATGTGTCGGAATTTTCGGTCATTTGATTGTTGCTTAGTTGAAACTTTAAAAAAAAACTAGCTAGGTATATTTTTAATTATTAATTTTATATACATACAAATAGATAATACAAATAGACAGATGCAATTTCAATATGTGCGGATTATAAGAATTATGGATATAAATTGTCGCTGCTAAATAAATCAAGCTCGTGAATAGAATTTGTCTTGGAATTTATTAGGTGTAAGCTTAATGGGTCGCTATACAAAATATTGTTCTTGCTGTGAGTCGCAGTAAAAAACTATATGAAAAAGCTAGTTTACGAACTGACTTCTTTCTAAACTATTTTGCGATAAATAATTTCATCAAAAAGGCTTTTCATCAGCCTTTTTGAATCGAGCAGCACATAATTCTTCACAAGTTTTCTTTTAGACAAATTGTTACAGTGAAACCTGTTTATTCAGTGACATATTGAAAAGGTGCTGATTATTGCAAATGCAAAAGTCGGATATCTCGCCACGAAATTAAGATTTAAACAAATCATTTAATATGTATCCATATTTCTGAGATGAGGTATTGTAATTGTTTGCACTATTTACATTGCTCGAACTGTTGTCCTCATCTTTGTTGCTATATTCGCGACTATTTGGCCCTTGTAAACTCCGGTCTTCTTCAGAGTCTGTCTATATTTCTGAGATGAGGTATTGTAATTGTTTGCACTATTTACATTGCTCGAACTATTGTCCTCATCTTTGTTGCTATATTCACGACTATTTGGCCCATGTAAACTCCGGCCTTCTTCAGAGTCTGTCTATATTTCTGAGATGAGGTATTGTAATTGTTTGCACTATTTACATTGTTCGAACTACTGTCCTCGTATTTGTTGCCATATTCACGGCGTTTCGGCCGTTGTACGCTCCGATCTTCTTCCTGAAGGACACATGACCCAGTGGATAAAAGCGTTGATTGAATTCAGTGTCTTGACCCAAAGATCGTGAGTTCAATAGCTGGCTACAGCTGAGGTGAACAAAAACGTGGAGATTGAGTTAAACTGAAAATGTGATATTCGGAAGGGGCATGGCACGTGGAACTAGAACAACCTACATCGATGAAATAAAGGGTTCAGTTCGAAATTCCAATCACCTGAAGAAGGTCAGGGTGTACAAAAGCTGAAAAATTGGGAATACGATAAACAATGATGAAGACAACATTCCGAACAATGTAATTAATATAAATATATCCTTGAAGCAATTTTAGCCATCGTTAAAAACTACTAACGAGATTCAGTAGACTAAAATGCGCGAAACAGACTTGAATTTAAATGAACATTTGTAATGCCAAAGAATACTTGTTGTCACTTTCGTAATGCTCGTTGTAGTAGAGACTTTGTAATCGCAGATACAACTATAGTAACGCTGTTCAACGATACTTGTGCAAAACGCCTTCGAATAGCACTCATATTAATAGCATTTGCTCGATAATACTCGCTCGTAATGTAAGCACTCTATATATATATGATTTAAATAGAGAAATAGTACAGTGAATAGAGTAGAGAATAGCGGTCTGTATAGTAATAGTGGATAGACTAGAAATTGCGATCCGACAGTAATAGAGGATATACTAGAAATGGCGATCCGAACTGTAATAGACTAGAAATGGCGATCTGAACTGTAATAGAGGATAGATTAGAAATGACGATCCGAACAGTAATAGAGGATAGACTAGAAATTGCGATCCAAACAGTAACAGAGGATAGATTAGAAATGGCGATCCGAAAAGTAATAAAGGATATATTAAAATGACGATCCGAATATTAATGGGAGATAGAAGATAAACTAGAAATGGTGATCTGAACAGTAATAGAGGGTAGACTAGAAATGACAATCCTTTAAACTTCACGTGACTTCCTATATACGCGTTTCGTCTATGGTCACTTGGTCTACTTAATTCAGTTTGTTCACTGTCGATCTATGTTCAAACCCATGTGTCAGCAGTGACACTTTATTTCTATATGACACTTTTTAAAATATTTTCGGAACAGGAAACGGAAAAAATATGGGAAATTAACTTAAGAATTTAACAGTACATTCATTTTGTTAATAATGCAAAGCTTATGAGAATGAAAAGGCTCAGATTAGTCCATAGATTAAATCTATAGATTAACTATATTTAAGTATAAGAGTACTGAACTGTTACGTGATAAGTGTCCTCGTATATAACACACACACATATATATTTCTATATAACACACGTATTTATATATTCCTATATAACACACACACACACACACATATATATATGTGTGTGTGTAAAAATATATAGAAAATAGGAAAGAACTCGTTAGGTAAATAATCCAAAGTTCTTTAGTATTTTTGTTATTATTTTAAAAAATAGTGTTCGATACAAAAGTAGAGCATAAATATAATTATTTATGTAAAAATATGATTCCAACGCTACATAAGAGTTCTCATGTTTCAAAACAAGAGCCGAAAACTTCAATATAATTATTTGAATTAAATTGAATTAAAGTACCAAGCTCTGTTCCATCTTCAAGCGAAATTTTTTTTTTGAATCACTAATTCCTGAAATTTATGCGTTATATATATATATATATATATATATATATATATATATATATATATATATATATATATATTATATATATATATATATATATATATATATATAATATGAACAAACGTTAATTATAATCCAGAGGTAATGGCAAAAAGAAATTAGCAAAAAGCAAAATTTATTAAAATTTTTATTTCTCAATGAAAATTGGTTTCAATGAAAATGTTCATGGAAAGACTATATTAAATCTATTGCTAGATTCACTGCTAAGAAAGTTGATTCATCATATTGTGTGACATAATTTTTCTCTCCAGAATCTATTTTATATATCTATAAGCGTATCATTCGTCCATGCTTAGAATATTGCTGCTACATATGGCCCAGCGTCCCCAGCTGTTTACCTTGAGCTCCGTGATAAAATCCAAAGAAGAATCAGTAATATTATTGGCCTTGTGCCTCTCTTTGTCTTTCATGGCAATTCTTTGAATGAGATCTTTGCTATGGTACCCAGAGTTTTTGAATTTAAGCAAAGTACCAGACTGGTCTTGATATCTCATCAGTTTACAGTTGATCTGGCTAAATATAGCCGTAAGTTCTTTTCTTTTCTCTCACTTCTCCGTTGTGGAACCCCGTTCCGTCTCTATGCTTTCCAAACAAATTTAATCTGTAAAAATTTAAATATAATGTCCATCACTATCTACTGTCCTGATTCCTCTTTCTTCTTCCCGATCATTATTAATGTTTCTGTTCATAATTGTTCCACACTCTGTAACCCCTTGTGTCATAATAGGTTTATTGCGTTGGATGGGATGAAACCCATTAAAAAAATGTAATTTTGTTTATTATACTATATACATATATATATTGTTGGTATTTTTACTATAAAAATGCATTTTGATAATTTCATACAGGTTGTGGGTTCACTAATTGCCCATAGTTGGGGTCCTAACATGTGCTACCACTCTGAGTCTGGAAGGATCTGCGAACAACAGGTAGTTCCATATTCCTTAAAATCTTCAATCTCCTGATCACAGGACTTGCTGCAGGATGTTGTTTATCGTCATACCCAGGACTTCCATCTGAATGTTATTGATCATTACATTATCCGAAGATTGACCTATTACAATATCATGTTTATGTAAAATTTTTCTCTTCAGAGTAATCCACTGAAAATCATATCATAATACTATTTCAAAACTGTCTAGAATAATGAAAGTAATGGTCGTGAGTTCAATCTCTGTCAGAAAAGGAAAGGTATTTAATCCTTTTCAGTTAAAACGACTAAGGCGTCAATAACTAATTATGAAATCAGGAGCTGTATCTCACAAAATCAGATTAGGGGTCTCCAGAGTTTTTAGACCATCGACCCTTTCATGAAATCGACCCTCCTCGTGTGTAAAAAGATATTAATAAGAATTATTTAACTTTTGTTTTTCATTATTGTTTCTTCATTTTAGCATTACACTTGATTATTACCTTTTTTTTTTCAAATATTTTTCCATTTTTTTTATCATTTCGCACAAAGCAAGGCAATAAAGCCACTAAGACGCAAGTAGTTACTGAGTGTGTGGGGATTTGAGATGGGGAAAACGTTATTAAAGAGATATAACAAATAAAGAACAGGAATTAATAAAACAGATGATAACGATTGACATTGCATTTCAATATTTGAAGATCAAATTTTATTGGAAATTAACAAGCCGGAAGACCGTTCCACAAGCTAGAATGCAAGAGAAAAACCTGCAATGCACAGTCAGACTGGCTCATCAAAAGCACTGACTTTATATATATATATATATATATATATATATATATATATATATATATATATTTATATATATATACATATATATATATATATATATATACATATATATATATATATATATATATATGTATGTATGTATATGTGTGTGTGTCTGTGTGCGCGCGCGCGTGTCTGTGTATTTTTAAACATTTCACTTACCTACTTCCCTGATAGCTATGATTTTCAAATATTAAAATGTAATGTCAATCGACATCTTCTGTTGCCTTGATCTTGATCCTCGCCTTTCTCTGTATCCTTTCCTCAAACACCCCCCCTCTTTACTCTTGCTCTCTGTAAACCCTTGCATGTTAGTCGCCCTCCTGCTTTGCTTAGGATGAAATACTTAAAAAATTTAAAAAAAAAATCACTTTTTTGATTACTTTATTCAACGATTTTATCTAGTGGATATATATATATATATATATATATATATATGTATATATATATATATATATATATATATATATATATATATATGTGTGTGTGTGAGCGCGTGTTCGTGTGTGCGTGTGTCTGTGTGTGTGATAAAAATGATGATGAAGCTATAGTTTAAATGCAATCTTCACTGCATCTGATTGGCTAGAAGGTTGAGTCTAAGCATGAAACGAACTGATTCCGCTACACACACACACACACACACACATATATATATATATATATATATATATATATATATATATATATATATATATAGGTTTATGGTATAGGTTCAAGGTATGCTATATTTATGGGTTCAAGTGTTCAGTATCACGGATATAGCGTATGTAAATAAAAAAGTGGACAACAGATATATATATATATATATATATCTGTTGCCGATAGGTGGTAACACCAATGTCCACTTTTTTTTATTTACATACGCTATATCCCTAATACTGAACACTTGAGCCCATCAATATAGCATACCTTAAACCTATATTTTATCATACTGTGAATTTCATCTTGAATTCTCTGTTTTACCTCATCCAGAGTTCTTGGTCGCGTTGTGTAAAAACAGTATCCCAGCTGAGATGTTGCAGCAGCAGTCAATGAGGAATCTCAACAGCAGATTTCAAGAATGCATTCGTACAGGAGGACGCCATCTACAGGAAGTAATTTTTATAAAATGAAAATTCCATCATTGTTTCTTAAATGGTATATTTTAAGGTTTCAATTACTATGAATAAAATATTTTTCTTCCATCACTTGGATTGTTAAAAATGTTCCCGTTTTTTGGGGGGTAACCCTCTGTATATATACTAGCAGCATGGCCGGCTTTGCCCGTGCTTGATTCAAAAATCGTACGACTCATACAGCAATCGCTATCACTTGACTTAAAATATTTTTGCCCTTCCTTGCCTTTAAAGGAGTGCCCTTTGCCGTGCTGATGTTGCTACATGCCTTACTTCTTGCCTATCTCACACTGCGAATTTTTTCTAAGCTCTATACTAAATATTAAATCGAAAAAAGAACTAAACAAAATGAACACAAAACGATCAGCTTTAAAAAATGGACTCGTAACTGGAAAAACCGAATGAAAAAAGAATGTTAACAACAAATACTTTTTCACACTAAACTCAGTTCTGCGGAATCAGAATCAATGTTGAGTTTAAGCAAGCGAATGAGCCAATTGGAGTAAAGTGCAATGCAGATTTAAATTTTTCCCACTTGTGACGAATGCAGCTATCGATTTTTTTGCATGCTAGCATGCTGGTTAACATTCGTGTCAGTCAGCTGTTGGCTCTCTCGCTTGCCAATAGAATCTTCCTGCCTATTCGTGGCAGCCAGCTATAGGCTCTCACTCTGGCCAGTACAAAATGACCGCAAACTACATGAAAAGTGCCGTAGAATATTCTAAATGTCTTCATAACTTACACTAAGACTTCAACGGCAGCAGCAGTTGTGACAAAAGAACAAATTTCAGTAAGTGTAGTCAAGGATGACAAGCAGCACTAGCATTCATCAGCAGGTAAGGTTAGGGTTAAGACTCCAGGTTCTCCACAGACAACCTCAAGTTTACTCGGATTAACGTACACTTGATGAAGGCCGCGGAGCACAACGATCTAAACGTGATAACAACAACAAAGATGAGGACAACAGTCCGCATGTGAATAGTGTCAATAATGAAGAATATTCATCCCAGAAATTCAAACAAATTTCTCTTTAGTTTTAAAATTATGAGGAAGACTCGTTTTTAAAAATAATATTTTACTATTTAATCAATTTACATTGCTTGGACTGTTGTCATATTCACGAAGTTTCAGGCGTTGTACGCTCCGGTCGTCTTTAGCCGATATACAAAACAAAAAAAATCGGGACTTATAAATGGGAAATAACTTTAAGTGATATATCCAGAAAAGGCATGGTACGTGGAACTAGAATAATCTACTCCTGTGGACGAAATAAAGGGTTGGAAACCCCAAAGTATATCAGCTGAAGAAGGAACGTACAAAAACTCGGAATGTACAAAAACGCGGTTTGGGAAATCGGAGAACCCAGTTCAAATTCCAGTCGGATCCATTACATTGACTTACGTGCTGATACCCTTGGGAAAGGTATGGATCCTCTTCTCACCTCTAAGTATGGGTAATTAGAAGGACAGACTCGGATCTATAGCCAAAAGCTGAATGTAGCACACACTAGATAGCTAAGGAAAGGATCGTTCGCATTTGCTTGCTGGTTCCGACAACGGACGACCAATGATGTGGTCAACAGACGAAACTTTATGAATATGACAAAAAAAAAAGATGATACAAAAAAAAAAAAAAATGAGGACAAGAGTTCGAACAATGTAAATAGTGTAAATAGTTACAATACCTCATCTCAGAAATATAGACAAATTCTGAAGAAGGCCTGCGCGTACAATGGCTGAAACGTCGTGAAAATGGCAATAAAGATGAGGACAATTGTTCGAAAAATGTTAATAGTGTAAATGGTTAAGATACCTCATCTGAAATATATAGACAGATCCTGTAGAAGGACGGAGCGTACAACGTCCGAAACGTCGTGAATACGACAAAAAAAGATGAGGACAAGAGTTCGAACAATGTAAATAGTGTAAATAGTTACAATACCTCATCTCAGAAATATAGACAGATCCTGAAGAAGGCCAGAGCGTACAATGGCTAAAGCGTCGTGAATATGACAAATAAGGTGAGAACAACAGTCCGAACGATGTAAGTAGTGTATATAGTTAAAATACCTCATCTCAAAATATTGACAGATTCTGAAGATGGCCTGCGTGTACAATGGCCGAAACGTCGTGAAAATGCCAATTAATATGAGGACAACTGTTCAAAAAATGTTAATAGTGTAAATATTTACAATACTTAATCTCAGAAATATAGACAGATCCTGAAAAAGGCCAGAGTGTACAATGACCGAAACGTCGTGAATATGACAACTAAGGTGAAAACAACAGTCCGAACGATGTAAGTAGTGTATATAGTTAAAATACCTAATCTCTGAAATATAGACAGATTCTGAAAAAGGCCTGCGCGTACAATGGCCGAAACTTCGTAAAAATGGCAATAAAGATGAGGACAAATGTTCGAAAAATGTTAATAGTGTAAATAGTTACAATACCTCATCTGAAATATACAGACATAACCTCTAGGAGGATGGAGCGTACAACGTCTGAAACGTCGTGAATACGACAAAAATGATAAGGACAACTGTTCGAAAAATGTAAATTATGTAAATATTTACAATACCTCATCTTAGAAATATAGACAGATCCTGAAAAAGGCCAGAGCGTACAATGAGCGAAACGTCCGTGAGAACAACAGTCCGAACGATGTAAGTCGTTTAAATAGTTACAATACCTCATCTCAACAATATAGACAAATATTTTACTAAACAGCATTTTTACCAACAGATTTTAGGTCTGTGGTAACGATAACCTATATGGCTGTGTAGTGTTCATTTTCTCGTTCTAGCTTTTGTTTTAAAGTAATCACCCACATCGTTTCGCCA